>JABSTQ010009275.1:277500-950416 GCA_013358835.2 Ixodes persulcatus | reverse complement strand
AACGCTAACGATGCCCGTTGAGACAAAGCATGTTGGAATTTTGGCGACTTGTCTCACAGCAGAGCTCATCAGGCGTCTCCTCAAATCGAGTACTTAAAGGGCTCGAAGGACGAGGTTGTGGACGCGCTTTCTCGGGTACCCCATTATGATGGTTGGCAGGAGACGAGGAGCGCGGTTAAGATGTAAGAAAGTCGTCTTCGGAGGCAGAGGAGAGGCACGGCATGTTCGCTGGAAGGCAGGATAGCGACTGGCAGGAGGGAAAACAGCCAGGACTTATTGAATATTTTGGATTTAGGCTTGGGCTGATGCGGTAGGCAAGTAAGCTCTTGTCGAGGCCCGGGGTGCAGATGGGTTTTTGCCAGTGGGTGTCGGAAAGATTGCGGGAATGGCAGTCGACACCAGGAACACTGGCGGACGAGATGTCAGCGGGTGTTGGGTAAACTGGCGTAGATTGCAGTTGACACCGGGAACGCTGGCAGGCGAGTTAAGGAGCAGTATGATTTGTAACCGCTGGGCCAAGACGGCTAGTTGCTTCGCGTCACTCCAACAACCGACCAATGGTAGAGGGACGACTCTCCCTTGAGGTGGGTCATTCCAAGGAAGGAAGCTACGAAATGTTTTATAGGATACTTTTTCGGCTTCACTCTGGCCGGTCGTGGCAGTGACAGCAAGACTTTTAATAAGTTATGTCGCGTCACGACCTGGCCGGGGATGAGGTGGTAGAGATTTAGGTGGCTTGTAGGGGTCCAGCTTGCCTTGAGGCGTGAACGGCTCAAGGCAACGGTTCAAGCGGGTTTGCTCGCTGAGCTGCCGCCCCCTCCGAGGACCGAGCAGTCCCTAGAGCTCGTATACACGTGGACGGAACGGGACGCTGACGCTTACATCGAGTAGCACACGGTATATGTAGCCGTTGTGGAACGCGGGTATGGTATATGGCAATCCCGCCACAGGCTTTGGATCCCTTCGCTTGCGCAAAAGATGGAATAAGTTTACACCATCGTTACCTGTTCTGAAGGAAACTCACGCTTTGAGCAATGCAGCTAGTGGTTTTGTCGCATCGCTTGCTCCGAGGTGAGAAGGGCACCCGAGGTACAAAGACGCGAGCGTCGTGTCTTACTTCTAGGCTACTCGGCGAGATACAAACGAGGAGGCTTGCCCGGTTCACATCGCTGACTTGAAAGGATGCTACCGTTGTCGCGATGGGAAAGACGTATAACATGAGGTTGCGGTAGGACACAAGATATCCCCTGTTCTTGGCTACCCAGGTGCGAGCTCCGGAATGCGGACTTGCTGAGTTATCCGCATGGTGCACGAACCTGTCGGCAAGCAATTTGGCAGTGGGGGCTATGGCCACTGCCACAGTCTGCGGCAGAGTACTTGTTCGTTGTGTGTTGTTTTAACACTTTGTTCTGCGCAGAATAGCTTCTTGGAAAGACGGCCATAGACGGCGTAACCCAGGAAGCCCACCGGGAGGGAAGACGGGCCCATTCGTTTTCCCAAGTGCACAGGGTGGCTGACAGTTGTTCGGCCTGACGAACGGTTCAGGTGGGCTGTTCTAAGCCCGCTGTGACCTCTAAGCGGAACGGGGCAGGTCCGTCTGCGTCGGTCGGACCAGCTTAGAGCAAGCCCCCTGCTGCATCGCGGTGAGTGGGACAGCGAGCGACAGACAGGTCGGCATTGTCTGCCGGCTTCGCTAGCCACCACCACCTACGCCGCTTTCGGACGCTGCAACGTGGCCACTCCGGCAACAGCAACAGCGGCCGCCCATGAAGCCCAGTGGCTCCCTGAGGCCCATGAAGTCCCCCGAAGTCCGGGCCTTGAGGGGGGGAGAGTGTGGGAGCCGAGGGTGAAAGACGAGGCCGAGGGCACGTGACAGGCGGTCGGCGAAGAAGTCACGAGCTGGCGCGAGACAGTGTGTGCTACGCGAGGCTGGAGCTGGACTGGAACATCGCGGCCGGGCTGCCTGGCCTGGCCCATGACGAACCCCGGAGCGGTCCACCAGCGAGGTCTGGAGCAAGACCGGTGTAAACGGCAAGCCCTGGCCATCTGGTCTAGGCTATGACGATCCCGGGGTGGTTCCGCAGCGAGACTCGGGCAGTGATGGCCCGGGACAGCCAGCCTACGCAGCGCTGGCGTGGGAAAGGCGATCCGCAGGCCTGGACACGGACTTCGACTGTGAGCTCTGATCGACGGGCGACAACAAGGGTCGGCGTGCCTGGACTGCCGGCTCTCGACGATAGGCAACCGAGAGGTACAGTAAACCCGTTCGCTGTCTTCTCGTTGCTGTGTGTCACTCCCTGGGTGACGAGCGGAGCGCGTACCGATCGGGCGGCGATTATTAGTAGAGGGACCCCATAAAGAAACCCACAACTCCTGACAGCCCAAAAGGGCTTTCGGTATTGTAAATAAATAAATAAATAAATAGATAAATAAATAAATGAAACAATAAACAAATTTCACCTAGTGGATGCCTTTGAAGCTTTGTTGGAGGGCCCTGATGTCAATCTCCTCGCAAGAGCAGTGCCGCGGGAGTCCGGCGTACTAGCATGTACAAATCGGGCCGGCCCGTGAGTGTGATGCGCCAGCAAGCTTCACTGCGCCATTCCCGCCTTGAAGAAAGTTGACGGCCGGGCGACCGTCTTCCTCAAACAGCAAGTTTGCTTCGTTGGATGGATCAAATGTTTGCAAACATTCTGCGAATTTATAGCGAGATGCCAAGCTATTGTGCAGCGGGGGGCTTGGGCAGCAGCCTGGAGTATCGACCATCGTGAGCTGCCGACGCCCTGTTCCGCCAGGTTGCAAATGAGAAAGGACTGCCGAAGCTGCCCATATCGCTCGTCCATCATATCCCAAGCTTGCGCGGCAGTCGTTTTCGTTTTTGTAGTTGTGATTTTTACTATGAAAGTGTGGACCAGTCAACAGCACGGCATGACCGAATAAGCGAATCGCTCGACTTCCATGCCGCTGCAAGCAAGCCAGCGCAAGTGTCGTTGACTGACATTGTCGTTGTAGTAATAATCTTTGCATTATCTAGTATTCTACACACAGTACCACAGGTGGTGTGCAGAGCGAGCACTTCGCAAATGCGGTGGTGGCGGTGGGACGATGAGACGGTGTGGTTGTGTAATCGTGCAGTACTTGGGTACTTCGAGTAAGTGAGATTGTAACGCGTTGACGCCATCAAACGTCAAAGCTCATCAACGTGGCACAGTTGGCCCGGTCAAGGCCGATGGCATCACGGGTGCAGTGAATATCCCGAGGCGCATTGCGCTCTTCAATGGCTGATTTTGAAGTGCTCACCAAGATCCATTATTTAGAACAAGATGTACACCTACTGTAATATCTCGAGAAATGCCCGACCCCCAAGAAAGAAAATCTACATCTATTTCTGGTTGATCACAGAAAGATAGCCCACTTCTAGTAATCATAGTATTCGGATCAGTGATGGCCTCGGCGTAAATGTGGCTAGTTATCTATGGTGGGATAAAAGCGAACAGTGCTGACTGGGAAGTACAATCATCTTTGCTTCATTGCCCCTCGCCGCAATAAGAAGTCTGGCACGGACAAATAACCTAAAATAGCATTTGTTAAATTTTTCTCGATTGCATACCAAAGTTAGCCCACCCCTACTTTTCACCCAATTTGCTCTTGATTTTAGGTGGGCTAACTCTCGAGATAATACGGTAGTCATACGTTCAAAATACAAGCATAGATTATCATTTACAGATATTATTGATCATATTCAACTTACCTTTTAACGCAGATGATAAAGCCACCGCGGAATTATCATTTGCGTTTTCGCAACACCAGGCTAGAGCCTGTTGCACAAGTAGTAACTTTAGTGCACCACCACGCTTCAACCACACTCCCAATCTTTCTTAAATGTACTGATTTAGGGATTCTCAATGATGCTCAGCAAATTTCCAATTGGAACCATACGTTTATTTTCACTAATTAAAAAGTGAATTACAAATTTTAGTTAAATATGTAATTATTGTGACAATTAGCCCTCTGTATTATGTCCCCCTGGCCATATAACTCATCTATGCAAACCAGATTATTGTAGCTTTCACAGGTTTTTCGTAAACAAATCTACAGCCTAGAAAAAATAGGCTGCATGGCTGCCAATTGTTTAATATATGAACACGGGGCAAAGGAGTTTTTAAACAAACATGCATCCATCCATTTTTTGACCCCAGGGTCATTTGGGCGGTACATCAAGAAAGAAGTCAACAATTCAACAGATGACACCTGTAGCAAGAAAACTATTTTCACGAATAAAATTAATAAAACACAAACAAGGTATGTCACGCAAAGAAAAGAGAGTGTAAATGCTCAATTTGTACAAGCCTCACCTCGAGGGTTCGGTAGATCTGCCGGATCATGCTAAGGGAGAGGGCGTTCAGGGCCTTGGGTCTGTCCAGGGTGATGACGCCTTTGTTGCCGACCCTCTCCGCTATCACATTGCCCGCCTCGGTCGACATGGCTCTCTGAGAAGCAAAGGGCCCACTCCATCAGGACCCAGAGAAGAAACCTCGAAGCAGTCACACAATTTCAATGAAGTTTTCTTTATTGCTTAGCCTGGCCGATAAGATACCCTACTCATAGCATCTGGGAGAAAACAAGCCTTCTCTTCCTGCCACATTTACCCTTTTGAGTAAAGAGAGTGGAAAGATAACATTACCATTTTTGTCATCATTGTTACTGTATCAAACGAGAGCAATTTTCTCCTGTTAGCCTGAAAGCACTCCAATAATGCATAGCAGTGCTACTTGTAGTGCGAACCAATGCTGCTGCAACTCATCTTGAAGATATTTCACGCTAACCTATAAGTAGGATTCCGTCTTTTCGGAGTTTATTTCTCGTGAAATTCGGCGGGTGTTTTACGGAGTTAATTTTTCACTGAAAATTCGGAGTTATCAGAGTTTACTTTTGTTAGATTGCCAATCCTCTGAAATTCAAAATTTTTACTGCGTTCACAGATTTAAAAAATTGAAGAGAAAAAAACAACTTTCGGCTTTTCCACTTTGGTGAAGAAGGAAGATTAGCCATGCTGTACTATGGTGGGAATGAAGTATTTATAAATGTAAGAATTAAGGTGTGATTGGGTAATTGGTTATTTGAACGATTAAAGAATCAGCCGTATATATAACGACCCGGTGTTGTTATTTATTTCGTAACCACAGTGACCATGGCCTTGTGATCGCTGTGGTACACCGCCATAGGGTGTACGCTGACAGCAGGCACGTTCTTTGTGAAGACGATGTCTATACACGTCCGATGCCTGGTCGTGGGCACCGTAGATTCGTTCACACACGCAAGCCCGAAGCGCTGGAGCATAAATGAAGTGAACCACTTTCCCTCCTGATGTGCAGTGTCAACGTTCAAGTCACCGTCACTAAGGCAGATGTGTCGTCGCTGAGCATGACCCAGCCGAAGACGTCCATCGTGAATGCTTCAATGTCTCTCTTGGGCGTCGCGGAGGGGACGTACACGACGGCGACCACCGGACCATTGTGCACCTTGACGGAAAGGCTGGAAACTTTGCCGCCATCTATGAGCGATAACGGTAACCAGACTGGTTGTCTGGTTGTCTGGTTGCCACGATCGCTCATAGATGGTGGTAGCTGTCCAGAGTTTTGTGTAGTTTTGTGTCGGCATTCGTTTGGTACTGGAAACGAAACTGGGGAAACTAACCCCAGCTTCACTGTAAAAAAAAAAAAAAAAAAAAATGGAGACAAACATTTTTAAATTAGTTGGGATTCACCTGCATTGAATTATGTTTCTGCAGCTGCATTTGGCATTGGGGCCCTTGCCATTGGCAATACTAACAGTCCCACGACAAATATTGCAATGAGGTGTTGCCTCGATAAGAGCTAGTCAATACTTTGAAATAACTAAACTCCTGGATGTAGTCACTAGGAAGCACGGAAGCTTCAGCTGCCCTCCCTCTGCATTAAAATCTATGGGTTCATTGCTTTCATTGTTATAAAAACACTACTCCTCCTTCCTCTAAAAAGCGTGAATAGTATAGTCAGAACAGGAAACCTCAACAATCACTTTTGTCGTGACCCACAGGTACCATGACCCGTTGGCCTGAGTGAACCTTGGAACTAAAAGGTAAACGCCTTTTGTTAGTAGTCCAACATTTCAAAAGAAACTGATGTGGCCTCTCCTCAGGACCACTCACCCTATGCTCTTATAAAATTAATTTGTAAAACACTGTTTTTTTTTATTTTCGTTTTGTCGCCATGATTTCAAAATTCTGAGTTCTTCGAATAAATTTGAATTGACAAAAACTTTAACAACAAACGGTTTTTTTATTATTTTTAAAAATTCATTCGAAAAGAAAGGATTCTATTTATAAGACACAAGATTCACAATTGGTTAAAACAAGTGCAGGGCTGTCAAAGTTATATGGGCGCATCCATACGACATCAATCAGTTCGGCGCCAAGCGACACTGTTCAGTGTCCGAGAAAAAGTTTGGTGTGGCAAACAAAAGAGTGCAATGGGAGCTAGTTAGCAGCACAACACAAATATAGCAGCATAGATCAAAACTATGGTGGATCAAGTTGCTGCACTATATGATGCAAACAGGACGCCAAAAGCCACCTATGCATCGAGTGATTTTAATATCAGCATCTCTAATATGAAAGAAACTGATAGTTTCATAGAAAGGTCAACTGATCTCCAGTCAGAAGGAAGAGAGAAAGGGACTTCCCCTTTCTTCATACATAGGTGAATTGTGAATTACCCAATTCGTCATTACAAAATGAAATTTTCCCTCTCCCACTAAAAAATGCAAAGAGGAAAGGAAAAGCTTGTCAAGTCTGCTTCAAGGGACACTGACACACCCCAAAAAACTTTGTTTTGCCAGGCATTTATTATGGTGTCGGAAGACTACCCAATCAATATCTTGCTACAACATAACCAGTATTGGGAAGTACTTGAAGTACATTGTACTTAAAGTACTACTTCAAGTAGGTTTAGGAAACTTGTACTGTACTTGAAGTACATTCTCCGAGTATGTACTTGTACTTTACTTAAAGTTTTTTTTTTTTTTTTGGTACTTTCCGAGGAAAGTACATTTCCCGACTCAAAGTACATTCCCAAAATTTGATTTTGTTAAATTTGTATCATAAAATTATGCTTTGTCAACTCCGAAGAAATACTGAGAGGGATATTCTACTCTCACCAGAAACATGAGCAGACGACAGATCGCTACCTTTGTTTTGGGGGCGGCTTTCCCGTATCTTTTTGAACTCTCGCTACTTCTTGGTCGGTAAGTGCAAGCAAGGAGGTTTAGGATATCAGGAGAGCAAAATTAATCATAATGTAGCACCTGAGACTGTAGTGCGGAAAAATTAAATTTTCAAGTCGAAGTAAAAGGCAGCAGAGGAGAACGTCACAATGTTTTCAGACATTCTCTTTTGTCTTTTCATTCTATTTGAAACTTCCTTAATTTTTTCACAACCCAATCTCAGGTGTCACATTATTTTTAATTATCACCAGCTCGCTTGCACACTCACTGTTTTTTCATTAAGGAGAGGACACTCCTCTATGAGACGATTGCTTGCGGAAGCTACAGGGCTGACGTCATGCTCTCTCCTAGTACATTTAACCCCCTTGGGCGCAACAATCCAGTGCAAGAGGCGCCCAATTCAGAAGACGGACTTCTGAATTTGGCTCCATTCCAGAAAATAACTACTCTGTGGCCACTTGACTTTATCAAACTATTCGCCGCTGTTTTTAAAAATATAGGTCATGCACCCCTTGTTCCACAATACGTGAACAACGTACATTAGGGGGAGACCATGGTGACCTTCGCAGCGGGTGAGCCGGCCGTTTCTTCCCGGTCGGCGGGCCCCCTTTGATGACTTGCAGCTGCGAGCCAGACACTCTGGCGGCGGAGGGTTCCCTGGCTGAGGAGGAGCCGGGGGGAAGTGGGGAGACAGGTTTCGGGAAGAGGGATTAGGCGAGTGTCTGTGTGTGGGGGGGAGATGAGCGTGCGTCAGTGGAACGAAGGAACTCTAACGGACAAGATCGCGGCGACGCCGACCTGAACAATGACTGTGTATAGCATATTTCTGTAATCGAGTTGATCTAATATAGTTGTTTTTGTTTATTTGTGAATTCCTTTTAATCAGTATAGAACCGCGCGCAGCTTCTGCCACAGAAACTATGGTGCCGAAACCCGGGAAAGAACATCGAACGAGGTGAGCGGATTTGATCTTTGTGACCGCCTCACTGGAACGCTGTGAAAGAGCTGGGTGCGTGTTCGTGAACGGCAAACGATGGAGCGGCTTAAAGGAAAACGTGGAGTGAAACGGGAGCAACACACAAGGCTCATCAGCGAGGCGTCGGCGGGACTGGAGACAGCGGATCTGGCCACGGTGACTGCCTGGCGAGAACGAATCAGCGCATGCAACCAGACGCTTGGGTCTCTAAATGCAGAGATCGAGGACCAAGTGCCACTGGAGGATCTCGTCACGGAATACAAGACTGTATCCGAATACGACGACGACGCCACCCGAGTTCTAGCGCTGCTGAGTTGCAAGATTGCATCGCTACGACAAAAGGAACTGCCAACGCCGGCGCCCTTGAGCGAGACCACATCGGCGACAGCTTCAGTACCTCCCTCCAACAGGACAAGCGGAGTGAAGCTCCCGAAGTTGCGACTCCTGACCTTCAACGGAGATGTCAGCGGTTGGCAGAGCTTTTGGGAACAGTTCAGTGGTGCTGTTCACAACAACGACAGCATCACACGATCGGAAAAGTTCCACTACCTTCGCACACTCGTCACCGGACCAGCTGCTGCCGCAATCGCAGGACTTCAGGCCACGGAGGCCTGCTACGACGATGCCATCCACATCCTGACGCAGCAGTTCGGAGACAGGCGAAGAATTGAACAAGACCACCTGGCGAAGCTCCAATCTCTACCGCCGGTGGCATCCGCGCTGAACACAAGGGGGCTGAGGAGGATCTACGACCATGTGCATACCAACATCCGAGGGCTAAGAGGTCTCGGCGTGGGATCGTCGACTTACTGCACAATGATGTCGAACATTCTTCTCAGGGCCTTGCCGAAGGAGATTGTGTTGAACTACCACCGGTGGCAGTCAGGCAACACCGCCTACAGGGCGTCCCGGACGTCAGAGAAAGATCCAACGTCGCCGAATGCAACAAGACAGGACGCCGGCCGCTCGATCGACTCGCTCTCCTCTGCACGGATCTGTCCCTCGCCGTCGCAATCCGCCAATGCCGAAGGTGAGCTCGCCGAGATTCTTGGGTTTCTTCGTATCGAGGTCGAGAGCAGAGAGAGAGCCGGGGTCGTGTCTGAGCGGTATGACCCAC
Source organism: Ixodes persulcatus (assembly GCA_013358835.2). Classification (NCBI taxonomy): domain Eukaryota; kingdom Metazoa; phylum Arthropoda; class Arachnida; order Ixodida; family Ixodidae; genus Ixodes; species Ixodes persulcatus. The sequence continues at coordinate 941,060 of JABSTQ010009275.1, read as the reverse complement.
CACGGAAGACTAGGATCGATGGATCAAGAATGCCAGCTGCGGCACTGTTGCACACAAGCATCACTGGCCAGTGCTTCTTTTGCGGGTCAACGATGCATTCGGCGGAATCATGCACTTGCGATCTTAAACTCGACCTAAAGAAAAGAAAGCTGGCAGAGGGCTCCCGATGCTTCAGATGTACCTACTCTAAGGGGGCACCAAGCCAGAGAGTGTCGTCGGAAAGTGTCGTGCACGGGATGTTCCGGTAGGCATGCCACATCAATGTGCGATCCCGACTGGAAGCCCGCGCTGACGAAACCGGATCGAGATGCCCCGCCGACTAGTGTACAAAATGCGAGCTCCGAACGTAACGACGACCCATTGACTCCGAGATTCTTCTTCAGACGTTCCGGGCCTGGGCTGTAGAGGGAAAACGACGCGGCTACGTGCGGGCCATCGTCGACGGAGGCAGTCAACTGTACTTTCATCCGAGAGGATGTTTCGCGCAAGCTCGGCCTCAAGGTTCTAGGAGAAACCAGCCTCCGAGTGAATACGTTTGGCCACTGCTCGACACTGACCACAACGACGACGAGTGGTCGAGGTACGACTGCGCAGTCAGTACGGCCAAGAAGAATGTGTTGTCGAGGCTGTCGAGGTACCCTTCATTTGCAAGGACGTCGTTCGGGTACCCGCCGACCACGTGTTTGTTCGCCGAGTGGAGGAAGACGGACGCCGCATCGCGGATGCGCTCCTGTTTCCTGGAGTTCCGGCGGAGGAAGGCATATCTCTGCTAATCGGATCCGATCAGCTGTAGAGGGTCACCGGAGACCAAGTGCTGCGGTGCGAGGAAAATCAAAAACTGGTCGCCATCAGCACCATTTTTGGTGGACCTTTCAGGGCCCCGTGTCCCACCACAGCTTTCTCAGCGGTCACGCCAACAGCATGGTATGCGATTTGAGGGTCGGACCCGCGGAGAAGGAGGACGTCGGAGACGTGCTGCGCGGTTTTTGGGAGCTGGAGAGCATCGGCATCGCTGATCGGCCATGTAGCAAGACAGAGGAGCACAACGAGGTACTGACCGAGTTCAACCGCACAATCAAGAAAGTTGATGGACGGTACGAGGTAGGCTTGCCATGGAAAGCCAGCACCGGAAACCTGAAATACAACCGTACGCTGGCGTTGAAACGTCTCGGGGGTTTGACGAAAAGACTTTCACTGGTAATGAGTCCCTCTCGATTGAGTATGACAACGCCATCGGCAGCTACATAACAGCAGGACACGCTGAGAGGGTTCCAACGAACTCTCCAGACGCCGAGTCGTCACGATACCGGACGTATTACATGCCGCACCAACCGGTCATTCGGAACGAATCAGAGACAACGAAACTGCGAGTCGTCTTCGATGCTTCTTCACAATACCTGGAGCTGCGTCACTTAACGAACACCTGGACAAGGGACCGAACCTGAACGCTGACCTCGTCGGGATCTTAGTGCGCTTTCGTATGCACCCGATCGCTGTGACGGCAGACATAGAAAAGGCATTCTTACAGATCGGTGTCCGACCACAAGATAGAGACGCACTCCGCTTCCTATGGGCTCAGAGAGATCCGGTGACAGAGAGTTCTGGATCACGCGTCGAGGAATGGAGAATGACTAGAGTGCTGTTTGGGACTTCCGCCAGCCCTTTTCTGCTTACCGCCGTGCTTGTGCATCATCTGAACGGCGTAAATTGAGACCTCAAATCAACTGCAGAGCTGCTTCGAAAGTCGTTTTACGTCGACGACTTGCGGGTTGGGGCCTCAACGATCGAAGAAGCAGCGCTACTACAGGACTACAGGACCAAGCCAGTCGGATATTGGCAGATGCAGGGATGAAACTACGAAAATGGTCAACCAACGCTACAGAGCTGCAAAAATCGTTTGACGGGGGTTCGACGACATCCGCCTTTTCGGAGTCGAAGGGAGTGTTTGGGCTGTTATGGCGACGGGACACGGACACGCTGGCTGTTCCAGTGGAGAGGGTACTCAACTTCGTTACGTGCAGCGGAAGGACGAAGCGCTATGTGCTCCGTGCGGCGGCTAGAGTTTTCGACTCGTTGGGACTCCTGGCACTTTTCGTGATACGAGTGAAGGTCTTGTTCCAGCGAATCTGGGAATGCGGACTTGGCTGAGACGACGATTTGACCGACGAACTGCTAGTGGAATGGCGACGATGGAGTGCCGAGCTCCCGCAGATTCAGACGGTGCTGACTCGTCGCTGCGTCATGAAGGAGCCGAGAGAGATTGCGAATTCTCTACAGCTACACATCTTCTGCTACGCGAGCCCGGTGGCGTACGGCACGTGTGCCTATCTGAGAGTGGAAGGAAAAGAAGGTAAAGTCGAGGTAAACTTGGTGTTTTCAAAATCCCGTGTGGCGCCTATAAAGCGACTGACACTCCCTCGACTCGAGCTGATGGCGGCGGTGATTGGAAGACGAATAGGCCACTACCTCGGGGAGGTCATGAACATTCAAGAGGTGTTCTACTGGACAGACAGCATGATCACGCTCCACTGGATTCGAGGGTCGGCGGCAAAATGGAAACCATTCGTGGCAAACCGAGTGATCGAGATACAGGCTGGAGAGGGGCCTTCCACATGGAAACATTGCCCTGGGCTGGAAAATCCTGCGGATTTGATGACGCGGGGAATCAGCGCGGAAGACCTTCAGACAAGTGAACTATGGTGGAGGGGTCCAACTTGGCTTGTCAAGGCTGAAGAGGCGTGGCCAAACTTCACCGTCTCCGAGGACAACTCCGGGTTCTCTGGTTGAAGAGGAAGGGAAGCGGGAATATCATGCGTTGCAGACTACAACCGAGACCACTGCACCGCTGTTGGAACTGGAGCGTTACGGCACACTGGAACGAGTCCTCAGAATTACGGCATGGATCATGCGGTTTGTCAAGAACTGCAGAGAGCAACGCGATCAGCGGAAGGGCCCACTGACGGCTGAAGAACTGGGACGAGAAGAGACTTGGTGGATCGCAAGGACGCAACAAGATGCTTATCCACAAGAACTGACAACACTAATCGAGGATAAGAAACTGAAAACAGATCCAGCCTCGTCTTCCTCACCACCTTCGTCGACCCCGATCGGCTGTTGCGCGTCGGGGGACGACTTCAGCAGCTGAATGAGACCATCGAAGTCAGGCACCCGCTACTGCTCCCACCCGAACACCATTTCACGGAGCTGCTGGTGCGAGACTGTCATCAGCGAACACTGCACGGCGGGCTTCAAGATACTTTAAACCAAGTCCGTGAGCGCTACTGGGTATTGCGCGCGCGACAGCTGACCAAAAAGATTATAAATCGGTGCAACGCTTATCGACTCGCTCGACTGAAACCGGCTACTGCTCCGACTGCACCGTTGCCGCAGGATCGCGTGAATCAAGCGGACCATTTTGAGGTGGTCGGCATCGACTTCGCTGGTCCGCTAATGGTGAAGACTGCTAATTCTGATGAGAAGTCGTACATCGCGCTTTTCATCTGTGCGGTAACTCGGGCCGTGCATCTGGAGCTGGTCTCTAGCCGGTCGACAGAGGCCTTCATCATGGCCTTTCAGCGCTTCACTGCCCGAAGAGGACTGCCCGGCGTCATCTATTCGGACAATGCTCTTACGTTTAAAAGAGTCTCGAAGGACCTGTCCGGTATTTGGCCGATCTTGAGGAGTGATCGATTTCAAGATCATTGTTCCCAAAATCGAATCAAATGGAAATTCATCGCGGAAAGAGCAGCGTGGTGGGGCGGCTTCTGGGAACGGATGGTTCAAACCGTCAAGCGAAGCCTGCGCATCATCCTCGGAAAAAATCGGTTCGGCTTTGAAGAACTGACCACTATTTTGCACGAGGTAGAGGCCGCTGTGAACTCCCGACCACTGGCAACCATCCACGACAACCTGCCAGACCAACCGATCTTGACTCCGGCGCACTTCCTGTCGGGCAGGCGACCAACAACCTTGCCGTCAAAAAGCCTGGACAGAATAGGAGAGTCAACAAAGGGTGAACTCTCCAGACGTTGGCGGCATCGTCAAAAAGTAATGGACAGTTTTTGGAAAAGGTGGAAGAAAGAGTATCTGCTGCAATTACGCTCAGCGCACCAATCAACAGAGACGCAGGTCAACAGCCTGAAGGACGGAGACGTGGTCTTGGTGCATGGGGAAAAGGCACCGCGAATACAGTGGAGGGTGGGGCGAATTGAGGGTGTGCAAAGGGGACGGGACGGTCATGTGCGCTCGTGTTTGGTGCGCCTTCCCAACGGAACGATCCTCAGACGTCCAGTGCAACTGCTGTACCCGCTGGAACTCGCCACGTGAACAGTGACAAGCCCTGCTCGTTCTGCGGGGCGGGAGTGTGTTCCACAATACGCGAACAACGTACGTTAGGGGGAGACCCCACTTATACACAGCCATGGTGACCTCCGCAGCGATTTCGGCTTACGCGGCCCGCGGGTGAGCCGGGCGTTTCTTCCCGGTCGGCGGGCCCCCTTTGATGACTTGCAGCTGCGAGCCAGACACTCTGGCGGCGGAGGGGGCCCGCTGAGGAGGAGCCGGGGGGAAGTGGGGAGACAGGTTTCGGGAAGACGGCTTAGGCGAGTGTCTGTGTGTGGGGGAGGAGATGAGTGTGCGTCAGTCGAACGAAGGAACTCGAACGGACAAGATCGCGGCGACGCCGACCTGAACAATGACTGTGTATAGCATATTTCTGTAATCGAGTTGATCTAATATAGTTGTTTTGTTTATTTGTGAATTCCTTTAATTAGTTTGGAACCGCGCACAGCTTCTGCCACAGGGCCTATTTGCGACGTTTTTGCGGGCGTTTTGGCGGGCGTAATCCCGACGTACAGCGGGCGTCGGGACGAGCGCTTCCGAGGTCGGCGTAAATACGCGCGTATTCGGCGATCCGACCGAGACAGATCTCGGCGCATCGGCGTATTTCGGCGTGGCGTATCCGGAAGCGTACGGCGCGGTGCCGGCCAATCAGCTCCCGAGTTGAGAGCCGGAAGTCGCTCGAGAATCGGCTTGCCTAGCTATGCGGCCGGCTGGCTGGCTTGACTTGTTCGCCGGTTTATCGGCGAACTGTTCGAAATCGCTATCTCTCTTTGGAACGAGCGATGAACGACTGAGACAGAAGACAATACCATCGATGTTGCGGGCGATGTGAAAAGAATCACAAAAGGAAGGGTTTTGAGCAGAGATCGCGGCCGTCCTCCTGCTGGGAGTTTTTGGCAACTTGACAGGTGCAACGAACATTTTTGAAACAGGTGTTAGCAAATTAGGCTTTGATTGTTTATTAACATTCACTTATTTCTGTCTCCTCGCGGAACGCAATAATATAGCAGCCTATCTACATTTTGCCTCCATTCAAGAAAGGCGCGAGTCGGGCTGCACTGCACCAAACGTCGAGGAGACATCGATGAAAAGCGTCGCGTGGGGTTTGGCAACCTTCCCCTCTTCCCTTCTGTGAAAAAAGCGCTCGCCAAATCCCGTGATTACGCCCGCTAAAACGCGCGTAAATTCGTCGAGAATACGCCCTATGTGGGTCGGCCTCAACCGGCGTCTCACGAGCACGACGCACTCGGCGACGCAACTCACGATGTCGGGTGGCAAGGAGTGGCCCGGGCCTTGTCTTCTGTGTGGTATTGGCACAACGCGCTCAATCACACTCGAGTGCGAATGTGTGAACCAGCCTTTGCTCGCCCTCGACTAATCATCGTACTAAGGGTTTTGTCACATCTGCAGAAGATCTGCAGAAACTTCGGTGGATCTCACCTGCTTGATAGTGTATATATCTATCTAGCATTGCCAAATAATGACACCATACTCCCCCGAGACCTAGAAAAGTACTTTGTTCAAGAGGATGATTTTTTTTTTTCAGTGTATTCACGTTAATGCACAGTCTGCAAAAAATAAAACGCTTAATGTAGAAGTTCGTTTCGCACAGTATACATTTTCGTTTGACATAATCATTTGTTAACCAAAACGTGATATACAAATGAGGCCGACGAACTTAACTTACCTGGGCATTCCAGTTATTTTTTAATTCGCACGTCTCGCCGTGGAGGAGGCGTATGTTTATTCGTAAATAAATTAATAAATCCTAACTTTATGTAGACTACTGCTGTGTCACTCAGGACTACGAAGAGCTTTCGGTACAAATAGGGAACACAGTTATAAGTGTACTATATCGACCATCAGATGGCCATATTGGTGATTTCGTTTTTTGTGAGCGTTTTTTTGTATGACATAAACGAAAGCCATTATGATTTGATTTTGGGGGTTGATTTCCACAGATACATGTCAAAGGATTGCGCTCTAAAACGTGAAAGGAACATTTTAGTTCAATGTAGCGGAATCGTCAATGTTATGAAATTTCTTACTAGAATCACGGCTTGCTCTGAAACATTGATCGACTTATTTGTACGAACGTCTAGCCTGGTAGGATTGTACCCGGCACGCTAAGCTATGATATCAGCGATCAGTTTCCAATATTTCTGTGCCTAAACAAAATGCCACGCAGAAGAGATAAAAATAATGAAACATTTACATTTCAACATGTAACAACTAGTAGCATAAATGCTTTCAAATAAGATATTTCGGAAAATAATTGGGATTCACTATTTTATATAGAAGACGTCAACTTTGCTTATAATGCGTTTCTAAGTGAATTTACCGCTGTTTACAAGCGCCTTTTTTTAATAAGTCTGTGAAAGTGTAAACCAAGATCAGTAAGCCATAAATCACTACGGAACTTTTGCAAAAGATTAACATAAAAATATATTCTACCATGAATTTCTAAAAACAAGAGATCATTCTCAGCTTTTAAGTTCTAAATTAAATCGGTATTATTTTACAAAGCTACTGCGTAATGCAAAATGACTTTAATATACCAACGTTTTTCATACATAGTCTAGGCGTGCGGATGTTATTTGAAGAAAAAAAAAAAACAATGTAAACTCAGTATGCAATTTTTGTCCAAATCGACAACCAGTCGAGAAAATTATTCACGAAGGTCTGTTTTTGGCTGGTCGATTTCTTGCCAATACTTTCAGTCATTACTTTGCGGACCTAGGTAGTGACAGCAGTCAAAATGATACTTAGAATAGAAAAATAACCATTCCATTTTTTTTAAACCCATCACAAACTTCGAGGTATTTAAATTTTTATAAAAATAAAAACCACAACAGCAGTAGTTGTGACTGTGATGATTTGCAGATTCGACATATTAAGTACGTACTTGACATAATAGCAAGCGGTCTGTGTCACATTTTTAATTAATCTTTAGCAGGAACCGCGTTCTTGGAAAGGATGCAGAAGGCAAAAGTAACAGCTCTGCATAAGAAATGAGATACACATGTTCTAAGTACTATCAACCCCTTTCTATCCGGCCGTTATTCTTAAAATGCCTGAAAGAAATAAAATAAGACAGACTCGTTTATGAAAATTTTCGGTCAAGCACAACTTTCTGACCTGTGCAATGTTTGGTTTTAGGAAAAAAACGGTAGACTAAATTAGCACTGCTAGAAATAAAAAAAAAAAAAACATCTTGAGGAAAATAGCTTGGTTTCGGGTGTATTCATTGATTTCACGAAAGCCTGCGACTTTGTTAATAATGAATTATTACTTCATAAACTCGAAAGTTACGGTATTTGTGGTTTACCCCTACAGCTCTTAAAGTCCTACTAGCAACATCGCAATCAATATGTCTATGTTAGCCAATATTATTTCAATATTAAGCCCATTCTCGTCTCGCAGGGAGCATCCTTGGGCCATACCTTTTTAACGTCCCCATAAATGACATTGCAAGCATAAGTCCTGCAAAATTCATCATATATGTGGACGACAGCAGCATATTCTTTCCTCCAAATAATTGTGATAATCTTGTTAACAACACAAATATTACCTTGACCATACTTTGTGATTGAGGAAAAGGATATCAAAATACACATAGTAGTTATAAAACAAAAGCCACAATTTTTCGTGCAAAAAATAAGTGCTTTCTAACCAGAAACATTCTTCTTGACTCCACCCCAATAGGAATCGTTAGTACTTTTAAAAATCTCGGTGCTCTTTTTCTTGAACGATTGTCGTGGGGCAGCCATAATAACCACTTACAAAACTGTCTAGTTTTATAGGACTGAAATACCGCAATAGAGACGCACTAAAATTTAATGTCAAACTGTTAATCTATAATTCTTCATTTTAATCTCATTTAAACTACTGCAATCTCATCTGGCTAACACTACAGTTACGAACCTGCAAACAGTACTTTGCTGAAGAAATAAAAATAGTAAAAATGTTGTTTAACGCGCTTTATGATTCGTACACATTTAGTTTGTTAAAGGCACTTAAAATTCTAAAAAGAGGTAACCTTTATGAATATAGATTATTTGTGAATGTAAAAGTTAGAGAAACCAAAACAATCTACCTCTCTATCAAACCTAACTTAACTCGAATTGTAGAATATTTAAGGGTGTAGGACGAAATATTGTACGCAAATGCTACATTATATCGTGCCTAAAATGTTAATTTTTTTATGACGAAGCAATATGTGTATATTTCTATCTTCAAAAAGGACTTTCGTTCGTTTCATTCGCGCTAGTTACTGGTTTTATGATGTAACTGCTTCTTTAAAGTGTTGTGTTTGGTAAGGTAATTTGTTTTCTGTTATTACTTTTGCCTTTCGTGTGCGTGTTTTTCTTTTTCTCTAATGTGTTGCCGTAATGCTATTGTATATAGCTAAGGGCTCGTCAAGCCTCCACTGAGGCTGTTTTCCTTTTTGCACTACTATATTCATGAGAATTAACATATTATTAAAATGATGCCGTGTTGCATTGGAATACTTTCTAGGATTGAGACAATCTATTTTTTCTTTAAAGTTTACTGTGAAGTTTTGGGCTCACCTAATATCTTTATTCAATCTTGTTCGAAAACAAAGGTAAAGTGTTCTAAAATATCATTGAAAATAGTTTTAACGTTATTATACATGCATGTATTGCGAGGTATATCTCGGGACATCTGGTTTACCGGTATTACCATCTTACATCGAACATCTCTAAGCTGCTTAATGCATTACAGTGCTTCATTTCCGGATCGTCACATGTATAAGCAGATACGAAGTTTGATTAGGTATTTCTGCGAAAGCATAAAATTATGAACAAAATCTTGCGGCACAAAGGAGCTGGTGGCGATCGAACTTGAACTGAAACCCCTATACTAGGGAGAAAGACGACGATGAAAGAGAGGACATGCTGTACGTGTTTAAAAAAACAAAAACTGTTTGGGGGAACAAATTACCTGCCTTGACCGAAGGCAAGGATTGCAAAAGCAAACTAACCAGCAAAATAATTAACTAATATTTACTAATTAAGATTCTAATTAGTGTAAATTAAAGGTATGGTTCCACTGAGAAACTTGCTAAGCATCAACAAAAAACTACTAAATCAACTCTTTTTTTTTTTTAAAGATATCAGGCAGGGGCAGCAGTTTACAAAGTTCTGAAACAAAAATGAAAATTGCTCAGTTTGGACGTGCTTTTAGTTCTCGGTTCCTTATCGGAGCGCATATTCGCGCCCGTGGTCCTGCACCCCGGTGGTCGCGGCGCGAAGCCACCGCCTCGCCTCCCTCGTAGGATGGAGGGAAGTAGGGCGCGCGTGAGTCGCGCGTCTCGGCCACTGGGGAGCAGGACAGCGGGCGCAGAGATGTGCGCCAATAAGAAACCGAAACTTAGAAACGTGTCGAAATATTTCGTTTTTACGGAACGCCGTAAAATGTTGCCCCTTCCTCATACCTTTCCAGAAAGGCTTGATTTAGTGGTTTTCGATGATGCTTCGGAACTTTCTGAGTGGAACCATTTGTTTATTTGACGAATTAAAACACAAATTAGTACATTTTAATGCATTATCTGACTAATTAGTATATTTATGCAATCCTTGAAGTCCATCAGAGCTGGTAGTTTGATCCCGCAAAGAGGTACTTTTTATTTTGAACAGCATATTTTAAGAGATCTTTGAAAGCTTTTGAAAAACAAAACTTCCGGTTTATTAGCCGTAATATATCTATAAAATAAATCGTCGCTGCTTCTAAAGAAGTTCCTTCCCACTCCATTGAAATACATAATAAAAGAAACGCTACACGGTTAGGGCAGATTGGAAAACTGGGCAAACAGAGAAAACGTTTAGAATTTGATAAATTTCAGGCGTACCTTGATTTTGATACCGGCAGCAGGGAATCCACCATTGTCGAAGATGCCTTGTCCAACATGTGAGAAGCTCACAATACCGGACATTTCTGTCAAGCCGTAGCAATTATAAAGTGATTCCACGTTGAAGATTTCATGAATTTCCCGTGCAAGCGAAATGGGCATCACTGAACCACCTAACATGATTCGTTTTACACGAGGCACACTACACTTGTTTTTTCTGATTTCATTGACAATATCCTGCATCCGTCCCTGAGCGCCAATTAACGAAGATACCTGCGAGATAAAAAAAACAAAAAAACACATCATACAGTGCCTTTTGGATATTGCGTGCAGCATGAATACAAAAACAACACTGTTTTTAGAAGTATTGTTTTTCATTCATTTTATTATTGTGAGCTAATATAGAAGTACATTAATCTGAGGATGCTGCTCGAAATATTCATAAACTTTCCCTTGCCACGTTGATAGTTCCGCTCACAGACGTTCAAGAGCTGTTCAATAAATGTCTACAAGGGAAGAGAACCAGGCATTAGAACCAACAGTCTAACGATGAGAACTATGCATTTAATCCATATATTCCTTCGGCCTATGACACAAGACCTGACACGACGGCAAAATGTTGTCCTCACTCGCCTGATGATCGGCCACACTCGGCTTACACATCTGTACTTGGTGGAGGGGGTAAATCTACCACGATATGCTACATGCCAAGAGCCCCTTACGACGACCCACCTGTACATCCGCAAGGAGTATTCGAGCAGTGCCGAGTCTTTAAGAACTCTGCACCTGAAACAAATTCTGGTTCATCCTGTCTTATTTTAGCAGACTACCCACTTTTTTCTTACAAGGAAGTCTTTAATTCCTGGAAAGAACAGGCCTGTTATAACGTATTTAAAACTAAGCAAGTGTGCTACATCTGGTGGCCATTTTTTCTCGAAACTCATATTTCTTATCCTAGATTTTTAAACTGCCGTCCAAGCTATCATCATACATGCAAATTCAATAACGTTAAGCTAGCGCTTTTTGGCCGGAGCAGCCCTTGCGCCAAAAAATACATGAATCATCTATCAATAGACGAAAAGTACCTATATATGAAATTGCGGAACGTAAAACAATGTCAAGTCACTATTAAATTGAATACCCAGAGTGACTTTACACACCAATGTCGTTGGCTTTAACAGATGTGATGCAAACAAGGTGTCTACCCTAGGAACGGGCTCACCCATTGAAGCCCTAAAAACAGAACCGACACCGAGGCAGCTGCTTGATTTTTTGTCTGCTAAGGTTAGGAAAGGATTACAATTTCAGAAGTTGCTAACACGGATAAACGAATCTTACCAACGAATGCAGAAGTCGTATTGTTTGATTGGCTTCTCTTGTCCATGTATCGTTAACGCGTACAAACGCGCTGTTCAAAAACTAATCATACAATATTACCGCTTTACGTTGTAGAAATTCAAAATCACGAGTGGTGTAACATTTTTTTATAAAGTTTAGGTAAATTAACTTTGTTTTATTTAAATCAGACTTATTTGATCAAAAAGGGGGGTGCAACGATTTTAAGACGAAAAGAATTTGCATCTCGTCATTTTTACTTTGTTTATAGTGTCCCGGAGGATAGAGAAAACATCTCCTACGTTCAAAAATGTCGCGATTCCGCTGCATAAACGCAAAGCAAAAGTCGAGGTTTTTCCTCCACCTGGAGCCACGAGTGGCAGCCGAAGGAACTACGGCGAGAAGCTTACGTGACCTTGCTCGGCTCTAAGCTGCAGCATAATGCCCGCTAGTTAATGTCAGCAGAGAGAGGGAGAGGAAGCGTCCTCCGAGAGAGCACACGGGAACCTGACTATAATGCAATTAAATGCAAAGGTGCAAGCGAGCTGGACAAAAATAACGAAAATAATCCCTGGAGAAAGGGAACGAGGGCAAAGGACGAACACAAATCTCCAAACACAGCTAGGTGACTGGTGCGCAACCTAAAAAATCTGCCTGGTCCGGGTATCGAACTCAGGAGCTCCCCATTTCCAGTGGAGCGCTCTACCAACTGAGCTACACCTCCTGTAGTGGGCGAGAGTTGCGATGTTGGGGAGATAAGTCAAGTCTCCCTGAGTTTCGGGACACTAAGAAATGCCAGTCTTCGGCGCTAACCCCGCATTTAATGGGCCTCACTTGCGACGTGTCTGTCCGCTCCCCGCGTCTCGTAGCAGAGTTGTTGAAGTGGGGGGCTCGTAAAAAGTTTAGAGGGTTTCGGACCCTCGAAAACACTCCCCCCTCCCCCATTTTCTGGCTACGCTATATGCTTCCCCCTCTTTGCAAATATCAGCTGATCTTTCAACGTCTTATCTATTTTTGTGGAGGAATGTTTGTTGACCAACAAACCTACCATTAAAATTCAGAAGTAATTTGTAATTTGAATAGAAGTTACACGGAAAATGTAATTAAAGTAAACTACTAATTGCCGAAATAAAAATGTAATTGAAAGTTACTAAACTACCCAGAAAAGTAGTTAAATTACAGTAACTTGAGCAGAGTAGTTGATCTACGTACAAGTCTGGCTGAGACTGGGGAGAAATTGCGGTGGCTTAGCTCGGCTATGCCAGGATATACGTAGTGTGAGCTTATGCGCACAAAATGAGAGGCGCTATCAAGCGGCTCCGGTGCAGCGTCAGACTTGGCTACTGCGCAACGGAGGCGCACAGCTGGGCACGCGGCGGCACCAGTGCGTCTGCCGCGGCTATGACGTCACTCCTCTGGAATGTGCAGACCCGCCAGGCGCGCGCGGTGGCGGCGTAGTGTGTGGCGGCGGCGGCTCCGGCCAACGTTGGCTCCGGCTCGCCAGCTGTGCGCCGTGTGACGTCACTGCTCCTCGCGCATGCGCAGACCGGCGAGGCGCGCGCGGCGGCGGCGGCATCTTCGGCGCGCCAGCAGCAGAGGCCAGCTGTGCGCCGTGTCACGTCACTGCTCCTCGCGCTTGCGCAGCAGTACGGAGCACGGCTCATTATGCGAGCCACGCGAAACTGCTCAACCTCGGCCAGTGTAGCTCACGCTACAAAAGAAATCACTATTAAAGCCAGCGCACGAGCTGAGCGGGACTCACACCTAGGGTGCCTTCATGTGCGCTTTGCTTGGGGTGATGACATGTGTACATTGGGTGATGACATGTGTACATTTTTTGGTTCGAACGCTTATTTTTATTTTTTGTTCTGAAGCGCGTGAAAGAGCGTGTGCCTGCACGCGCTCGTGGCGCTGACTGAGCTACGGCGACATTTTGTTTCCTGCGATTTCTTTGTATTTTCCCTGTGAGCGCGTGCTGTCGGCATCGGGTACTACAAACGATGGCATCACCCTAAACAGAAGGACATTGAGGCACTCTACTCACACCGCGTCTCAAGACGCTCACGCGCTTTAGTGTTTACAGTGCCATAGCCTTTTCTATACTCATAATCCCTGGCTGTTCGACGACGGAGCCATGAGTGCCCGGTCGCAGATTTGGAGCGTGAGGATATGGTAGCAGAGAGCATTTCTCGGGGAGTCTGTAGTCGGTGCACAGCTTGTGCAGCGGCGAGGATCCGAAACACGCTTCTCAAAACCGACGTGAAAAGAAGCGGGAGAGCGAGGAGCGCGAGGAGCACGAGCGGACATTTCATCGCTCGGGAGAAGTGTGTTTCCACGTCTCGCCGCATTGGGGCGCTTGTTACGTGGCTGTCCTCTCATCTGTTGTCTACCGCTCTACCTTTTCACTTTCGGCGGGCGCGTCTTCTGGCGATCTGCCAGGTTTTGTCAATATAGAGGAGGCTATGACAGTGCTTTCTTTCACCCAGTGTCAGCTGAGACGCATTTCAAGCAAGCCAGATCTGGTAAATTCGTTACGTAGCACGCGTTAGTTTTGTTTATTATACCAAACTGTTGTGAAGACGAATTTTATTTGCATTAAACTTGTTATTCCGTGAGTTTAACGAGCTAATGTTTTGAAATCTGAGGGTGAGTTTGGTGCTTGTTGAAAATAAAAGCCCTTCTTCAGCTCAGTTCTTTTAACAATGCCCTGGAACTGAAATCTTCTGCGTGATCAGTATTAAATTTAAGTCGTCGTTTTCGGCGCCATAACAGCGATTAATAGTCTTAGTGGTAAAGCTGCAGATATTTCTATGAAAGACCATGGTGTACTATATAAAAAGGGTGCCTGGCATCAAGTACCGTTTGAACTTTGGGGGAAACTAACAACCCAGCTTGTCTTATTGAGCAAAGAAAAGTCTCTACTAGAAGAATTAGTGTCAGTTCCATAAGTGAAGCTGTTTGGTTTGTTTATTAAGCTCAGGTGCTGACAGAATGGTGTCCTGTTCAAAATATCGCTGAAAAAACGTTTAGGATTTAGACGCGAGATGAAGCAATGCTTCCTTGATTGTGGCCAATTGGTGGTTGTTAAACAAAGCAGGCATATATTGAACATATAAAAGCGAGCTAAATATACAGGCTACGCAAAGAACTGTAAAGTGTTATCGTTTGTTTTCGCCCAGGTAAATGGGACACTGGATTCCGCCTATTTAGTCAAGGTACTTTTTGGTAGGTCTATTATAACAAAATGTATCCGTGGAATGCTGACTGAAGGTAAACACCACATAAACAATGAAAAAAAAAAAAAAAGCTCACACGAGCCGGGAGAGTGGTTGTACTATGAATACGTTCTTAAAATGCTCTCGCTTATTCAACACCCACTCATTACCAATGTCACAAGAGCCCGTACCTGAAAAGGTTATTTTTAAGAATACGCAAAACAAAACAAAAACAAAAATACTGCCCTTACGGTTAGGTCTTCCAAATTTACTACAGTAGAAACAAAATACAGCCACATGCAGACTAGTGTAATGAAACAATAATAAAAATTCAACTTTCATTTTTTAGTAAAAGTGGTTTTGCGGTGAAATTTGCTATGGAAATCAGTCCCTATCTGCCCCTTTATGGTAAATGTATGCGGGTTGTCACAAATTCATTATTTTGAGAGACGATCGTTATTCTTAATTTCACCCGATATTTCTTACCTCATGGGTCTTGAGAGTCTCCAGGAAAGTTTTGTACGGAATCAAAGGTTCAGTTATGACTGTTTTTGTTCCTGAAAGCATGCAAAACATGGCCAGTGCGAAACCCCCCGCGTGGGTGAAAGGAATCAAGCCAAGAAATACATCCTCTTCTGTGAACATTCTAACAGAGCTGAAATAAAAAAAAAACAAAAACACGTATATGCAAGTTTAAGAACCATCAGAAACAGCTGCCTAAAATATCCAGAAACTTTGGCATTCCCAACTTGAATTTCACTTTTAAGCTCTATATGCAAAATATTATAAATCCTTAGGGTGATCCGGTCGGCAGCAGAGAGAAGACAGTACAAAACAGGAAAAGGGGATAGAGCACGCAGAAAAACTATGAAGACCTTGTTCGAAATGGTCGTGGGCACCAATACCCTGTCGTGTATATTCTTTGAATATAATTTTTTTTTATAATACATATGCTCATAAAACACGCAATAATTACATAAAGGAACTTATGAGCAAACAACACACAGAAATACGGCGCCCAGTTTCGTTTGGCCTGCTTAGATCTTAAGACCGGTGGTTGTGACCAGCGGCTTGCCTTTAAACTAAGAACCTGCACATGTCTCCAAACGCTTACACAGCGTGTCAGCGTTTGGAAGCTAATCGTAACACGTAAGCCGAACGCTGCGTCAGAAATAGGCCCAAATAATTCATGTTTTACCCATGGGTTTAGCTCTCAAATTAGCCGCTGGGGGCACGACGATTTGATCTACTCACCGAAGGGGCTTCAGACCCCCCGTCTAAATCCGCGGGGGAGGGGGGGGGGGGAGGGTCTGAGGTCCTCCGAGTTCCCCGTGACTTTGAGCACCGTACAGCACTTCACTGCCTATTGGCGCGATGTGTTTGATTTCCAGAGATAATACTTCAAAATACGGCCTCCCCCATCACTTCACAGTGCTATAAAATATTTCAAGCAGGGTGATATTTACAATTACTATAACTATTTTTTTATATAATATAGGTGAGTATAGTTAGTTTTATACTTAGCATACAGTGCGGTTAAAGATACTGGCGTCAGCGCGTGACTTCATCTGTGGTTTCTTTTGCGCGAGAACGCGTGCAAATTATCTGGGAGAACATTCCCCATGCTCGCACCAGCAGCTCTGACTGCGCTGTGCGCTAAGTATGAAACAAAGTATAATTTCTATAAGGAGTATTCACTGGCGGCCATAGCTGTGTGCGCGAATGCTGAGCGCGTGCTGATGGCTAGCTTCCAGGGTTCTTTTGCAACGTGCATTCCGCACCATCAAGAGTGCTGGTCTTAGCAGCCTATTGATGTGAGCTCGTTCTGAGCATGCGCTCTAAATAGCACCCACAAATATGGCGTCCAGTGAATACTCTCTATATCCCACTACGCAAGCATTTGGACCGGGTGACACGGTATTCCTGGTTTCTTTTGGGGGACATAAACTGCCCTTTTTTATCACGTAGGACGGTATCTAAGGCGCTCATGCCCGATACTGTACTCGGCCACATAGAGCTGCTTAAAAACAGCTTTCATTGATTTGCTGATGTCATTGTTCAAAATTTTTTGCACCTACATGTTCTACAAACTCAGCCATCCTGTCGACGTCTGACCGCTTGGAATGTTTTTATGTTTTGTTTTTCGTCTAGACACAGGTAAAACGTCCCCTTCAGAAACGGAAAGCTGTTCTCTGATTTTGAAAACGAATAACCTTGACAAATTCAAGAAGGTGGGTATATCCAAATCGTTGTGTTGGCGGAAAATGCAACCAGGTTCGCATGCCTTTTCATTCTGTCTGCCAGATCCGCAAGTTGCCGTTCTAAATTGTTACCCTAGATAGATAAACGTAGATGCAGTCGAATGAAGTGAAGCATCTAGACAGATATGTAGTCAGAGTATGAAAGGTTTTGCACCTTGAATATTTGTTCTCAAATACTCGCGCACCCTGTAGATCAGGGGTCGGCAGCCTTTTGCAGCGGCGGGCCGAGTCGTCACGAAGCCGACACGGAAGTGGCCAGAGGCCAATTTACGAAAGTGGGAAGGAGGGGGCAGGCGAAAAAAAAGGCAAGAAGGTAGTGAAGGCGTCCTCTGCCCAAGTTGGGGATGCCGGACTATGCCAATTGGAAGTGCTCCTTGTTTCTGTCTAACCCCATTTGAGGTCCAAACTGCCGTGTGGTTCTTGAGTCTGTGTGAGGAAGCGCCAGGGGCGATGCTTTTCTGGTGTCGTGCCGGGGGCTGCATGAAACTGCCGTGCGGGCCGCATGCGCCAGGTGGGCCGCAGGTTGCCGACCCCCACTGCAGAATTTAGTGTTTTCCAAGAATTGAAAAACTATATAATCTTAATTCTTTTTGCTTCCGTAAATAGACAAAGAAACAAACATAAAACGCTGCCGGTGTGACATAATGTAACTTGTTTCTTCTAAAAACGGGCGAGTTTCCAACACTTTGATCAGCGCGTACCTGAATGTGTGAAACCCGGCACAGTACGCCTTGTGCGAAATTTCCACACCTTTCGGGGGACCCTCTGATCCTGAGGTGTACTCTATTGCGACAACCTCTTCCTCGTTGTTAGTAGGTGCATGGGGCGTGAATGAGGCGTCTGACAGTTCTTGAAACTGGAGAACATTGATGAAACCGGGCGAGTTTCCGACGGAGAACAATGCCTGCGAATCAAAGGAGTTTTTTTCTTGTATTAGTTTTGTTGGTTGCACGGTGGAAGAAAATAATTGATGCGTGTGGGGTGACTACAATAGAGATATAAAGCGTCAAAATAGTGAGAGTATCTCGCTTTCTGAATGAAAAAGAATTAAACTTTCTAAAGGTATACGAAAGACAAATGAATATAATAAGGTTTCTTTTTAATTTATGCCCGTAACTGGTAGTTTGTCCAATCTACGCCCGCTAGAATAACAGAAGTCCGGGCACTGGCACTTTTACGTAATCACAGTGAGGTCGTACGTAGGCTCAGACTGGTCATGAGTGCTGCGTCATGTGCAGCAGGGCTTTGTGTACAGATAATGCGAGGAACGTGTCGGGCCAGGTCTCAAATGTTGAGTTGACACCATCCGGGTATGATGACGTTACGGAGAAGTAGAATAGGCTGTTTACAGGCTTTGATTATTTTAGGGGGTGTTGGTCACGTGGAGCAGTTGCCGTCAACTCGTTGATTGGTTCTCTTATTAGAGGGCAGTTAGAAACATATATCTATTTATCTTAAAATCAACAAACATTAACAGTAATTACCTGGCCAGCACTCTCACGTGAAAAAAAAAGAAAAACTACGATTTATTTAAAGTGAAAATGACATTCCCTAATTCTTTTTAATATTTTTGCCAGGCGATTTGATATGAAGTCAGGTGATTACCCAAACAATATTTTTCTGCAAAATCAGGTATATATTTAATAAAGCCAAAAAACACAACCGCTCGAAACCAAAACCAAAACACGAAGTCGCATGCTCATGGCCGGAAGTCAGGTGGGTACACCCGACAACTTTTTTTTCTCCGCTTCTCCGGCGTGTGACGCAGACGACGAAGAAGTTGCGTGTACCGTTTGTCGTGCAATTGTTTCGAACTTCTATCCCTTCCTCTCGACGTTCTGCGCTTAAATGTCGACTGGCCTCTACCA
Organism: Ixodes persulcatus; assembly: GCA_013358835.2. Classification (NCBI taxonomy): domain Eukaryota; kingdom Metazoa; phylum Arthropoda; class Arachnida; order Ixodida; family Ixodidae; genus Ixodes; species Ixodes persulcatus. The sequence goes on along the minus strand of JABSTQ010009275.1, from coordinate 922,168 downwards.
CGAACGACAGTTCCGAAGTAGCGGCCCCACATTTGTCGCTACGTTGGTCCGTCGTGTGCCGCCATCGTGTCGTGTAGCCCGTGGCACGTCGACATGTTGAGAATGACGTGTAGATGTACCTTTTGTGATCTGTGCAACGTTTTTTCTTGCAATCAACGTGTTTGCAGCTATTTGGAGGCCACAAAAGGGGGGTTCATACTCTTTTTTTTTTTAAATATTGAATGTTTGCCTTAGACGACCTACGATTTTGAATGTATTTGGTAGATATAGCTTGAACGCCACGGGACCATAGAAAAGGGAATTAGCGCGACTAAAACCGCCCGGTTTTCGATCGGCTGTTTTTGACGAAAATGTAAACAACGGATTTTGAGCTGCAAACTATGTTCTGTATTTTGTGGCTCTTAAAGGTCATGTTCAAATGAAAACCGCGGCGAGTATAAATACCTTGCCAGTGTCCCTTTAACTGGTGGGATCATAATGGCAAATGTTCTTTTTTTTTCTGATGTAACTGAAGAAACACCTTAAATATAATATTTTATTCTAGCGAATAAATATATAAGAAAAAAAGCTTTTATAACCTGACCAAAGCTCAACCTGATAAATAGATAATAATATCTCACCTTAATATTTGATGGCATTGCCACTTTGGCAGCATTTGGTGCGTTTTCTTGATCAGTTAGTAGGAAAGTGCACTGGCAGTCTTCAATCGTGAACAGCAATTCTCCTACAAAAGTGGTGTCACAATCGGTCCTCTTTTTTTAAATGCTGCAATTAGAATTTTCTATTGAGATGAAGGCGTTGAGGGCACTCACTTGCCACGTAGGCCGTCTTTGCCATCACAAGCGTACCGCCCGCGAACACAACGCCAAAGGCTGCTGCTACAGTTTCAGCTGCGTTGCCAATATACGCACACACATTGGAGCCCGGTTTTACACCGTGTTGTTGATAACCAACCGCATATTTGCGTATCTTTTCCAAGAGCTGAGAGCCGGTCAAACTCTGATGGCTGTCAACCTAGAAGAAAAAAAAGGGGAATATTTTTGAGAAAAAAAAAAGTGCTTTAGACAGGACTCATTGTGCTAAAGCAAACCTATTTTCTGAACTTCGCCTCGATTTTGTGCAGTACGCTCCGCCCCGTGCGTACCGCTATGGCACCAAACAGTTCTCGCGCCATCAGCGCGTACCTTTTTCGGTTTAAAAACTCATGGTATGTTCCCGTGCGAAAGCGGCGCCTTAAGGGAGTGCGGGACTGGCCATGCGGCGCACTTTCTCGACTCAACAGAATAAATGACACAAAGGCTACGTTTACATGGATGCGACTGCAGCGCATCGGATCCAGTTAACGAATCGAATCGGTTCATGTAAACGACTCAGATCAGATCGGATCGGATCCGATTCGATCCGCTGAGACAGGGTGGTTTGAGATGGTCAATCCGAATCGAGACTCTCCATGTATACGCTAGCGGATCGAATCGAGAGCTCGAGCGAGAGATTAGGGGAGCTTTGCATGCCTCTAGGCAAACCGCGGACACCTCAGAAATATTCTGAAGGTCACGAGGTTTGCGTTGTGATCCTTTGACACGAGGTGCCGCTACTGGTCGATCCGAATCCATGTAAACGTACTGGTTGAAGTGGATCCGATTCGCTAACTGGATCCGATGCTCTGCTGTCGCATTCATGTAAACGTAGCCTATAATATGCAGGGTATCTTTTTTTAGCTGCGTGAAGTTTAAAAAAAAAAAGTTGCATTGAGACACATATAATTATTGTATTAGTTTACCGACTCGGCGACCACTAAAAACGAGACTATTTCTGCAATTAGGTGGCTAATTAACTGATTCATTTTAATTAATTTCAAATAATGACTTGAAAGGGTCTATTGCAATTCAGATACTGATGTTCAATCTCCAGGTGGTGTGCTCCAACCGTTAGCTGTAATAAACATGTCAGAATTTGGACGCCACCGGCCAATATAATTTAGTTCTGCAGGCTTCCTCAAACCGGAAGTCAGCAAGTGAAAGCGTTTTATTGAGGCAATGAACAGTGGACAGGGGGGGGGGGGGGGGGAGCGCCGGTGGCCACGTGGCCTCAACGCAGGCGTACGGTGGTTGGCTCACATGTAGACGTCCAACCTGGCATCGAAGATGAAGTCAAGTAGGCGGTTCAGGTAGTCCAGTTGTTTGTCTGGAGGGCCGCGGGGTGTGTCCAGTTGTCCAGAATGTGCTTCCTTCTGATGTATTGATAGGGAGGGGGGGGGGGCATCTCCGGAGGAGGTATGGGCCGTCCGCTTTTTCGTGAACTGTGCATCCAGTGCATTCGCCAGTCTTGCGGCCCTTGTCGTACTTAGCTAAGCGGGCTGTGGTGCAGAGGACAGTTGACTTTGATTTTAGTGAGTAGAACACTTTTACGCCGACTGAGGCCCGGGGTAAGGGGGGAGGGCGTTAGGAGACGAAGCAGTTCCCCCAATTTGAGTTTGCAGTTTTCCTCGATCCTGAGGCGTTCCTCCTCCGGGTCGTAGTCTTGGGGGTCCTGGGACGCTGATCGCAGCCCCGCAGGGAGCATCTTTGAAAGCAGGTGTTTGGTGAGTGGCGTCACCACGAACCCCGAGCCATTCGGGTTCGCCCGCCCACGTCTGGCTGTGCGTGGCTTTCCCGTGTCCGGAAAAAAGGGCAACCTGGTGGTTTAGTCAAGCCCGGGATAGGTTTGGACCCTTCAGGGCCCCTCGGGTGAGGCAATGCACCACTTCGGCCCCCGCTTCTCGTAGACGGGTGTCCCGGCTTGGCTCGACCAGGATGATTCAGTCAGTCGCCACTTTTACTATCCCCTCCCTTCTTTTACCCCTGTATTCTGCTTTCTGTCACTCTTCTCATTTCTCTTCTTTCCTTTTTCAACTCCTTTGGCGGCAAGGGCTAACCTTGGGTGGCAGCAGACCCCTTGTCCAAAACCACACTTAGTTATAGTACCTGGACAGTGCTAATAGTGTAACGGTTACAGCAAAGCCCTTTTTGTTATGGTCCGTTAACTATCCTCTCGTTGGGCTCCGTGGTGGGCGGCACACCACAGGTTCTGAAAACCTCCCTATTCATATGGGTTCCAAACTTTAACCTTCCGATCGGCCCCCCAAAAGGGTCCGCACCGATGCATATCTACCATCCTTGGACAAGAGGAACACTGACTATGTTACTAAGTTTTTAATTGTACATTCCGAAGTTGCGACGAAACCGATGTCGAAACTCCACCTTTTCCTTGTGGCTAAGGTCTTAAAAGACTAGGTAGGTGAAAAGTTTAATGCAAGAAAGACCTTTTCTGGAGACCTTTTTGTAGAAGTATTTGAGAAAAATCAGGCAGCAGCGTTTCTATGCCTCAACCAAATCCTTGACACGAAAGTGAGCGTCTCTGCACACCGAGCACTCAACACCATTCGTGGTTTTATATGCTAAGGACGACCTAATCAAGAGTCAGGAGGAAGAGATTCTTGAAGGCATGCGCAGCCAGGGTGTTGTTGCTGTAAAGCGCGTCACCATCCGTATAGATGACAAAGAACTTTCTACGCGACACCCGGTCCCTACGTTTGAGCTCAACAGCCTGCCTTCTTCCGTAAAAGCGGGGTACTTAAATTGTAGGGTCCGGCCTTACATGCCAAATCCTGTCCGTTGTTTCCGCCGTACGCGCTTTGGACACGGCTCGCGGTCCTGCCCTGGCCGTGAGACATGTGCCAGGTGCGGTATCCGTGAACACATTGCCGACGACTGTCATGAAGACATGAAATGTGTCAATTGTAGGCAGCCCGCATATTCTAGGTCATGTGAATAGTTTAAAAGAGAAAAAAAATTTGATTCTGAAAGTGAAGGAAAATATTTCTTATCCTCAAGCAAAGCGTCGCCTCTTGGGTTTCCAGAGGGGCTCTTTTGCCGAGGTGGTGCATTGGGGACCTTGCACCGCCTATGGCGTCTGTGGGAACGCAACTGTCTTACGGGGACCTTGCATAACTAGCCCTCTGGTCCCAAACTAAAGGTGCAACTGCCAGGGTGTGCTATCTCAGCTGTACAGGCAGGTGCCCTCCCCAACTGTGCGAAAGGCTCGGATGCATCAACCGAGCAGACGGAGGCCACCCCGTCGCAGAAGAAAGGTACCTCTGGAGCATTGCACACTGCTCCACACCGAGATGACAGGGTGAATGATGGTCAGTCAGGATCCACCCGAGCACAGGAGTCTGCGTGCCCTGCACAGGGTTCTGCACCCCCTGCTCCTCCGTCCTAGCCACCACGAGGTCGCGGACTTGGTCCCTCTGCTCCTGGTGGATCTCGGAAACCGGGGGAGCCGTCGAGGTTACAGGCCTTCAACGAGGAGCCCCTTGTGCATCTAGCTGAGCCAATGGACGAGAGTGGGTCACTGTCCGACGAGGACAGACCCCACTCGAGTTTCAAATCTCTACTCCCGGCCTCCAGTGGCACCACGGGCAGGCCGAATGACATCTCTAAAAAGAAAAATGCTCCGCTCATATAGATAGACTTTAAATCGTAGAAAATTTGCTTACTCTTGACAGTTATTTTTATTTATTTATTATAAACTTTACAGTGGTCCACAAGTTTAACATCATGCAGTGGAATTGTCGCGGCGTTTTTTGTAACATTGAGGACATACATTTTTTCCTTGATGAGCTCCGTCCTGTGGCGTTGTGCCTACAGGAGACTTATCTGAGTGACACCCACACAAAACTGCTACATCATCATCAGGTTTTTCAAAAGGACCGCGTTTCCTCAAACCGTTCGGGTAGTGTAGCAGTGGTAGTACAGAGTGGAGTTGCTTGTGCTCCAGTCCCTCTACTGAGTCCACCTGAGGCAGTTTCAGTTCGAATTATTCTTGACCACCTCATTATCCTTATGTCGCTCTACTTGCCACTCAACACTCCGCTGCAGTTGCAAGAACTTCAGGGACTCGTCGGCCAGCTGGCCGTGCCCTTTTTAATTCTTGGCGATTTTAATTCCCACCACCCTTTGTGGGGTAGTCCTCGACAAGACTCTCGTGGTGGAGTCATTGAACGGCTTTTATTATCATCCGGGCTATGTGTTTTGAACAAAAAAGAAGCAAATTTTTTTAGTGCCGCCCATAACACTTTGAGAGCTATTAATTTGCCCTATCATCACAATCGCTACTTCCATGTTTTTTATGGAAAGTTTTAAACAACCCTTTTGGCAGCGATTATTTTCCCATTATTTTGGAAAGCGTTAAACCGATTCCATCGATTCTGACTCGCCTTCCTTGGTGGAACTTGAAGAATGCCGACTGGTCTATTTTCGAATTAGAGGCTATGCTTGATCCATCCTTGCTTCATTCTATGAGTCCCGACAATGCGACAGTTTATGTCACTGAATGTATAATTAGTGCGGCTTCGAGTTCTATTCCTGAAACATCTGGACATCTTCCTAAGAGGTGCAAACCGTGGTGAACTAAGGCGTGCACAACCGCTCGCAAGGACCAGAATAAAGCCTGGGGAGTTTTTTGTCGGTAACCTACCAATCGAGACCTAATTGCATTCAAGAAAAGTAGGGCTAAAACGAATTGGACACGAAAACAGGCTAAAAGGGTTTCATGGACCAAATATGCCTCTTCTATAAAAAGCCCTGTTCAAGGGAAGGAAGTGTGGGACCGCCTGCGAAAAGTCCGAGGAGACTACCAACCCTTCTGAATCCCTCTTTTTTCCTTACTTGCCGGATCTCTCAAAGATCAGGCAAATGTTCTTGGTATGCACTTACAACAAGTATCTAGTTCTTCCAACTTTAGTGTAAAGTTTAGAAAGTTTCAGTCTACTGCTGAAAAGCAATCAATCTTAATGTCAGGATAGGGCCGGGCAGCTTACAATAGACCGTTCAGTAAGTGCGAACTGGATGCGACGCTTGGCGTAAAAAAGCAGTCTGCACCCGGTCGAGACAGGATTCATTACGAAATGCTGGGGCACTTGTCCCCGGCATCATTAAGTTATTTGCTGATGTTTTTTAATCATCTGTGAAAGGTAGCTGTTTTTCCTTGATGCTGGAAGAGTGCCCACATTATTCCTCTTCTGAAGCCTAATAAAAGACCCCACTCTTCCGGCGAGTCACCGTCTCATTGCGCTCACTTATGAAAGGCCAATTAACCGGCGTCTGGTGTATTTTCTGGAGGAAGAAAATATTTTGGACATTAATCAGTGAGGATTTCGAGAGGGACGATCAGCCACAGACCATTTGGTTTGTTTGGAGACTTTTATTCGTGAGGCCTTTGTACACCGGCAGCATTGTGTCTCGGTATTCTTCGATCTGCACGAGGCCCATGATACCACATGCAGGCATGGACTTTTTCGGGGTGCTGCACAACTATGGAGTACGAGGCCACATGCTCCAGTGTATACAGAATTTTGTAAGCGGCCGGCCTTTTCAGGTCCGCTTGGGTTCTACGCTGTCCGATGTGTTCCTTTAGGAAAATGGGGTCCCTCAGGGAGGAGTATTAAGAGTTACTTTGTTTGTTGTAAAACTTAAGTCTGGCGAGTGTGATACCACCGTCTGTGTTTTAGTCATTGTATGTAGATTATGTGCAGATCTCTGTTTCTTCTTGCAACCTCTCCAGCTGTGAACGAAAACTACAACTTGCAGTCAATAGGATGAGCAAATGGGCAGATAAAAATGGTTTCTTTTTTTCTCCCGAAAAAAATGTCCGCGTTCCCATTTCGCTCCGACGGGGATTGTCCCTTGATCCTTCCTTGCATTTAAACCACATTGACATACCCGTTCACCAGGAACACGAATTTCTGGGCATAATTCTCGACAAGAAACTCACTTTTGTACCTCATTTGAAGGAATTGACGCGCAAATGCTTAGAGTCATCAACCATTCTCAAGGTGTTGTCCCACAACTCGTGGGGGTCTGACAGGCGCTGCTTCCTGCGACTCTACAATTCCTTAGTTCGGTCTTGCCTCGGCTATGGTGCAATTGTGTATGGATCTGCTCGTCCAACTTCACTAAAGATGCTGGATTCGGTTCACCACCTGGGGCTCCGACTGGCTACAGGAGCGTTTCGCAGATCACCTGTGTTGAGTTTGTATGCAGACACCTTTCATATGTCTCTTGAGAAGCGTAGACAGTACCTTAGCCTTTCTTATGCTTGCAGGCTCTATCCTGACCCGCAACATCCATCTCACAGTACCATCTGTGCCTGTCGATTCTCTCAGATTTAAAAAAAAAATACATGTATTGTACATCCTACAAACTTTCGCATTCAAAGCCTTTGTGCCTCCCTCCTGGTTCCACTCAGTAATGCTGTCATACTAAAGCACAAAAAAAAAGTTGCTCCGTGGCACGAAGTGGCGATCTTTTGTGACTGGTCGCTCACAAAGTATAATAAACGGGCTATTTCCCCTCAAGCCCTGCAGCAGGAGTTTCAGTCATTGCAGGACGCATATAGAGATTATACTGAATTCTATACTGATGGGTCGAAATCTTCATCTTCTGTTGGTTGTGCCGTATATTCTGTTTCCTTCGCACGAGCTCTGCGAATGGATGGTAGGCAAGCATTTTCTCTGCAGAGCTTTATGGTGTCTCTCTAGCCATTGAACATATCATGAGTAACAACATATTAAAAACTGTCCTCTTTGTCAATTCAAAAAGCGTGATACAGGCTATTTCTTCTAGATTTCACACGAAGAACCTTCTTGTACTGCATATACGGTGTGAAATAAACTGGGCTCTTCAACTCGGACACATTATAAGACTCTGCTGGGTGCCCAGTCATGTAGGAATTCCAGGGAACGAGCAAGCAGATAAACTTGCTGCATGTGCAAAGGACTCGGCAACATCCCTTGAGTTACCCTATCAGGACCTTAGGCCACATTTGAAAAAATCACTTTTGAAGGCATGGCAGTCGGAGTGGGACGCGAAGTGTAACAGTAAACTTCATGTCATTAAACAACCTTGGCTCTGTGGGAGAGCTCGTTTCATAAGGAACGTCGACTTGAGGCTCTATTATGCCGCCTGAGGATTGGCCATTCACGTCTGACTCATCTACATCTTTGCGGTGAAGGCGAAAAGCTCTGTGCCCATTGTGGGGAAGTACATGTTATGGCAGTGTAGATTTTATCACCAACATCGCCGACAAAGTTTTCCTGAACTTTTTAGAGGTCACCTTCTATTTCATCCTATGTTTTTGATTGGTGATCATCCCTTAGTGTCGTTTGACCGTGTTTTTGACTTTTTTGAAAAGACCGAATAAATATATCAGCTGTAACTTTTACTATGAAAACTTTAATATGTCTTTCCTAGTATAGACGTCTTAAGTATATTTGTCTGGCACAATATAGCCTAAGTTGCATGTGCGCCATAAAACCCCAATCATCATCCCTGCTAATTGCAGGAAGCTGTGTACCTGTAGTCTCTTGATTGAAGTGGAAAATCAACCATCTTGGCACGGAGGGCAGGGAGGAGGGCGCGTGCCAGATCGTGAGCTTCTTCGTTTCCCTTGATACCGGCGTGGCCGGGGATCCAAAGGATTTTCGTTTCTGTGCCCTGCTGAGAAAGGCCCGAAATGAGTCTCTTGATGCGCTTCGCCTTGCGGCTCGGGCTGTGGGCTTTCTTGCACTCTGTTAGTGCATCCTGCGACTCTTCGAAGACCCGCATTTCGCAAAGGCGGATGAAGGGGTGTTCGTGAAGAAGGGTACTCGAGTGTCAGGGTGATGGCTTCAAGTTCCCCTCCCTTGATGTGGTTCTGGATGGGCGCTCACGGGACGAGGATGTGGACAGCTCTGGGACGACGACCGCCGCGGAGCACAGAGGCCCCGCAGGACCGTCGTCCGCTGCAGCGTCCATGTAGGCGACCAGTCTGATGTGCAGCGGGTCGTTCCAGGTGCTGACCATCGTCTCGTGGGCAGTGGTGAGCCTAGCGAGGGTTTGCGAATGTCTGTTGCGAAAAAGCTGTCTGGTGTTTGTGATGTCGCCGAGGTCTTCCCAGTGTGGGAGGTCCGGCTGCAGCGGCGGCAGGTCCAGCTTGGGGTTGGGGAGCAGCCTGAGGATAAGCCGACCCTGTTGAGAATGCTGCAGACGTTCCTGGTGGTCCAGTTTCCTAGCCGAAACTTATGTCTTGGAGGGAGTTTATTTGAGCTCGCGCCCGAAGCTTGCCGATCGGGGTGAAGTTCGGGAGACCGGTGAACACCCTTGGGGCATGATGGTTGACGGTTTCAATCTTGCGCCAATCTGTTTTGACTAGCTGGTAGTGACGCGCTCCGTAGCAGACGCGGGACACGACCAGCGCTTTAATCATGCCTTTGGCAATGGCCTCGGTGCCCCCCAACTTTGGCAATGCAAATTCGTCGGATGATGTTGACTGCCGAATATCAATGGTTGATGGTGTTCCGGAGCCAAAGGCTTCCCTTGCCTGTTTCTTCAATATGAAGGCCTAGCACTTTGATAGATATGGAGGGGCCAAACCGCTGACCGGAAGGGTCAGGCAAATTTGCTCCGCAATATTTTCCTTCCGCTTTCTTGCGGGGCCAGTTCCACGTAGGATGTATTCTCGGGTGAGGCACGGAGTCCCAAGCGGATGAAGTGGGCGTTGATGGTGTTGAACCCCGATTGCAGTGTTAACGGCTGGTGTCGAATATCGCCTGCTGTTGCCCAGGTGATACCGTTGTCTGCATAGACGGTGAAACAGACGTTCGGGACTGCGGCAAGATAGTGGGGGAGTGACGTCATGGCGAATTTGAAGAGCAGTGGCGATTGTACGGAACCTTGTGCGACCCCTGTGCGGTTGTCCTTCCGGTCGCCGACGTGGGAGCCGCAGCGGGCCGAGAAGGTCCTGCCGCCTAGGAAGGTTGGGATAAGAGAGTGGGCGCGCGAAGATCCCTTGGCGCTGCGTTTCTATAATGATAGAGTCGTGTGGAATCGAGTCAAATACTTTTATGACATCGACAGTAACGATTGGTCTGGTGGGTGAGCTGTTGGAAATCCCCTTGATTATGCGTTCCGATATCAAGGCGAGGCTCTCATGTGTCCCAACTCCCGGGCGGAACCCCGTCTGGGCTGAATAGAAGGCTCGCTTGCTCTCCAGGTACCATTGAATTCTGGGCAGAGCCATTGATTTTTCACCTTCCACGTGCACCACGTGAGGGAGACGGGGCGGTAGCTGGACAGCGTTCCTTTGTCTTTACCGGGCTTGGGAATGAGAATCACCATCGACTGTTTCTAGCTAAGTTGTTGATCTCCCGTCTTTCAGATGTGGTTGATCCACTCCAGGAGCTCTTGTTTGGTGTTGTCCGAGATGCTCTTCAGCATGGTGTTCGGGATCTTGTCTGGTCCGGGGGAGAAAGAGAGCAGTGTACCTCCCCTGGCGTGAAAGGGCGGTCCATATCCGCGTCCGAGGCCAGGCTCTCAATAGCATATTGGCCGTGGGTGTCTCGGAGTGGCCGGTCCGGCTGGAGGAAAAAGAGGTCCCCGGCCCGTTTCACCACTCAGATTCAGTCTTGTCGAATTTGAAGGCAAATATGAGTGAGGCGTTCTTATATTTTCGCTGCGCAGTATTGATCAGCTCGTTTGCCAAAGGCGAAAGAGCGAAGTCTTCTTTAAGAGGGAAGAACTGTTGTCGCGGCATATCTCTTCTTATCGAGGTGACGAGCATTTGGCTTGGCTTCGATTGCTGCGAGAGTTTTCTTCTGGTGGAGATGGGGCGCTTGGGGCCAACAGGGCGGCTTGGACGAGTTGGTTATCCATGTCTCTAAATAACAGCGCAAGTATGGGGTTACACACAAACACACGTCACCACCGCTGCCACAAAAATAATCACACTTAGTAACACACTCACCGCAGACAAAACGCGCTGTGTGAGTGTTTTGTCTGCTGTGAGTGTGCTACTGAGTGTGGTTATTTATGTAGCCGGTGGTGACGTGTGTTTGTCTGTAACCCCATACTTGCGCTGTTTTTTAGAGACGATTGGGGCCCTTGCGGTACCGCTGCACAGCCTGAAGGCGTTTTGCCCAGAACCGGACGAGTTCCAGACCCGGGGCAGGCGTGTCTTCATCGACTCCGGACGTGACGGTGGCCATCTCGACAGCTTCACTAAGCTCGTCTTCAAAGGTTGCTTGGGAGGTGTCGTCTGTCCCTTGAAGCGAGTCACGGAACCTGTCCCAGTGAATAATCTTGGTGGTTCGAGCCTGCTTCTTCTTCTTAGGGCAACGAAGAGGGGAAACCTGGAAGATTATGGGGAAATGACCGCTCCCTCAGGGGATGGCGAGACGTTTCCACTTCTGATGTTGCGGGAATGGGTTGGCGAGCTACGTCAGGTTGGAAGCAGTGCCCTTTTTCCCAGCGCTTCCGAGCCTAGTCTTGGCCCTTTTCTTGTTCGCGAGCGTAAAATGACAGATGGTCATCTCTCCGAGGAACTCATTTGCGCCCTTGCACTTGGTGGAGTACCGCCAGGCCGGGTGATGGAACTTGAAGTTGCGCCTGTATAACTTGTGCTCTTTAGGGTGCATGTCTTCTAGGTGAGAGATCCATCCGTGGTCCCTTTCTTGTGGGTAGGTCGGTACTACTCTCATACCGCCAGGAGGCTCTGCGACTGAACTGACATTCTGGCAGCCATGACCTCGTGATGGAGGGTGCAGTATGATGCAAGGTCTACGACGTGCTGCGGCCAGCCTCTACGGATGTATATTACTGCCTTGCCTTTGGGAGGGCGTGCCTGCCCTCGTATGGGGATGGTGATGGAAGGATTCGAGTAGGACTGAAAGCCAGATATCGAGATATCGAAGTTATTTTCCTGGAGGATAATTATGACCCGTCCTTCATCGGGCTTCTCCTGAAGACGCGCGTGGAGCTACTCAACCCGTTTGCTGAACCCCTGACACTTCCATTGAAGGACTCGGACCATGGGTAGTGAAGTATATAATGTCGTTTAACACCTGAGACTGTGGTCCATAAAATGAAAACAACTTGTAGTCAAAGGGACTGACACAGAAGGGAACGTCTCAGATGATTAGTTACCCCCAGCCCGCCTGCGTACTTGCAGCCTTTTCACTTTAGTTTATTCCGGTATTTGTTGAAGTGTTTGGCCATTTCGTCGAATATTCTCAGCTCGTCCGCAGAGAGGTAGATGGAGTTTCCCCCTGACGGGGAGCCCCTCCAGGGATTGTGCCTTGCTTGACTCGGTCTGCCGAGGTGCCACGCCTCGGGGGCATTGGCGTCTTCTTGGGTTTTGCGTCCGGGAATTCAGGGCCGTCGTTCTGTCATTGCTTGCACCGTTTGTGCTCTTCCCACAGCCGGCGGTTCTTGAGCACCCAAGTCAGGCATTTGGGGTTGATCCCGAGGTGGCCAAAGTCTTTGCAGCTTTGACAGTACGGATTGAAAAGTGGGCATTGCTGTATAGATGTAGACCTGCCTTCGTGCCTCTTGCCGCAGTGTTGGCACACCGCAGGGTTAGGGCCCTACTGAAAAAAATTCTATGAGTTAATTTCTAATTTGTTTATGGGACACATTAATACCAGAACTTATTGGGTATTTCATATCAGTTTCATAGGTCGCATATCAGTTTCAGCTAGGCTAGGTGGTGCTAGGTACCGCCAATTAATGTGCTACAAAAAATTTTATTTGCTCACGCCACCATTACACTTCGAGCATATATACACACATTACGCATACCACTAGCATCAGCTGAACATATGCATTGAGTCCATATACATACACGGCACAACAAACATGAATACAACAGCACACCCGAAAACTACGTCTGAGCTCTGCGTTTCCCCCTTTTATACTGGTCGTTTCGACGGTAGAGGTTTTCTCGGTGACCACATAAGCAATAAATATTATTCCCAGCATGTAGATTTTGTTTTAGTAATGTGACACATCTGAGAGTATCTCTTAGTAAAAAGTAAACGCTCATGCCGTAAATATTTGAAAGCCACTAAATCAAGCCGCTCCACCGCGGTTCCAAGCCACGTGTTTGCTTGCCCACGCGGCACGTCATATCAGTTCTCGTATAGCAGCATTGGACATTCCACATTCTGACATGAATGTCACATAAGTTTTCATTTCAATCACATATGAACTTGTATGCTCCATATCAGTTGGCATAGGTGTCATATCAGTTCTTATATGTCGCATATAAATTTATTATGTATTTTATAACAGTTTTATATGTCACATATCAGTTTTTTGGATATTTCATATCAGTTCTTATATAGATTCATATAATATTTTTCAGTAGGGGACATGACGTTTTTGTGTCCGAGGCGGTGGCAGTTAGTGCACGCCAACTCTTTGGGCTTATGAAATACTCACATGTCCCTTGTGCCATAGTACACTGCTTGAGTTATCCTCTTGCTGCTAAAGGTGAGAAGAACTGTCGTTGTCTTCCCAATGCGCCGGGCTCCCAGAATTTCTACTCCGTCCGCACGGAGGTACTCCTTTAGTACTTCGTCTTCAGGGTCTTGGTGCAGTGTTACAACGTCGTAGATGACACCCCTACTAAGTATGTTTCTGTAGCTCTAGTAGACTTGCACTTCCAGCTCCGGAAGGGGTGGTGCAGGTAGTTTTTCAATCCTGTTGATGACTTCGGCTAAAGCGGCTGACCTGGTCCTCATTGAGATAGTGTTGGCTCTTTCGTTGAGAGAGGTAGAGGCGAGGGTCGACATGTTGGCGTGTTCCTTCCTTATATGGGTATCAAAGGCGTGGAAGTGTTGCTTGATCGCCATTTGCCGCCGTAGACGGATCTTGAAGTCGAGCAAGCGATAACGTGGTTTCTCAGATTTCGCCAAAGTTTCGAGAGTGACTCTAGCTCTCTTGCGTGCCTTTTTATATGCTCGAGTATGCCATTCCTCATCGTAGCCTAGGGGTGAACATTCCTGATCTGCAGTGTTGCCCTGCGAAGCTGATGTAGGGGGTACGCGTACCTTGCTTGACGTCCCCGGCGGGAGATTCTTGAGTAGGGACAAAAATTCGTTCTTGATTTTGTCCGCCGACCGCTCGGAGCAGGTCAAAGTGTGAGATTCCCCAGCTGCCGCGCCAAGGGGTGCGTCGCCCATGGTGGTAGGACCGCAGTCTTACGGAGGTCGCTGATGGGAGTAAGGACTTAGCCCTCGGTGATGTCGTCGAACTCGGCGTCGGTGGCCATATGGACGAGGCTTTTCCTGCTGCTCCCACCCGCGCCAGGGTCTTTGGTTCGCCGGCCTAGGGGTAGACTTGGGTACCAAGGATTTCTCAATCCAAGAGGGGGGCCGACTCCTTAAAGGGGCCATGCAATGTTTTTTTACTGTTTTTAATTTGCACCGAACCTGAGCGCACTAAACGTAATAACTTAGTGTTTTTTTCCTCGAAGTTCGCTTTATTTTAAAAGTTATAGGCATATTAAAATTTCAAAAACAAGCAAAAAATAATCACCTCCTTGACGTCTTTGGTCCTCTGTCCCCCCTTTTCCGGCGCCCGCGGACCGCGGTGACGGAGGAATGTGGGTAGGTAGGGGAAGACGGGGAAAGTAGGTGAGGCCGAGGAGAGAGCTGCCCGGAAACGGGGCAGCTCTCTTTCTACGGCTGACCAGGACCAGCGACGTCACGATTTCGTCACATGCCGAGCGCATTCAACACCACGGGGTACTCCCGTAGGTCACTCGTGCCCGCTGGGTTGCCTGAACCCCAAGAGACGTGGAAACTTAAAAAAGGTAGACGCTTAAATAGGATTGCAGGGCCCCTTTAACGGTTCCAACGAGACCCTGTCAAAGTTAGCCCTAACGACGCAAAAGGCTGCGGCTCCGCGGCGCGCTACTCAAGAAAGGGGAAGGGCAACGCTCAGCTCATCAGTTGCGTCCGCACTCCACGGTTAATCGTAGCGAACTCTACCACCCTCAAACCGAAATTGAATTAGAAAGAAACAAAAACAGCAGTGACGTCACTAACTCTGCCCTCGTGTGGCGTCAGAGTACCGACGTTATGTCTGATGCGGGCGCCCCCGCGGGCTATCGCGGTAAGTTTTATCTTCTTTTTTTTTGCCGTCGGTGTAAGTGTTCAATTTCGGCGTCTGCACTCGGTGTGTCATTTCGTCCTCATCCGGCAGGCAGGGCGCTGTGAAACCTTGCCTTTTATTGATACTGTCGTGAATGACAATTCATGAGGCGACGAATGACTGAAGGAAACTAAACAGAACTTCAAGACGGGCGTGCCATGGTCCTTTTTCGCAGTCAGTCACGGGAAACCGTTAGATAATCATAGCCACTGATTATGTAACTCGATACGCTGAAGCAAAAGCCCTTCCGTCGGCTCTTCGTTAAATCCATCGTTCTCAGGCACGGTGCACGCGACGTGCGAATAACAGACCGAAGGTCGAAGTCCTTGACGAAACTGAAGCCAGAAATGACTCGACTCATCCACAAGCCACTGTCGAACCATTGCGTACTACCCGGAGACCAACGGGCTGAAGGAGCTGCTAAACAAGAACATCGCCGACATGATATCGATGCACGTCGACGTATAGAGCACGAGACGTGGGATGAAATTATACCTTATGTGACGTTCGCATACAATGCCGAGGTTTAAGTTACTACTGGGCTAACACCATTCCAGCCGGTTTATAGTCACAAACTAACAACGATGGGGGACGTAATGCTGCCCCACGAACCTGATGACGACGACAGCGGCGACTCTCGCATCGTCCCTCAATGGGCCAAGGAAGGACGACAGCTCGCCAGGCTCCGGTTACAAGACGAACAACGGGTCGATGCTCACCGTTATAACCTCCATCGTCACGACGTCCACTTCGAGCCCGGATACCGGGCGTGGGTGCGGATACCAATACGACGACGGGGCTTCAGAGAGAAGCTCCTAAAGCGCTACCTTGGTGCCTACAAGGTCCTTCAGCGCCTGGGAAAGCTCAACTACGAGCTGATACCCGGCGGGACACAAGCATCATCACGACGCCGACCGCGACCCGAGCTGGTTCACGTCGTTCGACTCAAGCCACTCTACACTCGATAGGCATGTTGACTTTTTCGTTTCCGATGACTCTAAGTTTACCGTTTTTTTATTTGCCTTGTTTTGTTGCGTGTTGCATCGGGGTGGTGCGTTTTCTTAGGGGGAGGAGGGGGGAAGTGATGCCGCGCGCTTACGTAGCCAGGTTCATAGCGCGCTTGGCTGACACGCACGTGGCTCTGGTTGGATTCCCGGCACTGCGTGTTGTTTTTATCTTTCTTGATGCAAGCAGAAGTTTCGAGAAGTTTGAAGAACCGTCTAGCTTGTTCATGTTTAGAATGCATAGTTTGAAAGCGACCGAGAAAGAATATTTTGGGGTTCCGGGGAAATTTTTGAAGAAGCTTCGCCGCGCCATACAAGTCACTCTCGCCCCAGCGCTCGATCCTGCTGTCTCGCCGACATCGACGCCTTCGACGCTAGCCTTCTTCTATTTTGTTTTGAGCACAAATTCGCGATATTAAAAGTTTAGCTTCCTTCAAACATTCGTTGCCTCATCAATTATCAATCGTGACTTGTTGTGGTGGAGGTGCTGGGTACAGCCCATGCAGCGTTTGAGAAAGCCTGCGGAATTTAAATAATTTGGCCGGTAACGCCCGAATGCTTACATACTTGTTACAGCTTGTGGTTGGAGCATACAGCCTACAGAGGTTGGCATCACTTTCGGACACGCAATATGCCTTCTAAACTCAGAAATTAAAAAATGTTAATTACAATTTTTCTATTTATTAGCCACCTAATCGAAGAAATAACGTTGTTTCTACTATCCAGTGATCGCAAAGTCGAGTATGCCAAACAAACAATTAAAGTGTCCCAATGCATCACTCATTTTTCTAGAAATTTGGTGCAGCTAAAAAAAACATTTTGTATTTTAGGGCAAAGCGTTTAGTCTAAGAAAACAACGTTATGCTGGCAATAAACCTTTTTTCAGTTGAAAGGGGGATGATTCACGGCCAATGCTTTTCAGGCTATCAAAGTAGCTTAATGCTAGCAATCACGTGTTTTCCGTTCAAAAGAGGTGTAGGACGAAATAGTTCTTGACAAAAAGGTCCCTTACAATATGGCTCCAGACAAAATGGTCCGGGTAAGAATGGTCCCGGACAGAATGGTCTGAAGTGCAAACCCGGAAAAAATGGTCCCAAGTGATTTGTTGATACTTTGGGCACTATTTAAAGTTTTAATGAACTGCTACTCTGATGCCGCATTCAACACACCTTTAATGCATATCTTAAGGTATTTACGGTTTTTGTTATATATTTGAGAAAATAACTGAAAAAGTCCAGAAGATAATTTAAGTTCTATTATCGCTCACTTGGCTCTATGACCCCTATTTGCATAAGACAGAGCACTGTACAAAGCTGGAGCTCGGAAATCACTGAACATACACGCACACACTAAAAATGCAAGGCCGCAATGCACTCTGAGATTGATTGAACTAGCTGGTGATAACGTGGACGATAAAGTTGACGAACGCCATTAGTACGTTTTGTTTTAAGTCCTGCTTGATTGGTCCTATCGGCTCGTAGCTTCGGCCGCACCGTGACTTTAGTATGGGCAGCGTAGTATGGGCACGGGAAGAAACATTAAGACCGCGTGGTGCGCATCAAATACACCAGGCTATAAGTGGCACTGCACAGGCAAAATATTTTGACTAGAGTGTTAACCAGTGTCACCTGCTCCTCAAAGGCAAACCGACCTTACACTGAATAAATACCAAACTCAAATATATTTTCTGTGATGGCGTGTTATGAAACAACGGCTTCCTTCTCGTGTTATATATAAACTATTATATATAACACGTAATATATAAACTATTATAGACACACTATTTGACATTGTACTTGAATATAATTTCTGTGGTATACTTTTCCCTTCTTCTTGGCTCAGCTACCGACATGCAATGTGTTTCGCATAGTATATGCAAACTTTAAAATGGTTAGCGTTCCATATCTTAAGTAGTCATCAAAACATTTTTGTTTCTTCTTTGTCCAATTCGCAGCGAGTGCAAACAATCAGCTAACCCCCGCAGAACAAGAAAACTATATGTATCAACCTTTGCTTGCGACCATTTTGTCCGGGTTTGCGGTTGGGGCCAATTTGTCCGGGGCCATTTTAGCCGGAACCATTTTGACCGAGACCATTTTGTTCGGGACCGCTCTGTCCGGATTCCGTTGAAAAAGGGTTGATATGCGTCGCGGAATCTAGGGGGCAGGTGAAGTCTTGGTGAAATGATTCACGCAAATAATTTTACGACAACCGCTGGCATAGTATTCTTTTTTCTTTATTTCGATGTTTTACAAAGGCATTCTTTACGCCGCTTTGAATAGCACAGGGCCGTTCAGTTTTCAGCCCTTTTTCCCCCTTCGGTGCGCCTTCCGTATCAAATTTGCTATGTCTGCAGAGTTCCGAACCTCGTTGCGGTGGGTGATGCGGGACGGCTACAGAAACTTTCTAACCTGGGCGCTAATCGCACTCGCAAAGCCAACATGCACGACTGCCACTGGGACATCGCCGGATCGCGCTGGCGATTTTGTCAACACCTGCGTCTTGGGCCTTGATAAAAGTATATGCGTTGACGTTGTAGACGGCCCAAATAGAATCAACGAGCTTTTTTATTTGTACTTCATTATTCTTGCTGTGTATAACAAATCAAGAAGTATGAACAAACCGAACAACGTAAGGAAGGGAGTGTAGGATGTATTTATATAAAGAAAATGCAAAAACGCTTTAGCCGGAAAAGGAAAAAAAATTACCCACTTTACATATTTCGAGTGTTTAAGGCAAATTTCAGTGACATGTTTTTCGTGCAAAGCGGCGCAGTCTCTTGATCCGTCGATATATATATTTTCTGGAATTTAGTTAACGCCGTAAGGTTCCCCTTTTTATTCAAATTTAGAAAGACTGTGGTGATCTGGACAAGGTGGTAAGGCTCATTTCACTCCCCACGAAGTAGGCGCTTCAGGACTTCTAGTTTCTCCGTCCATTGGCTGCCACTTGGGCTTTGCACCAAAACGGTGGCCGGTGCCAGCTACAGGAAAATCTGTATCGTGGGGACTAAGGAAACAAAGAATAATGAACGAAGGTCGAACGTTGACCCCTTCACTTTCAGTTTTTGGCTTTCTATTTTGCTTCGTCTATTTTAGTCTGTCTATTTTTGGCTCTGTTACGGGGTCAGTGCTAGCGTTTCCCAAAGAGCGACGTGTGCGGCATTTCCCAAGGGTTATGTTAACGCATTCCCTAAAGATCCACTGATAGATCTTCCTTTATTTTTTTCGGGCGAAGCCGGCTCGCCGAGCCCGCTTCGCTCCAGCCTCTGTCGCACGCAGACCCGCGTCGGCTTGCCGCTTGTTCCTCTGCATTTCGGCCAGCCGAGGTAGGCGCTGCTTCCGTTCCTCTGTCTCGTTCACCCGCCTCGCAGGCTTAGCAGCGGCATCCGTTGCCTGACGCTACTTTCGCTGTTCACCGGTTTCACGCGCGCGCATTGGCTTCCGCCCGGTGACGTCACCTCCCTCTCGCCTTTGTTCTTAACTCCTCTCCTCCTCTCTACGCTTCCCTTTCCACTGCTTTCTCCGTAGTCGGGCGCCGTCCGTTTTCCCTGTCATGTAGGTACCAGAGTGTCGTACCGAAACCGGACAAAACTAACTTGTGTCTCGCAGGTATCACCCTCAGCGATTAGTTCTTAGTGGTATATACTGAAAGCACGTAAATTGCTGCACGGCCCATTTTATATGTAGACACGACTGAGGCACCCAAACATGCTTTCATTGTTGAGGAACTGCTTCAGAAAGATGGCTCTGGAAATAGAAGCATTGGAACGACCAAATGTGACCTATTATTCCGAAGTTAAATAAGCTACGAGTGTGTATGGGAGGGATACCTGAAAATAAAGATCCCGGTGGCCTCAGAGGGGAAGCTGAACGTTGGCAGCCGCTCTAGTGTCTCACATGAATGTCACTCTCAGGTTCTTTTACAACCTTCCACCACCTCCGTGTTTTTTTTTTTTTTTAAACTTAACACTTTTTGGAAAACAACATAAGTTCAATGGAGAATTACTGTTAAAATGTGATACAACTATGTTTGTTAAATTCGCTGGAGAATAAGTGCAACTCTCATTTTGTAGCCACAGTGCATCACCGTCTTCCGTGAGCGTCGAAAGAGCGGAAGCGTACGTCTTGGCAGATATATCAAATTCTGTCTTCTTGTCACCTACAATCGAGGCCGAAATCTTTTTTTCTTTATGCTTAACAGCTTGTCTTACAGTACTGCAGCTGGCAAGGATGAGCTAAAGGCGGAACCAATTAAAGCTGCGTCTCATTTAACATCCGCACCGCTCGCCTATATATTTAACGCTGTTTTAAGCAAGGGCATTTTTTCCAGACAGTATGAAAATAGCCAGGGTTTGCGTTTTGCACAAAGGTGGAGCGCTAAACATCCTGAGCAATTACCGACCCATATCGGTTTTATCTACGTTTTCTAAACTTTTGGAGATGCTCATTTTCACGAGGCTCACCCACTTACTTAGTGCAAATAATTTAATTTCAACTCAACAATTTGTGTTTCAAAAAAACAAATCAACGGAAATGGCTTTGTTGCATGTAAAAAATAAAATTATTAACAATATAGAAGATAAGCTTTTCACAGTCGGAATTTGTTTAGATTTTAGCAAGGTATTTGATTCCATGACGCGCAATATTTTGTTAACAAAACTGCCAACGTATGGAATCAGAGACACTGCATTTGGACTGATTCGTAGTTACTTATCGGCATTTTCTCAATATACGTTCATAAATGGCATGCCTTCTCAGCTTGAAACAATTACTTATGGTGCACCGCAAGGATCTTTTCTTGATTCATTGTTAATTCTATTGTATATAAATGACATTCTAAATCTGCCATGTACACCAGACATTATGACAATAATGACATTAATGCATTTTTTATATTCAAACCTAATGAAGCTAGGAACTATGTCAAATGACTAGTTAAATTATTTTGTAACAATGGTTACAGTGCAAGAAACTTCAGTTAAACACTGGAAAGACAAAATATATTATCTTTAAGCCTACCAATAAACCTATTAACTATTATATAAACGTAAAGTTTGAAAGCACAATTATAGAGAACGTTTTGTCGCATAAATTTCTTAGTATTTGGTGCGATGATAGTTTAACTTGATCTCGACATGTGGAACACCTTCCTTCAAAGATTTTTTAATATATCGGCATTTTGCGTAGAGTTAGGCTCCTGCCTTGTTAGTTAAAACGTCAGTTATATTATGCATTGTTACACTCCCATCTTAACTACTGTTTATTAATTTGGGGAACAACAACAGCAACTAACCTTGACAAGTTACTAGTCCTACAGAAGAAAGCTCCCTGGTGCATAGATAATTTAGATAGTTACGCCCATACTGCTGGTTCTCTTCTGAAACACAATATTTTTTCCATCCAACATCATTATTACTTGAGAGTGGCTCTAGAAATTTCCACACAATTTAAAAACAGCAAGTTTCTATTTCTAGAAAATTACCCGCAAAAAACCACAGCCTATACGTCATGATAATATATGTTAAAAAAATTCGTACAAATTATGGGTCTCAACTGTTGAGGTACAGTCAGAACGAAATGAAACCCGAACGCCGGAACGCGAGGCCGTTGATACACGCTGCTCTACCTGGAGGGCCCCTGAGAACTAATGAAAATGCGCCGGGGTGCGAGGGTGCGGGTCCTACTAAAATGAGCTCGACCCTCGCGCGGCGCGTCTGGGAGTTCCGCGTTTCGCCGGTGGCGCGCTGTAAGCGCTGTCACACCCGATACAAAAAGCACTGTCACTAGCTTTGTGTATCGGATTCCCAGCGACATCTCTTCAGCGCTGTCATTCATTATCGCTTTGTGTATCGGAAGGGCGAAATGAAAGTTGAAACATTTCGTGCACAGAAGACCCGTAGTGCTTGATGACGTGTTACCGGAACCACGCTGGGGCTCCTGTGAACAACGCGCCACGCGCGGTTTCTGAGAAATAGTGAAACGTCATAAACGCGAAATAAAATTTGTTTATTCGCACGACCATACTCTTTCTGAAAAAAAAAAAATGCTGCAACAGACCGACGCGGATGCCTCGTTTTGTTATGAGCAATGCCCATGTTTTTGTGCGAGGTTATCAGTCGAATCTTAAAAAGCGAGGAATTGCTTGCTGACGCTCTCTTTGGTAACCACCAATATGCCAGGCGTATCAATTCCGGAGCGGAATAAATTCATCACCCTGTCTAAGCAGGGCCTATCGCAAAGAGCTATAGCCAGGTTAAGCGGCCACCCGGTGTTGACCGGGCGACATTGCGGCTACAGAACAGCATCCCGAGTGACGGCGCTTACAGCGCGCCACCGGCGAAACGCGGAAGTCCCAGACGCCCCGCGCGAGGGTTGAGGACATCTTAGTAGGACCCGCACCCTCACACCCAGGTGCTATTTCATTAGTTCTCAGGGGCCCTCCAGGTGGAGCAGCCTGTATCGATGGCCACGCGTTCCGGCGCTCGGGTTTCATTCCGTGCTGACTGTACATAATTCTTAAACGTTTAAATAGATTCCCCGAAATGATAGACATTATTACTAACTGTCACTTGCCTCGAAATTTCAAAAAAATCAAAATAAGGCTTGCTTATTGGGTCGCCAGCAATAATACGTCTCCTATCCTCAACCTTCTCATTCTTCCTTCCTTTTCCTTTTCGTTTTCCCTTTATTTTGTATGCTTTATAGGACATCATCATCCCACTTTATGTTCATACATATATATATATTACTTTACATTAAGCCAATGTTACAAGCGGACCATTCGTTGCATGTCTGTGATTATGACTATTGTTGCTCTGCTACTGTAGCGCTGTGACGGGGACTGGAGCCTTGTCAGGCGGCTTTCGTCGCGGTTTGCTCCAGCCTCCCAGGCTTCTAGTCTAAATAAAGAATAAATAAAAATATAAATAAACAAAAAAGAGTAAAAAATGACCCAGAAAAAAAAAAAAAAACTCTCTGGAGGAGCAACGAAAAAAAAGAAAAGAAAAGGAATAGGGGGTAGTTTCATAAGCAAGTGTTGTAATGATTTATCAGCCCTCAATTACGACGCAAACAAGAGAGCGTGGCGTCGTAAACTACTTTGTTTGCAAAACAATATTTTCCAGAAACAGCGTTCTTGTTGTGCCAGACGCTGGCGCCATTCCTCACGATGCTGCAGCAAGCGAGAAAAATTTGTGTATCTCAAATACATAGCATGCACCGACTTTACATTAGCTGCTATTGTGGCGGCCTTGATGCTTAGCGCGAACCTTCTGCAGAGTGCATTTATCGACACCAGATTTAATTTTCTCAACAAGAATAAAGCGCGATGACCAACAGCATATAGTACGATGACGTCACGTATCAACCACGTTAAACAGTTCCGTTTGCTGGGGAAATGCTATGTTCGCAACACTAGCAAAACTAGATGTCCAAATTGTGAAGTTGTGCAGTTTGCATATATAAAGCAGTCTCGAGATCATATTCAGCAGTTTAATAAAATGTTTGAGCGCATAACTGATAAAGCAGAGTGTTGTAACGTGAATGCCCAAAACAAGGGCATGTGAACCCGAATATAACAACAGCCTCGCAGGGCAGTACTCTGCAAAGATTAGAACTCATGCATGCTATGTCTAAATGCGTTGTATATTAGGAATATAAAAACTCTTTGTCTGTCCTCCGCGCTATTTATGTGTAATAGGAACATAATTGCATCTGTATTTCTTTTTGCAAAAGGCATTGTGTATGGGATTATTTAGAATACCATTTATTATCTCTTCCTTTCTGCACATTTTGTGTATTCCCCTTCATATGCATCATGTGAGCACACAGTCCATTTCGGCATACCCCGCGACCCGGTGTTTTGTACTGCGAAACAGCGCGCAAAAATCACGTTTCCGCAGGTCTGCTCAACAGCTTGGGTAGTTTCGGGTATCGTCCTCCTGTGTCGGTCTCAAGCGGTTATCTGAACTTCATACAGAAAAAATAATTGATGACAATAAGAATATATTTAGCTACTGACTGAAGATTTGAATGCGTAAATGAAGGGCTGATCACCTTAAAGACATAAATCATAAGTAAATGCACGTAAAAGTGCCTGAAAGATCCTGTGCGAATTTCTTCCGGCGTTTTTATACTAAAGAGGCACGTGTGTAATCAATTTGAAAGAACCTCAGACACATTTCTCTGATATTAAAGCTGATCTAAATAACTATGTGTTCCTCACACATAAATAACTTTTCAATTATAAAGAAGTTTGTCATTGCGTCTTTTATGTGATGAACAGCAATTTTATATTTCATTTCATTTATTAATCCTTAAGGGTCCTCCTTCGAGGGCATTACATAAGGAGGGGGCAACAAAAGAAATTATACAAGAAATGAAAAAAAAAACATAATAAAATACATAACAACGCACACTCATGCAACGTAGCTAAAAAAGACCTAACTTGGTGTGGACAAATGCAACATGATGGAGCTTTTGAAAACCACAGGGTCAGTTATTGTAATGAGCGATTCTGGAACACTGTTCCAGTCCACAATTGTGAGTGGGAGAAATGATTTGTTAAAGGCATTACTGGAACCCGATATACGTTGAAAATTGTAAGAGTTATTGAGCCGACGAGATGACCGTGCGGGAGTGCGCAGGAATGAGCTTCGAACAGTGGGATGGTAGTGGTAAAGTTAATGGAGTAAGCAAAGACGTGCAACCTTGCGGCGTACCCCCAGAGTTGATAAATTTAGGCTCGTTTTCATAGCAGAGACACTGTTTTTATAGTCATAGTTTAATAAAATGTAGCGGGTTGCTCGGTTTTGAATTGCTTCTAGTTGGGTGATCAAGAAATTTTGGTGCGGATTCCATATTGTAGATGCTTATTCCAATTTTGTTCGAATGAAGGTTTCGTATGCAAGTTTCCTAAGCTTTGGAGGAGCAGCATTCAGACAACGCCGGATGTAACCAAGGGTCCTTGCTGCGTCCGAAGAAATTGTGTTAATGTGATTAATCCATGTCATATCGGAAGTTAGTACGACACCGAGATATTTATACCTATCGACGTCTTCACTGATCTCGTCGCCCAGCACATACTGGATGGAGGAAGCGACTCTTTTTCGAGAAAAGTAAATTAATTTGCTTTTAGACTTATTTAGTGGCATCAACCAGTTGTTACACCACTGAGAGATATTATCTAGATCCTTTTGGATGAGTTTGCGGTCATTAGGTGAGTTGATCTCGCGATATAGAACACAGTCGTCTGCAAAAATACGTATGTGAGAAGAAATAGAATTTGGAAGGTCATTAATAAATATTAGAAAAGAGAAGAGGCCCAAGGACTGTGCCCTGGGGCACGCCAGATGTGACATTAAATAAATCAGATTCGTACCCATTTAAGACTGTGTATTGCATTCGCGAGTCAAGAAAATTACGTATCCACATTAAGACTTGGGGGTCTAGATGAAGGCGAGAAAGTTTAGTGATTAAACAAATATGTGGGACACGATGCGATATTGAAGGCTGCAATGAAGGTCATGTGTGAATTCAAACATATGTGTGCGTGCTTACATATGTGTGCGTGCTGGACCAGACCAAAATACACGGGGCCCATGGCGATATGACGATTACGAACGCAGACCGCCGTAAAGCAACGAACCAATAAAGCTGTCATCTCGATTACCAAATGCTACCTAGTTTTATTTAACAAAAAGTCATCAATTAGCAAGGGTAATGCTTAGTTGCAAATTGATTTGACGGGCATCTTGTGAATGAGAAACCTAAAAAGCCCAGCTGTACATGTTTATCCCTCTAGAAGAAAATGTTCACTTGCGCACGCGCTATTTTAGTCCAGCTTCAGTCTGAGTACGAAGTTGCATATAGGTGAGAGTAAACAATTCTGAACACTCCTTTCTTCATGACTCTTTGCTTACGTCACTGTGGGTTAGAAAAACAAGCGTTCTGTTTGCCGCTCAATGTTTTTTACAGGAGGTAGACTAAAATGGCTTGCCCCATAAGTCTGAAGACATTTTGGAGAATTTGATTGCTGTTAGCTCGGTTGCGGTGCAATCATATACTATATTTTGAAACGTATTTCGTAAACTATATTTTAGAACTTACATCGACGATGTGCCGATTCTATGATTTTATGCGCTGTAATTATTACCTTAGTCCAAGAGAACAGCGGGATACGGTCCATTCGTCACACGCGCACTCGTCACAGGACGATTGCTCACAGGACGATTGGTCACAGAGGACCATTCGTCATAGGATGACTCGTCACGTGGGCAACTGGTCCCACAATAGTTCGTCCCCAAGAAAATATTGTTCTATTTGGTTCGGTTTACAAAGTGGGTCACCTCTTATCTTAGATGTTAATAACCCCTGGAGAAGGCGATTATTATCGTCATTCTTTTCCAGCTCGGTTACACCTTTGCAATATTGCATGACCATCCTAACTTAGCATGTCTTTCGCTTCTCAGTGACGAAGAATTTGTAACAAACACTGATCTCTACTATAGGGGCTGGATGGCGCTTAGCTGCTCTCTGAGCCTGGCGCAAGTGAAGCCACCGGAAGTTCGCTGCTTGTCCCGGAATTCGGGCTTGCCCTGGGCTTCCTAGTGCATTCAGTCGATATTTGGACCATGTTTTTTTGTGTCTTTGATTGGGTTTTAATACTCCCGTTATGTATTAAATCCCGAGAATGAGGCACTTGAACTTGGGACATATTCACACTTGATCAACTAGAATCTCAAAATGTTTACGTTCAATGGCTTCCCATGATACTTATCGGGTCTGCGTGCGCTCTTACTGCGAAACAAGCAGGCTCTCTTGAGGGAACAAGCGAAAATCCAGCGCCCTCGACGCTTTTCGAACCAGCACTCGAAAGGGTTACAAAGCCTGCTAAGCGCTCACTTCCGGGACAAGCCGCTTACTTCCGGTGGCTTCATACTTGTTTGATCAATGCGCCATCCAGCCCCCTCTAGTGGAGATCAGTGGTAACAAACGTTTTAGCATCTAGTTCGATCCCGAACAATGAATGTTGGTTCGGCCGGACAAAGTGGGTCCCCTCTTACCTTAGCATGTCTTTTGCTTCCCAAGAGCGAGGAATTTGTAGCAAATGTTTTAGCTTCTGGTTCCGCCCCCAACGGTGAATGCGGAGGCCATTAAAGAGCGACTATCTTTTTAACTCGGACTGCATTCGAAAGGATGGAGGTAATCGCAATAGAGAAAGGTGGAGTTCTGCTGTTTCACGAGGGGTTCTCGTACACATGCAGCAGAAACAAATAATGATACTTGTTATTGGATTTGTCTCAGAAGAGGTTTATGCAAGGCCGAAGTAACAACTGATTTGGCTGCCAGTCGAAAAATTGCTTGTTCAAGCTAGCAAAGGCATGGGGGGCCCAAGTGAGATGAACCTGCTGAAGACTCATCATATCATAAAAAGAAAAGCGGTTGAGTGCCAACTTTCCTATGTTGAGTATAGTAAGATTTGCTTTTTCACCCATTGGTTTATGTCACAGTGGGAAGTCGTGAAACTCCTCATCACGGAATGTGGGCATTTGTGGAAATTTACATTTAACTATCGTCCCCTGCGCACTCGATGAGACCAGTTGCCCGCGTGAGGAGTCATCCTGTGACGAATGTTCCTATGTGACAAATCGTCCTGTGAGCAATCGTCCTGTGACGAGTGCGCATGTGACGAATCGTCCTCATTCCGAGCACAGCTACGTTATGACTTTTAAGACTGCGACAGAAAATTGTACCCATCAGGGGTACTGTAGGCGACCCACCTCACTTCGTGACAACTTGTACACTCAGGCAAAATATATGTAACTGAGATAAACAAATGAATATTGAGTGATATAAACACGATGTTTCGTGTGTTAATCTTGATTGCTTTTACTGTTTCGTGAAAACGAAATAACACAATTTCTCATTTTTGAAAACTGTGAATAAAAATTGACTGTAGAAAGGGTAAAAAATAACTGTATAGATACTTGTTTCACGTCATAAATAGTGCATACTACCTACACAACGCGGAAAATATATTCTCACATTAGCGGTTCAAACCGGTTCGAGCCGGGTCGAGCCGGTTCGAACCAGAACCGGTTCAAGCAATTTCGCTCCTTGGTACTGAACTGGAACTTAACCGAAGGCCGTGAACCCGAACCTAACCGATACAAATTTCGGTTCGACACTCTGGTAGGTACTAATGCTAACGCATTAATAAAAAAAGACTACGCGAACGGCGCGCATGTGGAGTGTCACACCGTGGAACCGTTTCGAATTTTGTCGCCGGCGCTCATGCCGATTCCACTTTCTACGGCCTGCTGGGAAATTGTTATAATTTCACAACTGGAGAGCTTCTCAGCTTTATTCATCAGCAGTTGAGGCAGTCGTACACGCAACAAAAAATCAGCGGGTAGTTGTTTTGTCCGCAGCGCGATACGGATAACATAACAAGGCTTGTGAAACGCTGGCTCACTTGCGGAAACGGTGCGCCAGGAACATGCCAATATATCCTCTATTGACCACTAAATGGTTCTACGGCTTTTTTTAAACATAAATGCACAAAGGGTTATATTAAAAAAAAAAGCTTCCGTGTTTAGAACCACATTTATGCAAACTGAGTATCGCCAAATTATAGTTTGGTGACTCTCACTTTGCAAAAATGTTTCTCATGATAAGTTTGAACCTACACATAAATATTGAATGTGCTAATTTGTTGTATTTTTAAAAGGACGTCAGCGAATCAATCAATGAAACCGGTATGCGAGTCAATTTTCGGTTATCAGAAATTCATGCACGTCCAGATGTCCAGAGGAACTACAGAACATGCTGCTGATTGAAAGCCAGATAGGTGTACTGCGCTCATAGCTTTGGAGTGACGGAGCTACGCTTCCGCTATATTTAACAGAAGACTGAGTTTTAGGCGCTGCGAAGTTTACTCTGGCGTTGAGGAAAACACGGTTTATTATTTTTTTCCCTCAGAACACCCGGTAGTTATAAACGCTTTCCTTGATTCCTGTACGTCTCCTAATAATGCATTATTTAATTTGGACTTTTCAATCTTTACTTTTGTAATGCGTATCAAGCCGCTTTTAATCACTTTAGAAGTACCACTCAAGTAACGGTGCTGGATGTCACTGGTATTTATGTGACTACACTCTCAAGAAAAAAGGGTGTAAAAGGGTGTATCGTTACACCCTTTGTCCCATATAATACACCCCCAAAATTCAATTCGACGTACAGCGCCCTACAGTCGAACAGACGGCCCGATATTTTACGAGGGGCTCGATAGCCGTGTGGTACAACTTATTAAAATAGCTAATGTACGTTTTACTTACTACAAAAAACATAATCGGGGTTTTCGTGGCCCTACTGTCAAAACTCGGTGCTTTCTTTATGTGGTCTTTGATACGTACTTTAGTTGTTTAAAAAGCTATGTCTCACCGTTATCAAGCCCCTCGTAAACTTTGGGGCCGTCTGTTGGACTATAGGGCGCTGTACGTCGAATTGAAGTTTTGGGGTGTATTATATGGGACAAAGGGTGTAACGATACACCCTTTTACACCCTTTTGTCTTGAGAGTGTAGTCAATAGACGAGGGGTTACGTTCGTAGTGCAGCGCGGCATTATGTACTGATCGACTTCGCATGTAGCAAACCTCGATATGAAAGCCGAAACCCCGCGTCGCATCCTATCACTAACACCTGCGACAGCTGCTAAACACACACTACTTCACTTCAGGAAGTCTCACTCAAGCACCTGGGTCAACACAAAACACTGATCATTTCGACGATACGACTAGTCGAGGTAGGCGAGACAGGCGGGAGCAGATACTTCGGCGGCCATAAAAGAATGGCGAAGCTTTTGTTTCATGTTCCCTCATCAATGTCACGTAGGCAGACGCTGGTAACAATTCTTCTTAACATCGGTGCAACGCGCTGGGTACATATTTAAAACCCGCTCATTGCACAATATTCAGAAGCGCAATAAAAACCAGATGAAATCAAATAGCCTTGCATCACCATAACAAAGCAGGAAATTCGATCCCAGTGTCTCCACAATTATACGCTTTCTAATCACACTGCAATAAATATATATAAAGCCGTACTCACAAGAATTATCTTGGTCGATAATTTCTTCAATCGCTGCTCTATAAATTCGGAAGCGTAGCTGTTTCCAACGTCGAAATCCGGGAGGGATGAGTGTATGACTCGGTTCACAATCCTTGCGCTCATTTTTCTGTGGTTATTTCTAAAGGGTAAAAATGACAGATGAATACTCACTCCTTTAGAAAAAAATGAAAACCTGTAAACATGGTGACTCTGTGTTTCACTAATACGCAAAAGCTATGATTTTACAAGAACTCACCTTAGAATTTTACTTTGCGGGAAAGACGTGATCACCAAAACCGTAATTGTCAATTCACGAAATTGACATTCCTGGTTTTCAAAGGTATATAAATTTATGCGCACCAAAATTTCAATACGATGAGAAATGACAGTTAAGGATTGGTGTTCTCTTTTAGAAAATGGCGATTTTTACCGACATATACGAAAGAGCTCAGACCAACGTACTCCACCCTTGTTCTAAGCACCTTCTTCACCAGAGTGAAACCGACCACTACACCAGTCGTTCCTGTCATAAATGGGGCGCATATGTGCGATGCGCGCACCTGCGCAGCATTCATATGTGGGAGCTGCGCACACGTCGATTGTCACGTCATCACCAACACTTGTGGATGTACTACTACGAGTAATTTTTTTACGCCTGCCACATTTTTATTTTTATTTCTGTTCGGGTCTTTTTATCTGTCGAGTCTCAGGTGGGAGCCGTAGCGGAAGACTGAAAGAGCACGCTGAGGGTGATTTTCTACAAAACCTTGGCGCAAAACACCTCCTGTATAGCGGGGCAAAGAATGTCATCTCGCGGTTTACACCGAACATGTTGCTTCCAATACCACGACCACCTTAAATTGGACTAGTTGGTTACCAACGGAAGAGCGAGTCACTCGCATTTAACTATTGCTTTCCAGCCAATCCGGTGGCGGTATCATCTGGTAAAAATTCCGTAGAACAAATCATGAAGCCTTAACATAATAACTTAGGCCCTGCGATTCTGAAGGATGTCTGTGACTAGGGTTGGTTACCTGTGCGTCTACTTGCCTTCACAGGACGCAGACAGCAACTGCCTTGGCAATCCGAGTCCGGGGACACTCTCGGCAAATGGCCAGGTCGGAAAAACGTTTCTACGTGCTTTGATACGTCCACCTCACTCCGTTGAGTGCAGCGACGACACTGGCTGCGCTCTGCGGGAAAAAAAGAGACGCTAGAATCGTTTATTGTCATCCGACTGCTTAAGCAACGCATTGCTCATTGCGTTGTAATCATCGACCTTAGGCTGTGGAAGATGAAACGAATAGCTGGGAGCGCAGAATAAACTTAGCAGGAAACGCCCGCACCCACACAGATCCTACTGGTCTGCACTATGACGGATTCGACGCAAGCTTATTTTGATTCTCATCGACCGTGCCCTGTCAAGGAATGTTCTTAAACGTTTTGCACAAGGACTTGTTTTGCGTAAACCGGTAGAGAGGTGGTGGTGCTGAATAATCGTAGGTCAATCTCCACAAATATGTGAAAATCCTAATTATTGTGCGAACTTATGAATTATTATACAAAGATCGCTATCTTCTGCACCTGTGGCTCTTCAAGTGATCGGAGTTAATGTTCATTGGCTAAACTTGTGAACGTTATTTAACTACAAGCGCCTATAACAATCGTCAACATAATTTTAAATGCTTCATGTAACTTGAGGGCCTTAGAGGAAGACTGATAACCCTGTAAAACAATTTTTCTCAAATATAAATTAAAGTTATTTTTTAATGTGCTCAGAATCGGATCGTCTTTCACTCAGTCAATCAATTCCAGTATGCTGAACTGACAGAAAATTTCGGTGCTGTAATGGAAACTCTCAAGCGGATTGATCTACCGTAATATCTCGAGTCACCATTCATCCCTGAGTCATTGCCCACCCCACCATTTAAGCAAATATCGATTCCCCCCCCCCCCCCCCCACTCCAAAAAAAAAAAGAACGCACAAAAAACTCACAACGAAAACACTGAGTGATCGCCCAAACTTACCAAAACCCCAACGCGGACTACGCTATCCGCGAAAATTCATCCTACCCGAATGACACTGCGATGGGCCTTGGGGGACGTCCCGTGACAAAGTAAAATGAAGGAGGGAAATACTATTTTCTTTGTTTACGCATCTCTTTTTCTTCGCTTACGTTACTCCCCGATTTCCGCAACCCCGAAGTCGTAGTACATGCGTCCGAAAAAAAAAACACAAAAAAACAACGATGAAGATAACAGAATGACGCTTTGTTTTTCTTACAAAAACTATTTATTCAGACAAAACAAAAAGTTTGAACGATAACACAAGTAACTCAGTGAGTGATCGCGAGGTCAGCAAACGTCCCATATCCTGGAATGTAACCGCGGAGTGTGAGGTACCGCCCGTCTCCACCGAAGTGAGGTCACCGCTAACCAGCTCCTTCTCCCGGAACATTGTCCAATGTTTAAGACAAAGCCAACGGGTAAATAAAAATTTGCTGGAACGCCGCACACAGACATTTGTAGAGCGTCCCTTTTTGAGCTCCGCGTTCATGGTGCCATCCGCGCCACGTAGCAACGCCGGCTCAACCCGTGTTGATAGCTCGCCGCGCACGGACGCACGCATGTATGCACCAAACAAGGAAGTTGCACAAGAGCCCTTGTGATTGACAAGGTGCCCAACTTGACCCAACTCCAAAATATTTGCCAACGCGATCGCCGGCTTTCCCGCTACCCCGGCATCGCTCTTCATCGCTTCTTTCTTTCGCTCGCTCGCTCTCTCGTGGCGCCTGTTGGTTTTCCTATTTTCTTTTTGACTTTTACAGCCGAGCTGTTAAGGGCTAGTTTCCCCAGGATCGTGTCCTCCGCAGAGAAATGTCGACACAAAACTCTGGTTGCCACCGTCGCTCATAGATGGCGGTAGCTGTCCAGAGTGTTGTTTGCCGGTTGTCCGCTTGCCGCCGTCGCTCATAAATGGCGCAACCTTTCCAGCCTTTCCACTCTGGCTTGCCGACTTGCGGCCGGCCATTACTTCATTCCCACCATAGTACAGCTTCGCTGGCCTTCCTTCTTCACCAGAGTGGAAAGGCTGAAAGTTTTTTCCTTTTACTAAGAGAACATAGCGGTGTTAGAAACGTGCTTTCACGGAACAAACGCTTGCGCTATATGCCGATCGTCGGTGTTCATCGCGCGTATGCAAGCAGCGCACACTAAGATAGTAGAACGTTCTTTCATGCGCATTTGAAAGCGACAGCATTGCGGGTGACACATTGCAGATATTTTTACTTCGTCTCTTGTCGTCGCCGCTAGGGCAAAAACCCTTCTCTCCGCGCTTGGTGCGAGGCCAGGGAAGTCTGACCTTTTCCGCGGGCCGCCCCAGCATCCCGCCGGCAACGACGCGACGAAAGGAGAGTCTTTTGTGTCGTCTTCTTGAAAGACTTGTTTTCAAGCATTGCTCGCCTCAACCGAAATCCCACTTTGGCAGTATCCAGTTTCTACGCGTAATGTTGGATGGTTTTAGAAAATTTCACCGCGCTTAGCCACTTACTTCACGGATCACCGAACACTGGTAGCGTCCGTTAGTGGCATCCGCGACGGAAACGACAACGGCTATGAGAATTACCCACGTCGCACCTCCGTCACCAGTTACGTGACAGCGCCGTTCCACCCGCCTTGCGCGACCGTGCTACAGCTATCGCTTTCGTTTCTTCACACATTATAGGCGAAAAGGCGACGTTTTTGCATAAAACAGTGAAACTAATTCGACTTTTCAGTTTAACGCACTTCTTGTGCAGTCGCGCTACATACGTACAGAAAAAGAATCATTTTTTTGCTTTTTCTAAACTTTTTGTGCTTACCCACCGGGACATGAGCCACCCCACTTTTTTATGAATTTGAGGCGGCAAGAGGGTGGGCGATGATTCGGGATGTTACGTAATCACATGCCTTTTTTGAGGTTGTTTTGTTTATTACTCATTAAATTGTATACTTAATTTTATTCTTATGAACTAGAACGTTACACCTCATTCGCACTAGTGGAAGACACCCTTGTCGTCAATCGAATTCTCTCACCGGCGAAAAAGCGGGCGATTTGCTGCCCTCTGCCATTGCTGCTTGACTCCGGCCTTGCCCGGATCCAAAAAAATCTCACGCTGCAGCCTCACACCGTTTCGGAACTCTAAAAACCACGAAGCGTCTGCTTTTCCCTTGAAGCACTTGGGAGAACGGATTATTCTAATCTACGATGCGAACTCAGCAAGTGACGAGGCTGAGAGTATGTTCTGACCTAAAAATGCAGTATCCGCTCTCGCACTGACCATGACGTTTCGTCGTTCTCAGTGTCTGAGCACGGACTGATTCTAAGGTCTTGACGTTTTACCAGTGGTGGAGGACGTCCCCCCTGCAGGCATCGTTCCTCGGTTTTGCTGGCTCGTATACCTGCTTCAATACCTTCTAAGTACGAGTGCAGACCTCCGGTTCAAGGAAATATAGGTACGGTGATCTGGAAAGCACTCTGCGTCGCCAGAGCGAAAATAACAGCTGTGCGAAAACAACCTCTAACTGTAACGCGGTTAAAAAAAAAAAAAAAAAGAAGCTCTCGCAGGCTCTTTTTTATCGACGCGTAAAAGTAATACACATGTACCTTTTTTATTTTTTTGCGAAACGGGTTTATTACAAGGAAAGTGCACTGCGTGTACATGGCCGACTACGACTTTTTAAATCATGAAATGCTTTAAACATGCTACTCCAATCCTAAAACATTGTATGTTCCTCCGTGCGTGCATTTCCCGCTAAATTTAGTGGATTTGTTCAGTGTTGTAAACGTTAACAAAAAAAATTAAGGAAATACGTTTTTCGATACTTGCAAATAAAAGAAACGCGTTATCGACCTACGTTACATCGAAATAAAAGGAACGTGTTCCCTTTCCTGTCAAGAGTAACGCTGGTTACTTTCGCGGTACTTTATTTAATTATGAATTAACACGTTTTATTCTTTTGTCGTTATAGGTAGGCGTAAGCGACATATTTCAAAGGACCATTATGTCCATCCGGAAACTAAACTCAAGTAACTTATCTTTTTTATGGTTCCATTTATAAACTCACGAAGAAAAACGCAAAGAACGCTAAGAAACAACAACACAGTAGTGTATAATGGTACACGATGGAACAAATTAGGCCCCGTCCCCCGGCCCCGCCCCTTGGCGCTGATGCGTTGGCGAGTCGGGTCACGTGACCTAAGCTCCGCCCAGATGTGACTACCTGTGTTATGCGTGCTACCGGTGTTACGCGGCTGCCGGTGTTACGAGGCTACCGGTGTTACGCGGGCTACGTCAGCGGGTCCCCTCGCCCCGCCCCTGATTGGTTGGCGAGTCGGGTCACGTGATCTAAGCCCCGTCCCTCTGGGCCCACAGTCACGCCCCTCTGGGCGTGACCGTGGGTCTGATTGGCTTGCACGTCAAGTGATGACCAAAGCCCCGTCCTGAAGCCGGTGTTACGCGGGCTACGTCCCACGCGGTTGTCAAGTCCTAAGCCCCGCCCCTGTGGGCATGGCCGCGGACCTGGTTGGTGGGCCAGTCCGGTCACGGGGCTCCGATCCGGCGTTACGCGGGCTACGTCCCCGTCGCCCCGCTGATTGGTTGGCGAGTCGGGTCACGTGACCCCGCTCCTGTGGCCGCGACCCTGGCTGTGGGCCACGTGACCTAGGCCCCGCCCTCATGGGGTGTTAAGGCGCATTCACACAGCGGAAAGACGCGCGTCGTGGGGTACATTTTTTGCTTATTTTTGTATCGAAAAAAGTCGAGCGCCTTTAAGGACGACGCAGGGAGACGACGCATCGGAACCCATTTTTTCCCTCAACACGCGCGCTTAAGCCAATCAGCGAACTTCCGGATGTGACGTGTCGCCCTTTTCCGGTTAGGTACATGTTTTCGCTGTTTTTAATTTCGACCCACAATGAAGGCGAAAAGGCAGAGGGGTCGAGATGATTTGTGCACTCGCAAAATGTGGCTGGAAGCATTTCAGCGTGGAAAGGAGCAAGCCGATTGGAACATCTGACTGTGAGCAGTGTTTTATGTGCGTGTACGACGCCCTGAAACTACTCTTCATCGTTTGCGCGAAAGTGCCACCGAAGTTCGCGGTATGTTCCGACCTCCGACTGTACGGGAGCGATCACTCCCAATGTGTTGTGAAGTCTTTGTGTGCAACCACCACTACTGAATACAACAGTTCTTGATCGAAAACACTCTCGCACAAGCTGCGTGCGGTGTTAAAGGTACGGACACACCGGCGCAGCACCTTCTTTGTTTTCACAAAAACGCGGCAAAAGAGCACCTTCTGAAGCTGCCCGCTCGAGTCCGTGCCTTTCGCCAATGCTGCATATAACCGGAGTGTGAACGTATATGTGATCATCGCCGTTGTCCATTCAGTGAAGACGGTTGTCTCCCACCGCATATGGAATCGCGAAGGCAAGGCAACAACAATCGTACGAAGCAGACGAATAAAAAAATTCCGTGTTATCTCGACAAACGCGAGGTTCCCCGAGAAGACGTTCGCCGTCGATTGGCCCTGTGTGACTGCTTCGTCCTTTACGACGCCGGCGTCGACGTCGACTACAACGCGCGTTTTCTGCACAGTGTGAATGCGCCTTTACGCGGGGCTGGGGGACACGGACGGCCGGTTGCAGCTGGGTGACGCGGTCCCGCCAACTGGATGGCCCGCGCGCGCGACTCTCTGGTCACGTGGCCCACCACCAGGAGCGGAGGGGTTGTTGTCACGTGAGCGGTGACCCGCTGAGGGGTTGCTGTGATGCCGCTTTGGGTCACGTGACGTCAAGCAGCTTTAAACAGGAGCGGGCACGGACCACGTTACCGTTCATGGGCACGTGGTCTGTGCTCGGCTTTTGTGAAAAAAAGTACCGGGAATCGCTGGGAATCAAACCCGTAGTCCATTTGCCAGATTGAGACGACCCACTTATTATTATCTTGCTGCATGGAGGAAAACGAAACTTATCTACCAGATCCATTGTGTATGGTTGAATCTATAACAATCAAAGAGTCGCGTGACGTCCGTCAATATGTATCACACAGAAGGAACTGGTGTCCATCGACGGGCGCGTTCGTCATGAGTGCCTGCCACACAAGGCATTGTCTAGATCCGATGCAGTCCTTCTAAAGGGACACGAAACTCAGTTATGTTGTTTTCATGTCTCTTTATTCAAAAACGCTGAAAGCTTCAACGTGACTTTGTGATCAAAATTTATTCCATACAGTGTCGGGTAATCCGATTTGGTCCAAGCGCGTACTGCAAAAACGAACTGGGGACGACGATAGACTTTAATGTCTTCAGAGAGGTCTACTTCTCGCGTGCAATTTCCATAGGAATGCGACTGCGTCATGTCGAGACTGGCGACAAGCACGGTTACGCAAAGAAAAAAGACCAATATCTCAATTGCGAGAAACCTGGTGTGTCGTAATTTCATAATGAACGTCCGCGCGGACTCGGGCCTCTATAAAACGGATTGCCGTTAAAAGGAGACTTTTATTACCCCTTTCCCAGTATTTTGTGGCGTCACGAAGAGTATTTTTTTTTTCGCAGGCTGTCTTGTTTTATTATTCCTGTTCAGACATGAAAGAACATGTCACTAGGGAGAACCATTTTGTTTTGTCTAAACGA
Organism: Ixodes persulcatus; assembly: GCA_013358835.2. Lineage (NCBI taxonomy): Eukaryota > Metazoa > Arthropoda > Arachnida > Ixodida > Ixodidae > Ixodes > Ixodes persulcatus. The sequence goes on along the minus strand of JABSTQ010009275.1, from coordinate 884,367 downwards.
ACATGTCGTTAATTTTTCTCGCTAGCGACACATCTGCTGCAGCCATTGTCGACTACTTCGATAGCGAGAAATTTGTTTTTTACCTGTTTCGTTTTTTTTTTTTTTGTTTCTGTTCAGACGAGATAGAACGTGTTAATTTTTCTCGCTAGCGTCACATCTGCTGCAGTCATTGTCGGCTCTAGTTCGAGCTTTGTTTCCTGCACAGTAACTACAAAACGATACAGACCTCGTTTTGTGTCGTAACTCTCCGGACGAGTAAAAATGCGCTAATTTATTGTATAGCGCGCGTGCACATCCGCTCCTGTCATTGCTTAGAAAAGAAAAAAAAAGTATGCGTTAAGCTATTGGGGAGGAGATCGAACAGTCACGCCTCTAGCGGTGCGCTTCAGCTGTGGGGACAACAAATCGTATTTTCTTTTTTGTTTTTGATCCGAGAAATCGAAGATGACGATTCGAAGGCCGCTCCTCGTGCGACCAAAGCACTGGTCAGAGCGGAGCGCTCGTACTCAGACCGTGCTCGGCCAGGTTCAATTTCTTTGTTATGCTGTGTTGGTAAACACCGGGCTGAGGGGACAACAAGCTCGATAAAGCGCCCCCTATAGTTCGATCTCCTGCCCAATACTTCGTTTCACCTTATGTGCGAGCGAAGGCAAAGCTAGAAGCGCGAGCACGAAAGCTCCGTGCGTTCACTTTGCTCGAAGGCGCGCGAGCCTGGGAGAAACGCTAAAAGCGCTGGTCTCGCGCTTCTAGCTTTGGCTTCGCTCGCAGATAAAGTGAAACAAAGTATAGCGTGTATGTCTGACCTGCACATGAAGCATTCACGTCCCTGCGAATGGATGGGATGACTCCACTTCCTGTGAGTAAGCACACTCCAGTTTTTTTTTGTTTGTTTTTTCACTAACGGATTCTAAAAAGTGCAATGTCTCCACACTCAAATTCAGACTAACCGTCTTGCTCATCTTTTATTTTCTGCCCTTCTCACTACAAGGTGAGCAGACTAATCTGGAAGTCTTGCGTGTTCCTTGCTAATAAAACTTTCATTTCAGCCTTTGGAGATATAGGGCAAGCATCTAGTCACACATCTGGGAGTTCCGTCGATTGTCACCACCCATCTCTTCTAAAACTAAAAAACAAGGTAAGTAGTCAAACTGGAGGCCTTGCGATTTCCTTGCTAATGATACTTTTGTTTCACCACTTTAGGAGTCGACACCGCAATCAGGACTGTCTACAGGACCATGCAGACCGTAAAGACCATCTCCTAAAGGACGAAGATCGGCTAGTCCCCGCAAGCGCCGTCCATCACCTGACCGATGACGTCGTTGCCTCTTTTCAGAACAAGTCCATCGTCGTGGCAGTCGTTATATTATGTCCGATATGAGTAAGAAACTTGCAGCGCTTTCAAAATGTCGATCAAGTTTATCGAAATTCAACAGGTTCCTTCGAACGTTATACTTCATGTTGTAAATGTTGCACGAATGAAGACGAAGTACGGAGAGTTAACATATACAACATCAATTATACAAGGAGAAGAAAAAAAAGTGTTTCTTCCAAAAATATTTGGAAAGTTGAGTGAGGAAGGCATCGACCAGCTCTCGAAGAAGGCTAATCTGTTTCTCGAAAAAAGGGAGGGGACGGGGATTTGACCAGAAATAATATTCCATTAGACGGTTAAAGAAAACGAGCTATTTAACGTCATGGTTACTTGTCACCTGTGCTCTCCCGACGACCGACAGCATTATTCCAGTGCAGATGCGCTGCAAGTCCACTCTGCATTGGCTCACAATGTACCTCCCACACCCTGCATACCCTTTCACAAAAGAGTTTCTGCTCTTCGTGATTATGTGGCTCAATACGAGCTGCACTTACACGAAAGAGACGTAGAGTCGTACGACGTGCACACCTTTTTCAGGCAGCATGCACAATTACTGTCAAATGTGCTCAGAAATTTTGTAGTACAGTTGCGTTTTTGTTTTGTGACGCTCACTGTCGAACTTGGATGTCTCGCCCCTGACGACGACATTGAAGCGACTGTGCACTTTTTTCGTAGTCAGGTGCATACATTGTTTGTGGAAGGAAACATCCTGAGGGACATACAACAAGTCTGCACTGAAATAGCTGCCCGGTTCATTATCGGGAACGATGCTCGCTAGAAGTGCGCTCTGTCCCACTCATTGCACATTACCGTTCCTACGACCTCAGTTTCATTCTAGGAAAGCTTCACTTGTTTGACTCAGATGACCTTAACATCCTTGGAACTTGCCACAGTTTTAAGCTGCTAGATGTAGGCAACCTCCGCTTTATTGACAGTCTTCGTTTCTTCATGCAAGCCTGGAGACGCTTGTGCAACATCTTCACTCTAAGGGGATAGAGCATTTTCATTGCCTTCGACACTCCTTGACCGAACATGTCGACCTCCTTGCCCGCAAAAGTGTATTTTCTTATAATTACATTACAAGCTTGAAGAGTTGCGAGGAGCAGAGTCTTCCCCCGCGAAAGACCTTTTTTAATAAGTTGAGTGGAAGTGAGGTCAGTGAAGAAGACTACAAACATGCTCAGGCCGTTTTCAAGACTTTTGGTTTAAAGAACCTTCCTTTACCTACGGACGGACTGTCTCCTCTTGGCCGATGTTTTCCAAAACTTTAAAAAAATAGACTCTGGAAACTTATGAAATCGAAGCTTTACATTTTGTATCATTACCGTCACTGAGCATGTCGTGTGCGCTGAAACAGTCCAAAGTAAAGCTGCAGCTAATTGACGATCCCGATACCTTTCTTATGATTGAACAGGGTATTCGCGGTGGGATTACCCAGTGCACGGCCCGTCGTGCTCTCGCAAATGTTCCGGTACGGATACGTTTAATCCGCAGCAGGAAGCGTCTCAAATTTTAGACTTGGATGTAAACGGGTTGTATGCGTTCACAATGAGAGAAGCTCTGCCAGTGGCAAACTTTGAATGGATGACAGAAGACGAGATAGATTGCTTGCCTGAGGATCGAAGAGGTCCCAGACGACGCTCCGACGGGATACATTCTGGAGGTAGATCTGAAGTACCCTCTTGACTTGCGTGATTCCCATTGTGATTTTCCCTTAGCCCCCTTGAAACAAAGTGGTCCGCACGAGTGGTTATCGGACTACCAGAAGGAATTGGTTGAAAACTTTGAAATGCCGAAAAAGGAATCCGTTAAGAAGATACTGTTAACAATGCACGACAAAACCAAATACGTTTTGCACCACTGGAACTTGAAACTACACGTTTAATTAGGACTAGAGGTCACCAAAATTCACCGAGTACTAAAGTTCTCCCAGCGAGCGTTTTTGAGGGATTTTATTGATTTTAACCACAACCTGAGAAAGCAGGCAACTAATGCGTTCCAAAAGAATCTTTTAAAGCTCTTTATGAACTCCATCTATGGAAACACGATAGAGAATGCACGCAAACATGGACACATTAAACTGTGCGTTGAAGAGGATGACATACTGGATATGCTACAGAAGCCGAACCTTACGCAATTTCGAGCACACATCCCCGAGGTATAATTTTCCAGTTTGCGCCAACTGTTATCAAACTCAGACAGCCACTCTACGCAGGGTTTTAAATTCTTAAGATATAAAAAACAGTAATATATGATTTCTTTTATAATCAGCTACGTCGTGTGATCCCCACAGCTAGAGCTCTTTATTGCGACACGGATTCCTTCTTTCTGTTTCTTCGCGGATCAGTCGTAGATGACAAGCTGCTCGAACTCCGAGACGCATGCTTGGATACATCTGGATATCCAAAACGCCACAAGCTATTTTCAAGCCAGAACAAAATGAAGCTCGAAGTGTTGAAAAACGAGTATCCGACTACCCACCTGCTGGCTTTTCGTTGCTTAAAACCAAAAATATACAGCTGCAAAACCAGCAACAACGCATGTTGTGTAAGGGCTAAGGGAGCTAACAGTTGTGAATCTCGCAAGCTGACCTCCGACATGTAGAAGCATGCTCTAGAGGAGAAAACTTTACATAAAGTTAGGCAGCAGTTGATTGGTCGTAAAATTAACGAAAATAACAGCTTCTCGGTTGAAACGATTGCTCTAAACCCCTTGGAGAACAAGCGCTACATTTGCAGCAATGGGATTACGACACTTGCTTTTGGTCATAAGAGCCTTGACGACATGAGCGTTTGCGAAGATGACTGACATCGTGTTTTCTCTGTCTTTTACGTTTTCTCTGTCTCTCATTATGATATAAACGGAATTGTCACGCACCTTTTTTGTATTATGTATAGAGTGTTTAAAATGATCTGTGAAATTACCACATCGAAAGATCACTTTTTACTGTTTTCTTTGGGAATTTGTGTTTGAACGAAAAAAAGCAAACCACACTGCATACTAGTCTCGAAATAAAAAAATAAGAAGTATAATACGATTTCTGTTTTGTCTTTGTTTCAATGTCCAGAATATGAATGCAGGTGTCGCATTTCAACTTTCGAACAAAATATGGCGTAAAGTTTGCCGTCCCATACCGAACTTCAACCTTTTACCGAAAGGTGGCACACGGTCGCCGACAGATTCCGCTCCTACCCCGCTTAGCAACACGAGGGACAGCTGCGGGCGTCGCTCCTTCCTTGCTTAGCAACCGACAACACGACTCGCGAAGGGACAGCTGTCCCATTTGCATGATGCAAAGGAGCTCGGTTTCTGAGCTCGACGTCACGGGTTCGATTCCCCGCGATTCCGGCGACTTTCTTGACAAAAACCCAGCATGCTCGCTCCCATTGAAAGGTGCCCGACGTCACGTGATCCAAAGCGGCGTCGCTGCAGCGGGCCAGCACTCACGTGACAACAACCCCTGGTGGCGGGCCACGCGGCGCGGGGGCCATCCGGTTGGGGGGACCCCAGCTGCAACGGGCCGTACGCGTCCCCCAGTCCCAGGAGGGAGGGGCCGAGGTCACGTGGCCCACGATCAGGGTCGCGGCCACAGAAGCGTGACCCGACTCGCCAACCAATTAGCGGGGACGTAGCCAGCGTAACACCGGTATCAAGGCGTGGGACGTACCCCGCGTGTAACACCGGCTTAGGTCATCACGTGACGTGCCAACCAGTCAGGCCCAGGGGCGTGACCGTGGGCCTAGAGGGCGTGACTTAGATCACGTGACCCGACTCGCGAACCAATCAGCGCCAAGGGGCGGGGCCAGGGGGCATGGCCTAATTTGTTCCATCGTGTACCATTATACACTAATCAACATAACTTGGCGCTTAGAAACACAAAACAAATTTAAGTGTGATCGTTTTAAGTCTTTCGAAGAATATGGAACGAGTAACGCAACTGCGTTACTCGTTACTCGAAATAGGTAACATAAGTACGTTATCCGTTACTGTTTTTCAAATGTAACGGGTACGTTACAACGTCGCCGGAAAAAGTGACGCGTTACCGCCAAAACTGGTTTTATGACACCAATTGACGTCACGTTACCTGACGTCACATAAACTATACACCCATTTATCTGAGATTTGAAAAGCGCCAAAAAACAACAACGAGAATTGGACGCAATGATGCGCTAGGGTCAACCGAATGTTGATTAGGTAAGGACGAACATTTTACTCAACTTGCAGGATTTTCCATTTCGTTTGAATTACCATAGACAACAGACGGAGCGTTGATTGTGTATTCCTGGACTTCCGCATCGCTTTTCACACCGTGCCACATCATCTATGGTTAAACAAACTTGCATCTCTGGGCATCAACGACAGCATCATTATTGAATTGCTGACTATCTTTCCGATCGCGAGCAAACTGTGGTACTTAATGGTAAAATATTTTCACCAGTGATTGTGACCTTCGGAGTACCACAAGGAAGTGTGTCAGGGCCCTTTCTATTTCTTATATCCATTAACGGTATTTGTAAAAACATACAGTGTCTCATATTAAGTTATTCGCGGACGACTGCATAGTATATAGAATTATTGTAAATGGCGTGGACGCCAGTGTGCTTCAAAACGATTTTAATGCGCTCGGAGACTGGTGTGACCATTGTGAAATGAGTTTAAATATCGCCAAGTGTAAACACATGTGTTTTTCTCGCAGTACATGTTCGCAGTACAATATAAACTGCAGTACAATATAAACAATATTTCTCGCAGTACAATATAAATTGCAAAATGTGATACCTGATCATGTAGAAAATTATACGTACCTGGGAGTTCATTTGTCGTCAAGTTAAAAGTGGAATGATCACGTGGGTAACACTTTAGCTAAGGCTAGTAAAATGTTGTATTTTATTCGCAGGTCTTTTGAAAACACATCTCGCAGTGTAAAACAAACATTATATGTTTATTTTATTCGACCAATTTTAGGATATGCTCGTGTAATCTGGGACCCGTCACATAGTTACCGTGAACAAAAGTTGGAACGGGTTCAAAACCAGGCATTACATTTTGTTACAGGTGACTACAGCCCTTACACAAGTTGTACGAAATTGAAAAGCAGTTAAAATCGGGATTTACTCAAAGAGCGAAGAAAGTGCTTGAGATTGAAATTCTTTCACAGCATATATTACGGACGGACTGGTATTGAAGAAAGTATTTACGTTTTTAAACCACACTATACATCTGCAAAACGAGATGATTCTAAAAAAGCCGTGGAATTTCGTTACAGTCCTGACTGTTTTTCATTTTCATTTCTTGTTCAAACCAACAGAAAGTGAAATACACTTAGAGAAGAAATTATATCTGCTACTGATAATGATCTTTTTTATGATAAACTGCTAATCTTCATTCGCGATTAAAAATGTCTTATTGTGGTCTCCTTTTATCTATTGTATGAATATTGTCACAAAGGACAACTGATGAGGCGGCGAATAACTAAAGAAAGTAAACGTCTAATGGGGCGAACTTGTGTCCAAAAATAAAGAAGGAAACAGAAGATAACAATAGAGCGTCGCGGGCGTCGAAGTCCGCGTAAGCGCAGAGTCGAACGCTGGGGCGAGACTGACTGCGGCTCGCCACGCGGAGCCTCTTATGTACACGCGTGGGGTTCTGGAAGATTCCGCGTAGAAGGTTCTGTGTGTAGAAAATTCCGATCTCGAATGAGCAACACGGTTCTCGAATTTACCAGAACTTCGTCAGAGTCAGAGTGAACAAAAATGCGTCCACGCGGCCAGGATTCGAACCCAAGCTTTCTGCGTGGAAGGCAGGCGCGATAACCGTTAGGCCACGAGCGCGCTGCCTGCTTGGTCAGCTGCGCTCGCGGCATTACTCCCCCCTTTAAGAAGTGCATCGCCCCGATGCAACACAAAACAAAACAAAGCAAATAAAACGGTAAACTAAAGAGTCATTTGGAACATCATTTCGAACACATAAGGTCCATGGTCCAATCGCGCGTAGTACGGCTTCAGGCGCACGACGTGGACGACTTCAGGTCGTGGTGGGCGGCGTGATGACGTTCTTGTTCCGTCGGGCATCACCTAGTAGTTCAGATCCCCGAGTCGACGAAGCACTTTGTAAGGTCCAAAGTATCGTTTCAGCAATTTCTCACTGAGGCCGCGGCGACGGATGGGCGTCCACACCCACACCCTATCTCCGGGCTGGAAGTGGACGTCCCTGCGACGAAGGTTGTAGCGGCCGGCGTCGACCCGTTGCTGGTCTTGAATCAGGAGTCGGGCGAGCTGGCGGACTTCTTCGGCCCGTTGAGCAACCACCTGGGCGTCGTCGCTCTCACTGTCAGCTGGCTCATGGGGCAGCATCGCGTCCAGCATCGTCGTTACTTTCCGACCATGTACCAGCTGGAAGGGTGTGAATCCAGTGGTCTCTTGAACCGCCGTATTGTAGGCGAAGGTGACGTAGGGCAACACCTCGTCCCACGTCTTGTGCTCTACGTCGACGTACATAGAGATCATGTCAGCGATTGTCTTGTTGAGCCTCTCTGTCAGCCCGTTGGTCTGGGGGTGGTACGCAGTTGTACGACGATGGCTGGTGTGACTGAGTCGGAGGATTTCTTGGGTCAGCTGTGCCATGAACGATGATCCGCGATCTGTAATCAGAACTTCTGGAGCGCCGTGCCGGAGGACGATGGACTCAATGAAAAACTTGGCAACTTCCACGGCAGTCCCTGCAGAAAGGGCTTTCGTTTCGGCGTACCGCGTGAGATAATCTGTGGCTACGATGATCCAGCGGTTCCCCGACGTCGACTGCGGAAAAGGGCCAAGTAGGTCCATTCCGACCTGCTGGAAGGGTGCTTTTGGCGGAGGAATTGGCTGCAAGAGTCCGGCCGGCCTCGTCGGAGGTTTCTTGCGTCGCTGGCATTCATGGCATGATCGTGTGTATAGATGGACGGTTTTGGGGAGCTTGGGCCCGAAATACTTTTCACGAATACGGGCCAGTGTTCGGCTGTAACCAAGGTGTCCGGACGTCGGGTCGTCGTGGCAGGCTTGAAGGATCTCCTCCCGAAGGCCCGACGGGATTACCAGCAGCCACGGCGAGTTGTTGTTCCCGAAGTTCTCTTTGTAGAGTACACCTTGTCGAATGGCGAAGGTCGGCAGTACTCGTGAGAAGACACGTGGCACGGTACTCCCGCCCCCTTCCAGGTGATCTATTAGTGCGCGCAGCTCAGGATCGTCTCGTTGACGTCGGGCCATGTCGTCGATGTTCACTGCGCCCAGAAAACACTCGTCGTCATCGTCGTCGCTGCTGCCGGAAGGTGTTTCGACGGGAGCTCTGGATAGGCAGTCGGCGTCGCTGTGCTTGCGGCCTGACTTGTAGACCACGGTCATGTTGAACTCTTGTAGTCTTAGACTCCATCGAGCGAGCCGTCCTGACGGGTCCTTGAGGTTCGCAAGCCAGCAGAGCGAGTGGTGGTCTGTGACTACGCGGAACGGGCTCCCGTATAAGTACGGACGAAACTTCGTGATTGCCCAGACGACCGCAAGGCATTCTTTCTCAGTCGTCGAGTAATTTTTCTCCGCCTTGGACAGTGTCCGACTCGCGTAGGCGATGACTCTCTCAATGCCTTCTTGCACTTGGACCAGTACTGCGCCAAGTCCCGCGTTACTTGCGTCCGTGTGAATCTCGGTTTCTGCATCCTGATCGAAATGTCCAAGAACAGGAGGAGTCTGCAGTCGTCGCTTCAGCTCGTCGAATGCCTGCTGCTGCTCCTTGGCCCATTCGAACTTCTCGGCGTCCTTCGTGAGGTTTGTGAGCGGTGCGGAAATTCTTGCGAAATCTCGAACGAAGCGCCGATAGTAAGCACATAGTCGAAGGAACCTTCGCACGGCCTTCTTGTCTCTTGGCGCTGGAAATTCCGCGACGGCGCGAGTCTTCTCTGGGTCTGGGCGAATGCCTTCGTTACTAACCACGTGACCTAGGAACTTCAGTTCGTCATAGGCGAACCGACACTTTGACGGCTTGAGGGTGAGTCCGGCGGTCCGTATGGCTTGGAGAACAGCTCGGAGTCGTCGCAAGTGCTCGTCGAAGTCGCCGGAAAACACTACAACATCGTCGAGGTAGACGAGACAGCTGTGCCACTTCAGCCCTGCCAATACGGTGTCCATGACACGCTGGAAAGTTGCTGGCGCCGTGCATAGTCCGAAGGGCATCACCTTGAACTCGTACAGTCCATCCGGCGTGACGAAGGCTGTCTTCTCTCGGTCCCGTTCGTCGACTTCGATCTGCCAGTATCCGCTCTTCAGGTCCATCGATGAAAAGTATCGAGAGTGGCGCAGCCGGTCTAACGTGTCGTCGATGCGGGGGAGTGGATAGACGTCCTTTTTTGTCACTGCGTTTAGCTGCCGGTAGTCCACGCAGAACCCAAGTGTCCCGTCCTTCTTCTTAACCAGTACGACTGGAGAGGCCCATGGACTGCTTGAAGGTTGGATTATGTCGTCGTTCAGCATTTCTTGCACTTGCTCCTGGATCACCTGCCTTTCTTTAACAGAGACTCTGTATGGAGATCGATGCACAGGGCGCGCGTCGTTCTCAGTAACGATGCGGTGCTTCGCAACGGCTGTTTGGCGCACCTTCGACGACGTCGCAAAGCAGTCACGGTATTCGGCGAGGAGGTTAATCAGCTGCCGTCGTTTCGGGCCCGGGAGCTTAGGGTCAATGTCGAGCTGCGCTGGCGGCGTACTGTCTTGTCGAGGTGGCGAGGATTCGTCAGTAATGGCGGCGATTTCGGCGGAGTTTCGCAGTTCCTCGACGTGGCCCACGGCTGCACCTTTTGTGAGGTGTTTCGCTTCGTTCCGGAAGTTCGTCACGAGGACCACAGCGCGGCCATCCTGAAGTTCAGCTACTCCTCTTGCGACGCCTATTCCTCTTCCCAGAAGCAATTGAAGGTTGCCTTCTAGAACAACTTCGCCGCAGGTAGCTGCATCGGTCACGACGGGTACGACAACACTTGACCGCGGTGGCAGGTTCACGTGGTCGGCAGCGACTCGGATGGCGGCTGACGCTGTTTGGGGTTTCTCTGAAGGCAGAACAGGCTTGCGCAGCGTCAATCTGTTCTCACCAAGGTCGATGACGGCGCCGTATTCACACAGAAAGTCCATGCCGAGAATGACGTCTCTGGAACAGTCTTGTAGAACGACGAACTTCAGAGGGCACGTCTCACCGTGGATCTCGACGCGAGCAGTGCATCTCCCGACTGGTGTAATGAGGTGTCCTCCGGCGGTTCGTATTTGAGGTCCATCCCACGGCGTCATGACTTTTCGAAGGCGGCGGGAGAGCCTCCCACTCAGAACGGAGTAGTCTGCTCCGGTGTCGACGAGTGCCGTCGCGTCGTGGCCGTCGATGATAACGTTGAGGTTGTTGGACACCGAAGCTGGAGCGTCGTTGCGATGCGCAGCGTCGGGAGAGTGGGAGCGCTCTGTCGTTCTTGGAGGCTCTTTACTTCGGTCGTCTTCGGCAACGCCACCTCCAGGCGTTGCCGCGCCTAGTTTTCCCGGCGACGCAGGGGAGACAGGCTCTCTCGGCGGGGTCGTGGCGCTGGAGACGCTGAACGTCGTGGTGACGGCGAGCGAGATTCACGCCGGAGAGACGGCACTGAAGAGGGCGAGCGTCGGAGGTACTCCTCGATATCGCGAGGGCGTTCGCCGTACCTCGGGCGTGGGTCGTTCGGGTGGAAACCACGCAGCCCAAGTCCACGGTAGGGGCAGCTGCGGTAGATGTGGTCGGCTTCCCCGCAGTAGTAGCAGAGCGGGCGTTGGTCGGCCGTTCGCCACACGTCGGTCTTCCTCGGCGAGGGTTGCTCCGGGCGGACGTCCTGGACTTGTCCTCCCTGGCGTCGAGGATACTGTGGCATTGGAGGGTCTCGTCGGGGTGGTGCCGTGGCCTGGCGGTTAACTTGCGGCGGTCGTCGGGCAATGGCGGCGTAGCTCAAAGTCGGTTCCTCTGGCGTCGTCGTGTTGATCGGAACCTCAGGTTGGAAAGCTCGGTGAACTTCCTCTCGGACGACCTCGGCGAGCGATAGTGAGAACGGGCGATCCGCAGCGGGAAGTATCCTGCGGAGTTCTTCCCGGACGACTTCACGGACGATCTCCCGAAGGCTGTCGGCACCACTGGTATTCAGGTCCAGAATGGTAGTAGCGACAGTTGGAGCAGCAGGCGTGCCGGCGATTCGGTGGTAGTGGCTTGCTCGGGCCGTCAGTGCGCGCTCGATGTTGGTGGCTTCACTCACAAAAGCGTCGACGGTCGTCGGGGGGTTGCGGACCAGGCCTCCGAAAATTTCGGCCTTGACGCCACGCATGAGGACTCGAAGCTTCTTTTCCTCGGCGGCCTCCGGATCGGCTCGGGCACTTAGCCGCAGGACATCCTCAACAAAGCTGGTCACACTTTCGTTGGGGCCCTGCACCCTTGTTTGAAGTAGGTCCTCTGCTCGCTGGCGACGGTGGTGGTTGAGGAAGGTCCGCTTCAGTTCGGCGACGCAGGACTCCCATGTAGTGAGCGAGGCTTCGTGGTTTTCAAACCAGTGCCTCGAGGTGCCCTCCAGCGAGAAATACAGGTTCTGGAGGCGCTGCTCAGCCGTCCAGCCGTTGTGGCGAGCTACACGTTCGTAATGCTGCAGCCAGTCTTCGATATCCTCGTAGGCTTCTCCGTGGAAGGGCGTCGGAGTGCGGGGAGTGACGGGCAGGATGACGACGGGTGCGGTGGTCATGGTCGGTATTTTCTTCCTCCGATTCTCGGGCAAGAGACCAAATTCGGGGGACTGACCTCTGGTCCGACGGCTTCGTCGGGCTTCGGCGTCTTCGGCCAAGGGTAACCTTCCGGGGCTGAGCACCTCACTCGGGCGGCGGGGTGTCTTCGTAGGGGTACGCTTTACGGGGATAGGATGGTACCCCGCACCTCCACCAAATGTCACAAAGGACAACTGATGAGGCGGCGAATAACTAAAGAAAGTAAACATTTAATGGGGCGAACTTGTGCCCAAAAATAAAGAAGGAAACAGAAGATAACAATAGAGCGTCGCGGGCGTCGAAGTCGGCGTAAGCGCAGAGTCGAACGCTGGGGCGAGACTGACTGCGGCTCGCCACGCGGAGCCTCTTATGTACACGCGTGGGGTTCTGGAAGATTCCGCGTAGAAGGTTCTGTGTGTAGAACATTCCGATCTCGAATGAGCAACACGGTTCTCGAATTTACCAGAACTTCGTCAGAGTCAGAGTGAACAAAAATGCGTCCACGCGGCCAGGATTCGAACCCAAGCTTTCTGCGTGGAAGGCACGCGCGATAACCGTTAGGCCACGAGCGCGCTGCCTGCTTGGTCAGCTGCGCTCGCGGCAATATGTATTGTTATTGCATAATAAATTTCCTGTACCCCCTGCATAATGCCCAACGGCGCTGCAGGTGTTCATGTAAATTAATAAATATATACGGCGTGCAAGTTCATCTGCTCCTTGCGCACCTCTTGCATTTTTTTGCGCGCCAAATGCGCCCCCATGCTTTTGCTTACCCCCTACCTCAACCAATAAGGACACGAGCTTAGCTGCGTCGTCATCCCGCACTCCCCGCGTGTTCGCTGTGTTGCTTTCTGATTGGCGTGCCCCTGCCATCGTTCTTATGCTCAAAAGACGCCGCATTTTGGCACAATTGCTTGACCTATCCAGTAATCGCCTTCTGCACCCTGTCATCTGGGCTGTGGAAGACGTTCGGAGCGCGCGCGGCGCCACTCTTCCACGAATGACGAGACGCCGCGAATGCGTCCACAGCGCAGTGTCTCGGCAGTTTTCGCCCCTGTGATGAGCGCTCGAAAAGTCTCTACACTCCCGAGCGAACCATTCCGTCACAATAAATGTTCTCGGGAAATGAAAACAAATCCTACACTCCAAGAAATGCCTGGGCGTCCACTTACCCGAAAAAACCCTCAAAGAGCCAATCTCTGCGATCTAGGAAATCAGCGCAGCGAATGATGAAGCGGAACATCTGTTTAGACCTTAAATTTAAGTCTGCGCTGTGGCATTACGCAATGCAGGCATGACGCTTTGCATTGCGTAATGCCACAGCGCAGACTTCATTTTTAGGTCTAAACGGATCTTCAGCATCATCTTTTGCTGAGCTGATTTCGTGGATCGCAGAGATTGACTTTTCGAGTGGTTTGCGGGTCAGTAGACGCACAGGCATGTCCCAAAATTGGCGTTTTATCTATTGCGCTTCATTATTCACCCTTTGGCATCATCTGGATAATTTTGAGGGTGCTGTGAACCCGTCGGGAATTAAAAAAACGACCTGCAATCTCTTAAAATATTGTCGGCCAATTTATAAATGTACTGCAGAACCGCCACTTTTTTTATGCCTTCCAATTTATTTTGTCTTTTTTTTCAACCTTGACGCGAGTCTTTCGGCAATTTCCATAATAATAATAATAATAATAATAATAATAATAATAATAATAATAATAATAATAATAATAATAATAATAAAGACGATGATGATGACATGTTTATTTCCTTTTTCACCCAGACAAAAAGAGAAACCGGGAAAAAAGCTCCTTAAAGGGTCACTGACACCCCAACGGTTGTATTTTTTTATTGTCTAAAACGATGCAACTTGTAGTTATAGACACTAAAAAAAAACCGCATCGCGAAAAAAAAATTTCCCCGCGCGCGCGCGTCTTTTTATTTTTTGTGGGTTCCTCTGCCGCCCCTCGCCTCCTCGCTTCTTTTGATTCGTGAAGTCAAGAATCATGAAAATTAGAAGCTTTGTAGGCGACATTTTCATAGTATTTAATAACAGCAATCATAAAACATGTTTTTTAACACACTTGCGAACGCACTACGGCCCTTCTTTTTAAAATACTTCTATACTTCGTTTCACCTTATGTGCGAGCGAAGGCAAAACTGGAAGCGCGAGCACGGAAGCTCCGTGCGTTCAGGCTTTGCTCGAGCGCGCGAGCTGGAGAGAAATGCAAAAAGCGCTGGTCTCGCGCTTCTAGCTTTGGCTTCGCTCGCAGATAAAGTGAAACGAAGTATAGATTTGTGTCCTCCATTGGAAGGCATGCTATCTGGGCAGGCGACACCGCTCAAAACCGGATTTTTCGGTGCGCCGGCGCCATCATCTGCCGCTCGTTTCCTCCTTGCTTTGGGTCGCGATGGCAACAGCGCGGAGTCGTGAAAGAAAGTGGACTCTCAGGACTCCAGAATATTTGGCGTCAACGCACCGGCGCGGATCGCGCGGGAGCTTCGAATTCGGCATTTGGAAATAGTTTTTTTTTACTTCACAAATACTGAATTCACAAGTTTCGAATTTTGAGGATAATATCTCGGCATCGTTTTCAATCGTTTCGGATAATGAAAAATAAATATGATAAAATCGGCTTGAGCAGGCTCGGCCACTCTAACACACTTTGGCAAGAAGCAAAACTTATGGAGAATGTTAGGCGTGTGTGCAATTGGTGTCGCCAGAACTTGCTAACACTCAATCCTTCTAAAACCGTTATTATGTCTTTTTGTAGAATGGTAGTAAAAATAAACTTTTGTTACCAGATTGGCAATGATCCCTTGCGAAGAGTCGAGTGCACGCGTGATCTTGGTGTATACATAAATTCTTCGTTATACTTTACAGTACATGTTAAAAAAAAACGTATAAATGACTCTTTGCGTAAGCTGGAAGTAATTTCTAGAATCACGCGTGAGTTCTCCACATCAACCTGTATTCTACGGTTATTTTTCTCGTTAATCGGACCAAGTTGGAGTTTTCCTCTGTAGTCTGGAATCGTATTAGTTCTACGAGCCAAGAGATGATTGAAAATGTTCAAAAGCGTTTTTTTTTTCGAATTGTTTACGATCGTTACATTGGTCGTACTGTTTATTATTCTTATGCGAGACTGTTGGAACGATGCAAATGCCCTACTTTGAGTTCTAGACGGCGTGAGCGTGATCTTATTTTCCTGTACAAAGGTATTTATGGATGAATTGATTGCCCAGATCTCACATCTGCTATTAATATTCACGTTCCGAGTTGAGTTTTGCGGGTTTCTCCGACTTTCCATGTTAATCGTGCCCATCATCCAAACTAGTACCATGACCCGTATTCAACACTTCTACAATACCCTCAGGGGAGCAGATATTGATGTTTTTCATCCAAATTTCGTAGCTTTTAAGACTTTTGTAACTAACCTGTGAACATGTGTCGCCCATACGTTAATAGTCAACATTAGAATCCTGTGCAAACCGCGAAGTTCCAAATATCAATTCGGAACTTATTCTTCGGTATCATGGTAATCTCAAGGATTCTATTTTCCGAATTCATTAAAAAGTGGTGGTAGCGTATACCTCAAAAATGGTAAGCTGTAATTGGTGCGTGAAGTTTTGTCACAACAACTCTCCCCATATCCAGTTCCATGAGACGGAATTGTTTTTCTCCAAACCTGCCATCACAGAAAGGAAGAGTTCTTGTTTTGTTTCATAGCCCTACTGTATAAACACATCAAGCGGTGGTTGTACAGATCATTGAATGAAACAATTTCGCATTTCGTTCCAGCCCATGTTGGGCCGAAGCTTGCAAAAAAGGAACGTTCGCCTTCTGGATAACCCACGTTTTGCCAGCGGCTGACTTGGTTGGCGAAGCTTAATGCAGCAACGTGTTGACACGATGTTTCTAGTCGGCCAGCATCAAAAAGGTTGCCACCCCTCTCTTCAACAGTTTTGAATGCGCGGAATCAAACAGAAGCACAACTTTTCTTGATCTTCATGGTTATTGCCAGCAAGAATGATTTTCTTTAAACTTGAAATTTATATCCTGTAGCTGTAGGCTCCTGTTTTTATTTCCTCGTGCGTTAAAGTCAACCCATTGGCATTGTTCGAGAACACTTCTAGCGCATATTTTATGGATTTCTAATTTGCCCCCATGGGTAAAAAATGTCACACGAGGTTGGGCAACTCGGAACCAGGGTTGGGCAGAAATACTCAAAAATGTATTTGGAAATACAAATACTGGAATACATTAAAATAGTAGCTGAAATACTGATACTGAACTATATCTGTAAAAGTGAATCGCGATACACATCGGAAATGCAATTTAAATAGAGGCAAAAAGTCTTTGGAAATACAAAATACAAGAATACATTTTAGAGAGGGCAGAAATACAGATATTGCGATACATTTTCAAATTTGTTTGAGACGCCAAATGAGATGAAGCTTAAAGTTGGAAGTGGAAGATTTTGATCCCGAAATAACTTTCCCGTAGGCTTGGCACTTTGCCTTGAAGGTAGTGGTTTCGGACTACGAGACGTCTTCAATGGACTGAAAAAAACGTTCCATCAAGGACTGACCGCGGTCCCTTCCCCGACATCCTGTCTGTCTGACGAGGGAGGCGAAAATACTTCGACCTCTAAATAAATCCTTTCATCCTAAATCCCACCAAAACCTCACCATGCCCCTATCCAATCAGGACGCCCCTGTCAACTTTGATTGCATGACGTCACAGTGGAATGAACTGGTATTCTTGATATGTAGGTGTGGCCTTGAACATGAAAATTACCACGCTGCTGTATGAAAGGACAATACGTACTTTCGTTGTAGGTTATCTTGTTGAAGATCGTGCAGGCAGTGTCATTTGGAATTTTCGAGAATAGTGGACCACCTGAAGCATCCTGGAACAGATGTCTAATCTTCTGTTACGGTTGAAAACACGCTACGGTGGCATCCCTGTTGTGAAGGTCCTTCCTGCCGACCCTTTGCGACCGACGCATGGATTGCAGTCCTCAAGTTTCGCCTAGCATCATGAAAACAGAGACTTCGTGGATTGCGACCTGATATTGCCGGCAGACGTGCAAGCACTCCTAGAAACAGCGCGCTCGAGACGAGTCGCAGGTGTACGAAGTCTCGGGTCGGCACAGCGAGGCCACGTCTGGCCTCCTTCCTGGGTTTCGGATCACCAGAGAAGCGGGTCACGCTCACGTCAGCTGAAGACGTACCCTTGAGCCGTGCAAAATTACGGGCGCAGCCGCAGACACATTCGAATATGTGTAGAACTTTACTGCGTGAGTCATCCTACCATTTCAAGTCAACCACCGCCAGGCTCGTGCTGCAACGGACTGTGACTCAGCTTTGCCGGCTGGGTGTACTGTGTACGCTAAGGCAAGAGAGACGGTTAGCAGCGGGCATTGGGTGCCAGCAAACAATGACTCAAGAAATCTCTACCTAAGGACCGGCGGCAGGAGATGCTCTGACTCCACTCTTGGCACGCCACCTGGTTCGAGTCCCCGACTACGAAACACTTCTCAGAAGAGAGAAGATGACGCATAAAAAGAGTTTGGAGAATCGGATGGTAACTTGGTCAGCATGGTAACAATGCCCCAGCATCTCCTCTTCTCGTAACTATGGTCTTGAGCGGGCACTCCACCTTGTGAGTCTTAGCTGTAGAAAACACATCTAAATTCAACTTTTTTTGCACCATTCACTCTTCGGACCAAGTAGGATAGCTCCAGTCTTTTACAAATTTTCACTGCCGTTTTCTTGATTTTTTGAAGAGAGACCTCCACTTGCATGAAGATCTTCCTGGCAGCTTACGTTGGCTCCCCATTGCATAGTCCTTGAGAGAGTACCACGATACCCCCTTCCTTGTCACCCATGTGCAATTTCGTGGCACTCCCTCAAGGACTTTGTGGTATGAAGCATATCCCACTTCTGACAACATGCTAGGTAGGCGGAGAAAGAAGCAGACACGACTGTCATCCGGGGTGCCATGTAAAAGAACACGCTTCCATCTGGTCGTTTTCTACCAACCAGCCTGGCCCAGCTGATGAGACCTCGACAACGACGTGAAGCCCAACTACCAGTTCGAACGTAAATTCACTGTTGAGGAATGCCTGCTTCTCAACGCTGCAAGGGTAGTGACGCCAGCCAAGTGCCGGCCCGGAATACTGCAACTTCTACACGATGGTAACTTCGGCATTTCAAAGACATTACCAGAGAAACAGGATCAGTATTGTGGCTGGGACTACAACAAATGTGGAAAAGGCAGTAAAACGATGCCATCCCCGCATTGAGAAGTCGACAAAAACGAATTGCCTCTGCTTCGAACGGAATTTCCTAACAGACTATGGCACAGGGTGGCAATGGATCTTTTTTAGCATGAAGGCCACTCGTGGTTATTTGTGACCGATTCTTTTTTTATTATCTAGAAATTGCACGACTGCGAACACTGAC
This sequence comes from Ixodes persulcatus, assembly GCA_013358835.2. Lineage (NCBI taxonomy): Eukaryota > Metazoa > Arthropoda > Arachnida > Ixodida > Ixodidae > Ixodes > Ixodes persulcatus. The sequence goes on along the minus strand of JABSTQ010009275.1, from coordinate 865,755 downwards.
TACGCCAGCTGTTGTCACCCATGGCAAGTCAATTTTTGCTCGTGCGGCATACCACATAACATTTTTTTTCCGACAACGGCTGTCAGTGTCCTCAGCGTAGCGACGTCCGTGCTTCCTACATTTGCTAAGGAGTATTGAACTAGATATGTCACATCCAGCCCTTGTTATTCCCAGAGCAATGGGATTAGCGGAAGTTTCTGTAAAAATTATCAAAACGTCGATGTCAAAAACGGGAGACACCTGCAGATAAACTTCGCTCGTACCTTACGACACCTTTAAAAACAGGTACAGCCGTGCGGAACTCCTCATGGGAAGACGCCTCTGGTCAAATGAACCTACAGCAAGCAAGGTGCTGCTTCCAGTGTCCCCCGATCTAGACCGGCTGAAAAGCTCCAAGTAACATCAGACGCGAACAAAAACACAAGGCTTACAATCACCACCCCGGAGCTCGTGAGTTGGTGGACATCGTGGGTGGTACATATATCTGGGTTGCAGACCTCAAAAGAACAGGCACTGCAGAGCAGCCAGCACATGAGCCTAGGTCCTACATTGTGGATACCGATGAATGCACCGTTCGGAAGAACAGGACTCATCTCGTTCCATACGCCGATAAAATCCCGTCGACTGATTCGTCATCACAGGGATGCCAGGATGCCTCTCAAGCCTATAGTAAAAGTGGCCGCTGCTTAAAACCACCTTGACGGTACAGTCCCTAAAAGGGAGAGATGTGGTATGAAGCATCCCGCCACCTGCTGACTAGACTTTGCTGCCAGCTGGTAGAAAACGAAGAGAAAAAAGCGTGCCCTTCTATGTGACACTCTGGCTTAAGTCGCGTTTGGCTCTTTGCAAACCTAGCAGACCCTATGATGAGAAGTCAACGGAAGCCGTCAGGAAAACATTCAGGCGCCTCTCTTATCACGAACGCGGCAGTTTAGATCTCTGAAAGGCTGGAACTATCCAACTTGGTCAGAAGCTAAGGCTCGCAAGGTGGAGTGCCCGCTCAGTACCATTGTGACGGAGAGACACTCATGGCAGAAGAAAGTGGGTGGTATCCTCAGCCTACACTTGTTGGGTGTTGTGGTCTTGGATCTCTTTATGGCTCGGAATTCTCAAGAAGTCATATAGCATATAAGGGAAGGGGGAAACGGGTATACTTCTGACTTTTCAATCGACGTTGAAAATATTTTCTTCTCCGTTCCACGGGAACAACTGTTTCCCGCTGTTAAAAAAGTGCAGTAAGGAATTGGGAGAAACCGAGTATAGAAAAAAACATTAAATATGAGCGTGTTGGTAAATATACTTAAACAACCGGAAAAAATAAACACGAAAACGCGTCAGTTTTTGTCCCGTTTTCGTGTTTATTCTAAGTTCGGGTTGAACAAGTGCACAATAATTCTGCCAATCGCAAGCCGTGTAGCTTGAGTCAACGGTGGAATTTTTTTAAAAAGCAATTTACATGTACAGAAACGAGAGAAGTGTATTGGGTCTCGAATTGGCCCGCACTTGTGTGACAGTTCATTGGCGTAGCGTGAGAGAGGTATAAGCAAGGGGCACGTGGAAACGGGGGCTTTAAAATCTCCAGGTATCTCGACAATTTTTTAATGTTAGTGATTCCGGCCATGGTGGCAACTGAAGAATCCACAAAATATACGCATAAGCAGGGTGTTGAACCCGAACCGAACCGAAAACCGGAATTAAACCGTTCGTTAGCCGAACCGGAACTGAGCCGAACCGAAATCTTAGCAGGAATCTTAAAACTGAATCGGAATTTAACCGGAAAAAATATAACGGTAACCGGTTCAGAAATGTTCACTGTAATATTTTTTGCTCTTTCGTTGTTAGGAAGACAAAATATATATTTGGGAATGCATAATTGTAAGCTGTATATCTATGTACTTATCAAATCGTCATATACATAATTGCAATGTATGAGAAATTGTGGGTTTTCGTGACGCTTTTGTATTGGCACTACGATTAACCATGTGTCATGTGGTCACGTGACGTCATGGTGTCAAGACGTGATGTCAAGTGATGTCAGTTCATCTGTCCCCGTGTCGTGATTTGACTCACTGCGTCAAATTGATTTAAATTGAGAAAGTTACTAGATTAATCAACCTTGTTGACACCGTGAATCAGAAAGGATCACGACGCATACACCGTTCGTCATTGGTCTAGCCGATGGGAGCAAACGCACAAAGACGACGCGCGCCATGACAATACAGTTTTTTTTATTAGGTTCATCGGAACTGGCGTTACGGACATTTGTGGCTTTTCTGGCGAAGTGTTACCCGGATCTATTCGTAGACCTAACATTTGCCGTTTCACCTTAGACTAAGCCTCCCTTCCTAAAAAAAAAAAAAGGAATCAAATGTCCTTAATTCTATTAAAAAAAGTTTCCCTTGCTGGGGTTACGGGAAGTGGTCTATTCCCCCCCTCCCCCCAAAATCAGCCCCTGGTTCTGCAGCGCGAGCATTCGATCCTTACCCCGATTCGATACGCCGGAAGCGTTAAGGCCCGTTCACACACCAGCGTTCGGAGCGACCACTATGCTTACGAACGAATGCAACCGCTGCGACTTCAACGACAACTGTGCGTGACGTGTACACACACATGCAACCGCATGCAACCACACGAATCAACAGCCAATGAGAAACGAGCTCCAGCTCTTGCTCCTAGCCAATAGTAAGCAACCCAGCTACGCTTACAAACATGGCGGACGGTTTCGTGCCCGACGCGAGGTCCTCACCGGAGCAGCCGGAGGTTTCGGCTACGGCGTACAGTCACGAAGATCTGCTGTGCGCCTACAATATCTGTGTAAAGGCTGGTTCAGACATCTGAATTAAACCCGTTATCCACGACTACGTCCGTTGCGACTGGAACGACCGGAACGACCACTCTGCGCCGCGCGTACACTCCTGCAACCACCACAACAAACGCAGCGGACCGGCAGCACGGCGACCTCATCTCCGCCGCCGTCAGCTGTTTCAGCGGTGCCTCTAAAAAGAAGGGGACGCGCTGCCACTCACTTTCGTAACAGAAAATAGACAGACCGTCTTCTATGACCTCAAGCTTTATATATTATTTTCAGGATACGCTTGCAGGGTAGTGCCTTACAAAAAGGAGATGCAGTACGCCGTCTTCAACGATCACGACTTTAATACACGACTTTGCCAACAGTACAAATCTCGCCACACGCCTTTTCTACGATTATAAAAGACGATGTAATCTTAGCAGCGATATAGCAGCGTAGAAATATAATTTCGTGATCAGATAGACGTTGCGAGCGTTCAGGATTGCTAACACTAATCACTTTTCTCGGGTGATGAAAACGCTTGAAAATTCGCATCCTTTATACGGGACGCACCAACAATACCTTGCACTTGAGCACACGCATAGAATGCGCCAAAAAAGAAATTCGGGCGATGTTGGAGGACACAAATGCTAAGAAAGCACCCCTGTAGTCGAAGTAAACAAACACGACTGCACGGGCGTTTCTGCTGTCTCGAGAGTGCCGCCACGAGATCGCCGCACGAGTAGGTGTATTTTCCCTTCTAGTGCGTGGTGGGTTATAACGACACACGACGAAAATTCACAGTCAAGGCCCGTTCACACACATGCGTCCGTAGCGACCGGAACGACAGGAACAACCAAAACGACCGTTGCAAGGGTCTCTAACCGTCAGTGGCCATAGCGACGGAGGGACGCTCGCACGTGTTCACGACGCAAGGAGTTGGAGCGAGCCCAACTTTCCCCGCTGCGTTGGAAACAACCGCAACGACAGACCAATCACAGGTCAAGGAAAACTGATCGCGCGCGTTGCATGCCGGTCGCAGGCCGGCCGGCCGGGCTCCTGCAAACATGGCGTCGGTGGTGACCGTCGACGTGGACGGCGTGGTGAAAGCTCATCGTTCCGCGTAAAAGCGCTGCCCTTGACTGTGAATTTTCGTTGTGTGTCGCTATGATAACCCAGCACGTACTAGAAGGGAAGATCCACCTACTCGTGCGGCGATGTCGTGGCGGCACTCTCAAGACAGCAGAAACGCCCGTGCCGTCGTGTTTGTTTACTTCGACTACAGTGGTGCTTTCTAATCATCTGTGTCCTCGAACTTCGCCCGGATTTCTTATTTGGCGCATTTCATGCGTGTGCTAAAGTTCAAGGTATTACTGGCGCGTACCGTATAAAGGATGCGAATTTTCACGCGTTTTCATCACCGGAGAAAAGTGATTAGTGTTAGCAATCCTGAACGCTCGCAACGTCTATCTGGTCACAAAATCATTATTTTTACGTTGCTATATTGCTGCTAAGATTACATTGTCTATTATAATCGTAGAAAAGGCGTGTGGCGAGATTTGTACTATTGGCAAAGTCGTGTATTAGAGTCTTGATCGTCCAAGACGGCGTACTGCATATTTTTCTTTTCTTTTTTTCATCCACTGTACCCTGCAAGCCTATCGTGAAAAAATAATCAAGCCTTTAGGCTATAGAAAACTGTCTGTCTATATTATGTTACGGCATTGAGTGGCAGTGCGTCCCCTTTTTAGAGGCACCGCTGAAACAGCTGACCGCGGCGTAGAAGCGGTCGCCGTGCTGACGACCCGCTGCGCTTGTTGCACTGGTTGCAGGTGTGTGTACGCGGGGCGCAGAGCGGTCGTTCCGGTCGCTCCGGTTGCAACAGTCGCAGTCGCATGCAACCGACGTGTGTGAACGAGCCTTCAAGGATAGCGGTTTTACGGGGAACGATGAGCTTCCACCACGCCGTCCACGTCGACGATCACCACCGACGCCATGTTCGCCGATAGAAGGAGCTCGGCACGACCGGCATGCAACGTGCGTGACCGAGCTCTCCTCGACCTGTGATTGATCTGTCGCTCCCGTCGTTCCCGAACGTAACGAAAAAGTTCAGCCCGGCTTAACTCCTTGCGTTGCGAACGAACACGAACGAAACGACCGTTTGGCGCTTCGTTGCTATGGTAACTCGTCGTTCCAACCGGTTGCCTTCGTTCGTAAGCGTAGTGGTCGCTCCGAACGCAACTGTGTGAACGGGCCTTAACGCCTTGCGTTGCGAACGAACACGAACGAAACTACCGTTTGGCGCTTCGTTGCTATGGTAACTCGTCGTTCCAACCGGTTGCATTCGTTCGTAAGCGTAGTGGTCGCTCCGAACGCAACTGTGTGAACGGGCCTTAACTTCTTGCGTTGCGAACGAACACGAACGAAACGACCGTTTGGCGCTTCGTTGCTATGGTAACTCGTCGTTCCAACCGGTTGCATTCGTTCGTAAGTGTAGTGGTCGCTCCGAACGCAACTGTGTGAACGGGCCTTAACTCCTTGCGTTGCGAACGAACACGAACGAAACGACCGTTTGGCGCTTCGTTGCTATGGTAACTCGTCGTTCCAACCAGTTGCATTCGTTCGTAAGCGTAGTGGTCACTGCGAACTCAACTGTGTGAATGGGCCTTTAGTCCAAGGAGTGACCACTGCAGATCAGCTGCGAAGCGCTCCTATCAGTTCCTTCAGAGCGATACCGCTCTGAAGAAACTGATAGCCTCGAAGGAGCAAAAGATACACGCCGCCCCTCCTATCACCACGACTCGCATGCTTTGTCCTGTCGATCACACGTGTGTTTCGCGACGCCCACCAAACTGGATGTCGCGCTGATTGATGCGCAGTCAAACTCGCCACCCGCGTAGCATGGAACAACCTACGGAAGATGCGACTGCCTCCCAGGTGTCCTGACTGGATTCGGAGGTTTAGACAAATAGGAGGTTAGCAAAAGAGCGGTCGCTGCCCACGACGACGTGCTCGGATATTCCGACGTGCCGGTGCGGGTCAGGGTGTGCGGGATGAATTTCGGCGGCAATTAAGTGCGCCAAGGAATCTACGTCACCGGGAACCTACGGCCGCCGCTGGTGATGGGCATAGAAGCAGCGGGAGACGTTGTCCAGGTTGGCAGCGACGTTCGAAGAATCAAGGTTGGTTCTAGGCTAGAGAGTTGATTTGGCCATGATCAAAGTTGCTCTGTACACCGCTCAACACAGGTCGCACCAACATGATGCTGGCATTTTTAAATGCGGCAATATTTACTTTGTAACTCGTCAGTATCCTCTGTAGTAGTGTTATAATAAAAAAAGTTGGAAAAATCTTTAATGCATGGCTTCGGCAGCAACTATATTCTGAATTCGCAGAAGGGGGCATTTTAAGTAAGCAATAAAAACCTTTTGCAAAAACAAACAAACAAACAAAACAATGAGAAAAAAAATTAACAGGCGAAGTCTTACAACTGTGGAATACGTTAAATATGAACTAAAGCCACTAAATAAGGCATGCGCTTTAGAGCTCCGATATTCCATTCATCTACACGTCTATTGCTGCCAGTTATCCTAAGTCTTTATCTCAAATCACGGGAAACGGTGTTCCGTCCTCCAGAATTGTTAAAACAAACCTCGACAGAGCAAAGGTATATTGCCTGGGCTTTTTGTCGGCGTATCGAAAGACGACGCGACACTGAAGAGACAGAGAGGATAGCGCAGTTGCTCGCCTGCCCTCGTCCACTCGCCATCGCCTCTGTGTTCTGCTAGAACCGGTTACACCAAGAGTTACCAGCATTCCTTTCGGCGCCGCAGACGGCGCGGTACGCTTACCGAAATTAACTGAACGAGTAACTAACTGGCGGGGTCAGAGTATCGCCTTCCTTTTCCTTTTTCCGCCAAGTCCTTACTGGCGGAGAAGGGGTCACATGCCCACGTTTTACTTTTTTTTTCGCGTGCGGGGGAGTTATCTTACGGAGCGGCGGGTTTAGGGTGGGACATATGTTTCGCTTTGCACTTGTGACATGTAGATCTTACACCGAAGTATGACAGGCTGCTTCTTTAATCATTGAACGTTGTGTGTGCCACGTAGCTGCCCTAAAGGGGTACCAAAATTATTTTTTATATCCTCGCTTTATTTTATAACTCAATCTACGACCTCTAATCACTGTAAAAAAAACGAAATTAAATTAATGCGCGGCCAATTGAAGTATTAAAAAAGTTGTAAAAGCTCCTGACGCTTACCGTCGGCGCAGAACGACAGATCATCCCCAGCATTCCTGGACACGGTCTCCTTGCGCCCTCTTTGGCTATTCTCAGCGAACGCAGTAAAATTATAATTTCAATCAAACTACTGCAGAAATCCTTAAGTTCCCTGGGATATCTATAGAGCGCACAAATACACCCTTATTTAATACCTACTTGAACCTCAGGATTGTATACTTTTTATTCCTGGGCTCGATATAATATTGTTGCATTGGGTCCTATGGGCCACTTTGACAAACTTTTAAATTTCTTCTCACTAAAATGAAGAATTGTAAAGTTCCCGAGGAATATCATAGTTGTCGACTCATAGCACACACCGCAGTTAAAATTTCGGTATTTTAGTTAATACTTTTTATTCCTCGAGACTTTCAAATTCAGCCCGCTTTTTGCCCCTGTAAAGTTAGCACTCCGCCGTGCACCAAGAAGCTTGCGGCCAAGCTACCTTTACATAGGCTTATCGAAAAAAAGATTTATACGATGCGTTTGTGACAGCATATTGACTAAGAATATGGCGGTTATAATATGACTATATAATAGTTAGATGTTGAAAATCAAAATTTGTGCCCTGGATTTCAAATATAAGCAATTGTTATGTAGGATCAGAAACACTTGCATTGTATATATTTTGCTTTGAATTTGCCTGTGTACGTAAAGTGTTAGCTCGGTTACAGACACAAACCGAACAAAATTCTTTCAGGCGTGTATAACTAGAAATAAATAGAAATATAACTAGAACGGCGCGCCGCTGGCCGTTTGATTGTGTCTTTTTATCTGTCTTATTTTATTTATACATATATACGCGCATAAATAAAGAAAACAACGACGACGACGTCGAGAGGATGACAGACCGGGCGACGGCGGTGTCTCAATCGGAGCCCTGGTTCCTCGGAAGCCGCAGGTTCTACTTTGACTGGGCTACTTCCTTCGAGCCTGATGCTTCGACCCCGGTGGACCCCAGTGAGCAACAGTGCCATCATGTTCCTGGGGCTCCTTCATGAACCGATCGAACGGCGTGTCAGATCACCATGGCTTGCTGCTGACCCGCCCAACCCACCTCAACGAAATTTCGACTTCTGTGAGTCGGACTGCCATCCTCCCCAATACCAACAATTCATGTCGTCGTCATTGTGCATGTATATACTCATCACATTATCATGTTCACTAGACGCGGCACCGCGGACCTCCATGGAACGGGTTGCTGCCTTTCCGCGGTGCCGCGGCTCTCCAGAGCCAAATAAATAAAGACTAAAACTAAGGATTAAAGCCAAAATGCTTTGCTGACTAAAAGCCGATAGCTCCTTAAAAGAAAGAACAATAGTGTTTCCTCGTTTAGAGGATACAAATTCCAAAACTACACCATACTAGTGGCGCACATCACTGAAATAACATACGCAATACAGAAATTAACAGATTGTCACTTGAACACAAAACGGCAAAATACACATAATTGGGGAGATTTTTTGTTTCTAAAAACCAAATTCAGAAGCCTAAACTAAACTAATGTTTGCTGAAACTCGGGGTATATTGTGTGCATCGTTTCGAAAAAGTATCAAACGAAAGCACCATGCAGCACATTTGACGTTGTTTCACACCTCGAGACACTGGCTAGCATTGACACACCGACCGCCGGCGTAAGCAAGCAAATGATTGTGTGTATGTTTATACAGCCGGAAGTTAGTCTGCCTCAGGGGGCGTCTGGTGTCTCAGCTGTAGATGAGCAATTTAGCCAGTGCGGTACAACCGCTAGCCTGGGGTCTTTAACGTGCACCACGCAGTAGTTATACACGATCGCACGCCGGTACGATGCTCATCTAGATCGAAACGGGCAGGGGCGGAGATTGAACCCAGCATCCTGGGTTCTGCAATGCGAGCTTTCGCTCCAGATGCTCCGAGCTGGTGTGCGCTAGCCCACTCGGCCACCGACCCCAACAAATTTCCACCGACAAATTGCAAGAAACATGCATTTCCTGTGCATGGTTCTCTTGATTGTGCCCAGCTGCTGGTGTCGCTGAGGTTCCGGGTACCGTCAGGGAGGACATCAAATTGCAGAGATACGTTTTATCCTGATGTGCGGGCCACTTGCCGAATGACACGTCTGCAACAGACTCGCGATGCCTTTTTTGTTGAAACAGACATTTTCGCCTGATTGTGTTTTTATCCCATACTTTTATGTATCTGTGTACAGGACAGTGCACTGCTGCTCAGGCCACTTGGCTGTATGCAGGCACGCAAATACCCCCCCCCCCATACTAGACCTCATTAAACGCAAACTGTTTAAGAAATATTACCATAAATAACATTTAGTTTTATTATATATAGTTAATAAATTAAGAACGACTGCCCATCTCATCACAAATATTTGAACTTGTGCTGTTACTTTATTAAACTCTTGATTATTACAATTGAAATACAGAAACATCTTTATGACAGGTTAAATCTTGGTTTCCGTGTGGCTTGTGGAGTCTGTGAATCTCAACTATTTTTTCAACTTGTCTATTTCATGGGCAACCTTTGTTTTTAGATCTTGTCTCAGGGTCTTTCCGTTATTGGACTTGGGAAGAGATTTCATAAAGAAAACACCTCCATACAGCTGCTTGAAAACTGCTACTTGACCTTTAAAACAGAAACAAAGGTAAGACAAAGACTCATAATAGTCTAATCAATCTCCGGCAAGCTCACCGCTCTATTCATGAAACTATAATTTGTGAAAAGAAAACAGGAAGACGTTTGCGTTTTGTGTTCATGTAATTTTGAAAATTATATAAAAAAAAGCATGGTACAAACGAAGCACATCTGCTCCTGTCGTGTCATGTGCATTGGGGGGAGTAATTTAACTACCGTAATATCCCGAGAAATAGATCCCATAAAATCAAGAGCAAGTCGGTGAAAATATGGAGTGGGCTAACTTTCTTGTTTAATCAAGAAATGTTGAAAAAACAACACCAGCATTATTTTTAGATTTAACAGTAAAGCAAAGATGGGAGTACTTCAAAAAGTTGACAGTATTTTGATTAGACAGTGAAGCAATGATGACAGTAATGCTTCCTTATCCCGCCATAGCTAACTAGCCGCATTTACACCGAGGCCATCATTGACCCGAACAATGCGATTACTAGGAGTGGGCTATTTTTCGGTGTTTAAAAGAAAATAGAAACTCCAGCCGAAAACAGGGGTGGCGCATTTCTCGGGATATTACGGTAGTGTTTTTCTTCATTGTCGCTTTCAAATTGAAGTTAATGTAACATTGCCAAGTGCCCCGCTAGATAATAGCGTGCTCTAAAATGTTATCCAGAACCTTTTTGAAGACTTATATTTGCGCCACCAAACTTTTAATTGAATACTTCGAAATCTTCAGATTAAAAAAAAAGAGTCCTATCAACCAAAACGAATTATCTAATATGCAGTGTTTTTTTTAAGTCATGATAAAAACGAGACAGTGAATTTTATCCGGTCACAAAAGCTCCATAAAACTTAAACAAATGCTCATAACAAGGCCAAAAAAATAATTTACGCGAAAAATGCGTCTCTATTATGATTATTCGCATTTTGTAGAAGCTTTTATTTTTTACATCAAGTATTTTATTTTATATGTTGTCATTTTTTGTAAAATGTTGTGCACACGGCCAAAATAATAATTTTTAGATATGAATATCCATGAATAATTGGAGCTCATAGGCCGTTTTTTGCCAAACCAACTTTGTGTATTATACTTAAAATTTAAGCTTTGAAACGTGCAAGTTAGACATGCTCATAACACCAAAAGACAAAATTGGTATCGGGAGAATGACATTTACCAGCAATGAGTTCCTTCAGTTCCGTCGCCAGACTCTCGAGGTTCTTGTCGAAGCCGTCTTTGACAACGACACAGGCTGTTGGAGCCTCGCCATACTTCGAGCTCGGAACACCCACAACAGCGACCTCTGCGACAGCGTCGTGGGTGATCAAAATTTCTTCCAGCTCGTAAGGGGTAACGACGTTATCCATGCATTTTATCATCTGTTTCAATCTCTCAATAACGTGGAGCCGTCCTTCATTGTCGTAGTAGCCTAAATCTCCTGAAAAGCAACGTCAAATATTGTCAAAATTTAACGCTCCTTGTTAAGTGGGCTTGCAGTAAAATAAACAGGCGTGTTCTTATTCGGCTACGCTGTTTTCGTTTAGTTTTTGTGAAATGCAAATAAAAGTTTTATTATTAAATATTCATCTCGAACTTACATTTTTGCCACCACTCGACACTATTCGATTCGAATTCGATTCGAGCTGAAATTTCACTATTCGCGCAGCTCAAATCATATCTTTAATAAAAGTGCCCTTTTAAAACAAGTTCTTATTGATGTGTTTAACGTCCCACTGAGCTTGAAGCGATGCCTCAGGAGAGGAGTAGTCACCTTTCAAACAATATTGGTGGGATCAAAGCGGCGACTTGCGGCAGGTGTTGTGTATGGTTAGCTGCCTCGTGAGGGGTGCGAAACCAAGCCAAGAGTGATGATTTCTCGCGTTAATAAGCATTTCTTGTGTAACGATTCTCGCTACATTGAACGCATGAACTTTAGAAAAGGCACAATGAGTATCGGTCATATGCATTACAACACAGAAACAAGAGAACACAACAAGACGTATGTCAACAACGGCGGATGGGTGTCTAGAAACGCGACTCTGCACGCTTCCGTGCGCACACCTTGCACATAGCGATGGCAACCGAAGTAGGATCGTTGTGCATTTTTTAACATGACATGAAAAGTCTTTCTATTAACCATTCCTTCTATAATTTTGTCCACTATATTGGCTGGACACCAAACCACAGAGTTTTGAGACTCAACGAACACACTATCAACTGGAGAACATAAAAAATAGCATCGTAACACGTCAGACCGATAACTATTCAAGCACAATTGAGAAATTTGGGTCTGATCGAGAACGTATACTCTCGTAATTTGGAATAAGAAAAAAAAAAATGCACGAAAATGAGATGAGCGTTGCACCTGTACGCAGCCATCCATCGCTGCTCAAGGCTTCAGCAGTAGCTTCGGGATGTCCATGGTAGCCTTTCATTATGCATCGGGAGTGAACCGTAATCTCGCCATTCTGGTACGGTCCGAGAGAGTCTCCGCTGGTTATGTCTATAACCTGGGGCATCAAATTAGGTCATGAATTTCTTTCTTATTTTAGAATTATAATTACTAGAAGAAACAGCTACGTCACCGTTTCCGAAAATAGTGAAACACTTATACAAAAAAACTCGGTTAAATGATTGTCCGATTGTAAGCGTACACCTAGCTAGTTCAATAAAACTATTTTCTTAGCATTGAAAGTTGTAAATAATAGGGAGGTAATTCTAAAATAAATCGAGGTAACTCAATGTCAAGGAACATCTTTAGACAAGAAAAAACAGGATAAAACATACGAAGCATTCAGAAAGTAAGTACCCTTCGTGGATTGGTTCCTTAAAAATAGTATACGTCCGAGTCGCGCGTTAGGTGTGTTCCCTCGTAAGTGCATTGGTTACAAGTTGACGTCGTTCTGTGGCACATTGTTCATGTTTTCGTTTTGTACTTTGTAATTATCCCGTTTAAGTCGATAGATTGGCCCATCCAACTCCGAAGTCCGGTCTGTGCAACGAGGTAGAGGGGCTTAAGGCACGGCCACATTGGCGTCGCGGAGGCCTACGGCGTGACGGTCGGCGCTGCCGGTTGCCGACCGAAACCAGTTTTCGGCTTCAGCGGGACGACGGACGGCGCCGCAAAGCCAACCGCTCCGCCGCTCGCCGCAGAAGAGAGGAGCCAATGGGAGGTGGCGTTGAGAGTGACGTCGCGATGCCATGGCAACGCACAAACCGGTCTCCGCCGCGCGTCTTCCACGTTCCGAAGGACGTGTTTCGTGTCGTCTGCCCTCCCTATTTCCCCCCGACGCCTTCCGCAACGGAGCGGTTCCTTGAAACTGTGCGACTGTTTCCCTTTTTATATGACAAGACGCAGCCAGACTACCTAGATAACGACGCTAAGAACAACCGCTGGGAAATTATAGGAGAGGAATTCGGAATTACAAGTGAGTTTCTCCATGCCACTTGTTGCATGTCGTCTGTGTTGTGACGGATGTCGTGTTGATTTGGTGACACTTTCGAAAGTAGCCTTCGTCTCTGGCGCGCCGCCGGGGCAGCAAAGCGCTGACCTGTCCTTCGGTGTTTCGGTAGAACCAGACTTGTACGTAGTTCAATTACTCTACTCAAGTTACTGTAGTTTAACTACTTTTCTGAGTAGTTTAGTGACTTTCAATTAAACTTTTATTTCGGTAATTAGTAGTTTACTTTAATTACTTTTTCTGAGTAACGTTTACTCAAATTACAAATTACTTTCGAATTTTAGTGGTTGTTGTGCCTACCAATAAACATTCCTGCACAAAAGAGATAAGATGTTGGAAGATCAGCTGATATTTGCAAAGAGGGGGAAGCATGGGGCGTAGGAAAAGGGGGTGGGGAAGAAAATGGGTTGGAGAGTCCGAAACCCTCCAAAATTTTGCCGTGCCCCCCCCCCCCCTTCCCCCCCCCCCCCCCCCCTCTGCAACAAACGGCTACGAAGCGCGGGGAACGAACAGGCACGACGCAAGAGAGGCCTCGTAACTGCGGGTTTAGCGCCGAAGACTGGCGTTTTTTGTTTGTGTCCCGAAGCTCAAGGTGACTTGACCCATTCGAAGAAAGGGCCGGTTCCCGCTTCTCCCCAACATAGGAACTCTCACCCACTACAGGAGGTGCAAACACTGGATCCTTACTCAAAGGAGGCAAAAAATGCAGCACCTGCTCTGAAGCTCATCTGGTGCTCCCGTAGTTTGTGCCATACTCGAAGAATCGTGTGCTAAAGGGCAACGCAAAGGGGACCTTTTTGCGTTGATTTTCGTCCCAAAACATTGACTATGAAGATTTTCAAAGATATGAAGATCGTTCGAGAAACCTTAATAACTCCCCCAATTTCTTCATATAAAAATTAATAAACAAGCAGTGTTGAAAAGTACTTTAAGTACATGGTACTTAATGTACTACTGTTTAGAAACCTTGTACTTTACTTGAAGTACATTTTCTAAACATGTACTTGTACTTTCCGAGGAAAGTAAAACTCCCGACTTCAATACACATTCCCTGAATTCGAAAACAAAAAAATGGCGTATCGTCGTGTGAAAACGCGCTCTTTCATGACGTCATCTCGTCATTTCTCTGAGTGAGGTAATGGCGGCTATAAGACCAACACAAATAAGTGCCTTATAAGGTGATTGTGTTAAATAGTTCGTCAGCGAGAGAAAAACAACTACTCTGTGGCGACTTGACTTTATACAATATTCGCTGCCATTTCCGTAAAAAACTGACGCACCTCATATTACCTCTGGAGCAATGCGTACCAGTTAAAAAACACTGTAAAGGGAATGAAATGACACCATGAAAGATTCCGTTGAAAGTACTGGTACTTTACCTTGAAATATAGTGTCTTTATATTACGTTACTTCAAGTACACTGCACCCGGTGTACTTACTACTTTACTTGAAATACATAACCTCTAATTTACTTTGTACTTTACTTCAAATACTTTTTAGATGTACTTTACGCAACATTGTAAACAAACAAACGTTGTCTAAAAATCAAGCTCAGGCAGTGCTAAACATCAAAGTAGAAATGACAGATTTGCAGTACATCATTGGCCAAACAAACAAGAAAGTACAAAACAATTAGGCACGCAGAAACAGAACCAGCTATTAAAGCATTTCCTTTGAAAAAAACAATCTGATTCATTCTTGGCTAGCACAATTTGGCCAACGGATCAAAACCTATGTACTTTCTTTTTACCGTAACAAAACATATGAAAGTAACTTTAAAGTAACTTCAAAAGTAATTCACTTCTTTTTTACGGTAATTAGTAATTTACTCAATTACTTTCTATTTGAGTAATTTCTGCTCTACTCAAATTACTTTTGAGGTCAATACTAAGTAACTTAACTTAATTACTTTTTTTGAGTAACTTGTACATGTCTGGGTAGAACCAACTCGGCCGGACCCAAAACCTGCGCCTCCTTCCCTTCAGAGCGCGGCGACGTCGCAAGATTAACGAGCAGGCTAGGATTATCACATTCACGCTGATCACCAGATCATCATGGGCACCTACCATGTAGGCAGCTAGTGCGGTTTCGAAGCTGATATATGCGAAAGATGAGAGCCAAAACGGAAATATTTACCGAAGAGCAGACGACGAAAGAGCGGGAAATCCGAGGGGAGGTGCGCGCGCGATCGCGGGAGCCAGTGCTGTCACGTGACGCCCTCAAAACGGAGGACAATAGGGAGTTTTAGAATAGCGCACGCTAAAGCTTTGCGTGCGCAAAGAATTGCGTCGTCGCCACTGCGCATGCTCCGAACGCAAACCAGGTTTTGCGCTTTGCGTGCGCAATTTTAGCGTGCGCTATTTCTCGCAAATAGCGTGCGTACGCAAAGGGTCTTTGCGCTCCTTTGAGGAGGATTCGTGATGAGAAGTTGGCTCAAGCCAAGACGAGCACAGTTTAAAAAAAAAAAAAAAAAAAAAGAATGGCGGCCCGCAGGCCCATAGAAGCGGTCGCTTTGGCGGCGTCGTGAGTGCGACGTCGGCGGCATCCTCGCGACTGCGATTTTCAATACGGGACGACACTGCACTCGGTTTGGAAAACCCAGTAGGGTGGGCAACGATCACCGGCAACTTGATGCTTGCGACGAGCGAACATTTATCGGCGAAGGTCAGTACACTCTTGCCGAGGCGACGCATGCGGCGGACACGACCGGTCGACCGCTCGCGTCGCACTCTCGCGTTTAAACAAATGTAAAATTGTTACTCGGGACCAAAAATCTTGTTTTTTTCTAAAGTTGCAGCTTTTCGCGTGTCAAATAAAAATCGTGACTGTATCTTGGTGGCGTTGCAAGCGCGAGATGCTTTGTTCTTTTGTGTCGGGGCGGAGAAACGCTATTCTAAAACTCTCTTACGTCGCGTGCGCTAAAGCAAGCGCTAAATTTAGCGCTAGCGTGCGCTAAAATTGCGTACGTTATTCTAAAACTCCCAAATGTGGACTCCTCGCGTTGGGACGCCGGACGGCGGTGCCGCCCGGTGGCGCCGACCGGAGGCGCCGTTTACGCTAGTGTGGTCAGGCCTTTAGAGTGATAAACCGGAAGATCGGAAGTGCCCCCCCCCCCCCCCCGGTTGCCGCCATGTTGTGCGCCAATGTGACCACCCGTCACGTGACCTCCCAAAAGCCGTGACGTCAGTGGTAAGATGGCAGCTCCCAGAGCTGGCGGATGCGAGTTTGTTCGGTGCGCGGTAACCGTGATGTGCCGATGCTTTCCGACAATTTCGGGCTTCTTCGTGCTCGCTGACGCAGGTATGATGTGAAAATATGAAGGAATGAGACTTGATATCCTTTTTGCGCAAGATCGCTCTGGATCACCTGGATATTAACATCTGTGAGACAACATCAGCCGTATCGCCGTACCGGTGCTCGGATTCCCGGATGTGTTCGAGGATTGATAGAACTTTAAGTGCTTCTAGCATGAAATTTTCGCATTCTGTTAGCTTTGTTTGAACGTTGGAATGTCTGAGAATTGGTGCGAAATGTATGCGTCGGACATAGGGCCTAGGGGAATTTGTTTCAGCCCTAGGTTACCGCATAATCACAGCAACTTCTAGCGAGGAAGCTCCTGCGATCTTTACGTTTTGTACTAATGAACAATTTTACGATATAACTTCTAGCATAAAATATTCTAATTTTTCTAGCTTCGTTTGAACATTGGAATGTCTGAGAATCGAAGCAAAAGGTGTGCGTCGCGTTAGGGCCTATGGGAAGTTGTTTCAGCCCTGCGTCACCGAATAACCATAGCAACTTCTAGCGACGAAGCTCCTGCGATTTTCAACCTTTTGTGCTAATCGACGATTCTACATTCGATCGCAATACTTTTTTGAAGTGAAAAGCTGGAGTTTGTTTAATTGACGTGCACGCGAACTCTTACAATGCATTCGAACCAATCATTCTGAAACAAAGGTTCATTAGCTATGTTCATAAAAGAGTTTATTTGTCCCCTTGGAACTCAAAACACAGCAAGTATTCACATTTTTGATTGATCAGTGCACAACATGTTGCATCCGATGTCTTTTAGAAATTAGTACTAGTAGGCTCTTTACCTTGCTGATAGGTATCACTAGTTCACAGTAACCTACATGTGTATGATCATACTCCTCTTAGATGGTTGTCTAATCCATCATTCTAACATCTAGAGTCTTAAAAAAAATGCAGCACCACTCTTTAGAGGTTTAGAGATAGAACCACACATATCAGCAATTCGTCAATTAAATGTAATGCAACTCCGAAATAGAAGATTAACTGAACATTTTTCTCTTTCGTAGGATTTATTGCAGCAATAACTTTTTTTTTTCATCAAGAGTGCATAGTATCTGTCAGTCAATCATTTACTTGTTCTAATTACCTGGACAAGAGGTCTCATATTTGTGTTCATCCTTTGACCGAAGAGCAGTCTTGTTGAAAAATATTGACTGCCATTCCTTTCAGTCTCTTCAATAGACTTTTTCCAAAATGTGGGCCGCATATATTTCGTTTCACCGTAACCTGGTAACGAGAAACCGCCACAGCCCCCTTGAGCCAATCAGACAGACGGAGTGAAGGTTGTGGAGATCTGGCTGCCCTCCCCCGCGCCGACCCTCTGGGCCCCAATTTCCGGCCTCCGAGATACGTCATGCCTCGGGGGAGCGGCGGTGACCTCGCGCAGCACAAGGTCCGGCTGGACCGCTCCCCTAAGCCAACTGACGTCACGGGACTGGCCCCCCAAAACAAAGGGGCGAAGGCTTGAAAAGGGGAAGCCGGACAAAGGAAGGCTCGCTCTCGCTCTTGGACAGTGAAGCTCTTCGACGGCGGACAGCGCGCAGCGGTGGCGGGAGACGAGGACGCTGGCGCGGGATTTGGCGGGACACGGGCGCTGGCGCGGGGGAGCGCGGGCGCGACGTTGAGTGGCGGGCTCGACGAATGGACCGGACGGCGACCCTAGACGACGACGTCCCCATGACGCGGTGCGGACGACTACCGCTGGGATTTGGAGCAGCTGCGGGGCAGTGGATCTCCCCCCGACCACGCTGATGACCGTTCCCCGATCCCGAAACCCCCCAAGGCAATGAGTGAGTGAATAAACCCTTTTGCCGAGAGCGAAGTATTGCTGTGTCATATTCATCCGGGAACGGGGTCTGTGGGAATCGGAGTTAGAAGCCCGCACAAACTGGCGCCGCAACGTGGGGCCTGATTTTCGATCAGGCAGGCATTCCGATTCCTAACCTGTTTCCGGTTGAATTGGGGCACTGTTTCGCGCTCTTTTTGGGGGTGATCTTCGTCGCAGGAACGCCGCACAAAGTTTTGTTGCGGGCACGCCGCACGAATGTCCTGACAATATCGCCTGCCCGACGAGGAGGCGCGGATCTTGACCGTTGTCGTTAGGGGTTAACCCTTTTTCCCAGCCTGTCAGAAATTTGCGTATCCCCCGTTACGAGAAGCGCCTTGATTTTTTGCTGTTCAGCGCGTCGATGAATGCTGGCAGGTTGATCCTGCTGCGCAAGAGCGCTGTGTGCGTCGAAATTACCGCACTTTTCGAGGCCCGTAGCGTCGGGCGTCACCCCACCTACGCCTCCGGCCGTCCACGTCTGCTGGGAAAAATGCCAGTTCACGGATTGGGGGATGTGATGCGCCTAACCGTCTGTGCTCGCGTATCGATGTAATGTTTTGGAACGCTTGTTACCGATCGGACGCTTTAGAGATGCATCGCTTTGGGTGGAGAACGCTCCCATGGCGGATGGCGGTTGCACGGAATGTATTTGAAAATTATCCCCGCATTTCGTTTTGTCCGGGAGAAGCCTAGCGTCTCGGTTTGACTGCATGCTAGCTCCCAGTTGGCCTTGCTTGAGCTGTCGGCGCGGTTTTGAGCTTTGTTAGTTGACAGCGTTTTAAGGTACGGTGTGCGCTCTTGTGGTTCCGACCAGGATCGCTTTGAACGAGTATCTTGTGGCCAGAGGCTACATTTAGGGGCTAAGCCCACTAAATCGTGCCGGATACGCGATGTCTGGTGCGCAGAGATCGGAATCCTGAAAACCACAGAGTTTCCGTTTTCACTTTATCAGTGGCTGTGTGTGTGTAATGCTCCGTGGAGGCCAGTTTGACGCGATGGGCATGACCCGTGCGTTTCTGGTTGCAGAGTCGTGAGGTTGATCCCGTTTAATTGTGCGCACAGTTGGTTCCGGATACTCACACCGCCATATCGAGGGTTGAGCCTCGCGGTGGTAGTTACTCTTTCATTTCGTTTTCTCCGTCTCCGGTGGAGCGGCGGCTAGCGCGCGCTTTGCGCTGCCGCCGGATATACAGTACGGCGGTACGGCTCTCGGCCGTGCTTGGGTTCGCGTTGGGACGCGAGGGCGTAGAGAGCGTAATTGGTCGTGCAGAGACCTCGATTAGAGTAAAATTATAGATTTATGGGAGAAAAGACAGCTAGGTGGGTGATGAGCTGTGCTCGTGCAGTGAAGAGCTGCTCGAGGGGAGTGGCGGTCTTGCGAGGATGTGACGAGTTGTTCATAGTTTTATCCTGTACAGATGCGCGGTTGGCCCGGGAAAACGTACGGTTCACGTCGGCGGGTACGTGGCCGGGAAGCCTAGAAATTATGGCAGCGGCATGGCCGTCGGCGGCCTATAACTGTTGTGCGTTGGGTCAGCCCGTCGCTGTACAAACTGCAGCCTTTGCATGAATGGGTAGCGGGTGTTGGAATGCGATGGTAAATGCGGTAGACACTTCGACGCTGCGGAAACTGTTTATGCAGAGCAAATATAGTTTATAAACTCGTCCATTTCCAAGACCGACCGGTTAGATTATTTGGCCCTTCGGTGTCGCGCTTCTTGCGCGGAAGATGAAAGGTGCGCGTGTGGGATATTTACATTGTTCGAACCCTACCGGTCCTCACAGTCGCAAGAAGACTTTTCAGTTATGCGGCGTGTTGACTTGGTTTGGGGGCGAGCTTTGTGCGTACCCTACTGCGTTTGTATGTGGACACGTTGCTCGGATCGAGAACGTCGAAGAGTCGCGAGATGCGTTGACGGCGTACTTTTATTGCTCGATCCCGGCCGGCCTTGACATCAGCTGGAAGACTTTTTAGTTAAGCGGTGTCGGGATTTGGCCGGGGGAGAACTCTAATGTGCGTCGATGCGCTTGTCGCGGCCGTCGAGCCCGTGCAGGGTTCGGTGCGGACCGCCGTTACGCGCTCGTCGCTCCTGTTGGGTGGTCGCCTCCGAGCAGTGAAGCGGTAACATCTGGTACATGCCCAGGCGTTACGGACATAGCCGTGTAAATAGGCTGTCCGACTAGATCTGCTGTCCGCACGATCTAGATACTGTTTCCTTTGTACTGGTGTTTGTGGCCGGTACCACGGAGCACCAGCCTTTCAGTAAGGTGATTATCCCTTCTGATGAAGGCGTGGTGCGTAGCTTGGCTGTAGTGTGTTTGTAGCTCGGGTGTCGCGAACGCCGAGTGCATGAGTGCCCGTCTTGACTAATTGCTACTGTTGGCAGCGTGTTTATTTTCCGTAGATATTTTAGTCGCACCTCGCGAACGGGGCAGGAATTGTTGCCGTTTCTGTTTTACGGAAGGTTATTGCTAGGTTTTGAGGTTTTGTGCGTTCTTCGCGAATGTGCTGGAGATTAATATTGTTGTCAGAGGTGTGCGGTTCTAACGCTTTGGTAGATTGTTTTCTGTTTTAAAATGAGGTTGAGTTTTATAGGAGCATATGTTGTAGAGTGGGCGTATGTACGAATTGAGTATACAGTGAGTGCTTATGCTTTTTAGTTGAGGCATACTTTTTCCTCTTAGGTACCTCTTGAACACGTTGGCCTGTTGGTATTGAAATGAAGAGTTTTGTTTTTATTTCGTGGCATGCCCAACGATCGAAAGATTTTGGTTTCGTCGCGCTGTTTGATATAGCGTGCAGGTATTCGTTTTTGCGCGATTCGCTGTCTGGAATATTTGGCACGGAAGCGAACTTCAAGAGCCGGCGTGTGGTGTGTGCCTGAGTGCCCGTGCGTGTTGTGAGCTGTGGTGCTCCGGACTGGTTCCGGGACCGCGCTCCGTCGGTCGCGGACTTCCCAGTGGATGAACGTTTACCGCCCGCTGGCCTGCCTCGTTTGATGCCACCACCACTATCATCAAGGGTGCTCGTCATCATCGGTGACACTCAGCTGAACGAGTTTCCTGCCTGAGGTCCTGAGGACCACGCAACCTTGCCCACCCCCCCAGTCCGAGCTTTGAGGGGAGGGAGGTGTGGAGATCTGGCTGCCCTCCCCCGCGCCGACCCTCTGGGCCCCAATTTCCGGCCTCCGAGATACGTCATGCCTCGGGGGAGCGGCGGTGACCTCGCGCAGCACAAGGTCCGGCTGGACCGCTCCCCTAAGCCAACTGACGTCACGGGACTGGCCCCCCAAAACAAAGGGGCGAAGGCTTGAAAAGGGGAAGCCGGACAAAGGAAGGCTCTCTCTCGCTCTTGGAGAGTGAAGCTCTTCGACGGCGGACAGCGCGCAGCGGTGGCGGGAGACGAGGACGCTGGCGCGGGATTCGGCGGGACACGGGCGCTGGCGCGGGGCAGCGCGGGCGCGACGTTGAGTGGCGGACTCGACGAACGGACCGGACGGCAACCCTAGACGACGACGTCCCCATGACGCGGTGCGGACGACTACCGCTGGGACTTGGAGCAGCTGCGGGGCAGTGGATCTCCCCCCCGACCACGCTGATGACCGTTCACCGATCCCGAAACCCCCCAAGGCAATGAGTGAGTTAATAAACCCTTTTGCCGAGAGCGAAGTATTGCTGTGTCATATTCATCCGGGAACAGGGTCTGTGGTAATCGGAGTTAGAAGCCCGCAAGGTGTGTGACAAATCTGTGCAGATGAGCACTCTGATGATATGTCGTCATGTGCCTCTCTCCAATGTGCATATTGACTCGTCGAGTCTGTAGCCTTTGCCGTTGCCAAATTGTGATGAAACGAATTACAGTAGCTACTACTCTAATTACCCAAGGCCATCATACTTTGGGTATTTGTTCGACAATAATGTTGTGTCAGCCATCACTGTGAACTCGGCTCAGTGCCTATTGGACTCGAATGCTGCATTAACATTCGACGTGAAGTGGAACCCATTTGTGTGCTTTACACCGCAAAAAATGGTGGCAGTCGTGTTGCTTGATGGGGTTTTGCAAAGGGTCTATTGTGTCATACGTATAGGAAGTGTGTTGCTATATACCAATGTATCAACACATACTATTATACTAGATGCTCAGAGGTGCGTTTGTTTTTGCAATTAACAAGTTACAGCAATAATTATTTCTTACGACTGTAATATTTTCGATAGCTGGGCCCGTTTTGTGCTCATTAATGTCAGTGTGGTTTGATACTATTATTATGTGTGTAGTTTTAAGTATCCTCTCTGCAATGCCTACAGAGGCCCTTGAAGAGAATAAAGTGATGAACAATATTTTCACATCACTAGAGGTGGTTTTTTAATGCGCCACATGTTCAGGAGAAGTGGAACGAGTGCAGCCCAATGCAACCAGTCTGCCAGTCTGGTATGTCCCCTTAATTAATATTGAGGGGTCAAAGGTGCGAGCGTCCTCAAAAGGTTCAGCACGTGCGGTGAACACAATTCTTTGTGTATAGACTCTGAAGCCGTAAAGGCGAGAGGAAGTATGTTTATTTGGTTAGTGTATCAGATATGTTTATTTCCGCTTGATTACATAGTTATTGGTTCTTTGCAAATGGTTCCATCACAAGTTCTTTCTGCGACACTCTCGTGACAGGCATTCAGTCGTAGTACCTGTGCTCCTTGTCGTCGGATGACGCTCCTGGCACGTCGGTGTTCAGTTTGGTCAAGTGGCAACTTTGACCGACTGATGCCGTCTTGTAATAATACGTCATGTGTGGCCACTGACATCTGATGCACTGAAGCTGCAGGGCTGGCTTCTAATCCGCAAATTCCCTGGTAGTTTTCTGCCTCAATGCAGCACGCTTGGGCATGTATTACTTACGTGGCTGTGCCTTTTGCTGTACAGTTGACTTGATGGCTGGCAGCAATATTTGTTTGCTAACCAAGCCTTTCCACTTCCATTTCGTAATGGAGATTTTTTCTGCATCCCGCGACGATTGCAACTTCTGTAAGTCTCATGTGGCAAAGTGGAGTCGGGTGATGCTTGGTGTCTACTTTTAAGAACAACCCAACCATTCTATTTCTTCAAGTCACTCAGCGGCATTCTCCCTCAGAGTTGGAAATTGTGTGCTTCGTGGCGTGGACACATGTAATTGGTGTCAGCAAATTATTAGGTATTGTCTTTGGACGACAACCGACACCAAATCAACTGCCCTTGCATTGCCGCTCACCTGCTTTGTCATGCTTACCTCCCGTCGAGGTGATGGGGATCAGGAGCTTTGGGGTAATGTCGGCACCAGGGACGAAGGCCGCCGAAGATACTCCTCAATGTCCCGCCGATGCTCCTCGAGACGTGGTTGGGGGTCGTTCGGCACGAACCCCTGCAGGCCAGTGCATTGGTACGGGCACCTCCAGTAGGCATGGTCGGCCTCATGCAGTGGTAGCAGTGTGGTTTTCGGTCGACCATTCGCAGCACCTCCGTTTTCTTCGGTGTACTTTGTTTATCGCGGACCTACACTGGTTCTTCCTGATGTCGGAAATGCTTCGGCGTTGGGGTGTCTTGTTGAATCGGCGTTGATTACTAACGGGTAGCCCGAGGCTGGTCGTCGTGACTTTGTGGCATAAGTCGCCCTCGGTTCGTCAGATGCCGCTTCGCTCGAAGAAGTCTCCAGTTGAAATTGCTGTCGAACTGTTTCCGAGAAACGTCGAAGTTTCAGCTGGACGTTTCGAGTGTCGAGACGCTGGGGAGTTGTTGATAGTGACAGGCTCGGGCCTGCAGTGTACATTCAATGTTGGAAGTCTCGGTGATATGAACCCTTCGACTGTTGTCGTGGGGTTGCGGACAAGGCTGCCGAAGGTGTTGTCCCTCACATGAGGGACATGGGATTCATAGCTTCTTGTCTTCTGTAGCATCAGGGTTGGCGTGGGGGTTCGATCAGGCACAAAACATCCTCCATGAAGGCGGTGACGCTCTCGTTGGGGCCGTGTCCTGGACAGAATAAAAAATTCGGCTCTTACTCGTCAATGTTGGCTTATGAACGTGCACTTCAGCTCGATCTTGCAAACTTCCCACGACGTTAAGGAGGATTCGTGGTTCTCAAGCCAGTGCCTGGCAGTTTCTTCCACGAGAAGTATAGGTCTGCAGGAGCTGGTTGTCTGTCCACCCACTGTGGCGGACGACGCGGTCATATTGTTCAATCCAGCCCTCGACGTCTTCATACACCTTGCGCGAAAGGGCGTCGGAGTGTGAGGTGCGACGGGCATGCAAATAATGGTGGGAGCGGACGCGGTTTGCTGCTACAGGTTTGCTGCTACTGCACACACAGTGAAGGGCTATGGATAAAGTACCCAGCACCTCCACCATAATACGATGACAGCTGAGCATGGCCTGGAACTTTCCAGAATAGTAAATATTGGTAGAAGATAGGACTGGAGCAAGCATCTATGACAATATAACAAAACTGACAGAAGAGAGTCTATCCTGACCACTAAAAAAGCTGCAGTGCTTTAGTGGCAATCTGTCCGAATAAATCCTGTCCTTTGGGGTTTGGCAACTGCCGTGGACGAACTGAACTGAAATGGATGTGGGATTACTTTTCTGGTAATGAGCCGTTGCAGACTGTCGTCGCTAAGCGGCGTGAACGGGTGGGTGACACGAAGCGATGAAATGTCCATAAAGCTTGCAATTCGCGTAACGAGTGTTGATGAAACGTCTGTGTCGACGAAACGTGCGACAGACCAGCGGAATCAATACCAATTGCAACACCTGTGCTCAATAAAAGTGCACGTCTACGCCAGAACAATTTAGGAGGCAGCACAGCATCACCTAAAGCACGGCACAGGAACTACCAGCTTGAAGGCAGCCCTTCGGTGCGCCGCACACCTGTGTTTTGTCGAAGTGCACGTCTACGCCGGGACAATTTGGGAAGCAGCACAGCATTATTAGCACGGAATGGGAACCACCAGCTTTAAGGCAGCTCTTCGGTGCGCCGCACTACCGAAGTGAGCCTTCGGTCATTTGAACGAACGGCACCACGATTGCACACTGAAAAGCACGACTCACGCAATTTCTGGCGCTAAGCTGTGCATCGAAATAATTGCACACGCTTCACTGCAGACCTCGAAGATTCCGATGGTCACCGAAAGCACAGAAACGTCACCTTAATATTCATCCTAGCGGTATCCGAATCAATCCGAGTTCCGAGCAACGTAGGGCCGATTGTTCCTTTCGTGGCAATATTTCCGGCGGTCACCAGCGAAATGCACACCGTTCTTTCGTATTTTCACGTTATACCTACGTCAGACACCACGCTGAACTCTGAAGTCGCTTTCGACCGGCCTCATATGACGGCTTCCGCGTCTGAAATCAACTCGTCGAGACGAACGACAACGAACAAAGCATCCAACAAGCTCCGGCCAATGCACCGGCTCAGCTGGGGCCAGCCGCTACCTGGGCGCTGCCATCTTTCCTGTGACGTGACGTATTCGGTTTGGTCACGTGACGAGTGGTCAAATGTGCGTACAATGGCGGCGGCCTTATGGGCGTCACTTTCGAGTGCAGACCGGAACCCCGGTTTATCGCTCTAAGCCCCCTAATTCGTTGGGTCTGTGATAACATTTTTGAAAACGACAAATGTCTAATCATGCAGATCCTGAAATCATCGACAAATTTGCGAAATATATATAAACTAAACTCAATGCGCGAAATTATGAAACACAAACAGGTTCGAATGCTTAAAGCAAGGTCAGAAAGCGCTCATGACGCTTTGAAATGCAGTCGGCCGTCTCTGGGCACACAATCCGTCTTAAACGAAGTGAATGAAAACATCCCCAATGTGATGCTTAACAAGATCTGATATGCCAAACATGACCTGAAATTTTGAAATCGTCTCTTCACAAAATATTTAAAAACGCTTCAGTAGTACAAATTGTTTTCAAACTTTTGGCTGAGATCTCACGCAGCAGACGTTTATAAGGAGGGTATCGAAACACTTGAGCCACGCTATTGTCACGGATGACAATTGATGAGGCGATGATAACTGAAGAAACTAAACGTTTAATGGGGCAAACTTGTTCCCAAAACAAAAAGGAAACAGAAGATAACAATAGAGCGTCGCGGGCGTCGATGGCGGCGTAACAGCAGGATTGAAGGGGGGGGGGGGGGGGGCGAGACTGACTCCGCTTGCCATGCGGAGTCCCTTATGTACCCTCGTGGGGTTCTGGAACATTCGGCGTAGAACGTTCGGCGCGTAGAACATTCGGAACTCAATCAGACGAGAATGTTCACTAACTTATGAGAACGCCAAGTTGAAGGAAGAAATAAAGGAACATTCCGCTGACTGGAATCGAACCTACACCTTCCGCGCGACAGTAAAGCGCAATAGGCATCCTGCGTTGCCCAGGAGGCGCTGCGAAAAATGACTTGTTAGGACTTGTTTTGGGTAGTACAAACTTGAGCGACTCAAACTGCCACACATATAGAAGCGTGCCTGCTCTGGCGCGGAACACGATAACGAGGAAAATAGAAAAAAAATGAAAAATGCCAACGCCGTCGAAGCACAGGGCTAGCTGGGACGATAAGAGCGTGAACCAAGAAACGCCGTGTCACGCGTCCCAAAGAAACATGAAGGAAAAACAAACAAAAACCGTCGGGACGCCAGATGTTCTAACGTCACCACTTAGAGATACGAGACGCGTACCCTAGCGGTGGTGGCATGAATCCGGAACTTTTGATTGTCTTGCAGCGTTGAATGTAGCCGATTTCGGACGTCCAAAGGTGTTTTTCTGTTCTTCTGCACTACACAGAAGGAAACAAATCACGGCGAAGGCGCAACAATAGTGGGAGTCCCAACCAGTGGAGCTTGTACTACCCAAAATGAGGGCGCCGCAGTTTGTTCAAAGCTTCAGAGCAGGAGGCCCATAATCATTTGGCCACGCGCGCGCTCGCTCGGCGCGTAGGTGGCATTACTTCCCCCTTTTAAAAGCGCATCATCTCGATGCGACGTGCCGGGAAAAAACAGCAATACAAACAAAAAAGGCTCGAGGTACACCTAAGCACTTCTTGTGAGTTGTGAATGCGAAAGCACGCACGCCGCTCTTCGTTTCCTTCTTTAATCTGCGGCGTACAACGCGCTGACTTTAGACGTGAAACGGTGGAGCCGCTGCCTCGCGGACACGCAGCGCCATCGGGTGAGCGATCATTTAAACTGTCGTGTGCCTTGCGGCGCGACGAAGGAACAGACGGTAACGTAGTTCCCAGCAGAATGAACCCCTTGGTTTATTCCATGCGCCGTATATATTGCCGCGCGCCGTACAACCGATAAGAGGCGAGCGAACGCGGTGATCAGTGATAACACCACAGTGTGATAACACAGTCAGGATGACACCACACAAACTGACGCGCAGTAACCAATGGGAGCCTCGTCGACGCGTGCCAGCCAAAGAGACCGAAGTGTAAAAGGTGCCGTTGGCTAGCTTTGCGCGTGGTTTCATTAAGGTGCCGTTTTGGATGGCTTCAAAGATGATGACGTCGGCTCGCTCTGAGGCAGTCAATGCTTTCACATTAATAATGGCAAACTAGGGGACTTAACAACACAATCATATAGAGCGCAGTACAAAACGCAATGCCTCGTCCTATCGATCGTAGTACGGCTTGAGGCGCACGACGTGGACGACTTCCGGTCGTGGAGGGCGGCGTGATGAAGTCTGTGTTCCGTCGAGCATCACCTCGTAGTTCAGATCCCCGAGTCGACGAAGCACTTCGCAGGGTCCGAAGTAGCGCTTCAGGAGTTTCTCGTTGAGACCACGGCGGCGGATCGGTGTCCGCATCCACACCCTGTCTACGGGCTAGAAGTGGACGTCCCGACGACGAAAATTGTAGCGGCCAGTGTCAACACGTTGTTAGGCTTGAATCCGGAGTCTGGCGAGCTGACGTACTTCTTCTCCCCGCTGGGCGTCGTCGCTTCCGTCGACAACCGGTTCGTGGTTTAACATCGCGTCCAGCATTGTCGTTACTTTGCGACCATGAACCAGTTGAAAGAGTGTCACTCCGGTGGTCTCTTGCACGTCTGTGTTGTAGGCAGATGTGACGTACAGCAACACCTCGTCCCATGTCTTGTGCTCCACGTCGACGTATATGGAGATCATGTCGGCGATGGTCTTGTTGAGTCTCTCCGTCAGCCCGTTGGTCTGCGGGTGGTACGTCGTGGTGCGACGATGGCTGGTGTTGCTGAGACGAAGAATTTCTTGCCTCAGCTGGGTCATGAACGATGATCCACGGTCTGAGATCAGAACTTCGAAAGCGCCGTGACGGAGGACGATGGACTCGAAGAATAACTTGGCGACTTCCACAGCAGTCCCTGAAGGAAGGGCTGTCGTATTGACGTACTGCATGAGGTAATCTGTGGCGACGATTATCCATCTGTTTCCTTGCGTTGAATGGTGTGAAAGGACCAAGTAGATCTATTCCAATCTGCTGGAACGGTGCGGTCGGGGGAGCAATCGGCTAATGGAGACCTGCCGGCTTCGTCGGGGGTTTCTTGCGTCGCTGGCACTCGTGGCACGATCGTGTGTAGAGGTGAACTGTGTTCGGGAGCTTGGGTCATTAATAACCTTCACGAATTCGGGCCAGCGTACGGCTGTAACCAAGGTGTCCGGGGCTTGTTTACATTATGCGTATTAACAGGACGATCGGCGACCAGCTGATCGCAATATAGCACCAAGGATACCGATGTTTCGATACATAGAACGCAGGATAAAGACCTCAATCTTCCCTTGTATGCTGTTGCTGTCATGCTTTCCATCCAACCGCTTTTTAGCACAATTAACTAGAACAACCGAAGAGTTCGCAACACCGTTTAATGCGAGGCCTGAATGGTTACATCACCTAAGCAACGTCAACTAAAATGTTTGTAGCCACAGACCGATAAGTTTAGGTTTAGATAAAGTACGCGTCATAGTTTCAACGCGCGAACATTGTTGATATGTACCTTTCTTTTGGCCCGCGTACATTCGGTTCAACTTGATGACAGCTGCACTAGCGTTAGAGCTCACGTCGAACACTTGCAAACATATCTTGACTATGGCAAGATTTCTTGCCTACGACTGGCTTGAACACTTAATTTGTAGCATCACGGTAGGTCTTGCTTGAAGCGATGATCGGCTCGCACACGGCAACAAACAGAGAGCGACACGCTTTGTTTAATTTATACGCTACCGGTCTACGGGCGTCGCAAATCTATCCCCTTCTTTTTCGCCATGTTGGATCGATCGGAGCGCCCCCTATATTCGCTGAAACTCCTCGATAGCGATTAATGCACAGGAAGCGCTGTCGTCCTCGGTAACGATGCAATGCTTCGCAACAGTGGTTTGGTGCACCTTCGACGACGTCGCAAAGCAGCCACTGTATTCGGCGACGAGGTCACTCGGCAGCCGCCGTTTCGGACCCGGAAGCTAAGGGTCAATGTCGAGCTGCGCTGGCGACGTACAGTCTTCCTGAGGCGGCGATTATTCTTCAAAAATCGCGACGATTTTGGCAGAGTTCCGGAGTTCCTCGACATGGCCCACATCTGCACCTTTATTGAGGTGCTGCGTTTCCTATCGGAAGTTCTTCACGAAGACCACAGTGCGCCCATCCTAAACATCAGCTACTCCTCTTGCGACGCCTATTCCCCTTCCCAGGAGCAATTGAAGGTTACCTTCCAGAACAACTTCACCGCAGGTAGCTGCATCGGGCACTACGGTTACGAGAAAACTTGAACCCGGCGGCAGGTTCACGTGGTCGACAGCAACGCGGACGGCGGCTGACGCAGTTTGGGGTTTCTGTGAAGGCGGAACAGGTGTCCTGCAGCGTCAGTCTGTTTTCGCCAAGGTCAATGATGGCGCCGTATTCACACAAAGTTCATGCCAAGAATGACGTCCCTGGAACAGTCTTGTAGAACGACGAATTTCACAGGACACGACTCGCCGTGAGTTTCGGCGCGAGCAGTGAACCTTCCGACATGCGTGATGAGATGTCATCCAGCGGTTCGTATCTGCCGTCCATCTCACGGCGTCGCCACTTTTCGAAAGCGGCGAGAGAGCTTCCCACTCAGGACTGAGTAGTCCTCTCCGGTGTCCACAAGTGCCGATGCGTCGTGGCCGTCGATAACAGCGTTTAAGTTGTTGGGCACCGTAGCCGAAGCGTCGCTGCAATGCGTGGCGTCGGGAGAGTGGGAGCGCCCCGGCGTTCGTGGAGGCTCTTTGCGTCGTCCGTCAACGGCAACTTCACCTCCGGGAGTTGCCGCGCTAAGCATCGGGGGATGGAGGACGGGAACCTGGTGGAGCGACCAGGCACAGAACATCCTCGACGAAACTGGTGATAGTCTCGTTTGCGCCCTGGATCCTCATTCGAAGAAGGTCCTCGGCCCCCTCCCGTTGATATTGGTTGGTAAATTGCCGTCTCAGCTCATCCTTGCAGGCGGTCCACGAGGTCAAGGAAGTTTCGCGATTTTCAAGCCAGTGCCCAGTGCCTCGCTGTTCCTGCGAGCGCGAAGTAAAGACTCTGCAGGTGCTGCGAGTGGTCCATCGGTTACGCTGGGCCACTCGCTCGCACAGCTGTAGCCAGTCCCCGACGTCTTCATAAGGCTCACCATGGAAGGACACGGGCGTATTTGCAGCGACGGGTAGGATAACGACGGGTGGATTGATCATAGTCGCGGTCTTTCTTTGGTTTCTGCGGCAAGGGTCCGAGTTCCGGGGCTCTGCCGTTAGTACCGCGGCTTGCTCGGGCGTCGGCGTCTTCTGCGAAGGGTACACTCTAAGAAAAAAAGGAGGAGAAAGGTAGCAAAAGTGACTGTTCCTCCTTGCGGTGGACACGCCCCCCTGAGAAGGGTGGAACGGAAAGTAAGACGAAAGGAACAGTCCAGGTTGCTCCTTGTACAGTTGGTGCTGGGGTAGAACATCGCGCTACTGATCAAGCGGTCGAGGGTTCGATCCCTGAAAAGAAGCGAAGTTTTTTTTTTTTTTTCTTTTCTTGCTTTGTTTGTTTTCTTTTTTTTTAATTTATCAAAACAAAAATAAACAAAACCCAGACCCATGGAAGGAAAATTAAAGTCCTTATTATCCACCGACGCCCAGGAAAACTATATAAATATCATTGCTACAAGCTTCATCAGCACGCTGTTTGATAAACAGGATTTGGGCACCCAGGTTGGAGCTAAGCCGTTTTATTTATTTATTTATTTATTTATTTACAATACTGAAAGCCCTTTCGGGCTGTTTCAGGAGTGTACAGCAATAAAACAACAGAAATAAAGAACCGAAGATCAAGTACAATCACCACAATACAATCATTTGAGTACAATTTCGGTTGAACAACACCACCAAAGAATACTAGTATGTCTCTGCATATAAATCAAATAATACACCTTCAAACTTATCGGCACTGTCAATCCCAACAAAGAGGTCGCCATCCAAACTATTCCACTCCTCAATTGTTTTTACAAGAAAGGAGTACTTAAAAACATCGAGATTTGGGAAATACGGCTTCACTCCAAACTGGTTATTAACTCTCGGTGACCTTCTACCAGGAAGCTGTATATAGTCACTCGAACTGATGTTATAATGCCCATTGTAGAGTTGATAGAAAAATATTAACCTTGCAATTTTGCGCAGGGGCCTGTTGACGCAGGGGCCAAGACGACGAGGTCGGTCCTTCAGTCGTTTCTTTTCCCGTAGAGTTTTCGACATTCATAAAGAAAAAAGCGCACTCTAAGAAAAAATGGAGGAAAAAGGTAGCAACGGCGCGCCTCCAAGCGGACATGAGAAGAAGGGAGGAACGAGACGTTTTCCTCCTTCTCCAGGCAGACGGGAGAAAGCTTTCGCCCTCCCAACTCATCTTCTTTCGGTTTCGTTTTTCGAGCAAGTCGCGCACGTTGTTTAATAAATGTTGTTAAGTTGATTGAGCTTCAGTGGCAGCGAAGGCCACCTGTCATTCCGTCTTCTAGTCCAAACGTGCAGAACATTTCGGTTGCATTGACGTTTTTACCACTAATTTTATCAAACGAGCACACGAAGCCGCTAGAAACAGCGAAGTTCCGGAGCAGTGCCAGCAGCGCTACGTACACTGGTTAAGATGGCCGTTTCTGGATTGCCACGCGGAACTACAGTAGCGGAACAACGCGGAACTGTGTCGACGTTTTCGACGTTATGGAAATCGCAGGAACTGCGTCCAAGGCAGGCAGGTTTTTCTGCCGGCTGCCTGGGTGCCTTCCGTACTGAATTCGGTTCTGTTTTCCCGTGCCGAGTGCCAACCGGCGTTCAACATGGTTCTGTATTTCTGCGTGTCAGCAACATAGCAGCAACATCGTGATGGCAGTGTTGTGCGTAGTGAACAGAAGACTGGAATTATCGCCGGTGTGACCGTGTGTTCGCGTATCAGTGGTGTAACAACAAGATGAGATGACGTAAACTGTCGGGCATTGATGCCGCTGGTCGGGCCTTGATTGGAGGGGGCGGGGTGTCGCAGGTTGACATTCCGCTTTACATTAAAGAGTTTAAGACCACTTGAGGAATTAGGTGCAGTCGATCGACGTGCGGATAGTCATGTTGGAACGCTAATCTGAACGGTAAGCTCCTATCGTACAGTGGCCAATGTGACCGTCGGTCCCCGGGAGAGATTGCGCTCTGGGGAAAAGGCTGGACAGTACGAAATTATGACGGAAAGTACGTATATGTACAATGGAATTTTAGCATTAAAAATAAGAAAAAACAGGTAAATCGAAAACAAAAAGCTATCCTTTATTTTGCTGTTTAAATATACTACGGTTCCAGGAGAAACTGCCCTCCAAGTGGCGCGCTGAAATGAGCGCTAGAAGTTTTCGAGCTCGCCACGGCGTAGCTGGCGTAGCTCCGTACACTTGCCGCAAGTCGCGGCTTTGACTGCATTCAAGTTGATCGAAAAGCGATTTCTCTGCCCGTGAAGCATCACTTCCAGCTGGGTGAACATCTGCACTACAGAGATTAATTCAAGACGGCAATTGCAGCCGTGCGCGAACAGCACAAGTAGAAAAACAAACACTACAATATAAATAGTGGCTACACAGTGCCGTGCGGGGAAACGAACTCATGGCTTGGAACCGCATTGGAGCGGCTCGATTTATTGGCTTTCAAATAATTACGGCATGATCGAGCGTTTTATTTTTAATAAGAGATTCATCCCCTGAGCCATTAAAAATACTCTCAGATGTATGACATTGCTGGAAAGAAATCAACATGCTGTGAATATTTTTTATTGCTTAGGGAGTCACCGAAAAATTCCGTACGTTCAAAAGGACCAGTATAAAAGACTGAAACGCCGAGCTCGGGAGTAGTGATCGGGTTATACTCCGTCTCATCCTACGATGGACTAAAACCCAATGCTACAGGCCGCCGGGTCCAATCACGAGCCGGTTAGAAACCACGAGGTATATTTGCTCCGTCGTACGTATCAGTGCGCCAGGACGCGTCATGCGGAGAGGCGAGTTTTTCGTCTGCTTGTCGAGCCCTCGCGGCTGCTCAGTCTGCTTGCTACTACTAGAGACTACTGAATGGATTAAATACCGTCTGGAAGCGACGTCACGAAGAGAACCAGAGATCAGAACCAGTAGCCATTAAGAAATGAAGATGAATCGGATCGAGTGTTTGACACGTGAGGACGGACCGCGTGCGGAAGGGAGATGCGGGTCCGGGTACGTTTTACGTACACAAAAGTTGGATTGGATTGGATTGTTATGGCTAAGGCGAAACGACTTTACGTCAGTGTTGCCTGCTCACCGTCCAACTTCTCCGAACAGTTGACATGTTTATGGAATATGGCATCAATGTTTATGAAACTAAATACCCTGTACCTTTACTTCACCAAGATAAAATAGCGCGCTATCACATCAGAGAACCATATGCGTAAGATTAGTGCCCTTCGCACTCAGCGCATCGGAATTTCTCTCTCGCACTCTTTCGCTATGCGGATGCAAGCCTTTCTGAAGTAGTGCTCCGCCCGCCAGCCTTCGGGCTCTAGTCCATCGTAGGGTGAGACGGAGTATAGTGTGCTGTTGTATTGATGTTTGTATGTGCGATGCATGTGTATACGCTCAATGTATGTTCAGCTGATGCTTGTGCCTAATGTGTCTACATGTGTGCATAATAGGGGCTCCCGGAGATCCCGAAGCGCTATGGTGGCGTGAGAAAATAAAATATTTTTTGTAGAACATGAATTGGGCGGTACCTAGCGCCCCCTAGCCTAGCTACTTGCAATTACTCTGCTTGACCCTGCCATCTGGTGGCAAGTAATTTAACCTCCTTTTACGCTACGCGGCTACGCCATAATTTCGTGTTACCGTGCTGAAATGAGCCAAGAGGCTGCTTCGGATATGCTTTTTTTACGAGCGGCGTTTAGTTTCGCGGGCGAATGGTTTATCACTCCTCCGTGATGTGCGGTTGACGCAACGATTGACGAAGGAATTGTGGCTCGAGGAATAGCAAAGGTAAGACATAAAGTGCGCGAACTGGGTGCCGGTTGTCTCCGTTTAACATCGCTGTGCTGACGATGAGAAGACTGAATGACTGCATGCTTTCGAAACGTAAGTTTCTTTACCTGCAGGGGGAAGCCGGCTTCGGAAATAAATACAGTTCGCGGAAAGCTCGTGTTACGTTTTTATTTGCTGCTCCTCTCGCTCTGTACAGTAGACGTAGTGTTCTCGTTAAGCCTTATTGAGCTCGATTTGCTCGATTCGTGGCCGCCATAATGAGATGCAGGCGACGGAGGAGCTTTTGCTCCCCTGCTTTAGGGACGAAAGTTTCTCCTTTTCTGAAGGAACATATGTATCAAGAGCGTTCCTCCCTTTAGGGAGGACTATACTGACCATTTTTTCTAAGAGTGTAGCCTTCCGGAGCTGAGCACCTCACTTGGCCGGGATGTCATCGGAGGTGTACGCTTCACGCACATAGACTGCGATACCGCGCACCTCCACCAAAATGTCACGAATGACAATTGATAAGGCCATGATAACTGAAGAAACTAAACGTTTAATGGGGCGAACTTGTGCCCAAAACAAAAAGGGAACAGAAGATAACAATAGAAAATCGCGGGCGTCGATGGCGGCGTAGCAGCAGGATCGAACGGAGGGGCGAGACTGACTCCGCTCGCCATGCGGAGTCCCTTATGTACCCTCGTAGGGTTCTGGCACATTCGGCGTAGAACGTTTGGCGCGTACGAGAACGCCAAGTTGAAAGAATAAATAAAAGGACATACCGCTGACTGGAATCAAACCTACACCTTCCGTGCGGCAGTCAAGCACAGTAATCATTCGGCCACGCACGCGCTCGCTCGGCGCGCGGGTGGCAATTCGCGACTCCAGCGAAACGGACGCCACCAAGCGGGAAAACCGGGAACAAGCCGGAACAGGTCACTTTGCGCCTCTCCGCGTCTCTGGCGGGTTTCGCGGACACGTGTTGTCGGCGCGGTGGCGAACAATGTATTTGGTGAAGATCTGAATATTTCTTCAGTTTGCCTGAGTGTTCATTAATGTGGTGAAGCCTCAGTAGATCGTTTCCTTCCATCAGGTGTTTGAAGGCCCGTTTACTTCATAACACACGGTCGCGTGCTTTTGATTTCTTGGATGGGAAGGAATCACGGAAAAACGTTTTGGTTCCTTGTCTGTCTCAAATCACATTCAAATTGGCGACTACTTGGTAACTGATAAGTGGTTTCTTTATAAAGATGTAGAACAGTGGACTGAGGACGACAGACGAGTTGTTTCACTGGAGGGAACACCAATGTTGCATTCAAGTGAATGGGAAGGTTCGATAGCTGCTTTTCTTGAGTTTGGTTGTGTTCGATTTGCTTCAAGATTAAGCCACCCACGCCGGTCGGTGCGTTGGCTATTCATCTTGGCTGCTATTCGCTGAAAGAGCTTCTGGACCACACCGAAGGAGTTGGGCTGATTTCGCAATTACTTGATTCCGGAAAACCTGCCAACTGCATACGATTAATGAGGATGATTGTCTGCTTTCAAAAGGGGGGGGGGGGGGGCGACTTGTCAAGTTAGAAGCTGCCACAACATTATGATCTATCGCGCCTCCAATATTTATATTACACCCCCGTTGAAGCGAGCAGCAATATACGTTGCATTGCTCAAGTTGTCCGGCCACAAAGAAATACTAATTTTTTCTGATCAGGATTTGAAGTCAAGTTCAATGGAGAGACGCTCTGCTGAATCTCCGATGAAGTGGCTTTTTAGTTTGTGCGCATTCGTCTCCGTGCTGCCGGCTAGAACCATTTCACTGAGTTTAAGCAGTATCTCTCTGTCTGTCAAATATACTTTTATTCAGCAGTTCCCCGAATAGCTAGTCAACTAAGCTCATATTTCAATTCGAAGAATATACCAATATCGCTTTAGTGGGACATAGTACGTAATATAATATGTAACCCGCATATTCTTCAAAATTACTTCTCGATTGCTACTAAATTCTGAATTGAAATACGAGTATCAGCTGCTCAGTGGGGCGCCAGCGGGTTAACACGCTCCTTGGCTCAAGAAGGGCTTGCTTAATTTTTCTAATGTTTCTGCATTTTGTGTTGTTGAGCGAGCAGACGACTGGAGCTGTTTCTTAAACGCAGATAGGCACAAAAGCTCGATTTCGCGGACAGATATGTCGCATGCGAGTTAGCTGAAGATTACTCTCGATGGAACAATTCTGTAGTCATCGCCGCTTTCCTTAGCTGATCAAAACTGATTAGAGTCTAGTATACCATCTCTCCGGAGCCCACAGTTTCGATTTTGAACGAAATCTTCGAAACAAAAGTTTGCCATGAAAAGTAGAAAAAGCGTCGGAAAAACGAAACTATGCTCTGCAAGTTAATGTCCACCGGCTACACTTGACAGTCGAAGTTCAGATAGCTATGAAATAGGGCATTAAACAAAATAAATCTCTTAAATTGAATGCGCCACCCGTTCAGGTGACTCGGTCAAGCCGACGCGGCCTGTTCCCAGTCGCCATGTTTCTTTGGTGGTGGCGCCCCTTATAGGTCGCTGGAGTCGCGAATAGAACAAATGCCTTCACATCTAATAAAATTCCGGGAGGCATAGCGCTCGTGACTTCATGTTCTCCTCACGGCAAAGGCTTCATGGAAACTGGCGTGGTTCTGAGCTTAGCCACGTGGTGGCGCCAACGCATTAACACCTTGCCTTTCCTTTAGTGCCTCCCCACTTCCCGCAGGAGTTGAATAGGCGCGGGGTAGAAGGGAAATCCTGCACGACCAAGTTCGTTAGGGCTCGCGCGCACTCAGCATTCCGCTGTACTTCCAGGGATCGGTGTTACTTGTAGATATTCGGTTTATTCATTAAAAAAATGTTATCTTTTCTTTTTGAGCGAAGAATTGGTGTCTCCGTTATGTGGCCAAAACGGGGTTGACATTTAGAAGATAAAATAGGTGCTTGAATTTCGTGTCAGTATATTTAAAAAAAAGCAAGACGATAAAAAAATGATGCACACATTTCCTGCTTAGTGATCAGAGAACATACACACTCTTAGAAACAAGGGTATCAATAGTCCTCCCTAAGGGGAGGAACGGTCTTGTAACCTATGTTCCTTCAGAGAAACTTTCGTTCCTGAAGCAGGCGAACAAATAGTTCCTCCGTCGCCTGCATCTCATTATGGCGGCCTTGAATCGAGCAAATCGAGCTCAATAAGGCTTAACGAGGACGCTACGTCTCTGTATGGGACGAGAGGAGCAGCAAATAAAAGCGTAACACGAGCTTTCTGCGAGCTGCGTTTATTTCCGAAGCCAGATTCCCCCCGCAGGTACAGAAACTTCCGTTTCGAAAGCAGTTACTCAGTCTTCTCGTCGTCAGCATTGCGATGTTAAACGGAGACAACCGATACCCAGTTACTTCGCGCCCTTTACGTCTTACCTTTGCTGTTCCTCGAGTCACAATTCCTTCGTCAACCGCACATCACGGAGGAATGGAAAACCAATTCGCGAAAAAAAAGCCGCTTTCAAAAGAACAAACTCGAAGTCGCTCTTTATCGCGTAGCGTGAAAGAATGTTAAATCGCTTGCCACCAGATGGCAGGGTCAAGCAGAGTAATTAGAAGTAGCTAGGCTAGGTGGCGCTAGGTATCGCCCAATTCATGTTTTCTACAAAAAAAATGTTCTATTTCCTCAGGCCACCATTACGCATCGGGAACTCCGGAAACCTCTGCGACCTCTCCTATACACACATGTAGACACATTACGCATACTACAAGCATCATGTGAACATACATTAAGCGCATACACATACATGGCACATACAAACATCAATACAACGGCACACTAACCCGAACACTACGCCCGAACTCTGCGTTTCCGTCTTTTATACTGGTCATTTTGAACGTACGGAATGTCTCGGTGACTCCCTAAGCAGTAAAAAAATAATCCCAGCATGTTCATTTTTTTTTCAGCAATGTCATACCTCTGAGAGTATTTTGAATGGCTCAGGGGAAGAATCTCTTATTAAAAAGTAAACGCTCGATCATGCCGTAATTATTTGAAAGCCAATAAATCAAGCCGCTCCAATGCGGTTCGAAGCCATGAGTTTGTTTCCCCGTGTGGCACGTCGTAGCCTGTATTTCTATTGTAGCGTTTGTTTTTCGATTTGGCTACAATTGCCGTCCTTAATTAATCACCGTAGAGCGGATATTCACTAAGCTGGAAGTGGTGCTTCACGGGCAGAGTAATCGCTTTTCGATCAACCTGAATGCAGTCAAAGCCGCGACTTGCGGCAGGTGGTAAGTGTACGGAGCCTACGCCGTGGTGAGCTCGAAAACTTCTAGCGCTCATCCCAGCGCGCCACTTAAAGGGCAGTTTCTCGAGGAACCGTATATTTAAACAGCAAAATAAAGGGTAGCTTTTTTTTTCGATTTTACCGACTATCCTTTTTTAATGCTAAAATTCCACACTGTAAATATACGTACTTTCCGTCATAATTTTGTACTGTTCAGTCCTTATCCCAGAGCGCAATCGCTCTCGGCGAGGAGACAACTGACAGTCACATTGGCCGCTGTACGATAGGAGCTTACTGTTCAGACCAGCGTTCCAACATGACTATCCGCAAGTCGATCAATTGCACGCGCCTAATCCCTCAAGTGGTCTTAAACGTTTTAATGTAAAGCGGAATGTCTAACTGCGACACCCCGCCCCCTCCGATCACGGCCCGACCAGAAGCATCAATGCCCGGCAGTTTGCGTCATCTCATCTTGTTGTCACACCACTCATACGCGAACACACGGTCACATCGGCGATAATTCCCGTCTTCTGTTCACAACCCACAACACTGCCATCACGATGTTGCTGCTATGTTGCTGACACGCAGAAATACAGAACCATGTTGAACGCCGGTTGGCACTCCGGCATCGGAAAACAGAACCGAACTCAGCACGGAAGGCACCCAGGCAGCCGGCAGCAAAACCTGCCTGTCTTGGACGCAGTTCCTGCGACTTCCGTAACGTCGAAAACGTCGACGCATTTCCGCGTGGTTCCGCTTCTGTAGCAACTGTAGTTCGGCGTGGGTCCCGCAATCCGGTGACGGCCATCTTACCCAGTGTACGTAGCGCTGCTGGCAATGCTCCGGAGCTTCGCTGTTTCTAGCGGCTTCGGTTGCTCGTTTGATAAAATTAGTGATAAAAACGTCAATGCAACCGAAATGTTCTGCACGTCTGGACTAGAAGACGGAATTACAGGCGGCCTTCGCTGCCGCTGAAGCTCAATCAACTCAACAACATGTATAAAACAACGCACGCGACGTGCTCGAAAAACGAAAACGAAAGAAGATGAGTCGGGAGGGCGAAAGCTTTCTCCCGTCTGCCTGGAGAAGGAGAAAAACGTTTCGTTCCTCCCTGTTTCTCGTGTCTGCTTGGGGGCGCGTCAGTAGAAGGGAGGAAGTCGCACCGTTGCTACCTTTTTCCTGCATGCATGTGCAGAGTGCATGTGCAGAGTGCATGTGCGTTCCTTTTTACTCTTTCTGTCTATATACTTGCACCCACACTGAGGTTTTGCCTGACTGTTTGAAGCATGATGATATTTCAATAGCTATTGTCGGCGGAATCGATCGCGTATCCCTGAAACGCTTCAGAATTGCAGATGTATATTTTCTAAGGTGTATGCTTAATATAATGTTTTACTCGACGATTTCTTGTGAAGGGTACGTATATTTGATCTTGCCAGTAGTGCAAAACTTTTGATTCGGATCGAAAGCATTCCAGAGATACCTGACAGATGGCGCCAGTGTGCCAGTGTGTTCTCAGGTCGTAGGCGGTTCCAAGCGAACACAACCAAAACCACCTGGAAGACAAGTCCTGCGCATGACGTCATCGTTTGTGGATCCCTGACCCGCCCCAAGCGGGAAACAGGCTGAGGCTCGATGAAAGTAGCCGCAAAGCAACAGACGCGTCCGTTGTGGCGTCGCCGTGTAACCGGCGTCTCAGGAGCGCGACGCTACTACGCGGCGACGCAACTAATGATGACGCGTGGGAAGGAGTGTCCGAGGCCTTGTCTTTCATGTGGTATGGGCAGAACCAGCTCGATGATACTCGAGTGAAAACATGTGAACCGGCCTTTGCTCGCCCTCGAGTGATCATCGTATGAAGGTTGTTATCACATCTGCAGAAGATCTGGAGAAAACGTGGTGGATCGCACCTGCTTGATAATGTATATATTTATCTAGCAATGCAAAAACATGAGGCAATACTCCCTCGGGGCCTGGAAAAGTACTTTGGTCACGAGGATGATTGTTTGTTATAAATGTTTTCACATTAAGGTACAATCTGCAAAAAATAAAACGCTTAATCTAGAAGTTCGTTTTGCACTGTATAAATTTTCGTTTGACATAATCATTTGTTAACCGAAACGTCGTATACAAACGAGGTACACGTACTTGAATTATCTGTGCATTCCAGTTATTTTTTAAATCGCACATCTCGCCGTGGAGGTGGTGTGTGTTTATTCGTAAATAAATCAATAAATCCAAACTTTGGGTAGATTACTACCGTGTAACTCAGGACTACGAAGAGCTTTCGGTAAAAACAGGGAACACTGTTATAAGTGTACTATATCATCATCAGATGGCCATATTAGTGATTTTTTTATTTTTTGGTGAGCGTTTTGTGTATGACATTAACGTAAGTTAATATGACTTGATTTTGCGGAGCGATTTCCACATATACATGTTAGAGGATTGCGCTGCCAAACGTGAAAAAACAAAAAAAAAAAAACATTTTAGTTCATTCTAGCGGAATTGTCAATGTTATAAAATTTCTTACTAGATTCACGGCTTGCTCTAAAACATTGATCGACTTATTTAGTACGAACGTCTAGCCTGGTAGGATTGTAGCAGGCGCGCTTAGCTATGATATGAGCGATCACCTTCCAATATTACTTTGCCTAAACAAAATACCACATAGAAAAGCTAAAAATAATGAAATATTTCCTATTCAACATGCAACAACTAGTAGCATAAATGCTTTCAAATGATATATTTCGGAAATTAATTGGGATTCACCATTTTATAAAAAAGACGTCAACTTTGCTTATAATGTGTTTCTTAGTGAATTTATCACTGTTTACAAGTGCCAATTTTCTTATAATACTGTGAAAGTCTAAACAAAGATCAGTAATCCATAAATAACCCCCGAACTTTTGCAAAAGATTAACATACAAATATATTATACCATAAATTTCTCAAAACAAGAGATCATTGTCAGATTTTAAGTTCTAAATAAATCGGAATCATTTAACAAAGCTACTGCGTAGTGCAAAATGACTTTAATATGCCAAAGTATTTCGGACATAATCTAAACGAGCAAATTTAGTTTGAAAAAAAAAAACAAAAAAAACTTAAACTCAGTTTGAAATCGTACGTAGTTCAAATTGACAGCCTGTGGAGAAAATTATTCACTGAGGTCCTTCTTTGGCTGGTCGCTCCCTTGCAAATACTTTCAGTGATTACTTTGCAAACTTAGGCAGTGACAGCAGTCAAAATGATACATCTTGCAATTACTTAGGATATAAAACTAACCAGTCTATTTCTCTTCAACCCATCACAAAATCCGAGGTATCGGAAATTGTTATAGAAGTCACAGTCACAACAGTAGCTGTGACTGTGATGATTTGCCAATTCCACCAATTAGGTACGTTCTTGACATAATAATCCCCTGTCTAGGTCACATTTTCAATTTACCTTTAGCAACAGGCGCGTTGCCGGAAAAGATGCATAGTGCAAAGTTTTCAGCTCTGCATAAGAAATGAAATGCAAATGCTCTAAGTACGCACCAACCCCTTAAATTTCTATCCAACTGCTATTCTGAAAAGGCCTAAAAAACTGACCGGTTTACGAAACTTTTTCGACAAGAACAACTTTCTGTCGTCCGCACAGTTTGGTTTTAGGTAAAACCGGTGGACTGAATTAGCACTGCTAGAAATAAAAAAAAAAAAAAAATCTTGAGGAAAATAGGTTGGTTCTGTGCGGTTTTATTGATTTCACGTAAGTCTTCGATTTTATTAATCATTATTTTTACTTCTTAAACACAAATGTTACGGTATGCGTGGTTTACCCCTACAGCTCTTAAAGTCCTGCTAGCAATATCGCAATCAATATATTTCTATTAGCCAATATTATTTCAATATTAAGCCCATTCACTTAGGCGTTTCACAGGGTAGCATCCTAGGGCCGTACCTTTTTAACATCCACATAAATGACATTGTAAACATAACTCCTGATAAATTTATCATATATGCGGACGACAGCAGCATATTCTTTCCTACAAATAATCGATATGATCTTGTTAACAACGCAAATATTAACTCGACCAAACTTTCTGATTGGAAAAAGGATATCAACATAGACATAATAGTGATAAAACAAAAGCCACAATATTTCGTTCAAAAAATGAGTGCTTCTCTTTAACCAGAAACATCATACTTGACTCCAATCCAATATAAATTGTTAGTGCGTTTAAACATCTCGGTGCTATTTTTCCTGAACGATTGTCGGGGGACAGCCATAATAACCACTTACAAAACTGTCTAGTGTTATAGGACTGACACACCGCAAACGAGACGCACTCACATTTAATATAAAACTGTTAATTTATAATTCCTTCTTTCAATCTAATTTAAACTACTGCAATCTTGTCTGGGTAACACAACATTACGAAGGTGCAAATAGTATTTTTTTTAAATAGTAAAAATATTTAACGCACCTTATGAATCCTACACATATAGTTTGTTTAATGATCTTAAAATACTACAAAGAAGTAACCTTTAAGAATATGAATTATGTATGAATTTAAAAGTTAGAAAAACCTAAACAGTCTACATTTCTGTCGTACCTAGTGGAACTGACACCTGATTTAACTCGAAATTTGAAATATTGGAGGGTGTAGGACGAATTGTTGTACGCAAATGCTACATTATATCGTGCCTAAAATGATAAATTTTATGACAGAATATTATTTGTATACATTGTATCTTTAAAAAGGGCTTGCGTTCTTTTAATTTGCGCTAGTGTTTTTTTATAATGGAACTGATTCTTTAAAATGTTGTGTTTGATAAGGTAATTTTTTTTGCCTTTTGTGTGAGTGCTTTTTTTTTCTCTCTTTTGTTGCGTAATGCTATTGTGCTTTTTCCCAAAGGGCTCGTCAAGCCTCCACTGATGCTTTTTCCCTTTCTGCTATGCCACATTTCGTGGAAATTAACTTTTCCCTTTCTGCTATGCCACATTTCGTGGAAATTAACTTATTTTTCAAATGCGACATAACCATGTTGCATTTGAATACTTCTAGCATTGAGACAATATATACTTTTTGAAATTTACTGGGAAGTTTTGTGCTCAGTGAATATCTTTACCCAGTCTTGTTAGAAAAAAAGGCGAAGTGTCTTAAAATAACATTAAAGTAGTTTTAACGATATTTTTATTCGTATGCACATGCATGTAATGCGAGGCATATCTCGGGACATCTGGTTTACCGGTGTTACGATATATAATACATCAAACGTCTGTAAGCTTTTAAATGCATTACAATGCAGA
Organism: Ixodes persulcatus; assembly: GCA_013358835.2. NCBI lineage: Eukaryota > Metazoa > Arthropoda > Arachnida > Ixodida > Ixodidae > Ixodes > Ixodes persulcatus. The sequence continues at coordinate 821,377 of JABSTQ010009275.1, read as the reverse complement.
ATTGCCGGATGGTCACATGTATAAGCACATACGAAGTTTGATTGGTTATTTCTGCGAAAGCGTAAAAAAATGCCCTAAAAATATGAACAGAATCTTAGGGCACAAACGAGCTGGTGACGATCAAACATGATGAACTAAAGCCCTGAGACTAGGGAGAAAGACGACGATGAAAGAGAAGATATGCTGTTCGAGATAAAAAAAAAAAAAAAAAAAAACTGTTTGAGGGAACAAACTACCTGCCTTGACCAACGTCAAGGATTGAAAAAAACACACTAACTAGCAATAGAATTAACTAAAATTTACTAATTCAGTTTCTAATTAGTGTAAAAAAAGATATGGTTCCTCTGAGAAACTTGATAAGCATCAACAAAAACCACTAAACTCTTTTTTGAAAGGTATCAGGTAGGGGTAGCATTTTACGGCGTCCTGAAAAAAAAAAAAAAAAAACTTAGTTTGTACGTGATTTTAGATTTCGGTTCCTTATCGGAGCGTAATTTTGAGGCCGTGGTCCTGCTCCCCGGTGGTCGCGGCGCGAAACCACCGCGTCGCCTCCCTCGTAGGATGGAGGGAAGTTGGGCGCACGTGAGTCGCGTCTTGGCCACTGGGGAGCAGGACCGCGGGCGCAGAGATGCGCTCCAATTAAAAGCCGAAGCCTAGAAACGCGTCCGAATTGTGCTTTTTTACGGCACGCCGTAAAATGTTGCCCCTTCTCTATATCTTTCCAGAAAGACTTGATTTAGTACTTTTCAATGATGCTTAAAAACTTTCTGAGTGAAACCATTTGTTTATTTCACAAATTAAAACATAAATTAGTACATGTTAATGAATTATCTTACTAATTAGTATATTTGTGCAATCCTTGAAGTCCACCAAGGCTGGTAGTTTGATCCCGCAAGGAGTTACTTCTTATTTTGAACAGCATATTTTTAGAGATTTTTTAAAGCTTTCGAAAAACAAAACTCCCTGTTTAGCTAGCCTCATATATCAATTAAATAAATCGTTGCTGCTTCTAAATCAGTTCCTTGCCACTCTATTGCAATACATAATAAACGAAACACTACACGGTTAGGGCAGATTTGAAAACTGGCAGACAGAGAAAACGTTTAGTATTTGATAAATTTGAGGCATACCTTGATTTTGATACCGGCAGCAGGAAATCCACCATTGTCAAAGGTAACTTGTCCAACATGTGAGAAGGTCACAATACCGAACGTTTCTGTCAAACCGTAGCCATTGTAAAGTGATTCCACGTTGAAGATTTCACAAATATCCCGTGCAAGCGAAATAGGCATCATTGAACCAACCATTATGATTCGTTTTACATGAGGTACACAATACTTTTCTTTTCTGATTTCATTGACAATATCCTGCATTCGTCCCGGAACGCCAATTAGCGAAGATACCTGCCAGATGAAAAAGAAACAAAAAAAAACACATCATATAGTGCCTCTTGGATACTGCGTGCAGCATAAATACACAGTTCCGGTCCTGCAAAAAAAAAACAACATAGTTTTCGAAGAATTTTTTATTTATTTTTTATTGTGATCTAATATAGCACTACATTAATGTGCTGTGACTTGACAGGTGGATGTGAGTCTATTTCATGGGTTCTAGGTCTGAAAGACGAATATCCTTGCAGGGGGCGCCTACACTTTAGGTGTTAGGTGCTTGGTGAGTAGCGCCACCACGCACCCCTAGCCCCCACTCCTAAAATGTACTCAACTATGCCGAAAAGACCGAAGGTGAAGTGAAGAAACCTCGAACGATTGCGGTCGGGGTCTTGATCAAGCACCGTCCGATGGGTGTCATTGCACCCCGGGACCTTCGTGGTGGGTGAGCCACCCCCGATCTGCCGATTCCCTGAGCCACCCCCGATCTGCCGATTCCCTGAGCCACCACCGATCTGCCTGAGTTCCTCTAAAGCTTGTACCAAGTCGCAGAAAACTGGATATCAACTGTGGTAACTCGGGCAATGGAGGAAGAGAACGTGCACGAGCTGGAAAAGAGAGCTCCAGCGGATCAGGAACTGGCGCCATCGGACAAGCATCGGCTAGCACAGCCTAGCCTGTATAAATATGTAACCCTACTGAAAAAAATATATGAATCTATATACGAACTGATATGAAATATCCAAAAACTGATATGCGACACATGAAACTGATATGAAATATCCAAAAACTGATATGCGATATATGAAACTGTTCTGAAATACCCAAAAACTGATATGCGACATATAAGAACTGATATGAAATATCCAAAAACTGATATCGACACATAAGAACTGATATGAAACATATTCCAACTGATATGAATGTGTCTAATAAGCATACCAGAAATAAATTCATATAATTTTTTTTCAGTATACGACGTGCCGCGCGGGCAAGCACACACGTGACTTGAACCGCAGTGGAGCGGCTCTATTTCTTGGCTTTTAAATAATTACGGCATGAGCGTTTACTTTTTATTAAGAGATTCATACCCTGAGCCGAACAAAATACTCTAAAAGGTATGACATTACTGAAAAAAATTCAACGTGCTGAGAATATTATTTAGTGCTTAGGTGCTCACCGAAAAACTCCGTACTTGCAAAACGACCTGTATAAAAGGCGGAAACGCAGAGCTCAGACGTAGTTATTGGGTGTGCTGTTGTATTCATGTTTGTAGTGCCGTGTATGTGTATGCGCTCAATGTGTATGTTAAGCTGATGCTAGTGTTGTGCGTAATTTATCTACATGGTAGCATGAGTAAATAAAATGTTTGTAGCACATGAATTGGGCGGTACCCACCTTGCCTAGTGTAACTGATATGCGGCATATGGAACTGATATGAAATAATATGTTCTGATATGAAAAAGGTGTCCAATAAACATATCAGAAAAAAATTCATATAATTTTTTTCAGTAGGAAATTCAACGGCAATTTACTACATTTGGCGACAAGATGTTTTAGTCAAGTCATCATCAGTGGGAATCAACTGCGTAAAGTAACTCCTCTTCAACTCGAACGCTCCACAGCTTAGCGGCCTGGTTGACCCTACGGCTACTCGGGCGTTCGGAAGTGACCCCTTCGATGTCAACACAAACCCGGGTGAGGATGACTTACATCGGTCGCGTTCCTGATTTCGATAAGTCAGAACGGTTCGACCTTTACATCGAAAGGTTTCAACGCTGACTCGCGGCCAACGAGGTCCCTGAAGGCAAGAAGGCAGATATCCTGCTTGCGACACTGCCTGCATCAGCCTATGACCTGCTTCAAGACCTGGTTTCTCCACGAACCACAACGGAATGTTCGTATGGGGATCTCAAAGAAGCGCTTATCCAGCACTTCAAGCCCAATCCCATCACGATTGCGGAACGATGTCGCTTCTACAAACGCAATCAAGAGGAGGGCGAAACTCTGACTGATTTCATAGTCGCGCTGAAGAAGCTCGCTCACACTTGTGATTTCAAGGACTTTTTGAACGATGCCTTGCGAGACCGGTTCGTCTGCGGGTTGAAGGACGAATACTGTAAAACCCTTAATGTTCGCGAGCCCTTAATTTTCGCGAATTTCGCGAATTGCAAAATTCGCGAAACTTAAGGGCACGCGAAAATTTTGGTCCTTAAGAATTTTAATGCAGGCGTCTGGGATTCGCGAAATTTAATGGCCGCGATTATGTCCTCCATGACCGATTCGCGAAAAATAGGGGTCGCAAAAATAAAGGGTTTTACAGTATTACATCAACCGCCTACTCATCGAAAGGACGCTGACTTTCAAGTCCGCGTGCGAGATCGCCTTAGGTTTGGAACTCGCCAGGCAAGACACTCGTCAGTTCACCCAGTACGCTGCTCCACAAGGTGGAAGCATTCAAAAACTTCAGGTCCAGGCACGTACAACAAAGACAAAACCCACAACTTCAGCAGCATCCGGCGCCCTTTTGCCACGTACCTGCTGCCGTTGTGGCGAGCCACACCTTCACGCGAATTCCCTGTTCAAAAAAAGATTCTGCCACAAATGCAGAAAAAAGGGACACATTGCTCGAGTTTGCAGAAGCAAGGCACGTGTGCAATACAACCAGCAAATCTCGAGCGAAGTAGGCCCTCATGATGATTGCGTCGCTCTATATCCTGTTGATGGGGGCACGTGCAGTTTCGGCAACAGCATCAAGGTCCTGCTGAAGCTGGCAGGAAACCCTGTGAAAATGCTGCTCGACACTGGTGCGCCCCTGACCATTATCTTGGAGAGGCAATACAACGAGTCGCTGCCCGGTTTGCCACTCAAACCCACGACCCTGCGCCTCCGCTCGTACACGGGCGATGCCACCCCCGTCCTCGGAGAGGCACAAGTTCTGATAAGTTAAGAGGACCAGGAGATGACACTACCACTGGTGGTCATCCAAAGAGATCGACCAGCGCTGCTGGGAAGGAATTGGTTGCGGCACATCCGCATCAACTGGTCAAACATTTTCTCAATCACCGAGACTGCAGCTCGAAATGGACTAACCAGTCTGCTAGACAAGCGCATGATGCTTTTCAGCGAAGAAATGGGAACGGCGCAGAGAATAAAGGTAGCGATTCACGTCCAGCCGAAATCTGCTCCTATATTTTTCAAGCCTCGCCCGCATCCATTTGTGCTACGATAGGTTGTGGAAGAAAAGTTGGAAGATCTCGAAAATAGAGGCACCATCACCAAGGTTGACAGAAGCGAGAGGGTGGCACCGATCGTGGTAGTTACCAGGAAGGACAAGTCCGTTCGTTTTTGAGGAAACTACAAGGTCACCGTATACCCTTGCATTCGGCCGGAAACCTATCAACTACAGACTGCAGAAGACTTGTTTGCGAGTCTCGCTGTTGGCAAGTACTTCAGTAAAGTGGACTTGACCAGTGCCTACCAACAGTTGGAGCTGGAGCACAGCTCAAAGGTCTACACCACCATCGCTACACACAAGGGTCTTTACCAGTATAATCGACTACCGTTTGGAATCTCCACAGCTCCGTCATTTTTCCAACGGACCATGGACTAAATCGTGAAAGGATTGGAGCACGTAGTATGCTATTTTGACGACATTTTGATTACTTCAGGTACTCTTGAGGACCACCTTCGGTTGTTGGACCGAGTTCTTACCCGACGAACAGAAAAGGGAATTCCGGCCAACCTTCAAAAATGCGAGTTCCTCAAGAGTAGCTTGAAATACGTCGGCTACAAAATTGACGCCCAAGGATTACATACAATGGAGGGTAAGGTTCAAGCCATCCAAAACGCTCCGCCACCCTCCAATCTGATGGAGCTGCGCTGGTTTTTAGGCCTAATGAACTACTATGGGCGATTTTTGGCAGGTCTTCACACAACCTTAAAACCACTTCACGAGCTACTAGAAGAAGAAGAAAAAAAGACGCTGGAAGTGGACAGTAGAATGCCAAAACGCCTTCAAAGAAGCGAAAGAAAGCCTGCTGGGGAGCAAATGGCTTACTCATTACGACCCAAGCAAGCCGCTCTGCCTCGCCTGCGACACATCTCCAAGCGGAGGGGAGCAGTCATCTCACACATCATGCCAAACGGGGAGGAAGTGCCAATCGCCTCTGCCTCTAAAACGCCCTCACCAAGTGAGCGTAACTACGCACAGATCGAGCGGGAAGCGCTTGGTATTGTATTTGGAGTAAAAAAGTTACATAAGTACTTCAACGGCCGGAAATTCACACTTATTACAGACCACAAACCTCTGACGCTAAGCATGGCAATCCCAAGCTTAGCGTCTCTACGAATGCAGCGTTGGACACCTACGCTCTTCGCCTATAACTACAATATTGCCTACAGGAAGTCTGAGGACCACGGCAGTGCTGATGCGGTTTCGCGGTTGCCTTGTGATTCTGGTTTGTATCACCCTGATGAAGACACCTCCGCACTGCAATTCTCCAACCTGGAGCTGCTCCCCGTCACAAGCGACCACATCGCAGTGGAAACTCGGAGGGTCCCAACGTTATTCATTGTGCTGGACTTTACCCTGAACAGTTGGCCCAACTCCGTTCAAGACAAGGTGCTCCTGTCTTACTTTGACAAGAGGGACTAGCTATCCACGGACCAAGGTTGTCTTCTTTGGGAGGGGGGGGGGGTACCGAGTCATCATACCACCATCATTCAGAACGCGAATGCTGCATGGACATCCACGAGGTTTACCCAAACACAAGTCGCATGAATGCCAAGGCTCGAAACCATCTTTGGTGGCCAGCGTTGAATAAAGGCATAAAAGATTTTATAAAAAGTGCTACGCTTGCGCGTCTACGCAAAACCACCCGGCGGCTGCACCGCCACACCCATGGTCGTGGGCAGCAAACGTTGGAGAGAATTCATGTCGACTACGCTGAACTGAACAAGCGGCACTATCTTGTAGTCATGGACAGCTTTTCAAAGTGGATAGAAGTTCTACCCACAAAGACGACAACGGTAGCTCGCACCATTGAGATACTGAGGAACCTCTTCGCGTCCTACGGAGTTCCCTCTGAGCTTGTGTCGGATAATGAAACCCAGTTCGTTTCAGGGGATTTTGACAACTTCGTGCTTCCAAAGAATGGAAAATGTTAAAACAACACCCTATCTTGGGCTGCATTTCGACGAAGATGTTACATGGGGTAATCACATTGAACAAATTACACAAAAACTTTGTGTTGTCTCAGCATATCTTTATAACCTGAAAAGAAGATGTGACATCGATTTGAGGAGAGAGGTGTATCTTTCATTGGGGGAATCTGCTCTCTGTTACGGTATTACAATATACGGAACATGCGCTAAATACAAACAACACAAAATCGATAATATCTTAAATAGATGTGTTAATAATATAGTATATGGGTCTAAATATGAGCCTCTTGAAACTGATGAAAGAATGAATGCAGTTGGAATATTATGTTTCGAAAATGTAATTAAATTTGTTGTTTTAACCAGCCACTATTTCTCCCGTGAGTTGAGAGACATACCAAACAGAATAAAAACACTCCGACACACAGAAACCTATGCCAGTCAAAAATATATACGAACTACGAAAAAAAAAAAAACACAGTATTATGGTCCTGAGATATTTAACAACTTACCTAAAGATCTCCTTAACCTGTCATCCAAGAAGCAGATGAACAAGAAGATAAAATGTGGTGTTTTCCTGTCTAGTGATGTAGTGAACGATAAAAGATGTACGTAGATACTGATTTGTGAAATTGTTTGTTTGATGTTTCTTCGGTTACCACTGACTGAGTTTATTATTCCATTCGATGTTACTTATCGCATAGACTTGTTATTAGTTTGTTACCACTGACTGATTGTGTTTCATTGTTGCATCTGTTGCTGCATTTCGCGTTGAAATTTGTTAATAGCACGTGAACTCTCGTAGCTGCCTGTACTATTTTTGTACTTTTCTCTCCTTTTTTATCCTAATCGTATAGGTTGTTAAGTGCCGTATGTGCATGTGATTCATTTAATTATGAATTATATTTATGTCTACAATATAAAAATAATTACTTGCATGTCCCGCATACAAGCGTTCTACGCTTAAGCGGGCTGGATTGTTTGCCGGTTTTTGATTGAAAAGAAACTTTATCCTTATCCTTAATTAAGGGGGTGAAGCCCATTCGCACACCGTCATATCACCCGGCATCGAATGGAGCTGCTGAGCGAGCCGTTCAAACATTCAAGCGAGCTTGGATGAGACTCATCCATAGGTAACACACAAGGAGAAACAAAAACCAAAGGCTGTCCAGATTTCTCCTGAGCTACCGCAGTACCCCTCATACTATGACAGAGAGGACACCGGCTGAGCTGTTCCTCAAGCGGCCGCTTCGAACCCGTCTTGACTTAAAAAAGCCAAGTACGGAGCGGACCGTCGTCAAGCATCAACGCCAACAGCAATTGGCGCACAACAAATCGCGAAGACCACTTCGTAGCTTTGATGCGGGTGACCGGGTTCTCGTGCGACACGTGAGAGGCAACCAGCACTCGTGGTCACCAGGCGTTATTGTTTCCGGACAAGGACCACTGTGGTATCTGGTAGACGTTCGAGGACGCACAATCTCCGTTCACTTGGACCATATTTTACGACTAGATGCACAACTACCAAGTCGCGACGTATCAGGCCCACAGCCATGGATACTTTTGGGTCCAGCTGCTAGTCCTGGAGCGTCTACGTTAGCAGATGGGGATTTGCCACGTTCAGCACCAACCGCCCCACCTCCAGTGGGGCAGACAGGGTCGGCCGGCGACACCTCAACGCAGGCTGAACGTTTAACTCGGTACCCGCAACGTGTTCGGCGTCCCCCAGACAGACTTGGAGCGCTGCCTGACCTGCGCGAAGCTGGAGTGCCCCCTGGAACTTAACAACTAAACCTGGAGGAATGTGGTAACGCGGGCAATGGAGGAAGAGAACGTGCACGAGCTGGCAGAGAGCGCTCGAGCGGATCAGGAACCGGCCGCCATCGGGCACGCATCGGCTAGCACAGCCTAGCCTGTTTAAATATGTAATTAAACCACAATTTACTACATAAACGACCTCGACAAGACGATATATCGCCCATAAGAAAAGTTATGAAATACGACAGGTAAACACATGTAAGACAAGCCTTAACACACTATTTACCAATGAAGTACTTTATATAAAAAGGCGGAAAATGTACCAAAATGAGCACCTCTAAAGTTGTCTATCGAATAAATAAAACATACATGCTTTGCCATTATTGTAGTTGAGTTAATATTGCAGAGAGGCAGCTGATTTCGCCAAATGTAACCAAATTGTACGTAAAAAGAAGCAGAACAAAACTCACAACTGTTTTTTTTAACTATACTTATTCGCTTGGAGTGTCCTGAACGAACTTGTACTTGAAAAAAACTAAGTTACACATTACCCCCGAATGACAAAAACGACGACAAACGTTCATTCAAATTGAGCTAGCTTGTCTTCGTTATAGGGACTAAGCCACAGGACGTCGGCTCCAAAGATACATTTTCTAGAAGGGACAACGTCCGTACAGCAAGTGTGCTCGCTCTATCGTAGGGTGTAGAAAGTTTTGCTGTTTCTAACTTTAGTTTTATATTTATATTTTCTCGCGTTGCCTCCGAACTGTAGTCTCGTTCACCACTGTATAATCGTTCATTTTTGTTCGGAAACGAGCAGGGTTATTATAGCTGAATTCACAGATCCCGGAGAGAAGCATTCCGGGACACCTAAGCACTTCTTATGAGTTGTGAATGCGAAAGCATAAATGTCGTTCTTCCGCTCAGTAAAACAAAAACAGATAACCAGGGAAAATACCCAAAGATTCAGTACAGGAAATGATTGACGCCACACCGCGTTGTTCGACTCAGATGGCGTTAAAATCTGCCTCACCAGACATGGAAACAGACGACAATCAGTGGAAATTCCCAAGAGGAAAACACAAAGGTAACATTTTACCACCAACTTGATAAGTGACCCTCGGATAATAATTGACTGACGGACAAAAAATATCTTCAGTGGAATGCGAGACCCCTAAGGCCAAATATTGAGGATTTGAATGAACGGTGCGTGAAACATAACAGCCTAGAAGAAACCTTCCTCAAAGAGCTGCGTGGTCGCAGTGAGACTGTAAGGTTTGGATGCTACAACATTTTTAGAAGGGATAGAGCAGGTGGTTTTAACTGAAGAGGTGCGGTCATAATGGTTCCTTCTTACATCCCCTCCTCTTCAGTCACCCTTACTATTGCACTTGGAGCAGTATCCGTTAGGTACAAATATCTTGTTTGATCACTTTACGTAGCATTAAGTTCCTCTCTACTATTCATTAGAAACCCGAGCTCTAGTGTTCCCAAGAAGGAATTTACTGATCGCTACATCATCTTATGTGACTTTAATGCTCACCACCAGATTAGGGGAAGCTCAATAAATTATACTCGTGACTACATTATATCCAACAGATTCTTGTATAATCCTATTTGTCTTCTCAAAACTTGGAAAATTTCACACCTAAGTGAAACACACGGATCACTCTGAGCGATAGACCTCAGCGTTTGCTCGGCTTCACTTCAAACCAATTTTGTTGAAAGACGGGAAGCTCTTCCACGATAAGCATTCACTTCTGCATTGTGATGGAAACTGTCACCCCAACTCTCTGCTTGCCTACACGTGCCCCATTTTGGCTAATAGAAAAGGCAAGCTGGCCGAAGTACACTAGTCTTGCTTGCATACCAGGTGATGTATTTCCCAGTTTGAGTGTAGATGATCCCACCGGTGAACATACGAAGCTCATCATCACAGCTGCCCCTCAATTCCGAAATAGCTAGACAGGTTTCTTACCCACCCAAAGCCTTGAGGGAGTGAAGAATGCGCAGAAGCTCGAAAAGCAAAAAATAAGGCGTGGAGTTACTTTAAATCGCAATCTAAAAAAAACAAAACCGCTAATATTGTTAAAGAAAGCAAAAGCACGCCTAATAAGAATTACTAAAGTTGCAAAAAGAACCTCTTCGAACAAATTTCTATCGGGTCCATTAACCCAGTAACTGAAGCTGCTCTTGTATGAAACAAGATATTCAAAATACGAGGTATAAACGCAAGTTTCGCTTTGTACACACTGAAAGTAAATAGTAGGGAGATGTCGGACCTGAGATAACAGGTAGAGACCTTTGGTGCAACATTTCTCTTTTAATTTCATGCCAAAAGAATTGTTCTGCGGAAGCTTGAAAGTTGAGAAATTAGTTAAAATGAAAGAGATAACACTCGAAACATACCATAGAGAGTATTGTAACCATCTCTTCACCAACACAGAGCTTGAACAAGTTTTAAGGACAATAAAAAAACAGAGCGGTTGGACCTGATGGCATTCGTTACCTTATGTTTTACTACTTATCAACCAAATCGAAGCATGCACTCTTCAGTTTCTTCAACCGGCTGTGGCTTAGTTGAGGGTTTCAAAGCTCTTGGACGAAAGGTATAGTTTTACCTAGAGCTTATACCACCAAGGATCCCACAAATCCAAAGAACTATCGTCCCATCGTTTTGACGAGTTGTGTGAGAAGCGTTCTTAAAAATATTGTTAACAGCAGGTTAATGTGGTATCTAGAAATGAATACCATAATCTCACCTGCAAAGTGTGGTTTTCGCAAGATTCATTTCACCACAGACCACCTCATATGCTTTAAAACCTGTATACGGATTGCTTTTGCAAATAAACAATAATTGGTTACCATTTTCTTCAACCTCGAAAAGGCATACGACATGACATGCCGTCGAGATATCCGACGATCTAATAAGATATGGAGTTCGGAGAAACATGCTGGTGTTTTCAAAGATTATTTTTAGAGTAGAGCACTTTCCAAGTTCGCAGTTGCGGAATCCTTTCACAACCTTTTGGTCAAGAGATGGGGGTCCCTCAGGGATGAGTCTTGAGTGTAACATTTTTCTTAGTCAAGGTGAACTCGGTCTCTGAGCAACTTCCAAAGGCTCTTTCGCACTGTGTGTATGTTGACGATCTCCAGATATCGTACCACGGAAGCAACTTGACTCTTGTTGGACGACAGCTACAACTAGGACTTAATAAGCTAGAGAACTGGGACAAAAAGAATGACTTCATGTTTTTCACAAAAAAAAACGGCAGGCGTGCACTTCACACGTATATGAGGAGTGCACCTACCTCCTGAACTTCAACTTTACGGTAAAAAATTGCCCGTTCGGTGTAGTATACATTTCTAAGAATCTTTGATAGAAAGCTGACCTTGGAACCTCATGGATGAGATCTTTGCAACAGGTGACAAAAATAACGAACATCCTAAAACGCTTGGGTGGTACCTCGTGGGGCTCAACTACTACATAACTTCGAATCTACTGGTTACTCATCCGCTCCAAGCTCGATTACGGAAGCATTGTGTACAATTCTGTGCGAATATCTGTGACTAATAAGCTTGATCCAATGGTCCACAAATGCACTCTTACTTGCACAGGTGCCTTTCTAACAATCCCTTTTAAAAGCATTTACAACATTGCTAATGAACTTCCTTTGCTTATATGTCGAAAAAGGCTCTTACGTTTGTACGTGATCAGAATAGAGATTTTCGTACAGACTACAATGGTCACAACGATGTCATTATTTCCAAGTTAGTACAATTATTCGGCAAGAAACCTTCACTCGTGACTTCATTTGGCATCAGGGTGAGCCATCTCCTGAAAGACACTGACACACGACTAAATAATGTCGTTCCGGCTCCCAGTGAAATCCCAGCATGGGAGAGGTTGCGCCTTTGCTGCCGAAACCATGACCAAGAATTTTTAACTATCCCCTTGTGTTTCAATCTTTACTGCAGAGGCTCTGGGAATATACAAAGCAGCCAAATATATAAAGTTTTGCTCATGGCGGTGCTGAGTCAATTTAAGTGCTTAAAAAAAAAAGTTCTGCAAGCATTAACAAACCAAAGCAGATCTGTCCACCCTCTGGTTGGGAAGATCAAGATGCTTCTTATACATTACAAACACGTAACAAACACGTCAAGTTTTGGTGGGTTCCAGGCGACTTCCAGATACCTGGAAACGAGAAACCTGAGGATGCTGCTCGAATTGTTCATGAGCTTTTCCTTGCCACATTGACAGTTCCGCTTACATACGTCAAAGAGCTGTTCAATCAACATTTACGAGGGATGAGAAAGATGCATTAGAGCCAACAGACTGACGATGGGCTTTATGCTCTCTGAACAGGCCTGTTATTCACTTATCTAAAACCAAGCGAGTGTGCTACATCTGCTCGACACTTTGTTTTTGAAATTAATACTTCTTAACCTAGTATCTTAAACTGTCATCCAGGCTGCCATCATACATGCAAATTCAATAACCTTGAACTGGCGCTTTTCGGCCGTTGCAGCCCTTGCGCCAAAAATACAGAAGTCATCTATCAATCGTCGAATATTACTTATATATGGAATCGCGGACCGTTAAACAATGTTAAGTCATAATTAAATTGGTTACCCCGAGTTCCTTTAGACACCAATGTCGTTGGCGTCAGCAGATGTGATGCTAGCAAGGTGTTGACCCTTGAAACGCGATCACCAATTGAAGCCCTAAAAAACAGGAGCTACATTGAGGCAGCTGGTTGCTTTTTTATCCGCTAATTTTAGGGAAGGGTTAGAGTTTCAGAAGATGTTAACACGGATAAACGAACCTTACTAGCGAATGCAGAACTCAGATTGTTTTATCATCTTCTCTTGTCCATGTAACGTTAACGTGTACAAATGCGCTGTTAAAAAAAACAAAAACTAATCAAATGTTATTACTTCTTTCTGTTGTTGTAACGCAAACTAACGAGCAATGTAAAAAATTATGATCTTTTTAAATTTTCAGGCAAATGGGATTTGTTTTATATTATTCAGACCTATTTGATTTAAGGAAGATCTATTTGATTAAAATCCCATTCGCTAAAATATTTATCTCCATAAATGCGCTTTTAAAATGGCTGCCTGATATAGATATTTTTTACTTGAACACTCCTTGCTTCAAATACGAAATAAGTGTCCCTGGAAAGTAGGATACGATAAAGAAGTGCTAAACAGAAAAATATTTCTTGAGGACTTATTTGGCGAAACTTTTTTCATTAAAATCGCCGCAGTCAAATAAGTGAGATTTCAATCACCGGCCTCAATCATTTTAAATCAGGATTTAAATCACAGATTTTTATTGTTCCTCCTGCTCAGGATCACGAATATTATTTTGAAAAACGGCTTGTGGGACTATTTTACTTCAAGTAAAACCTTTCGCCTAGGAATAAAAAAAAATATGGTTACTAATATAATTATTCTTAGAAAAAAACATATACAAAGCAAGCGCAGAAAAAGATATTGAGAGTAAAAAAGAGAACAGCGTTGATTTTCACGCCCAAACATTCAGACTTTTGTTAGAAAACGTGTGACTTCTGGATATAAAAAAAGTTTTATTTTGCTATGTGGTACTCAGATATTTTTCGGGGAGCACTTCTGGGCCTGCTTGCTGGAAACAGTGTCTCAGCGGAGTCTGGGGAAAAGAAAGCCATTTAAAGCCAGCGCATGAGCTGAGCGGGACTCACACCGCGTCAAAAGGCGCTCGCGCGCTTTAGCCTTTACAGTGCTTTTTTTCACCCAGTGTCAGCTGCGACGCATTTCTAGCAGGCCAGACCTGGTAAGTTCCTTACGTAGCAAGCGTTAGGTTTGTTTATTATATGAAACTGTTGTGAACAAGAATTGTATTTGCATTAAAATTGTTATTCCGTGAGTTTGACGAGCTAATGTTTTAAAATCTGAGGTTGAGTTCTGTACTTCTTGAAAATAAATGGCCTTCTTCAGCTCAGTTGTCTTTTAACAATGCCCAGGAACTGAAATCTTCCGCTTGACCAGCGTGAAATTTGGGTCGTTGCTATCAGCGCCATATTGGCGATTAATAGCCTTGGTGGTAAAGCTGCAGGTGTTTCTAAGAAATACCATGGTGCACTAAATAAAAAAGGTGCCTGACATTAAGTTTTGTTTGGACTTTGTGAGAAAATAACAACCCAGCTTGTATTAGTGAGGAAAGCAGTGTCTCTGCTACAAGGATTAATTCCAGTTCCATAAGTGAAGCTGTTCGGTTTGTTCATAAAGCTGAGCTACTGACAAAATGGTGCCCTACAACAAGATATAGCAAAAACAACGCTTACGATTTAGACGCGAGATGAAGTAACGCTCGCTTGATTATGACCAGTTGGTGATTATTAAACAAAGCAGGCATATGTTGAACACATAAAAGCAAGCTAATTATACAGGCTACGCAAATAACGGTAAAGTGTTATCGTTTTTTTTTTTTTTTTTTTTCACAGGCGAATGGAACACTAGATTTCGCTTGTTTAGTCAAATACCTTTCGGTTGGTTTATGATACCGAAATGCATCTGTTGAATGCTGACTGAAATAAACAACACATATACAATGAAAAAAAGCTCACACGAGCCGGGAGTGCGGTTGTACTATGAATACGTTCTTAAAATGCTCTCGCTTATTTCAACACCCACTCAACGCCAATGGCAAAAGAGCCCGTACCTGAACAGGTATTTTAATGAATACGCAAAAAACAAAAAATACTGCGGTTTTACAAATTTACTACCGTAAACAAATACTGCAGCATGAATTTAAACAAGAATAAAAATGCAACGTTCATTTTATAGCAAAAGTGGATTTGCGTTGAACTTTACGATGACAAGGAGTCCCTACATGCTCCTCTATGGTAAATTTATGCGGCTTGGCACAAATCAATTATTGTGAGAGACGATCGTTATTATTAATTTCAGCCGATATTTCTCACCTCATGGGTCTTGAGAGTCTGCAGGAAAGTTTCGTATGAAATCAAAGGATCGGTTATGACTGTTTTTGTTCCTAAAAGCATACAAAACATGGCCAGTGCAAAACCCGACGCGTGGGTTAAAGGATTCCATCCAAGAAAAACATCCTCTTCAGTGAAAGTTCTAAGAGAGCTGAAATTAAAACAACAACAACAACAACAACATTTGAAAAGTAAACATTTCGGCAAAAATCTGCCTGGTTAGGTGAGTATTCAGAAGCTGGAGGTACCCTAACCAACTGTGTTCAAATAGCCTGACATTTCGCGGCCTGCTCGGTCGCTTGTTCACGGGTGACTTATTTGGCTTGGTGTTCGTCTTTCTCTTCTCCTTGTCGCTGCCGCTCAAATTATCTTCTTCTTTTTGTGATTCCTCGAAGTCCGTGAATATAGCTGCTTGGGAAGCTACCGATTGACCGGTTCAGGTTGTTTTTGGTATGCTGGATATGCCATGACTCTAAATAAAGTAGTTTTTTTTCAGTTTCTTTGGGTATGCCGGACGGAACTGCTGTCGAAGTCGATGACATGGTTGTTCTTTTCCGCATATTCCGCTAGAGCGTTTCCTTGCACGTCCCTCTTTTTTACATCATACTTGTGTCTGCGTAGACGTTCGGGTTTCCCCGAACATCTATGGGTTCGGGTTTCCCCGAACGTCTATCACAAATATGATGTAAAAAAGAGGGACGTGCAAGGAAACGCTCTAGCGGAACATGCGGAAAAGAAAAACCGCGTCATCGACTGCGACAGCAGTTCCGTCCTGCATACCCAAAGAAACTGAAAAAAAAGACTGTATTTAGAGTCATGGCATATCCAGCAAACCAACAGCAACCTGAACCGGTCAATCAGTAGCTTCCCAAGCAGCTATATTCACGGACTTAGAGGAGTCACAAAAAGAAGAAGACGATTTGAGCGGCAGCGACAAGTAGAAGAGAAAGACGAACACCAAGCCAAATAAGTCACCCGTGAACAAGCGACCGAGCAGGCCGCGAAATGTCGGGCTATTTGAAGACAGTTGGTTAGAGTACCTCCAGCTGCTTTTCTTAACAACAACAACAAATATATATATATAAGTTCAAGAATCATCAAAAACAGCTGCTTAAAAAAATTCAGACACTTTAGGTTTTCCAACTCGAATTTCGCTTTTAAGCTCTATGTGCAAAATATTATATATCCTTAGGGTGAGCCGGTCGGCAGCACAGAGGACAAGACAGAACAAGACAGAAGAAGGAGCTAGAGCTCGCAGAAAACCAATGGAGACACTGCTCGAAATGGTCGTGCGAACCAAGGCCCCGTCGTGGTATTCTGCTTTTTTTAATATAAAGCATTTTTTAGAATAAATATGCTATAAAACGCGCAATAATAAGGTAAACAAACATACGAGCAAACAAAACATAGAAATACGGCACGCAGTTTCGTGTGACCTGCGTAGAGCTTTAAATGTGACGCGCCTACCAATAGTACTTAAAGCAGAGATGGCAGTAATGACATTACTCTAATGGAATTATAGTAATTAAATTACTTTTTGAAGTAATGAGTTACTTCTCTAGGCTAGTAATTTAGTAATGTAATGAATTACTTTCAAGCAGTAATTTCGAGAAAATTACTCATTACTTTTGAAATTACTTTTGTCCTAAATTAGAAAGTTCGTTTGCAAGCTGTAAAAAAAAGAACAATTATTTTGCATGCTGAAATGTTGTGAAAGAGCATCGGAGGAAATAAACGACGGCCACCTGAGCGCAAAGCCTTGTACGAAGAGCTGGACAAACGCACTAAACGAGGGCTGGAAATGCGAAGGAGAAAAGCTTACGTGCAGACATAGCTGGAAGGCAACGGCTTACTAACTCCAGGCACGACAGATTCATGGCGTCGCGTCATCAGGACGACACTAAACTTCTTTTATCCCTCAGCTGACAGTGCGGTGGGAGCTGAAAGCTAACCAAAAAGAATCAAACACCTTCTTCAATCATCTTCCCGTCTCTTTCTCTGCGTGTGGTTATGAACGAGAGCGTGGTTACGTGGCGGACGATAGACGTGTGACGGCTCCAAAAAACACTTAGCTTCCACCGTTCATCCCTAAGCTCACAATGCGTCAGCTTAGGGATGAACGGCTCATAGGCTACAAGGCGACGGGTACATCACCAGTGAGGTAAACAAAATTTAAAGCCTGAGAGGACAGGACAAACAGATCCCCAACCTTCTACTTCCGTAAAGCAAGGTCAAACCGTAAGCTTGGCCCATTGTGAACAACAAACAACCGGAATAAATAGGTAATTCCAAAAGTGTTGTCAAAGCCCCAGAACGTTTCGTGCGTCGTCCAGCAAAGCAGGTGCCGCTCGCCGTATGCCTCGCTGCCTTCCCTTGGGAAGTTTATTCGGGAATAATCCTGCAGGCAGATATCACCCCCCGTTTGTTGGGAAAGTGCACAATTTAGGAAGCTCGCGCCATTCATCAACTGGCGACGCTTCTGCTTAGCAATTATCTAGGAACTTTGTGTGACAATGCACAAAAAACTTGGGCTCTTCGGGTGTTTGGGAAAATGCTCCTTGAAAGAAATGACCGAGAATAGGCTCTTGGGAGAACAGAATTAGATTGTGTACGAGGCGGAAGGGAAACGTTTCACGTGACGACTAAGAACGAGCTGCCATTGCCCGACTTAAAAAAACTAACTCGGACTACAACTTCAAAATCAGGGAGACGGAAACATATCACCCTTTTTGGTAGGAACCTTCACCGTTGAATGAACAGCGAAACCAGTGAGTCGACTGTCTTTCTGAGTCACATTTAAAGGGAAGATGGGGCGGTTCTGCATTTGAGAAAAAAAAAACAAAAAACACTTGAATTGTGTTAACTTGGCCGTTAGAATAACAGATATCACAATTATGTTTCAATGCGACGCGCCGAAGAGCCATAAGAGCAATTTCAAAATAGGGCTGAAGCCCCGCCTCCCTAGCCTTGGGCAGCCAAAAGATTCGTCGATGACGTCACGTACAGCGACCGTCTTTCGCGTTTTCTCGCGTTTAACAATACTTGCGCAGGAAACGGTTTGGGTATTCGGGTTCACGGGGTAAAAGTACGCTAGACTTCATTCCTAACTCATTTTTTTTTTTCAAGAAGCTCCGTAGCTTCCCTTCAAAGAAGCTATTCATTATGTTTAACACTTATGCCGTGTGCGCCAGCAAAACCACTGTTCAGAATGGTTCACTTTAAGGCACATAAGGTTCTTGCGGTGTAAACAGGAAGATCTGAGTTTTGGGACATATACACTAACTCAGCTGTTTCACGTAACATCACTGCGGTGGCGCTGCTGTCGGCACTGCGCATGCGCAGCACCTCGCTTCTCCCGGATCTGCTTCCTGCACCCGCGCTGTGGGGGCAAACGAGGGCTTGTTTTGTAAACACTGTGTTGGTGTACACGGTAAATAAAATGAGCACGAATTACTGCCTCAAGGCATTCAAAAGTAATGTCAAAGTAATTTCAATGTAATTTCATTACTTCTGGGAAGTAATTGTAATGTAATGTCATTACATTTAGTCAGCGGTAATTTGTAAGGTAATGTAATTACATTTTTGCAGTTTTCAGAAAAGTAATTAGTAATATAATTTAATTACTTTTTGAAAGTAATTTTGCCATCTCTGACTTAGTCTCCCACCGGTTCCAGGGGATATCTGTTGTGGTAACCTTGAACTTGGGGGGGGGGGGCGGAGGGGTTAATGGGTGTTTAAACTAATAGCATTCACATGTGTCCAAATGGTTACACAGCGTGTCACCGTTTGGAATCTGATCGTAACACGTAAACCGAACTCTGCGTCAAGAACACGCTCAAATAATTTATTTTGTACCCATGGGTTTAGTTCTCAACTTCGTCGCAAAGGGTGCGGCGATTGGATCTTCTCTCCAAAGGGGTCTCAGGCCCCTCGTCGAATTCCGGGGGGGGGGGGGGGTCTTAGATTCCCCGAGACCCCCCTGACTTTAAGAACTGAACTACACTTCACTGCCTATGGGCGCAATGAGGTTGATTTCGAGAAATCATACTTCAAAATTCGGTTTCCCCCGTGGCTTCACAGAGTTATAAAATATTTCATGCCCGGTGACATTTACAATTAATATCACTATTTTTTAAAAATAATATTAAGTTAATTATAGTTCGTTTCATACTTAGAATACAGCGCGGTCAAAGATACTGGCGTCAGCGGGTGGCTTCATCTGTGGTTTCGTTTGGGCGATGACGCGTGCAAATAATCTTTTAGATCATTCCCCATGGATACTCGCGCCAGCAGCTCTGACAGCGTTGTCCGCTAAGTATGAAACAGATTATAATCTCAATATTCCACCACGTAATTGAATAAAATGAGTTACTGCTTGATCATGTCGAAAGAAATAATTTTAAATTAGGTTGCTTTACGCGAAATATAGAATATACAGGGTGAGCGAGATATGTTGAAACATAAAGGTAATTTCAAAAATAAGAAGGTTTAAAAAATATCATTAAGATATTTTGCACGGAATTTAGTACAGATAGTGTTTTTTATTCGTGCTTTTAAAGGGGTACTCCGGCGATTTTTGAGCTATCTCAACTAACTATATTTTCTGACTCCCCGGCCTTTACCCTTTCCGGTATGCTATTTAGTATAGTGAAATTCATAATAGTTATTGCCAAATCGGCAAATGAAAATGATGCAAAAACCAACTTTCAAATTTACCCGCACTTTTCAGTACCGTGACGTCAGTGGCGGGCAGGCTTGCCAGTCGAGTGAGCAGTCTAAAAAATGGAATATGCCAATCATTCGTTCGGTGCTGGAGCGCTGATCCTGGAGCGAGCTTCCAAAGCATTCATTTGACACCATGAAACTGCTTCAAATCAGTTGCGAACAAATTCTACAGTCCAAAGAGTGAACCCCTGCACTTTCACTGACGTTACTTTTTCGTTGTTGCCAGTAGAGACTTTCTGTTTGAAAAACACGGTGAGGACCGAAATTGTAAATTCAATAACTTCGTGAAAAAAAATTATTTTAACCTAATATTTAGGGATACTATTTTAGCGAGGTTGTTTGGCGAGTTTAGGAAAATTTCAAGCAAATCAGGGACCATGAAGAAATTGCCGGAGTACCACTTTAAACTTCATTCCATAAAACCACCATTAGCGGCGATGACTGACTCGATGCTGCTTCGATAACGGGTGCCTGCCCTGATCAAGCGGTTTTCGTTGAGGGCCATAGCGTTTACAATGACAGCCTTTGCTGACCCCTGTGTTGTAGGGTTGCTTGATGTTCTCTCTCTCGACGGCGCCCAAGATATTGTAGTCCAGAGGTTTTACATCTGGAGAGCTAGGAGTCCACATGGACGGGATCATGGAGGTTGTCAGCCAGTCAATCTTGTGCCGCGTGTGCCATGTGACATGAAGCAGAGTCACTTTAAAAAATGTGTGGCCTCTCCTCGGTTATCTCTTCTATCCAGTGTTTTACCACAGTGCCCAGAGCCTCGATGTAGGCCTTTGAGTTTACCCTCAAGCCCAGATGAAAGAAGTGCGGTGGCACGCCCTGACTCTCGTTGCTCACAGCGTCAGGATCATCACAGATGACGGAAACTGTCCGCTTAACCGTAGGAAACGCTTTTCGTCAGAATGTCCATCCTGATAAAATGTCCATCGAGATGAAATGTCCATCGGGTCAAAATGTTCACCAAGTGAAAATGTCCATCGGGTCCTTTTTTTATTTGCATGTTTTGCAAACCCGACAAAATATATTCCTAAACAGGGTTCAACTCGGAACCCAGGAAACAAGAGCGACTGAGAGTTCCGACACCCCAAAAAGTGATAAAATAAAGTGGTGTTTGAAACTTCATCCTTACACACTCACACGTTCCATGCCACCCTTTTCTCGGTGTTTGACCAGTTGACCCAGTGACGAAGTGTCTTATGACGAATTTCCCTATGTGACCAATATTCCTGCTACGAGTTTCCGTATGTGAATTGTCTTTCAACGAACACCCCGCCTCCTCCGCTCCGCCAATTATGTAGGAGGTTCACTTTAATGTTTATTGTACTCTGTTGCGTCGGGGGCCTTGTGGTGTGGTGAATTTTAACGTTGCACTATTTGCTATTTGTTGTGGAGCTCTGTTTTACAATTTCTGCTACAAACGTCACAATGTGCAGCTGGGTCACTTTCAGCCGTAGCTAGCGCATTAAAGGTCAAAATTAAAAAAAAATTAACAAAGGGGCGAGAAATTTGTTGACGGTAATTTGGAGCCAGGAAAGTATTCTCGATTTTATTTTGTTTTAATCTCTGGCTTCACGTATTTTTTAAATTATCTTATCTAAATGACAAAACGTTTGCAATAATTGTGTAGCATTTTTAGTTCTACCAAACCATAGGTACTACCAATACACTAGTCTTTGGGAGCGGATACAACCCTTTTTTTCTGAGCGCTAACATAATTAAAATTTGCAGAACGTAAGTCCGACAGTTCGATCGGAGATATTTAGAAGAAAGCACTACATCTTAATGTTTAACTAACCGCCAACAGAGACCGTGTATACTGTGAATCTGAGTTTTTTTCGCGAGTTCGATTTTTGGCGATTTTCTCCAAAGAGGTTTCTAGATTTAGAGAGGTATACTGTGTATTCTCAAGCGTCGGGTTAATTATTCGCGGGGCCAGTTGTTCGTGATGGTTTTCAAATTTCTAAATTTGTTAAACTGAACTCAGCGAACGCGCTCTATTTTGTCATTGACATTTTTTGAAAAATGCTTTCACTTTTTAAATTATCTAGCAATTTTTTTCTGAATATTCGGCATCGTTTTTCAGACACTGGGCACGAACTGGCGGAGGTTGAGCGGGCCGTAACGTTTGTATTATTTTTTGAATAGAAAAGCTATTCTTTCCTAAATATCCGGTACAGTAAAATATGTTTTTTGACAAAATTAAGAAGTCACTCGGATTTGCGTAAGCAGGGAAATTATGACCGTTTGTGGAAGAACGCGTGTTTATATATATACTACATATATCTGTATAAGTGGGTATCAGCACCATTGTTAAAATATGAGTCGACGAGATGAACTCTCTAAAGGGTTAGCATATTCATGTGGGCGAAATATCCATTCAGGCCCTAATGTGCATCGATACGAAATGCCCATCGAGTAAAAATGTCCATCCAGGTCAAAACGTCCATCGAGACGAAATGTCCATAGAGTCAAAATGTGGACATTTTGATTCGATGGACATATCGTCTTGATGGACATTTTGACCTGGAATCCGTAGGGACCTTATCGGGGCTCGCACAAAGCCACCTGTCATTCCTCCTCTTGACTTTTTTTGTCTTACTAATAGTTAATATTGAAACAAACACGCCCGATGTGTTAGCTCTTGAGCTGGTTCAACAAGCATTTGAACCAGATGGCACCATTTTCCTGGGTTTTTTGGGGACCTAAACTGCCCTCTGTTTATCACGCACGACCGTATCTAAGGCGCTCATGAACCACAAGCCCGATACTGTAATCGGTCACATAGAGCTGCTCTGTAATAGCTTTCATTGACTTGGTGGTGTCATCGTTCAAAATTTCCTGCACCTACATGTTCTACAAACTAAGTCTTCCTGACGACGCGTGACCGCTTGGAATGTGTTTTTTTTTTCTTTTCGACTGGCCAGAGGTAAAACGTCCCCATCAGAAACCGAAAACAGTTTTCTTATTTTGAAAACGAAGAACCTTGACAAATTCAAGTGGCTATATCCAAATCGCTGTGGTTGGCGGCTAAAGCAACCAGGTTCGCATGCCTTTTCATTCTGTCTGTCAGACCGCAAACTGCCGTTTTAAATTGTTACACTAGATAGATAAACGTAGATGCAGTCAAAGGAAGTGAAGCATCTCGGAAGATATGTAGTCAGGTTATGAAAAGTTATGCACCTTGAATTTCTGTTCTCAAAAACTTCGCGCACCCTATGGACCAGGGGTCGGCAACCTTTTGCAGCGTTGGGCCGAGTCGTCAAGAAGCCGGCACGGAAGTGGCCAGACGCCAATTTACAAAGGTGGGAAGGAGGGGGGCAGCCGAAAAAAAAGGCAACAAGATAGCGAAGTCGTCCTCTGCCCAAGTTGGGGATGCCGGACAATGCCAGTTGGAAGTGCTCCAACTGCAGTTTGGTTGTTGAGTCTGTGTTGGGAAGCGGCAGGGGCGCTGCTTTTCTGGTGTCGTGCTGGGGACTGCATGAAAATTTCGCGCGGGCCGCATGCGGCAGGTGGGCCACAGGTTGCCGACCCCTGCTGTAGAATTTAGTATTTCCCAAGGCTTGAAAAATTATATAATTTTAATTTCTTTGCTTCCTTACATATATAAAGAAACAAACATAAAATGCTGCCGGCGTGACATAATGTAACTTGTGTCTTCCAAAAACGAGTGAGTTTCCGAATCCCGGATAAAAGCTCACCAGAGAGAAGCTCACCGGAGATAAGCTCACCGGAGAAAAGCTTGCCCACTTTTGTGCGGGTCGGCAGAAAAGCTCACCAGAGAAAAGCTCACCGAAGATAAGCTCACCGGAGAAAAGATCGCCCACTTTTGTGCGGGTCCGCAGAAAAGCTCACCAGAATTTTGTCAGACCCGGAGAAAAGCTCACCTCGAATTCAATTCTTTTGTAAAGTTGTCGCTATCATTTAATAACAGTAGTGCTACCAAGGTTTTAGGCGCCTCTCACGCAGGCGGTACACCGTGCAACAGAGTTAGCGCGAAGCAATTTTCCGTATTTTACTTATTAGACAAGGGGTTGAGCAGCGTCAAACTGTTATTGCATAGGTTTGTGCCCTGAGTGAGTAATTTTCACCGCGCTAGTTGTTTTGACGGCAACCACAAAAATATATTAAAAAAGCCCATCGTTCGTTTATGTTGCGAATTTCACGCAGTGTACACACTTCACATCAGGTTGCTCTGCTGCGAGAATTCATGCAATTTTAACAACGTTTTGTTCATGGAAACCCCGCCATACTATAGAACAAAAACAGCTTAGTTCTTTGTTAGCGAAAAAACTGTATTTGCTTTTCTTTTTCGCAATCTCATTTTCTCGGAATACGACATTACCTTCTCAGTTTTTTGTTTTTATCTTCAGCGTTCTGATTTGATTGTAAAAAGATCTGGCGTAGGTGAAGAACGAAGTCGGAGGTAGTAATAAATCTCAACGCATCGATTTGCTCCAAGACCACTGCTTTTTGCTCCTGTTCAGTCTGATATAAAACTTTCTTGTGTTGATGACTCTTTGATTTAAATACAGGACATATAAGCATATTTTAACTATCAAATGATGAACAAACACTAAACAAAAAAAAATTTAGGGACTATAATTTCGGGAAGGGTTTCATTTAAATCATCCCAGTAAAACCGGCCCAATTTCAATAAAGACTTAATACATCTTGATTTTCATTTTCCACCCTGGCAACAATTTTCGCGTGAGTGTTACCATATTTTGTTCTGACATAGCCGGGATAGAGGAAATACGACCTTTTTTATTTTCCGTTCTAATGAAGGAAATAATTGAAACCTCTGCTTCCTAAACAAATGGTGAAATGTTGAGATTTGGCAATGCGGTGTCGGTATACTACATAGAAGTTATTTTATAAATGAATATCTAGGAGCTGCTCTAGCTGCAGCCCTCTACACTGGTTATATTTCCCCCGTTACGTTTTTTTTGAATTAGCGTTCCATTGAAATTATTTATTTTATTTTCGTTGGACGTTATTTTAAAAATAAATTCATCTAGTGATGTGTGGAATGACCGCATGCGCATAAAGCATCCCACATACTTCAGGTGAGTGAACGTATGTTACTTGAGTGAACGCTCGATTCTTAGATTCGTAGGTGAGCTTTTCCCCTCATCCGTCAAAAGGCCGGTGAGCTTTTCTCCGCATCGGACAGTTTTACGGTGAGCTTTTCTCCGGTGAGCCTTTCTTCGCCGCCCGAGTTTCCAACACGTTGATCAACGCGTACCTGAATGTATGAAATCCGGCACAGTACGTCTTGTGCGAAATTTCCACGCCCTTCGGGGGACCGACTGATCCTGACGTATACATTATTGCGACAACCTCTTCCTCGTTGTTAGCAGGTGCATGCGGTGTGAATGAGGCGTCTGAAAGTTCTTGAAACTGGAGAACATTGACGAAACCGGGCGAGTTTCCCACGGAGAACAATGCCTGCAAATCAAATAATTTGTTTCTTGTATTAGTTGTGTTGGTTGCACGGTGGAAGAAAATAATTGATGCATGTGGGTTACTACAATATAGATATAAAGCGTCAAAATAGCAAGAGTATCTGGCTTTCTGAAAGAAAAAAGTATTAAAGTTTCTAAAATTATGCAAAAACAGATGAGCCTAATAAGATTTTTTTTTTTTTATTTATGCCCGTAACTGGTAGAGTGTCCAATCTACGCCACCTAGAATAATGGAAGTCCGCGCACTAGCACTTTGACGTAAACACAGTGAGGTCATACTGTCACGGGTGGTGGCCAAAAGAACAATAAATAAACAGGAAGAAAGAAACGTTTAATGTGGCGAACTTGTGCCAAAAATGAAAGGGGTACAGAAAATAATAACAGAGCGTCGCGGGCGTCGAAGTCGGCGTAAAGCAGAGTCGAACGCTGGGGCGAGACTGACTGCGGCTCGCCACGCGGAGCCCCTTATGTACATGCGTGGGTTTCTGGAATAATCGGCGTAGAAAGTTCGACGCGTAGAACATTCGGTCCTCGAACAAGCAACACGGTTCTCGAATTTACCAGAACATTTACGTCAGAGTCCACAAAAATACGTCCCCGCGGCCAGGAATCGAACCCTGGCTTTTCGCGTGGGAGGCAGGTGCGATAACCGTTAGGCCACGCGCGCGCTGCCTACTTGGCCAGCTGCGCGCGCGGCATTACTCCCCCCCTTTAAAAGTGCATCGCCCCGATGCAACACAAAACAAAACAAAATAAAATAAAAATGAACGATAAACAGAAGAGTCCTTTGGAGCGCATAAGGTCCACAGTCCTATCGAGCGTAGTACGGCTTCAGGCGCACGACGTGGACGACCTCAGGTCGTGGTGGGCGGCGTGAGGATGTTCGTGTTCCGTCGGGCATCACCTCGTAGTTCAGCTCCCCGAGGCGACTAAGTACCTTGTATGGTCCAAAGTACCGTTTCAGCAGTTTCTCACTAAGGCCGCGGCGACGGATGGGCGTCCACACCCACACCCTGTCTCCGGGCTGGAATTGGACGTCCCTGCGACGAAGGTTATAGCGGCCCGCGTCGACGCGTTGCTGGTCTTGGATCAGGAGTCGGGCGAGCTGGCGGACTTCTTCGGCCCGTTGAGCAACCACCTGGGCGTCGTCGCTTTCATTGTCTGCTGGCTCATGGGGCAGCATCGCGTCCAGCATGGTCGTTACCTTCCGACCATGTACCAGCTGGAAAGGTGTGAATCCAGTGGTCTCTTGCACCGCCGTATTGTAGGCGAACGTGACGTAGGGCAACACCTCGTCCCACGTCTTGTGCTCTACGTCGACGTACATAGAAATCATGTCGGCGATTGTCTTGTTGAGTCGTTCCGTCAGCCCGTTGGTCTGTGGGTGGTACGCAGTAGTGCGACGATGGCTGGTGTGACTGAGCCGGAGGATTTCTTGGGTCAGCTGTGCCATGAACGATGATCCGCGATCTGTAATCAGAACTTCGGGGGCGCCGTGCCGGAGGACGATGGATTCGATGAAAAATTTGGCGACTTCAACAGCCGTCCCTGAAGGAAGGGCTTTCGTTTCTGCGTACCGCGTGAGATAATCTGTGGCGACGATTATCCACCGGTTTCCCAAGGTCGACGGCGGAAAAGGACCAAGTAGATCCATTCCGATCTGCTGGAACGGTGTAGTTGGCGGAGGAATCGGCTGCAGGAGACCTGCCGGCTTCGTCGGCGGTTTCTTGCGTCGCTGGCACTCGTGGCAGGATCGGGTGTAGAGGTGGACGGTTTTGGGGAGCTTGGGCCAGTAATACTTTTCACGAATACGGGCCAGTGTCCGGCTGTAACCAAGGTGTCCAGACGTCGGGTCATCATGACATGCTTGAAAAATCTCCTCTCGAAGGTCTGCCGGGATTACCAGCAGCCATGGCGAGTTGTTGTTTCCGAAGTTCTCTTTGTAGAGCACACCTTGTCGAATGGCGAAAGTCGGAAGGGTTCGTGAGAAAACACGGGGCACGGTACACCCGCCCCCTTCCAGGTTCTCGATTAATGCGCGCAGCTCAGGATCGTCCCGTTGACGTCGTGCCATGTCGTCGGTGTTGACTGCTCCTAGGAAGCACTCGTCGTCATTGTCGTCGCTGCAGCCGGAAGGGGTTTCGACGGGGGCTCTGGACAGGCAGTCGGCGTCGCTGTGCTTGCGGCCTGACTTGTAGACCACAGTCATGTTGAACTCTTGTAGTCGGAGACTCCATCGAGCGAGGCGTCCTGACGGGTCCTTGAGGTTCGCAAGCCAGCAAAGCGAGTGGTGGTCCGTCACCACGCGGAACGGGCTCCCGTACAAGTACGGTCGAAACTTCGTGATTGCCCAGACGACCGCAAGGCATTCTTTCTCAGTCGTCGAGTAATTTTTCTCCGCCTTGGACAGTGTCCGACTCGCGTAGGCGATGACTTTCTCGATGCCTTCTTGCACTTGGACAAGTACTGCGCCAAGTCCCGCGTTACTTGCGTCCGTGTGAATCTCGGTTTCTGCATCCTGATCGAAATGACCAAGCACAGGTGGAGTCTGGAGTCGTCGTTTCAGCTCGTCGAATGCCTGCTGCTGCTCCTCGCCCCATTCGAACTTCTCGGCGTCCTTCGTGAGGTTTGTGAGCTGTGCGGAAATTTTAGCGAAATCCCGAACGAAGCGTCGATAGTAGGCGCAAAGTCCAAGGAATCTTCGCACCGCCTTCTTGTCTGTCGGCGCTGGAAATGCCGCGACGGCGTGAGTCTTCTCGGGGTCTGGGTGGACGCCTTTGTTACTAACCACGTGGCCTAGAAACTTCAGTTCGTCATAGGCGAACCGACACTTTGACGGCTTCAGTGTGAGTCCGGCGGTCTGAATGGCTTGGAGAACAGCTCGGAGTCGTCGCAAGTGCTCGTCGAAGTCACTTGAAAACACTACGACGTCGTCAAGGTAGACGAGACAGCTCTGCCACTTCAGCCCTGCCAGTACTGTGTCCATGACACGCTGGAACGTTGCCGGCGCCGTACATAGGCCGAAAGGCATGACCTTGAACTCGGACAGGCCATCTGGCGTAACGAAAGCTGTCTTCTCTCGGTCCCGTTCGTCGACTTCAATCTGCCAGTAGCCGCTCTTCAGGTCCATCGATGAAAAGTATCGAGAGTGGCGCAGGCGGTCTAGCGTGTCATCGATTCGGGGGAGTGGATAGACGTCTTTCTTCGTTACCGCGTTCAGCTGCCGGTAGTCCACGCAGAACCTAAGCGTTCCGTCCTTCTTCCTAACCAGCACGACTGGAGAGGCCCACGGACTGCTTGAAGGCTGGATTATATCGTCGTTCAGCATTTCTTCCACTTGCTGTTGGATTACCTCCCGTTCCTTTATGGAGACTCGGTACGGCGATCGGTGCACAGGGAGCGCGTCGTCGTCGGTGACAATGCGATGCTTCGCAACGGTGGTTTGTCGCACCTTCGACGACGTCGCGAAGCAGTTGCTGTATTCGGCGAGGAGGTCACGCAGCTGCCGTCGTTTTGGGCCTGGAAGCTTGGGGTCAATGTCAAGCTGCGCTGGCGGCGTAATGTCTTGTTGAGGTGGCGATGATTCTTCAGCAATCGCGGTGATTTCGGCGGAGTTCCAAAGTTACTCGACGTGGCCCACAGCGGCACCTTTTGTGAGGTGTTGCGTTTCTTGTCGGAAGTTTGTCACGAGGACCACGGTGCGCCCATCCTGAAGTTTAGTCACTCCTCTTGCGACGCCTATTCCTCTTCCCAGGAGCAATTGAAGGTTGCCTTCAAGAACAACTTCACCGCAGGTAGCTGCATCGGTCACGACGGGTACGACAACACTTGATCGCGGCGGCAGGTTCACGTGGGCGGCAGCGACTCGGACGGCGGCTGACGCTGTCTGGGGTATCTCCGAAGGCGGAACAGGCTTGCGCAGCGTCAATCTGTTCTCACCAAGGTCGATGACGGCGCCGTATTCACACAGAAAGTCCATGCCGAGGATGACGTCTCTGGAACAGTCTTGTAGAACGACGAACTTCACAGGGCACGTCTCACCGTGGATCTCGACTCGAGCAGTGCATCTCCCGACTGGTGTAATGAGGTGTCCTCCGGCGGTTCGTATCTGAGGTCCATCCCACGGCGTCATGACTTTTCGAAGGCGGCGGGAGAGCCTCCCACTCAAGACTGAGTAGTCTGCTCCGGTGTCCACAAGTGCCGATGCGTCGAGGCCGTCGATAACAACGTTTAGGTTGTTGGACACCGTTGCAGGCTCGTCGGTGCGATGCGGGGCGTTGGGAGAGTGGGAGCGCTCCGGCGTTTTTGGAGGCTGTTTGCTTCCGTCGTCTTCGGCAACGTCACCTCCAGGCGTTGCCGCACTTAGTTTTCCCGGCGACGCAGGGGAGACAGGCTCTCTCGGCGAGGTCGTGGCGCTGGGGACGCTGAACGTCGTGGCGATGGGGAGCGGGCTTCACGGCGGAGAGACGACACTGGGGAGGGCGAACGTCGGAGGTACTCCTCGATGTCGCGAGGGCGCTCGTCGTACCTTGGGCGCGGGTCGTTCGGGTGGAACCCACGCAGCCCCAGTTGTCTGTAGGGGCATCGGCGGTAAATGTGGCCGGCTTCACCGCAGTGATAGCACAACGGGCGTCGATCGGCCGTCCTCCACACGTCGGTCTTTCGTGGCGCTGCTGTTTCTGGGTGGGCGTGCGCCCGATCTTCCTGGCGTCGGGAAAACTGCGGCGCTGGAGGTTCCCGTCGGGGTGGCGCCGTATACGGGTGAGGAGGGGGCGGTGGTCGTCGGGAAGCTGCGGCGTAGCTCAGCTTCGGTGGTTCAGGAGCGGCGCTGGTGAGAACTTCTGGCTGCAGCGCCTGCTGAAGTTCTTCCCGGACAATCTCGGCGACTGAGGGCGTAACCGGGCTTGTGGCAGCGGGCAGCAGCTTCCTGATTTCCTCCAGCACGACGTCTCGGATAATCTCGCGGAGGTCCGGGCTGTTGCAGCTGGAAGTCGCGATTGCAGCGACGCCGGGAAGTCGCTGGTAATGGGAGGCCCGTGCTTGAAGGGCACGTTCGATGTTTGTTGCCTCCGTGATGAAGTCTTGGACGGTGATAGGCGGGTTCCGCACAAGGCCTCCGAAGATGGTCTCTTTCACCCCTCGCATCAGGAACCGGAGCTTCTTCTCGTCAGGAGCGTTTGGTTCGGCGCGGGTCATGAGGCGGAGAACGTCCTCGACGAAACTTGTGACGCTCTCGTTTGGCCCTTGGCTTCTTGCTTGAAGAAGTTCTTCGGCCCGCTGACGTCGCTGCTGGCTGGCAAAAGTACGTCGAAGCTCCGCCTGGAAGTCTTGCCACGACGAAATTGACGCTTCGTGGTTCTCGAACCAGGTGCGTGCAGTGCCTTCCAGAGCGAAGTAGACATTTTGCAGGCTCTGCTCAGGACCCCATCCGTTGAACCGTGCAACGCGTTCGTACTGGCTCAACCAGTCGTCCACATCTTCATGAAAATTGCCACTGAAATTCGGCGGCGTCCTTGGTGTGGCCTGCACGTAGACAATGGACGTCTGTGGCGTTCCGTCTGGCTGCGACGTGGTGTTCATTGTCGGCTTCGGTAGCTTTTTTGTCCTGTCCGGCAGTGGACCAAGTTCCGGGGGTAGGCCGAGGTTGCGGCGACTTGATCGGGTCTCGGTCTTCTCTTCGTTGGGTCCTCGGGGGCTCAGGATCGGACTTGCACTGCGGGCCCTCGTAGGGGTGCGCGGCAGGGGCATGCGGTACCCCGCACCTCCACCAGATGTCACGGGTGGTGGCCAAAAGAACAATAAATAAACAGGAAGAAAGAAACGTTTAATGTGGCGAACTTGTGCCAAAAATGAAAGGGGTACAGAAAATAATAACAGAGCGTCGCGGGCGTCGAAGTCGGCGTAAAGCAGAGTCGAACGCTGGGGCGAGACTGACTGCGGCTCGCCACGCGGAGCCCCTTGTGTACATGCGTGGGTTTCTGGAATAATCGGCGTAGAAAGTTCGACGCGTAGAACATTCGGTCCTCGAACAAGCAACACGGTTCTCGAATTTACCAGAACATTTACGTCAGAGTCCACAAAAATACGTCCCCGCGGCCAGGAATCGAACCCTGGCTTTTCGCGTGGGAGGCAGGTGCGATAACCGTTAGGCCACGCGCGCGCTGCCTACTTGGCCAGCTGCGCGCGCGGCAATACGTCTCCTCAGAAGTACTGCGTCATGTTCAGCAGGGCTTTGTTAACACTTAATTCCTCGAGGAACGCGTCGGGCCAGGGCCCAAATGTTAAGTTGACAACATCCGGATGTGATGACGTTACGGAGGGGTAGAAGAGTCTGTTTACAGGCTTTGATCATTTTAGGTGGTGTTAGTCTTGCGGCAGTTGCCGTCGACTTCTTGATTGGTTCTCTTATTAGAGAACAGTTAGAAACATATATCCTTTTATCTTCGAAAACAACAAACACTAACCCTAATTACCTGGCGAGCACTCTCACGTAAAATTGCTACGACTTACTAAAAGGGTCACTGACATTCCCAAAATCTTTTCAATACATTCGCCAGGCGATTTAATATAAAGTCAGGCGATTACCCAATCAATATTTTTCTGCAGAGTCAAGCATATGTTTAATAAAGCAAAAAAAAAAAAAAAAAAACTCAACCGCTCGAAACCAAAACTGAAACAGGAGCACGGAAGCTCATGGCCGGAAGTCACGTGGCTACATCGGACCACATTTTTTTTCTCCGCTTCTGCGGCGTGTGACGCGGACGACGACGAATTTGCGTTAACAGTTTGTCGTGCGACTGTTTCGTACATCTACCCCTTCCGCTCGATGTTCTATGCTCAAAGAACAACTGGCCGGTACCACGAAAGACAGTTTCGAAGTTGCGGCTTCACGTCCGTCGCAACGTTGGTCCGTCGTGCCCGGCCATCCTGTCGTCCAGCCCGTGGGACGTCGTCATATTGAGAATGACGTGTACGTGTACTTTCTGTGATCTCTGCAACATTTTTTCTTGCTATCAACGTGTTTGCAGCTTTTTAGAAGCCAGAAATATGGGGTTCATATTCTTTTTTTTTAAATTGAATGCTTGCCTGAGACGAACTACGACTTTGAATATATTATGTAGTTATAGTTTGAACACCACGTGACCATGGAAAACGGAGTTAGCGCGAGCAAAACCGGCCAGTTTTCGACCGGCTGTTTTAGCGAAAAAATAGACAACGAATTTTGAGCTCCAAATTGTTCTGGGTATTGTGGCTTTTGTAGGTCATGTTCAAATAAAAACCCCGGCGAGCATTAATATCTTTCCAGTGTTCCTTTAACTGGTGGCAACACAGTGGCAAACGTTCTCTTCTTTGGTGTGACTGAAGAAACACCATAAATATAATATTAATTATAGGGAATAAATATATAAGAACAAATGCTTTTATAGCCTGACCAAAACTCAACCTGATGAATAGATAATAATATCTCACCTTAATATTTGGTGGCATTGCCAGCTTGGCAGCATTTGGTGCGCTTTCTTGATCAGTTAGTAGGAAAGTGCACTGGGAGTCTTCAATTGTGTACAGCAATTCCCCTATAAGAGTGATGTCACAATGGGTCCTCTTTTTTAAATGCTGCAATTAGAATTCTCCATTGAGATGAAGAGGTTGAGGGCACTCACTTGCCACGAAGGTCGTCGTTACCATGACAAGCGTACCGCCCGCGAACACAACCCCAAATGCTGCTGCTACAGTTTCAGCCGCGTTGCCAATATACGCACACACATTGGAGCCTGGTTTTACACCGTGTTGTTGATAACCAACAGCATATTTACGTATCTTGTCCAAGAGCTGAGAGCCGGTCAAGGTTTGATGGGTGTCAACCTAAAGAAAAGAAAGAGGAAGTGTTTTGAGAAAAGAAGGGCTTCCGACCGATCTCATGGTGCTAAAGCAAACCTATTTTCCGGACTTCGCCTCAGTTTTGTGCAATACGCTCCTCTCCGTACGTCTCACTATGGCGCCACAGTTTCTCGCGCCATCAACGCTTCCCTTTGTCTCTTTAAGAACTAATGGTATGTTCCCATGCGAAAGCGGCGACCTACGGAAGTGCGGGACTGGACAAGTGCCGCACTTTTGTGAATTAACAGAATAAATGACACTGTAATATGCAGGGTGTCTTTTCTTAACTGCGTCAAGTTTCGAAAAAAAAAAGATAAATGTTGCATTGAGACACTTTTAATTTTTGGATTCACTTACCCGACTCGGCGACCACTAAAACAAGACTATTTATGTAATTAGGCGGCTAATTAACGGAGTTACCTATATTTATTATAATTAATTACCTTAAAAGTTATATTGCCTTTCCGAAACTGATGTTCAACCTCCAGGCTGTGTGCTCCAAACGCAAGCTGTTACAAACATATCAGAATTTAGACGTTACGGGCCAAAATATTTTAGTTCCGCAGGCTTCCTCAAACCAAAAGTGAGCGAGTGAAAGCGTTTTATTGAGGCCATGAACAGTGGAGAGGGGGAGGGGTAGAGCGCCGGTGGCCACGTGGCCTGAACGTAGACATACAATGGTGGGCTCACGTGTAGACGTCGAGCCTGGCATCGAAGATGAAGTCAAGTAGACGGTTCAGGTAGTCCACGTCTGGGGGGCCGCGGGGTGTGTCCAGTCGTATAGGGTGTTTGTATATGGAAGAACTTGATAGTGGGTGCGTCTCCAGAGGAGGTGTGGGCTGTCCGCTTTTTCGTTATGTGTGCATCTAGTGCATTCGCCAGTCTTGCGGCCCTTGCGCCACTTGGCTAAACGGTCTGAGGTGCAGAGGACGTCGACTTTGAATTTAGTAAGTAAAACACGCTTACGCCGACCGAGGCCCGGGGGAAGGGCAGCGGTCGTTGGGGTGGAAGCAGTTCCCAGAACTTGAGTTTGCAGTCGTGCTGTATTCGGAGGCGCTTCTCCTCCGTGTCGTAGTCTTGGGGGTCCTTGGACGTATCTTTCTGAGTGCCGGAAGCCGTGTACCCGTGGTCTTTTGATTGGAGTTGAAAATCTACCATCTGGGCACGGAGGGTAGGGCAGATTGCGCGTGACAGATCGTGAGCTTCTTCGTTTCCCTTGATGCGGGCGTGGCCGGGGATCCAAAGGATTTGATTTCTGTTCCCTGCTAAAAAAGGCTCGAAATGAGTCTCTTGATGCGCTTCGCCTTGCGGCTCGTGCTGTGGGTTTTCTCGCACTCTGTGAGTGCATCCTACGAGTCTTCGAAGACCCGCTGTTCGCAAAGGCGAATGTATGTGTGTTCGTGAAGAAAGGTCTCGAGTGCCGTGGTGATGGCTTCAAGTTACCCTCCCTTGATTGTGGTCCTGGATGGGCGCTCAGAGGACGTGGATATGGACCGCTCTGGGACGACGACCGCCGCGGAACACAGAGGCCCCCCAGGACCGTCGTCCCCTGCAGCGTTCGTGTAGGTGACCAGTCTGGTGTGCAGCGAGTCCTTCCAGGTTCCGACCATCTTCTCGTGGGCTGTAGTGAGCCTAGTGAGGGTTTCCAAATTTCCTTTGCGAAAAAGGGGTCTGGTGTTCGTCATGTTTACCAGGTCTTCCCAGTGTGGGAGGACCGGCTGCAGCGGCGGCAGGTCCAGCTTGGTGTCGGGGAGCAGCACGAGGATGTTTCGACCTTGTTGAGAATGCTGCAGACGTTCATGGTGGGCCAGTTTCCTAGCCGAGATTTGTGTCTTGCAGGGAGTTCATTCGGGGTTGCTCCCGAAGCTTGCCGATCGGGGTGAACTTCGGGAGACCGGTGAACACTTTCGTGGATTGATGGTTGAGGGTTTCAAGCTTGCGCCAATCTGGTTTGGTTAGCTTGTAGTGACCCGCTCCGTAGCAGAGCGTAGTAGTATGGTCGGGACACGACCATACTAATGGGTGTTTTCTCAAACACCCGTTAGTCACTAATGCTTTTCTTGATTTCTGTACGTCCCCTAACACTAAATGATTTACTTTTGTGCCTATTAAGGCTTTACTTTTGTAATGCGTATCAAGCTACTTTTGATTACTTTGGAAGTACCACTAATGTAACGGTGCACGATGTCACCGGTTTTTATGTGACTAGTCACAAGACGAGGAGTTACGTTCGTTGTGCAGCGCGGCATTATGTATTGGTCGACCAC
Organism: Ixodes persulcatus; assembly: GCA_013358835.2. NCBI lineage: Eukaryota > Metazoa > Arthropoda > Arachnida > Ixodida > Ixodidae > Ixodes > Ixodes persulcatus. The sequence goes on along the minus strand of JABSTQ010009275.1, from coordinate 785,741 downwards.
GCATGTTTCCTCGTCAATGTCAGGTAGACAGACGTTGGAAACAATTCTTCTTAACATTGTGGTACTGATATCGCTGCAACGCACGAGGTACATATTTAAAATCCGCTGATTGTACAATTATCGGAAGTGCAATAGAAGCCAGATGAAATAAAGAAGTCTTGCATTACCAAGGCAACAGTATAAAAACAAAATGGTAAAGGGCAACAGTATAGTTCGATCCTTGTATCATCACAATTATACGCTTCCTAATCACACTGCATTGAATACATATAAAGCCGTACTCACAAGAATTATCTTGGTTGATAATTTCTTCAACCGCTGCTCTATAAATTTGGAAGCGTAGCTGTTTCCAACGTCGAAATCCGGGAGTGATGAGTGTATGACTCGGTTCATAATCCTTGCGGTCATACTTATTTCCTGGTTGTCTCTAAAGGTGTAAAAATGACATATAAATGCACACTCATTGAAAAAAGAAAAGAAAAATTACAACATAATTATGAGTAGAACAGTTTTGTCTCTGTGTTACATTAGGGCGCGAAAGCGATGATCTTACAGGAGCTCTCCTTAAATTTTAACTTTGTCGGAAAGACGTAATCACCAAAATCATAAGTGTTAATTCACGAAATTACTATTCCTGGTTTTTAAAGGTATATAAATTTATGCGCACCAAAATTTTAATACAATGAGAAATTACAGTTAAGGAGTGGTGTTTTCTTAAGAGAATGCAAATTTTTACCGACATATACGAAAGAGCTTAAACGATCGTATTCTTGCCCTGAGCTTAGACGAACGTGTTCTTGCCCTGCCTCTACGTACCTTCTTCACCTGTGTGAAACACACCGCTACACCAGTCGTACCCGTCGTAAATGGGGCTCGTCTGTCCGATGCGCACACATGCGCGGCGTTTACGTGGGGGAGCTACGCGCACGGTTATAGTTACATCCTCACAAACAGTTGTGGATATACTTATAATAGAACCCGCGAGTTCTTTAATGATAAGCAATGCGCACAATATATGACGTGGAATATTTTTATGCGTGCCACGTGCTCATTTTCACTTCTGTACGGTTCTTTTTATCTGTCTAGTCTCAGGTGGGGGCCGTAGCGGCAGACTAAAAGAGCACTCAGGGTGACTTTGAACAGAACCTGGACATAAAACACCATCTGTATAGCGAGGCAAACAATGTCATCTCGCGGTATACATCGAACGTGTTGCTTCGAATACCGCGACCACCTTAAATTTGACTCTTTGGTTACCAACAGAGGAGCGAGTTACTTGCATCCAGTTATTGCTTCCCAGCCAATCCGGTAGTGGTATCATCCGGTAAAAATTCCGTAGAACAAACCATAAAGCCTTAATGTAGTGTAGTGTAGTGACGCCCTGCGATTCTTAAGTTGTCTTTGACTAGAATTCGGTTACGTGTAAATTTTCTTGCCCACACAGAACGCAGACAGCAACAGCCTTGGAAATCCGAGTTCGGGGACACTCTCGGCAAAAGGCCAGGTTGTTGGAATAACGTTTTTACGCGCTTTTATACGTCCGCGTCTTTCCGTGGAGTGCAGTGACGGCACTGGTTGCACTCTGCGGGAAAAAAGAGAGGCTAGAATATCTTAATTTCGTCCGACTTCTTCAGCAACGCACTGCATTGCTCATTGCGTTATAATCATCGAACTTGGGGCTTGCATCGACCTTGGGCGTAATCATCGACTTTGGGCGTTGCTTGCATACGCGCGGTGTTCACCGCTCGTATGCAAGCAACGCATACTAAGATGCTAAAACGTTCTTTCATGAGCATTTTAAAGGGCAACACATTGCAGATATTTTGATCTCGTCTCTTGTCGTCGCCGCTACGGAAACACCCTTCTCTCCGCGCTTGGTGCGAGGCTAGGGAAGTCTGGTTTTTTTCCGTGGGCCGCCCCTGCATCCCGCCGGCAACGACGCGACTAAAGGAGAGTCTTCTGTGTCGTCAGCTTGAAAGACTTGATTTCAAGCATTCCTCGCCTTAACCGAAATCTTACTTTGGCAGTATCCAGTTTCTACACGTAATGTTGTAAGGTTTCAGAAACTTCCACCGTGCTTACCCACTGACTTCGCGGATCACCGAGCACTGGTTGCGTCCGTCACTGGCATTTCCGACGCAGACCACAACGGCTATGAGAATTAACCATGTCGCATTTCGGTCGCCAGTTACGTGACGGCTCCGTTCCACCCGCCTGGCGCGACCTTGCTTCAGCTATCGCTTTCGCTTCTTCGCACATTGTAGGCGAAAAATGCGACTTCTTTTCATAAAAGAGTGAAACTAATTCGAGTTTTGAGTTTAATGCACTACTTGTTCATCCGCGCAAGACACTCATCGAAAAAAAATCCAGTTTTTTCATTTTCTAAATATTTTGTGCTTACCCACCGAGACATGGACCACCCTACTTTTTTATGAATTTGAGGCGGCAGGAGGGTGGGCGATGATTCGGGATATTACGTAATCACATGCCTCTTTTTTCAGGTTGTTTTGTTTATTACTTATTGAATTGCATACTCAATTTTATTCTTAATAACTAGACCGTTACACCTCGTTCGCACTAGTGGAAGACACTTTTGTCGCCAACCGAATTCGCTCACCGGCGAGTTAGCGGGCGATTTCTTGCGCTCTGTCATTGCTGCTCGCGTCCGGTGTTGCCCGGATCCGAGGAGCTCTCATGCTGCAGCCTCACACCGTTTCCGCACTCTAAAAACCATGAAGCGTCTGCTTTTCCCTCGAAGCACTTGGGAGAGCCGATTTCTCTAACCTATGGAGCGACCTCAGCAAGTGACGTGGCATTGACTGTGTTCAGACCTGAAAATTCAGTCTCCGCTGTCGCACTGACCTCGACGTTTCGTCATGCTCAGTGTCTGAGCAAGGTCTGATTCTAAGGTCTCGACATATTACCAGTATCGTCCTCCGCCGAACGCCCTCCATAGGTTGCAGCGTTGGATATACCATATTGGTGTTGTGGGAGGACTAGACGCTCCAGATTGCTTAGAGTGGAGGACACGGTACTTCCCCCTCGCACGTGTCGTTCCTCGGTTTTTATGGCTCGTAAACCTGCTTCAATATCCTCTAAATGTTTCTACAGAACGCCTGTACAAGGACATACAGGTACGATGATCTGGAATTCGCTCTGCGTCACCGGAGCGAAAGCCACAGGTGTGCGAAAACAACTTCTAACCATAAACAGTAAAAAAAAAACCTTTCGCAGGCTCTGCTTTTTTGATAGACGCATAAAAGTAATACACATGTAGCTTTTTTATTTTTTCCGAAACGGGTTTAGTACAAGGAAAGTGCAGTGCCAGTCCATGGCCGACCACGACTTTATAAAACATGAAATGCTTTAAACACGCTACTCCAATCCTAGAACACTGTCTGTCCCACCGTCCGTGCATTTCCCGTTAAATTTGGTGAATTTTATGCAGTGTTGTGGGCGTTAAAAAAACAAATTAAGGAAATACGTTAGTCGTTACTTGCAAATAAAATTAAGGCGTTACCGACCTACGTTACCTCTAAAGAAAATGAACGTGTTCCCGTTGCTGGTAAAAAGTAACGCACGTTACTTTGGCGCTATTTTTTTTTTAAATATTGATTTAACTCGTTTTATTCTTTTGATCTTATAGATCGGCGTAAGCGCCATATTTCAAGAAACATTATGTCCATCCACAAACTGAACATTATTACCTTATCTTTTTTTTATGGTTCCATCTGAAAACTCAGGAGAAAAAACGCAAAAAAGAACGCCAAACAACAAAAACAACAAAACTTGGAGCCCTAAAACATACAAAAAAAATGTAAGTGTAGTTTTATTAAGTCTTCGCAAGCATACGGAACGAGTAACGTAACTGTGTTACTCGTTATTTGAAATAAGTAACATAAGTACGTTATCCGTTACCGTATTGAAAATGTCACGGTTATGTTACAACGTTGCCGGAAAAAGTAACCCGTTACCGCCGAAACTGGTTTTATGACACAAATTGACGTCACGTGACCTAACATCACATGATCTATACATCCATTTTTCTTAGATTTGAGAAGCGCCAGAAAAAATCACAGCAAGAATGGGACGCGACAATGCGATACTGTCAACCGAATTTTTATTCGGTAAGGACGATCATATTACACAACTTGCAGAATTTGCCCATTTCGTTACAGTTACCATAGGCAACACACAGAGTGTTGATTGTGTATTCCTGGACTTCCGCAAATATCCTAGATCCCCCGTTTCTGTACATATTAAATGTTATTAAATGAAACCACCGTTGATTAAAGGAACATGAAAAGCAGTTCGCAGAATGATGCTGGCCGCACTTGGTCCACTCAAGTTATAAACGCAGCTTCTCCCGATTTCTCAACACACTTTTTAGCAGCGGGAAGCAGTTTGTCGTGTGGAATGGAGTAGAAAAGATCTACATGACTGGAAAAGACAGAACTATACCCGTCTCCCACTTACCTCATATGTTTTATCACTTCCCATTGCATAGTCCTTGAGGGAGTACCACGAAACCCACTTCCTTGTCACCCGTGAGAGGTTTCGTGGCACTTCCTCAAGGACTCTGTGGTATGAAGCCTATCCCACTTCTGACTCCATGCTAGGTTGGCGGAGAAAGAACCAGACACGACTGTAATCCGGGCCCCGCAGGGGGCACCTGTGAAAGCAGGTGTTTGGTGTGTGGCGTCACCACGGACCCCAAGCCATGCGGGTTCGCCCGCCCACGTCTGGCTGTGCGTGGCTTTCCCGTGTCTGAGGAAAAGGGCATCTTGGTGGTTGAGCCGAGCCCGGAGTAGGTTTGGACCCTTCGGGGCCCCCGGGCGAGGCAATACACCACTTCGGCCCCCGCTTCTCATAGACTGGAGTCCTGGTAAGGCCCGGCCAGGATGATTCAGTCTAGTCACCACTCCTTCTACTATCCCCTCCCTTCTTTCACCTTTGTCTTCTCCTTCTTTTCACTCTTCTCATTTCTCTTCTTTTCTTTTTGAACTCCTTTGGGGGCAAGGGCTAACCTTGGGTGGTGACAGATACTCTCGTCCAGATCCACACTTGGTTATAGTTTCTGGGTAGCGCTAATAGAGTAATGCTTCCAGCAAAGCCTTATTTGTTATGGGGTGTTACCTATTCCCTCGTTGGGCTCCGTGGTGGGTGGCGCGCCAGAGATTCCGAACACCCTTTGCCTTTTTATGGCGTCCCTCTCTTCAAAACCCCGAGCAGAGCGACCCCCCAAAAGGGTTCGCCCCGCTCCCCCTACTTTTGCAAAAGCCAAAGAACCCGACACCTTTTCACGTTTTCTTGTACTTCATGCTGCAAACGACAGTCTACCGCTGTCAAAGATGTCACCTTTCCTTGTCTCTAAGGTCCTAGAGCAGACGATCGGAAAGAATTACAAGGCAAAAAATCTTGCTGGGGACCTCCTTGTTGAGGTAGAAAATAAAACTCAAAGCACAGCATTACTCAAGTTGACAACTTAGGCGAACACCAAGTTTCTGTAACCCCGCACCGCACTTTGAATACTGTCCGCGGCGTCATCTCCAAAGATGACCTCCTTTAGTGTACTGAAGAGGAAATCCTTGAAGGTCTGCGTCGGAGTGCTGTTGTAGCCGTGCGGCGAATCACCCTACGACGAGACGGACATGAGATACCAACCCGACACCTAGTCCTGACTTTTGAACTCCACTCCCTGCCTTCCACCGTGAAGGTAGGGTATCTAAACTGCAGAGTTCGTCCTTTCGTTCCAAACCCACAGCGATGCTTTCGTTGCCAGCGTTTTGGGCATGGCTCCCGAAACTGCCGTGGCCGAGAAACTTCTGCGAAATGTAGTGCCACTGACCACGTCGCTGACATTTGTGAAAAAAACCATAAATGCATAAACTGTGGCGGACCACACCCCGCATTTTCACGCACATGTCTAAAATGGAAGGAAGAAAAAGAGATAATTACATTTAAGGTCAAACACAATCTTAGCTACCAAGACGCTAGAGAACAGCTTGCCTTCAAGGCAAGGGGTTCATATGCCGAGGCAGTGCGAAGGGGACCCCCACTGTCTAAGGCATCCGTGGAGACGCAGACTTCCCCGGAAGACCTGTCCTCTCCACAAGGGTCCTTTTACGCACGTCCGAAGACGGTGGGCAACCCACCGCCTTCATGCTCCCATGAGGGTGTGCCCTCTAAGAAGGGTACTGCACCCTCCAAGGAGCCAGATGTGCCATCACTGGCACCAGCTGGCCCTTCTGGCCGGAAACGGGGGCTGCCTCCCCGTGCCTCTGGCAGCTCTTCAAAGCCTGGGCGGTCAGATTCACCTCTGCCGCCCAAAGGACCCAAGGTCCCATTGGATGAAAAAATGGATGTGAGCATCCCGCTCTCCGATGAGGACCTTCCTCTCTCTAGATCAGGGTCGGTTTCCTCGGCCTCCTGCGAGGCTGCAGGACGGCCTAAGGACACTGCAAAAAAGAAAACCATCCCACGGATTGTGGCACCAAAAGACACATAAACTACATTTCATAATTTTTGTAAAACACACTTATTGAAGCGTTTCTTTTATTGAAGATAAATGTCTTTCTTCCTTCAGTGGAACTGCAGAGGCCTCCTGCCTAACTACGATGATGTGAGCTATTTTTAGAGGAACACCGGCCCATTGCATGTTGCTTACAGGAAACGCACCTAAAGACCACCTAAACTCATATCTTAAAACACTTCCAGGTGTTTCGTAGGGACCGTACACATGCAGCTCACGCAGCTGGAGGTGTTGCGGTGGTTGTGCAACGTTCAGTTCCTTCTAACGAGGTAGCCCTGCAGAGTTCACTGGAGGCAGTGGCTACACGCATTTTGTTAGATCGAATAATTACAGTGTGTTCTTTGTACGTGCCTCCCAATTATCAGTTACATATGGAGGAGCTAGAAGACCTTGTTAATCAACCTCCTTCACCTTTTTTACTTTTAGGAGATTTTAACGCTCACAATCCCCTGTGGGGTAGTGACAGACGGGATTCTAGAGGGGCCCTTGTTGAACGTTTTTTGCTTTCTGCGGTATTGTGCCTGCTAAACACAAAGGAATCTACATATTTTAGCTCAGCAACTCACACTTTCACTTCCAATGACCTATCTATTTGTCATCCATCATTATTTCCATTGCTTTCATGGAAGGTCATCCCGAATCCTCACGGAAGTGACCACTTTCCCATTATCTTAGAATTTAACCATCTTCCCATGACAGTTCCAACGTGCTCTCCTCGTTGGAAATTCGAAGATGCCAACTGGCCTACTTTCAAAGAATCATCTCTTTTTGCATGCACATCCCTCGACGATCTCGATATCGATAGAGCCACCGAATATATCACTCAGCACATTTTACAAGCCACCATTCTCTCCATCCCCATGACGTCCTCGCATCTACCCAGGAGACCAAAGCCCTGGTGGAACAAAGATTGCCGTTTGGCCAAAAAAGAACAAAATCGAGTGTGGGGTATATTTAGACTCTACCCTACTACACACAATCTTATTGAATTTAAACGAAAAAGGGCCCAGGCGAGGTGGATTCGAAGGCAAGCGAAGAAAAAAGTTTTAGAGGGTACGCTTCTTCAATTAACTGCACTGTATCTGCGAAGGAAGTCTGGGATCGCGTATATAAAATTGACGGCTCTTACCGGGTATTCACTGTCCCACTCTTGAGTCGGAACGGAGTGTGTCCTGCAAGTCTTGAGGAACAGGCCAACATCCTCGGTGACCACTTCGAGAACGTCTCCAGTTCCGAACATTACACTCAAACGTTCCAGCGACACAGGATCAATGCAGAAAGAAAAGCTGTTATCACATCAGGTGGCACGCACGAACCTTATAATACTCTATTTACATTATACGAACTTCAAATGACACTTCTTTGTTCCAAACAAACTGCCCCTGGACCAGATGGTAATCATTATAAAATGCTCGAACATCTTCATCCATCCACTTTGTAACTAATTTTGTACCTTTTTAATAGAGTTTGGCTCGAGGGCCACTTTCCATCCTCCTGGAAGATTGCTGTGGTTGTACAAGTGCTGAAGCCCGGCAAAGATCCCTCTTGTGCATCTAGACCAATAGCTCTAACTAGCTGTCTTTCCAAGACACTAGAAAGGATGATTAACAAGAGACTCATGTTTTTTTCTAGAACGAAACAACTGCCTTGATAAGTTCCAGTGTGGTTTTCGTTCAGCACGGTCCACTGTCGATCATCTCGTCCGCTTTGAGACCTTCGTACGTGAGGCGTTTGTCAACAGGCAACAGTGTCTCTCCATCTTCTTTGATTTGGAGAAGACATACGACACGGTCTGGCGTTACGGCATACTGCAAGATTTATTCGATCTTGGTTTCCGTGGCCGAATGTTGAGTGCTTTACAGAGTTACCTGCGGCACCGTACTTTCCGCGTGAGGCTGGGAAAAACTCTCTCTAAGGAGTTTTTACAGGAAAATGGAGTCCCTCAGGGGGTGTACTGAGTGTCACTCTTTTTATCGTCAAACTTAATTCCATTGGCCGTGCAATTCCTCCTTCGGTGCAATATTCTTTATATGTTGATGATCTCCAGATCTCCGTTTCATCCTGTAATTCCTCAATTTGTGAACGTCGCGTCCAACTTGCGGTTAATAATTCGGTCAGATAGGCCGATACAAATGGTTTTGAATTTTCTCCCGAAAAAAACAGCTTGTGTCAGCTTTTCTCGTCGACGTGGTGCTCTTCAGGAACCGTCTTTGAACATGTATGGTTCTCCTGTTGTTGTAAAAAATGAACACAAGTTTTTGGGCCCTGTGTTCGATTCCAAGTTGACTTTCGTTTCACACGTTAAGAGCTTAAAACTCAAGTGTCTTAAATCTCTGAACATCCTTAAGGTCTTGTCACATGTATCATGGGGCTCCGACCGACTGTGTCTGTTGCGTATCTATCGCTCAGTCATTCGCTCTCAGCTTGATTATGATTGTATTATCTATAACTCTGCTCGGGCATCAGTTCTAAAGATGTTAGATCCCATTCATCATCAGGGACCGCGATTGGCTACTGGCGAATTTCGCACGTCCCCAGTGCTTAGCCTTTACGCGGAAGCAAACGAACTGTCCCTTGAGTATATGAGTTTTTCCCTGGGTTTTATGTACTCTGTCAGGGTGCGCTCTGTCGCGGAGCACCCCGTTCGAGATAATATTGAGACTATCAAGTTCCAACGCACATTTGAAAACAAACCTTCCATAGTCCCCCCTTTATCGATGAGGAATAATACTGCTGCACAATCTGCTGGGATGGATGCAAAGCCTCAGCTAGTCCAGTACCCACCAGATATAGCTCCATCGAACAACTGCCATATACATTGCGACCTTACACTGACCAAGTATAACAAAAAGATTGTTCCACAGGAAGTCATAAGGCAGGACTTCTTTGAGCTTCAGACCAAATATCACGAGTGTGCCAGTCTTTATACAGACGGGACAAAGAAAGACTCGGTAGTAGGCTGTGCTATGGTGGGACCATTGGTAAATCAGGTGAAGAGAATAAATTCAAAAGCTTCTATACTAACAGCGGAGCTTTATGGTTTGCTGCTGGCTGTTGATTACATAATCAAAAAACGACTTTCTCACACTGTAATCTACACCGACTCTTTAAGCTCTCTGAAGGCAGTCGCATCAATGAACCGTGTAAAAAGCCACTGGTGTCTGAGTTAAAGCACAAGATTAATCTGGCTGCTAAGAAAAATCTTGACATGGTCTTATGCTGGGTTCCTAGCCATGTTGGCATTCCTGGAAATGAAGCAGCTGATTGTGCAGCCAGCTCTGCTAATGATCGAGAAATTGACACAACCAAATACCCTACAAAGATTACCACAACTCTCTGAAACGTTGCATCAAAGCAAAGTGGCAGCTGCAGTGGAACAGCAAAACCAGCAACAAACTACACGCAATGAAGCCTTTTCTAGGCGAGTGGGAGAGTGCCCGACATCGGGAGCGCTTTTATGAAGTCATACTCTGTAGGTTACGAATCGGCCATACTCGTCTCACACATGGACACCTCTTGAGCGGGGAGGATGCCCCTGAATGTGTGCACTGTAACCTACCACTAAGTATTATCCACATACTCATTGAATGCCCTATGTATGACCAATGCCGGTATAAACACTTCTCCCTGCTTTATCAAGAACACATTCCACTACACCTTGCCCTACTACTAGGTGACGAACCGCTCATTCCACACAGTTGTGTTTTTAATTTCCTCAAAGATATCGGCCTTCTACACCGACTGTTATTTTACTTTCTATCCTAAATTCTTTGTCATATTTTTTACACTTATACACATTCATGTTCATGGTTTTATCATATATTTCGCTACTATAGCGCTCTCCTCTTCTTAAGCCCGAATTGCAATAGTCTAAGCTTGGCGCAATATAGCCTTAGTTGCTGATGCGCCATAAACCCCCAATCAATCAATCAATCAATCAATGTAATTCGGGGTGCTATGTAAAAAACACGCCTTTTTCTGGTCGTTTTTTACCAACCAGCCTGGCCCAGCTGAGATACTTCGACAAAAATAGTCTCAGAAAACAACCCACTCCTTCTGCTATGAGTGTCTCCTCGTCACTATGGTCCTGAGCGGGCACTCCATCTTGTGAGTCTTAGCTGTAGAAAACACATCTAAATTCAACGTTTTGCACCATTTTAGATACGTAGACGATTATTTGGTATTCGTTGAGAGGGCTAATTTCCATCAGACGCTTGAAGATGTGCTGAAGATATTCACGAAAAAAGGGCTAGGACTTCGATTCACCTATGAAGCCCCAAAAAAGAACCTCATTCAGTGCCTGGATCTCGTCGTCGAAGTGGGGGACGATAATGTTTGGTGGTGTTGCAGTCCCAGGACAGCAAATGCTCTTCTAAACTTTCAATCAGCCCACTCCAAACTCGTCAAACAAGGCATTGCCTTTTCCTGTCTGTGGACTGCTTTAACAAGCACATGCATCCACAAATTGAGTTCCAGCTTCATGTCCCAAATTCAACGGCTCAAGGATTCGGGATATCCTAATTCGGTCATCTCTTCAGCTAGGGAAAAAATTGAGAAATACCTTAAAACGGGTCCAGAGATCAAGCAACGTGACCTCGAGCAGAAAGAGAAAAAGAAAACTTCAGTCATGCCGTACACCCACCACCTTTCCCACGGACTCGACAAAGTCGCCTCGAGGTATAATGTGAATGTTGTTTTTCCACCCGCTACAAGCTCAGCTCAGTGTGCTCCGCAGTCAACAAACGCGCGAGAATAGACGATCTTACGTCTCACAGCGGCGGCAGCGTCAGACACAAAATGCAGTTTGTCGCCTGCGTAGAAGGCGTGGTCTACAAGATTCCGTTTTCCTGCGTGCGTGCGTACATAGGACAGACTGTGCGTTGGCTAAACATGCGACTACGAGAACACTACTGTTCTATGAAAGGAACCGCTCACACACATCTCGCGATGCATTGCCGGGATTGCCGATGCCAACCCTTTTTTACCAACACGACAGTCATGTTCCGACACAACCAGAAACTACCCCGAGAAATGATGGAGACGTACCACATAACACAAAATGGATCCATGTGTGTGAGCCAGCCCACAGTAACTTTGATGAACAGTGAGATCGGTTTTTTGGATCTCGGATAACTCGGCCGGTTGCGTGTTGAGTGACAGAAGAAGCTCGAGGGCCACGGAGGGGCATGCCTGCACGAGCAGCAGCAGCATCTTATGTATTTTCTTTGCAATAGAATCAGTTGCTAGTTCAGCGATTGTCCTGTGTTTTCTCCACTGTCAGTCCTTGTCCCAGTTGCGCTCTATGTTATGATGAACTCTTACCAATTCGCCCAATTGTCCATTTTGCTAGGTTTTATTTTACCATTCACTCTTCTGACCAAGTTGAATAGCTCAAGTTTTTTCGAATTTCCACTGCCGTTTTCCTAATTTTTTGAAGAGAGATGACCACTTGCACGAAGTTCTTCCTGGCGGATTTTGTTGCCTTCCCATTGCATATTCCTCGAGGAAGTACCACGAAACCCACTTCCTTGTAACCCGTGAGAAATTTCGTGGCACTTCCTCAAGGACTCTGTGGTTTGAAGCATATCCCACTTCCGACTCCATGCTACGTTGGCGGAGAAAGAACCAGACACGACTGTGATCCGGGGTGCTATGTAAAGGAACACGCTTTTATCTGGTCGTTTTCTACCAACAAGCCTGGCCCAGCTGACGAGACTTCGACAACGACGTGAAGCTTAACTACCAGTTCTAACGTCAATTCACTGTTGAGGAAGACCTGCTTCTCAACGCTGCAAGGGCAGTGGTGCCAGTCAAGTGCCGGCCCGGAAACCTGCAACTTCTACACGATGGTAGCTTCGGCATTTCAAAGACACTACCAGAGAAACAGGCTCAGTATGGTGGCCGGGACTACAAAAAATGTGGAAGAGACAGTAAAAATATGTCATCCCCGCATTCAGAAGTCGACAAAGAGAAAATGCCTCTGCTTCCAACGGAATTCCCTAACAGACTATGGCACAGGGTGGAAATGGATCTCTTTTACCATGAAGGACACTGGTGGTTAATTGTGACCGATTATTTTTTTGGTATTCAAACATTGCACGACTACAAACACTGACTACGCCAGCAGTTGTCACCCACCACAAGTCAATTTTTGCTTGTTACGGCATACCAGATAACGTTTTTTCCGACAACGTCTGTCAGTTTCCTCGCGTAGCGACGTTCGTGTTTGCTACATTTGCTAGGGAGTATGGATCTACATATGTCACATCCAGCCTTTGTTATTCCCAGAGCAATGGGATTAGGAGAAGTTGCCATAAAAATGATCAGAACGTCGATGTCAGAAACGGGAGACCCCTGCAGATACACTTCTCTCGTACCGTACGACACCTTTAAGAAACAGGTACAGGCCTGCGGAACTCCTCGTGGGAAGACGCCTCCGGTAGAACGTACCTACACCAAACAAGATGCTGCTTCCAGTGCTCCCCAATCTACACCGGCTGAAGAGCTTCGAGAAACAAAGGCGCGAACAAAAACAATCGCCGCCACGGAGCTCGTGAGCTGGCGGACATCGTGGGTGGTACAGATATCTGGGTTGTAGACCTCAAAAGGAGAGGCACAGTACAGCAGCCAGCACATGAGCCGAGGTCCTACATTGTGGATATCGATGACTGCACCGTTCGGAAGAACAGGACTCATCTTGTTCTACACGCCGATAAACTCCCGTCGACTGATTCGTCATCACAAGTATGCCAGGATGCCTCTCATGCCCACAGTAAGAGTGGCATCTGCTTACAACCACCACGACGGTACAGTCCTTAAAAGGGAGAGACATGGTATGAAGCATCCCGCCACCTGCTGACTAGACTTTGCTGCCAGCTGGTAGAAGACGGAGAGAAAAAAGCGTGCTCCTCTTTGTGACACTCTGGCTTACAGTCGCGTCTGGATCTTTCTCCGCCAGCCTAGCAGACTTTACGATGAGAAGTCAACGGAAGCCGTCAGGAAAACCTTCAGGCGCCTCTATTCAAAAAGTCGCGAACGCTGCAGTTCGGATCTCTGAAGGCTGGAACTATCCAACTTGGTCAGAAGGTAAGGCTCGCAAGGTGGAGTGGCCGCTCAGAACCATTGTGACGGAGAGATACTCATGCCAGAAGAAAGCGGGTGGTCTCCTCAGCTTACACTTGTTGGGTCTAGTGCTCAAGGATCCCTTGATGGTTCGGTATTCTCAAGAAGTCATATAACATATAAGGGAAGGGGGAAACGGGTATAGTTCCGACTTTTCAATCGACGTAGAAAATCTTTTCTTCTCCGCTCCACAGGAACAACTGTTTCCCCGTTGTTAAAAAGTGCAGTAAGGAATCGGGATAAACCACGTTTAGAAAACATTAAATCCGAGCGTGTTGGTAAATATACTTAAACAACCGGAAAGAATAAACACGAAAACGCGTCAGTTTTTTTCCCGTTTTCGTGTTTATTCTAAATTCGGGTTTAACAAGTGCAGACTATTTCAGTCAACCGCAGGCCGTGTAGCTTGAGTAAACGGTAGATTTTTTTTTTTTAAATAACAATTTACATGTACAGAAACGAGAGAAATGTATTGGGTCTCGAGTTGCCCTGTACTTGTGTGACAGTTCATTGGCGTAGCGTGACAGAGTTATAAGCAAGGAGCACGTGGTAAAAGGGGGTTTAGTTTATTGAGGTATCTCGACAATTTTTTAATGTTAGTGAATCCGGCCATGGTGGAAAATGAAGAATCCATAAAATATACGCTATGAGTAGGGTGTTGAACCCGAACCGAACCGAAAACCGGAACCAAACTGTTTGTTAGCCAAACCGGAACTGAGCCGAACCGAAATCTTCGCCGACATCTTATAACTGAACCGGAATTGAACTGGAAAACATATAACGGTAACCGGTTCAAAAAGGTTCACGGTTATTTTATTTATTTTTTGCTCTTTGGTTAGCATGACAAAATGAATATTTGGGAATGGATAATTCCAAGCTGTCGGGAAACGTTCCCGACAGTGACGTACAATGACGGCACAGTGCTCCTTCTTTCCACCTATTTTCACCCTCTCCTTTTTTGTATATAAGCAAACTCTTGGTGTAAATAAATGTTGTTGCTAGTTGGAAGTTTGTGGTTGCCCGCCCTTTCTCGTTTCCTTCCTCATGTTTATTCCCATCTCCTTCCTACCAAATGTTGCGATTCCGCAGCGTAATCCCGAATAAACAATTAGCTTATTTCCCGACCTGCAGCCGCGAGCGGCGGCCATCAGAACCACGCGGCATGACGTCAAAGGGGTGCTTGTAAAAAGATAGCAAGTTCTGCGAATACCTGCTCTTTAAAAGGTAATTTTTCTTGAAATCTTGTCGTTGCAACATAAATTTAAATGCGTCAAAAACCTGGTATTATCTACAAAACTTTTATTATGCGGAGTTTTAGTAGCGCCATCTATCCTGGGTCAACAAAACCGTCAGATCTATCTGCTACCGCGAACAGCCGCCAGAAGCCGGAGGGGGATTTGAGCAGAGCCGGACGAGGATGGCCGGACCCGGACGTCCACGTTGGCACTTTCCTCCTTTCGCCATGTTGATCGGTCTGCGCAAGCACGTGTGACTGGTGGCCCTACAGAGAGAGCTTCACCGGAATCTCGCGCGTCCTCCTTTCGCGTCACAGCGCACGTGACTCGGAAAACGTTGAAGCAGTTGGAGAGCTGCCGATAACCTCAATGTTTGTCAATATTAAAAATAAAAGGTTGGACATACAGAAAACGTGGTTTTTTAGGTCGAGACTCCAACTCACAAATTATTTAAGCAACGCACTGACATTGTTCCACAGCTCCCTTAAGGCTGATTCAGACACATGACTTTGATGACGGTTAAGAATTGAGCGTGTTGATACATTCTTGTAAATAGATCAGCTTGAAATTGAGAACTTTTCTTCGTGTTCAAGTATAATTCTAAAGTTCAAGCTGATCTATTCACATGAGTTTAATTGTGTTGTGTGCATGTTCATACAGGCTTAACTTAGTCTGCTTCAATGAGCGATTTGTCTCCCAGCTATAGATGAGAAATTTAGCCAGTGCAGTATAACCGCTAGCCTGTGGCCTTTAACGTGCACCACGCAGTAGTGATACGCGACCGCACACCGGTACGATGCTCATCCAGATCGAAATGGGGCAGGGGTAGAGATTGAACCCAGGATCCGTGGGTTCTGCAGCGCGTGCTTTAGCTCCCCTTTGAGATTCCGGGGAGACTGATGACGGGATGTTTCGGTGCAATTGGCTACGGTCACACCGTTAATGCACAACTACAAATACCGTATTCCGGCACCGTTTCCGGCGTGTTTCTTTCATTGTATGACGGTCGTCGATTTCGGCAATAGCAGACGACATCGGAAGCGACGCGCTATTTTTCTAAACGAATTAACAGCGCATGATTATTTTCTTCCACCAATAAAACATAATAAATAGAGATAAAACAAGAACAAGAAAACATTTGCGGCGTACCCTTTGTTTTTCAGCAATCATTGTCGGCTACATGTTGCCGCCTGCTACGAACTCTCTGGTTGTTACCGTGTCTCTTTTTTCGTCTGCAACGTTCTTCTGTGTTGCTTTGTGGTGTAAGCCACATTCACGGTGCGCTTAGCTCCCAACGAGCAAGCGAAAGTTGTTCGCTTGCTCGTTGGGAGCTAACCGCTCCCAACGAGCAAGCGACGCACGGGGAGTGCCAGAGGACGAAACAATGTACCGACGTTTTCGGGCGCAGTTTCGGCGGTGACCTCCGGGCACTTCTAGAATTCTGCGCTGTGTGATGGCGCGCTTCAACAAGGAGCAAAACATCCAAAACAAGTCACCGACAACATCGGTGTCATCGCCGAAACTGACGATAAAAAATGCTGACTCGCGGTAGCTCGATACTTTCAGGAGTTGATTCATGGCATCCTTTCAAACAGTCATCGATCCTTTGCACTCACCCTGTAGATAGGTCTTGTCGAGGCGCGAGATTTAAAAAAAAAAAAAGATATATAAAAAAGAACGGGTGTTGTGTGCATAACGTCGTGAAGTGCGCGAAACGTGGTCGCAAGCCATATTTCAAAGAGGAGCTCGTTTAGAATAAGTAGACAGTTTGAGAAGGGTTTCTTGATACCTACGATATCGCCGATAGCGATACTTCGTAACGATACAACGCATGCGCAAAAGCGGCGGCAGAGTATGGGGTATCGTAATGGGAGTCGTCGGAACTATCTACCAAACGTTCCTATTGATCGCATCCCTTTTCCTTTCGCCACCCTCATTGGCGGAGAAATAATCGTAATCGTATGCCAACACCGCCTAGAATACAAAACGGAAGCGCTCTGAGAGATGGCGTCGAGCTGCGTCAACACTGACGGCCAAAGGCCCAAAAAAGGTTGCCGGCGTTTCAACCGGAAGTTTCGTCATTTGAGACGAGGCGTCACGTGAATTCACGCTTCGGGTTCGTCCGGCGCCGATCTCGGTTCCTCCAGCTGCATCGAAAGGCCTTCGTGGTGGCTGTGCTGTGTTCGCGGTGAATCTGGTTCACTGCTCCGCGGTACATTGTTTTAACGCGAGCCATAAAGGGCACAAGATGTTCCGGTTTCCGTGGAACGAAGAGCGGAAGCAATGATGGGTCGTCGCGGTTAAGCGAGTGACGGAGCAAAGTAACCCGTTACAGCCAAGCGTCGGTGCCCGTTTATGTGGGCCCCGTTTTGTCACAGGTCAGCACAGCGTGTTCGATCTTTCTTCAGGTTGGGGCCGCGTGAAATGACGATTTCGTACACAGACCGTTACACCCGGAAGAAGGTCTCGATATACCTGCTAAGGGGTGAGCACGGCTTGCCGTACAAGTCATCCGCGAGAACGCGGGATATGGTCTCGCAGACATCAGGTTGCTTGCTATCTTCGCAGACAATTAGTTCATCGCGCTACGTTTCGTCCAGAGACCGTTTCATCGGCAGCAGCGGCTCTGGGATGTATTCCTGTGCATGGACTCTCAAGATTTATAGCCTCGTTGCTTTTCACAGTGTGGATTAACTTAAGAGCAGGCATTCAAACACAACCAACGGATATCAGCCACATAAACTTGACCCTCAGCTCGTAAAAAATAAACAAAAGCGAGCAGGCAGAACCTACATCTTGACGGATAATAAAGCGGTCGTGCGACCCTGCGTAGCCCACATCAAAACCGGGGCATGTTTATGCGTGCTTCCTCACTCAACATCAATTTAAAAAAAGACAAAAAAACAACAAAACAACGTGCGGGTGTAGAGACATGGCACACGTTGGACAACCTGATTGAAGTAAAAAAAAACATGCGAGTGTTTAAGAGCCACGGTTCTCGCGTATTTCGATGTCGTCGAAAGGAACTTTTGAACGGAAGTGTCTTTTCGATCGCACGAGAAAGGTACGCAAAAGCTCCGATCGGACATTTCAGCTATAGCCGCGTCCCACGGCGTGCATTTTCACCTATTTCATTTGATGATGTAATCTAACGTAACCATCAAAAATAAAAGGCTATGAGGAACGCTGGCTCAAATGAAAAACAAACTAGCTAATCTAGCTTGAGTTTTCATGCGAAAATCCGGAAAGCGCGGCGCTAGTGCAGCTCGCCGCCGGCCGCCCTTCGCTCCATTCTTTTGTGGCCCTTCTCGATGCTTCTGGGTACCGATTCCCACTTAACATTTTCGCGCAAGTAACTTTAGATGCTCAGAAATTAGCAAGTAACCCGGCAGCAAAGGAAGGTGGCTCGAATTGATCGGGTTCAACACCCGCACACGCTGCCATACCCGTCATGGTGCTCGTCGGCTGCTAGCTACGAACCGGAAGTTAATATTATCCAGAGTGCTTTGCGGGTGCTGCCAAACGCCGGTAACCTATAGGCTCTGGGCAGGGTTCCACAGAGTGCCGCCGTCGATTCGCCACCGTGACCACATGAGGCAACACTGGGACGGCTGAAATCGGCAGCGCCGCCGGCCTACCCTTGCGAGATTACGTTATTACCAACTCCGAGCGCTGTGTTGTCGCGCGTTACACTACCGACTGTTTTAAGAATCTATCAAACGTTAAATATATAAACGTGCATGCCTGTGTGTTTGTGTCGTCCTAGCATTAGGGAGTTTTAGTAGGTGCCTTCCTCGATAGGTAGAGACAACCCGAAACGGGAGCTAGCATAACGAAATTGAACACCCTGATATTACGGACAAATATGAGTGAAAGCAAGTAGACAGCGCAGTTTTATTCTTTCTTTTTTACATTATTTGCGCGCGCCTCAAGATAACAAAAGTGAAGACTTCGTCTAGCTTCTCTCCTCTGCGAAAGCGGAACTAAAAGAAGCGTTCCCCCTTTCCTCTTACCCTTACTCTCTATTTTTTTCGAAGTGAACTCTTCCCGCATGAATAGCTGACCTCATTTTGGTGATTAGCTTGGCTGTTTTCAGTACCCTCTGAGGGATCGTGTTTTTCGTGCAAGCTGGCTGTAGTTTGGCCGGTGTCGTACGCAGTTTCTTGTCGCAAGCCGATGCTCGTTCTTGTCGATTGAATATGCTGTTCACTTTTACATAGAACAGAAATAAATTCCGCATGGAGAACCTTTTCTTCTAGGGTAAGTACATTTTTATAAATTATTTCTTGAGTCGATTGTTTTCTCGCAGCGGGGACGAAGTTAGAACCGCTTAGACACAGGTCGAAATAGAGCAACCATCTTGGGCAGCTACGCGATCATGCCAAAGGCGCAAACGACAGTCCGTTCTGCAATCGGCGAAGCGGAGAAAACGCTCACTTCAATTTCCGATAACTACGCTCAAACGTCCGCAAAACGTCGTTCAATCAAGATGTGTCCGCGGAGCAGAGAGCAGTGAGAATGTCAAAGGACTGATCTGACTCTAGAGTTATCGCATCGAATCCAAAGACAACGCCGGGCTTCGAGCGCATTAATTCCAAATATCGAGTCAAATAGCGTATTTAGAAATTCCTCCCAAGTCAGGAAATGTGAACGAAATGCTTATTTTACACGTTTTACGTTATTTATTCACCTCCGACGACGTTGTATTTTCCACGGCATCGACGGAAACCTGCGGAGCTTCACGCCTGCATAGCTTCCGGGGTTGCGACAGTCCGGTACGCAACAGTGCCTACAGCTTCGGCGTTTGCTCTTTGGCGACATCCGAGTGCAATCTTAAGAATAAACGACTAAAAACGCACGAATCAACACCTTCAAGTTGATGCGTGAACAGCCCCACAAGCAAGCAAGTTCACGAGAGGGCCTTCTCAGTGTTGCAAATAGTTTGAGCTAGATGACGCAACGTGTCACACCAAACTTGTCTGCCCGGAGGGTATTGCCTGAGAGTTGGCTTCAAGGTTTCAACAAAACGCAGCAGCCCTTTTCCCCCAGGGACTCACGCGGTCGTGCCACGCTTTTTTCCGGCCTGCCAATCGCGACCTGTCGTTGCCGGGCAGCGTCGGAATGCCGATTGTGCATGTGTCCGCGTTCGACACGAAATGAAAAGCAGCGCGCGTTCTTTTAAAGCAATAGCTTTACGGGCGACACTTTGCAGAGATTTCGAACGAGTCCGTGGTAGTCGCCTTACGCGCGAAGAAAGGAAAACCTTTTTTCTTTCTCTACGCTCTAGGCGCGAGGCCTGGGAAGTCGGGTTTTTCCATCGGCCGTGCAGGGCGAAGAAAGAAGAGCGGGGAGCCCCGGCATAGCGTCAGTAACGACTCGAGGAAGGGAGAGTCTTCGTGCCGTGTGTTTTCAAGCATTACTCGCGTCAGACGAAATTTCACCTTGGCAGTATCCATTTGCTACGCGTAATGTTGGATGGTCTTAGGAACTTCCACCGCGCTTACCCATTTACTTCACGCATCACTGAGCACTCGTGGCGGTCGTCAGTGGTATCCACGACGCCAACCACGACGGCTATGAGAATTAATCACGTCGCACCTCCGTCCCCTGTTACGTGATGGCACCATTCCACCCGTATTGTGCGGCCGTGCTACATATATCGCTTTCGTTTCTTCGCACATTGTAAGCAAAAATACGACTCTTTTTTTTCAATCTCGTTTTGACATTTTTGTTAGTCGTCTTGAATTCGACCGCACCATTGAAGCGTTGTGTCCCTCAGTGCCGAAGTAATTACAATGTTGACCCAAAGGTGACGGCATTTTGGTCTTGAAACGAGGATTACCTTCGTGATGCTTGGATACGATTGATACCGCGGGACGATCTCGTCATGAGACGTGTTGTTTGGTTGTGCATACGTGGTTGTCTGTGCTATTATTTTGCTCGATCAAGCCTCATGACATACACACAATGGATACATGAGAGTTCTTGGAAGGCGAGAAATACCCTATTTATGATTCCAGGTTCCCATGGGAATGCTTGGAGCTGTGAAACTTTCCCTAGAAAAATATGCTTAAGTTTACACTAGGGGTGTGCGAATAGTGAAATCTTCGAATACGAATCAAATGCGAATAAGACAAAAAAACGGGCTTCGAATATCAAATCGAATATCGAATATGTGTCTAGAAAACAAAAAAAAACATACAAAACTAGAGGTAACAGCAGGGTTTATTGCCTTTTTAAAATGAATCAATGCAACTGCATTTTACTGAGCTGCAGCAGGCTAAGGATACTTCTAGTATGCACTCATTACAAATTATCGTGTAGGAAAATTAACTCCCTAACGTGTTCAGAAAGTAAGCGCTCCCTACGCGCCATGACAACATTTCCGCCAGTAGAAAGACTCTTTCACTCGCGAAACCTGCGAAATTTCACTAAAGTTTGACGACGTTCGACTTATAGACAGGGTTGCCCGCTGCTGCACGAATATTTCGAATTTTGGGAAATAAATAATTTAGAAAGTAGTTTATTTTATATTTTGTAAAGTGATTACCGATGTTTACAGCATATAAAAGCCAAATATGCGCATTTAACGCTTTCATTAGTTATTACTGTGAACCAGTGATGCCAATAAACCCACCAAATAGTGCATTTTTCCTCCGCCAAATAAAATCAACTAATGTTTTTAATTTTTTCGCTTGCGCACAAAAGTAGAGCTTCAGTCGAACCTTTGTCGAACATTACGTTTAAGTTTCGAAAAAAGTCGAACTTGGTCGCACTCGAACCTTGGCAGGTTCGCGACATCCCTAGTTCTTACTGCGCGGGAGTGGCAGGAGAGATTGTCGATGGCGATGCAATGTGCTGTTCGCAACTAGCTTTTGCTTTTTTTTTTTAAATTTTCAAACATTTATATTAGATAACACTCTCGAGATTTGTTTTTTATTTATATTTTACTCTCGAGGTTTATTTTATTGAGTCAATTTATAGAACACGCACTTACATCACATATTTCTATAAAGGTGCCACACAACAACGGGCTTGGCGAAAAATAAACTAAAACTGATCCTCTCCTGCTGCCATCGGACAGATAGAAACGGATAAGACCTATAACGCATGCCTCATACGCCTTTCTCAGTGAGTAAACATTCATAGGAGAATGCGTGGCAGGCAGATTATTCGTTACTTGCTCGAATATTCGCAGTTTGTGCGAATATTCATCGCTTTTCCCGAATATTCGGCTTTCAACGAATATTCGGGAACTTCCGAATATGCTATTTTTGAACCGAATACGTTTCGAATAAAGAAAATATTCGATTCGTGTTCGAAATTTAGAATATTCGCAAACCCTAGTTTACCCATAATTCCCTCTATTGTCAGCATTCTTGTTCAGTTTCGTTTTCTGAACAAATCTCAAAGTTTATATAGCATTAAAGGGACACTGACACCACCAAACGTTTTTCTTATTTTCTGCTGGCGATTTAATGTGGTGTCAGGACGCCATCCAATCCAATCAATATTTTGCTGCAGTGTGTGAGGGGGAAAAGGGCGCACACGACACGACAAAAGCCGTTGTGCAAAGGAGGTCGCTCCTCTCCACTTCAGCTTTCCTAGTTTCCGCCCCTCTCTTGCTCGCACCGTGCTCCTTACGTTGTATTGTACCGAGAAGGAGGGTGCAATGTGAAGGAGCGAAATGCCGGAAGTCATGTGGCTATCGCTCCCTACAGTTTTTTTTTTCCCTCTACTCCGCTCCTACCGCGTGTGAAGCAGGCGACGACGACGAGGTTGCATGCACCGTTTTGCACCGCTTGTCGTGCGATTGCTTCGCTGTTTTGCGCTTAAAGATTGATTGGCCGCTCCAGCGAACGGCAGTTGCGAAGTAGCGGTCCCACGTCCGTCGCAACGTTGGTTCCCCAGTTTCGCGTCCGTGGACAAATAAATCTCGACACACCCTCTGGACAGCTACCACCATCTTTAAACTATGGCGGCAACCAGACAACCGGCTTGCCGGTTGTTTGGTTTCCGCCGTCGCTCATAAATGGCGGCACATCGTACAGCCCCGCTGCTCTTCCTTCTTCACCAGAGTGGAAAGGCTGAAAGTTTTTTTTCAATCATTGTATTTGCAGTTTTTTGAAAGCCACCGACGATAGATTTTATATTCTTTGCTATTTTTAATACAGAATGCGTGGCTTAGATGACCCATGTCTTTGAATATAGACGTTTTCCGTTTCCTTTCATTCTCAGTCAGGTGGGTTTCATATCCGATATGAGGGACGAAAAAATAATGAGACATTCCAAGCTGGGATATGCGAGAAGATATAGGTCAGAAAAAACAAGAATGTGTGACAATCACGCGTTTTCGTGAACGCCTTCCAGCGGCGTGGAGAGATCAAAACGACGTTTTAACGCATACCAGAAGTGACGACATTCAAGATGGCTGCACCCTTGTGGAAAAGGTGTACATTCGGTACGCTATCTGGAATGTCACGTGACCACAGAAAATAAAGTGAGCGCGCATAAACCGGCCAATTCTCGACCGGCGGTTTTCGGGCGGTAAGAAGACGTATTTCGAGTTGCAAATTGTGTTCTGGGTAGTTAGCTTCTCATATGTCATGTACCATTAAAAATCTTGCTGTGCATAAATATCCTGTCAGTGTCCATTTAAAGATGACGCACACCAAATATTCTAATGCTAAAAATGGACAGTTTTTGTAAACGCTCTGATACGAACCTAACTAACTAATCGAAGGGAAGTTTTTCTCAGTTTATGTTTGTAATTTTTATTGCTCCTACAAATAAAGAGTGTTGTGAAACATTATCTGTATTGTGAAACATTAACTGTTTTGAAGCCAGGGAAGTACAAAACATTACCCAACTAGAACAAGTACATCAAGGTGTCAAGTGCGGTTGAAGCCTCGATAGTGTCTTTTTAACTCTTGCTCGCGTGTGACGAAGCAGGTGTCTTTATTCTTGCGAAATTTGCGTCGGGGTCCAAGATCGCCGTTTTCCTCACATGCTTTTCTCAGAAATAACTACCGTAATTCAGAAACATATATGTATTGATAAATTAGTTAGTTTTGTAGTCAACACATTTGAACAACCTTAATAGTACCATGAAATTATTTTCAACTTCTCTCTTCTTAGCTTTTGTCCTCAACTAAAAAGCGAAAGAGAGAAAAATAACGTGGTCGTGACGTGCTAGGGCACTGGTACGAACGCTCCAAGCTTCCCCCGTGCTTTTTAAGCACACCATGGGACTTGTCGTTCGCAAGTGATAAGTGCGGTCACGGCACTCTTTGGCCACGAACGCGAATCCAAATATTCATCGACGGATTGATTTCTGACGAGCGCATAGGTCCGAGTGACGCGGTCCTCGTGCCCGATGCGCGAGCTGGGGTAGGCTGACGCGCTCTGTGTAGCGCGGGTGTATCAATCCTACCGAAAAGGCGGAGAGCTTTTAGAGGAAAGGAAATACAAAAAAGTCCGCTATATTTTCAAATTTTTGGTCCGAAAAGCTGGCTTTTCCTTTCCTGCCCTTTTTCTTTGGGCCCACTGAAAAATACGAAGTTAGTAGGATACGAATATAAAATAATTGTTTGCAGTGCAAAATTAATTTCATGGCCCCTTTAAGTTTTGCTGAATGTATATATTCTCCTGCTAAAAAGCTCGAGACCCAAGGAAGCATCTGATTACTGCTGTTTGTGTACACTGAAGGCGCCTTCACACAGTCGCGTTGGAGAGCGACTTCAGCTACATGCGTCTTGTTAAGATTGATTGCGTCGAGCTGTTGCTATGGCGACCCTCACGACGAGGCAATGGGGAGGCGCTGTGCTGCACGACACAATGCAGCGCACCGCGGTCGACGCAATTGCTTGACCGACCCTTGAATTTACCATTAGCAGCGATAATTCACCATATTATAGCTTAAACAAACCCCTCGTATCTTTCTCGTGAAGGCATAATCTGCGCCCTTTCGTCTTGCTTTTTTTTTCTGAATGATAACTATAATCTTGAAAAGTAAAATTACGGTGTGCCGTCAAATACGTTTACTGTTTCAATAATTGTTTGTAACCGGCATTTTATCAAATAAACTAAGTTTTGAGTGTCAAAGTTTGTTTATATGATGGTTCGTCCAGTCACTAAGTCTCTTTGTTTTCCTTTTGCGCCGTGCCGCGAGGCGCTCGATCACCTTATGCGCAGTAAAATGTGTTTCCGAGTCCGATTGTTGTGTATGAATTGACTTGCAGGACACTAGGCGCTTTTTGTCTAATAAAACTCGTTCTTACGACGGAAAATCCACGCACGATTCGTTCACTTTCATACTGTACGGTGGCGTCTGTTGGCCAAGTCCCGCGACCTCACTGGAGGGGCACTACGGTTAGGTCTCCTAGGCGGGGTTGCGTATGTGCGCTAGCTTTCGAAAAAGAGGGTACAACCAGTGCACCGTCCCGCCAATGTTAATGAAGTTCGCACGCGTAGCTTCCCGCAACACTACAAGAATAAAAATAGGAGACCGTCGCGTCGTACAATGACCTTTGCGTCGACACTCTTTGCGTAGCCACTGGACGTGCGCAGCACTCAGAGTCTTCCCCATTGAATCGGGAGTAGAGTAAGTAAATTGCGATACCAGAGTGTCGCCTACCTTTTCCTTTCGCAACCGACACGTACCTCTTTGGCGGAGAAAGGATGAGTTCGGATACATTCTACTACAACCCTTGTTTTGGAAGCGACCTTGCGAAGTGCCGGGTTTGGGGTGGGACGCATGTTTGTCTTTGTGCTCGTAAAATGTAGACCTTGCGCTTAAGTATGACGAGCTGGAAGCTTCTTGAACCTTCGGACATTGTGTGTGCCGCTCACACATTTGTAGAGCCCCGAATATGCGCTGATTATCCGCGGATAATCTCCGGACGTCTGCAGTAAACTGGCGGATGCGGCTAAAAAGGAATCAGATTTGGCGGATTGCGGATCGGATGCGGATGTTCGCGGGTCCGCATTGACATTTTTGCCGAGGTGACCCATAAACCTGTGCGACCGCCGAGTGTAGAGTGAATAAGTCAGTGATACTATGAAGGGAGTGCATCATCGAATGTACTGCGGGGGCAATTTACCCTCTTAGATGAAAGGTGCCAATCAGAGAGAAACTTGTTCTTTACACCAGGAAAGATGATTTTCACCAAAGATCGCGTTAGAACGTTCAATCTCGCCACAAAGTCCGTCCCTAGAAAACGTAAAAAATGCAGGAGTATCACTCCTTCCGGGAAAAGGTGTCCTTGTTTGGCAGGGTAAGAGCGGACAACGTTCTCTGGACAAAGAAAACCCAAAACGTACAAGCCACAAGAACGTAGAAGAAGAGTGCAAGTGGCATCTTCTCCTACAAGTAGATAGAGGAGACTGTATTTGATTCATTGGAGTGGTGGAACTTGCGCCAGCACGAGTTTCCGCACCTCATTCTTGTAGCCCAGTTCGTGCATATCGTCCTAGCATCAAGTGCATTAACGGAGAGAGACTTCTCATTAGCGGGTATTAATTTAAGAAAGGCGAACCAGTATAAATCCGTCCATGTTGACGATATTCTGTTTCTTTTACACAGCAACCTCACAAGGGAAACGTTGCGAATATGTGCGTTTTCCGTTTCTCGACAGGTGGCACTGAGTTGTTTTTAAGTATGTGGTTGCGAGCATGCAGGTGTGGGTTCGTGTTTAAAACTGAAACCGATAGGAGGTGTTGCCATTAGTTAATATTGTGATATTTTTCCACCGGTGTACTCGCACTTCTCCACTCCCACTTTTTTCTTGTTTGGCCTAAATAAAACTACACAATGTTATTAATCTGCCTTTTGTTAATTTTCACGTTTAAAAAATATGCGTCAGCTTGAAATGAGTTTCACAAAACAAAAAGGAAAATAAATATTACATTTTTCTTCTTTTCAGCGCATCTTCCAGACAGAGTATCAGTATCACGGACTTCCCAGACGAGCTCATAGCCGCGATCATCTTTCCAGCGATGCGAACAATTTCTGGAAGGATGATCGCTTATTTTATAAATACGAGAAAACGAGATACGATAAAAATGGCTTTCACGGTATTCTGGCACGAAACGTTCTTCGTAGAAGGGTAAGCAGACCGATTTATCATCCAGATGTTTTTTTTTTTTTTAATTTTTATTCATGCTTGACTTCATGATGTGAAATGAATACGCGGATGGAGGGTCGGATGAGGTTCCGAAGTTTGCGGATGTGATTCGAATACGAATATAAAGTCTGCGGATGCGGATCGAATACGGATACGGTTATTTAAGAACATTGTGATGTGGATCGAATGCGGATACGGTTATTTAAGAACATTGTGGATGCGGATCAATTGCGGATACGGTTATTTAAGAATATTGCGGATGCGATTCGAATGCTGATACGAAGTCTGCATGCGGAGGAGGATCGGATGCGGATGATCAAACTGTTATCCGCGTAGGGCTCTAGACTTTTGTAATTGCGTTGTTTTGATAACGCTAGTGCTGTTTGAAACCGGCCTTACACAAGCAGACGACACGATGACCCACGACGCAGCGTGTGCGCGCATTCCAGAGGAAGCCGGGAGACGCACGATGGCGCATGCGCGGTGAACCAGAGTGTCGAACGGAAACCTAACCGAACCGTTATTTTTAATCGAACCGGAGCTGAACGGAACCGATATCGTCGGCGCTCTTTTGAGACTGAACCGGAAATGAACAAAAACAAAAACAAAAAACAAAAACATCGGTAACTATTTCAATACGGTTCACAGTTATATTTTTTTTTCTCAACATCAGTAACTCAATATTCGTTAATATAATAAAAAGAAATGGCAGCTCTATTCCTATGTATGGATGAAATGGTCATATACAGAATTGAAATGTGTGAGAAATTTTGGGTTTTTGTGGCGCTTTTGTATTGGCACTATGAATGATCATGTGACGTCACGCGTCACCTGAAATCATGCGGCGTGATCAGGTGACGTCACGGTGTCAAGACATACTGTCAAGTATAGCGAGGTCTAGAAGAAGTCTGGCGAGTACGACTATCTCGGGCCAGACTTCACGCAATGCCTGGCCTTCAGAAATCTTTTACGTGTTCTATTATTTTGCCGTCTTGTCCTCTCTACTGCTGACCGGACCGTCCCAGCACTATACTAGACCTACTTAAACGCAAACTGTTTTATAAATGTTACAACAAATAACACTTAGTTGTATTATATATAGTTATTACATAAAAAAAAAATAAAAACGACTGCCCACCTCATGACAAATATCTGAACTTGTGCAGTTTTTATTTTAAATTCTTGTTTATTACAATTGAAATATGTAGAAACACCTTTATCGCAGGTTACATCTTGGTTTTCGTGTGGCTTGTGGAGCCTGCGAATCTCGACTATTTTTTCAACTTCTTCATTTCATGAGAAATCTTTGCTTTGAGGTCTTGTCTCAGGATCTTTCCGTTATTGGACTTGGGAAGAGACTTCATAAAGAAGACACCTCCATACAGCTGCTTGAACACTGCTACTTGACCTTTAAAACAGAAACCAAGGTAAGACAAAGACGCATAATAGCCTAATCAATCTCCCGCAAGCTCACTACTCCATTCATGTGACCATATCTTGTGAAAAAAAAAAAAAAAAACAGAAAGACGTCAACGTTTTGTGTTTATGTAGTTTTGAGAATTATAGAAAAAAGCATGGCACAAAAGAAAGCACATCTGCTCTTGTCGCGCCATCTGCATTGTCGGGAGTAATTTAACTACCGTGATGTCCCGAGGGATAGACAACCTAAAATCGAGATCAAGTCGAGTGAAAATAAGGAGTGGGCTAACTTTCGTCTAAATCAAGAAAAGATGGAAAAATAACAAGAGCATTATTTTTAGATTTAACAGTGTAGCAAAGATGGCAGTACTTTAGAAAGCAAAGCAGAGCAAAGATGACAGTATTTTGATTAGACACTGAAGGAAAGATGACAGTAATGTTCGCTTATCCCGCCTTCGCTAACTAGCCGCATTTTCGCCGAGGCCACAATTAATCCGAACACTGCGATTACCAGTAAAGGGCTTTCTTTCGGTGTTTAAAAAAAAAAAAGGCAAATCAAGCAAAAGAATAAAAAGGGGATGGGTTGTTTTTCGGAGGTGTGCATGTCTCGGAATATTACGGTGGTGTTTTTCTTCATTGTCACTTTCAAATGGAACTTAATGTAACATGGCCAAGTGTCCCGTTAGATAATAGCAAGCTCTAATATGTTATACAGAAGGTTTTTGAACATTCATATTTCCGTGACTAAATTCTTTGAAATCTTCAAATAAAGCTTCGGAATTTTCAGATAAAAAAAGCTCTATCAACCAAAAGCGATTATTTATTATGCAGTGTTTTTTTATAGTGATGTTGAAACAGTCAAAACAGTGAATTTCCTCCGGTTACGAAAGCTTCACATACCTTTTAAAAATAATAAATGCTCGAAATAAGGGAAAATAACAATTTACGAAAAAAAGGTGGCCGTGATACCCCCCCCCCCCCCTTTTTGTAAAAGCTTTTATTTTTACTTTAAATATTTTATTTTGGCTACGTGGTCATTTTTGTTGTTTTTTGTGGAGCCGGCGAAAAGCATAATTTTTAGAGCTCATTATCGATGAACAATTGGAGCTCATATTCCGGTAGTTCCTAAACCAAGTTTATGTAGTATACTTCAAAATTAAGCTTTGAAATGCGCAAGTTAGGCATGTTCATAACACACCAAAAGACAAAATTGGTATCGGGAACACGACATATACCAGCAATGAGTTCCTTCAGTTCCGTCGCCAGACTCTCGAGGTTCTTGTCGAAGCCGTCTTTGACAACGACACAGGCTGTTGGTGCCTCGCCATACTTCGAGCTCGCTACACCCACAACAGCGGCCTCTGCGACAGCCTCGTGGGTGATCAAAATTTCTTCCAGCTCAGCAGGGGTGACGACGTTATCCATGCATTTTATCATCTGTTTCAATCTCTCAATAACGTGCAGCCGTCCTTCATTGTCGTAGTAGCCTAAATCTCCTGAAAAGCAACGTCAAATATTGTCAAAATTTAACGCTCCTTGTTCAGTGGGCTTGCAGTAAAATAAACAGGCGTGTTTTTATTCCGCTACGCTGTTTTCGTTTAGTTTTTGTTTAGTATTGTCGTAGTAGCCTATATCTCCTGAAAAGCAATATCAAACATTGTCAATATTTAATGCTCCTTCTTGAGTGGGCTTGCAAAAAAATAAGCACGAGTGTTTCTTGTTTCCCACTGGGCTTGAAGCGAGGCCCCACGAGAGGAGTAGTCATTTTCAGCCAATATTGCTGGGATCAAAGCGGCGATTTGTGTCAGGTGTTCTGTATGGTTAGCTGCCTCGTAAGGAGTTTGAAAACAAGCCAGTAATGATGATTACTCGCGTAAACAGGCATTCATTTTGTAACGAACGCGCGCTTCATCGAGCGCATGGAATTCAGAAAATGCACAATGGCTATCGGTCGTACGCACTACAACACAGAAACAAGAGAACACAACATGACGTATGTCAACAACGGCGGATGGGTGTCTAGAAACGCGCCTCTGCACGCTTCCATGCGCACACCTAGCACACAGCGATGACAACCGAATAAGGATAGTCGTGATTTTTTTAACATCATATGAAAACTCTATATATTAATAATGCCTGCTATAATTTTGTCCACGTTAAAGGCTGGACACCAAACTACAAAGTTTTGAGACTCAGCGAACAGACTATAAACTTGGGAACATAAACAAGAGCATCATAACACGCCAGACCGATAACCATTCAAGCTCAATTAAGAAATTTGGGCCTGAACGAGAACGCATTCATGTAATTTGTAATAAGAAAAAAATACAGGAAAATGAGAGAAGAGTTGCACCTGTGCGTAACCATCCATCGCTGCTCAAGGCTTCAGCAGTAGCTTCGGGACGGCCATGGTAGCCCTTCATGATGCCTGAGGCCTGAACCGCAATCTCGCCATTCTGGTACGGTCCGAGAGAGTCTCCGGTGGTTATGTCTATAACCTGGGGCATCACATTAGGTCATGAATTTCTTTCTTCTTTTAGAATTATATTTACTAGATGAGACAGCTACGTCGCCGTTTCCGAAAATAATCAAATACTTGTACAAAAAAAATAACTCGGTTAATTGATTGTCCGATTGTAAGCGTACACCTAGCTTGTTGAATAAAAACTATTTTCTTAGCATTGAAAGGTTTAGACAATAGGGAGGTAATGCTAAAGTAAATTAAGGTTGATAGAATTGCCCATCAAACTCCGAAGTTTGGTCTGTGATAAGATTTTTGGAACCGACAAATGCCTACTCATGAAGAGCCTGAAAATTCATGGACAAATTTGCGAAATATATATAGACTAAACTCAGTGAGCAATATGATGAAGAATAAACAGGTTCGACTGCTTAAAGCAAAGTCAGAAAGCGCTCATGACGCATTGAAATGCAGTCGGCCGTCTCTGGGCACACAATCCGTCTTAAACGAAGTGAATGAAAACATCCGCGATGTGATGCTTAACAACATTTGATTTTGCAAAAACATGACCTCAAATTTTGAAATTGATTCTACACAAAATATTTAAAACGCGTCAGTAGTACAACTTGTTTTCAAGATTTTGGCTGAGATCTCACGCAGCAGACTTTTATTAGGAGGGTATCGAAACACTTGTGTCACAATATTGTTACGAATGACACTTGATGAGGCGATGATAACTAAAGAAATTAAACGTTTAATGGGGCGAACTTGAGCCCAAAACAAAAACGAAACAGAAGATAACAATAGAGCGTCACGGGCGTCACTGGCGGCGTAACAGCAAGATCGAACGCTGGGGCGAGACTGCCTCCGCTCGCCATAGGAAGTCCCTTAAGTACACTCGTGGGGTTCTGGAACATTCGGCGTAGAACTTTCGGCGCGTAGAACATTCGGAACTCGATCAGACGAGAATGTTCTGGAACTTACGAGAACGCCAAGTTGAAAGAATAAATAAAGGCCGTCTGCCTTGAATCAAAGCTACACCTTCCGCGCGACAGTCAAGCGCGGTAACCATTGAACCACGCACCCGCTCGCTCGGCGATGCGCATGGCAATATAACAAATACCTTCAAACTTAAGAAAATTCCGGGACGCATCGCGCTCGTGACGTCATGCTTTCCTCCCGGCAAAGGCTATATACACTCTGGCGTGGTTGTGAGCTTAGCCACTTGGTGGCGTCAACGCATCACACCCTGGCCGTTCCAGTTGTCTCTCCCCACTCCCCGGAGGAGTTGAATAGGCGCGGGAGAGAAGGGAAATCCGGTTCGATCAAGTTCACCAGGGCTCGCGCGCACTCAGCATTCTGCTGTACATGCGATGATCGGTGTTGCTTTTAGATATTCGGTTTATTCCTTAAAAAAAAATGTTAACTTGCCTGTTTGAGCGAAGAATTGGTGTCTCCGTTGTGCGGCCATAACGTGGTTGACATTTACAAAATAAAATAGGCGCTAGAAGTTCGGTTGCAGTCTCTTTTTAAAGTACAAAGCCACAACAAGAAAATAAAAAAGAGGGATGCACAGATTTTCTCTTTACTCATCAGAGAAGATATACGTATGTTCCTTTTTACTCTTTCTGTTTAAATACTTGCACCCACAATGAGGCTTTGCCTGACTGTTTGAAGTATGATGCTATTTCGCCAGCTTAAACTTAAAACTTAACTTAAACTCAGTATAAAATCGTACGTAGTTCAAATTGACAGCCTGTAGAGAAAATTATTCACTAAAGACTTTCTTTGGCTGGTCGCTCCCTAGCAAATACTTTCAGTGATTACTTTGGGAACTTGGGCAGTAACAGCAGTTAAAATGATAGATCTTGAAATTAACTAATTTATAGAAATAATCATTCCATTTTTCTTGAGCCCGTCACAAACTCCTAAACATTTTAAATCTTTATGAAGAAAAAGTAACAGTAGCTGTGACTGTGATGATTTGTAAATTCGACCGACTCAGTACGTATACTTGACATAATACCCCCATTCTAGGTCACATTTAATTTATATTTTGCAACTGGCGCGTTCTCCGAAAAGATGCAGAAGGCAGAAGTAACAGCTCTGCGTAAGAAGGGCATAAACATATTTTAAGTACCCATCGACCCCTTTCTATCCTCCCGTTATTCTTAAAAGGCCTGGAAAAATAATACAGACTCGTTTAACACACTTTTACGACAGGCATAAGCTTATGACCTCCGCAGAGCATGGTTTTAAGAAAAAACGGTCGACTGAATTAGCACTTCTAGAACAAAAAAAAATATTTTAAAAAGGAAAATAGGCTGTTTTTGAGTGTTCTTAATGATTTCACAAAAGCCTTTGACTTTATTAATTATGATTTATTACTTCTTAAACTCTTTTGTTACGGTCTTCGTGGTTTACTGCCCCAGCTTTTAAAGTCCTACTTGCAACATCGCAATCAATATATTTCTATTAGCCAATAGTATTCCAATATTAAGCCCATTCAATCAGGCGTCCTACAGGGTAGCATCTTTGGGCCGTACCTTTTGAACATCTATGTAATTGACATTGTAAACATACGTCCTGCAAATGGTATTATATATGCGGACGACATTAGCATATTGTTTCTTTCAAATAATTGCGATGATCTTGTTAACAATGCTAATATTACCTTGACCAAGCTTACTGTTTGGGCAAGGAATAAGCTACACATTAATACTGATGAAGCAAAAGACATAATTCTTCGTGCAAAAAATATGTGTTTCTTCTTAACCATAAATATTGTACTTGACTCCACTCCAATTGAAATCGTAAGTACTGTTAAAAATCGCGGTGTTATTTTTTTCTGAGCGATTTCCGTGGAACAGCTATAATAACAACTTGCTTACAAAGCTTTCTAGTGTTATTGGATTGACATACCGCAAACGAGACGCACTCCCATTTAATGCCAAACTGTTAATCTATAATTCCTGATTTCCTTCTCATTTAAACTACTGCAATCTGGTCTGGGGTGACACCACAGTTGCGAACCTGGAAAAAGTATTTTTGTTGCAGAAAAAAACATAGTAAGAATGATATTTAACGTACCTTAGTATTCCTTCGCAGATAGTTTGTTTAATGATGTTAAAATACTAAAAAGAGGTAACCGTTATGAGTATAGATTATGTACGTGTGTAGAGTTAGAAAAACCTACACATTCTACATTTCAATCAAACCTAGAGGAACCGACTCCTAACGAGCACATCTACTTAACTTGAAATGTGTAATATTGGAGGGTTAAAGTTTGTAGGAAGAATTATGGTACGCAAATGTTATATTATATTGTGCCTAAAATATGAAATTTTCAAAGACAACGTGATATTTGTATAAATTCTATCTGCAAAAAGGACGCGTTCCTTTCATTCGCGCTAGTGACTGTTTTTATAATGCAACTGCTTCTTTAAAATGTTGTGTTTGGTAAGTTAAATTTTTTTGTTATTACATTTGCCTTTTGTGTGAGTGTTTTTTTACTTGTGTTGCCGTAATGTTATTCTATAAAGGTAAGGGCTGGTCAAGACTCCATTAAGGCTGTTTTCCTTTTTGCTTGACCATATTTCATTAAAATAAACTTATTATTAAGGTGATGCCATGTTACATTTGAAGACTCTCTAGCATTGAGACAATCTATTTTTTTTAGTTTGCTGGGAAGTTTTGGGCTTACTGAATATCTTTACCTAACCTTGCGAGAAAACAGAAGTGATAATATTCTTATTCGTATATATGCATGCATGAATTGCCAGGCATATCTCGGGACATATGGTTTACCGATGATATTACACTGAACGTCTGTAAGCTCCTAAATGCATTACAATTCACCATTACCGGATTTTCACATGTAAAAGCATATACGAAGCTTGATTGGGTATTTCTGCGAAAGTATGAAAAAATTCTCTAAAATAATGAACAGATCCTTAGGGCGCAAACGAGCTGGTGACAATCGAACATGATAAACTAAAACCCTGAGATTAGTTAGAAAGACGACGATGAAGGAGAGGATATTCTGTTGGAGATAAAAAAGGAACTCTTTTGGGGAACAAATTACCAGACTTGAGCGATGTCAAGGATTGCAAAATATACTAACTAGCAAGATAATTAACTAAGATTTACTAATTAAGTTTCTAACTAGTGTAAATAAACATATGGTTTCTAATGAGCAACTTGCTAAGCATCAACAAAAAACATTAAATCAACTCCTTTTTTTAAGGAGATCATGCTGAAGCAGCATTTTACGGTGTCCTGAAAAAAAAAAAAGGCTCGAGGTACATTTAAGCACTTCTTATGAGTTGTAAATCCGAAAGCAGGTACATCATTCTTCTGCTCCCTTATTTCGACTGCACCGTATTTGCGTCTACGGCAGAGCGGCGCGCTCTGCCGGCGAGGAGAGGGCGCCTCTCCTCGCCGCTATGACCTTGGACGTTTCGTGTTAGCGGTGGACTGACGGACACTCAGCGCCATGGGGTGGCCGTCGTTGAAAATTACGCGCAGCGGCCAATGGGAGCCTCGTCGACGGCTCGCCAGCCAATGGGACTGAAGCCGAAGATCCATCAGCTTTACTCCGGTCCTTTGGGATCGGGGAATTTCGGTGCCGTAGGCTAGCTTTTCGCATGGTTTCATAGCGGAGAGCTGGCTTCACTTGGAAAAATGATTTAAGGTGCCGTTTGGCGCGGTTTCAAAGCTCATGCAGTTGGCTCGCTCCATTAAACAATTCATGCTTTCGCATTAAAAAAAAAAAAAAAAGGCTCGAGGTACATTTAAGCACTTCTTATGAGTTGTAAATCCGAAAGCAGGTACATCATTCTTCTGCTCCCTTATTTCGACTGCACAAAAAAAAAAGAAAAACGCTTGGTTTGGACGCGTTTTTAGGTTTCTGTTCCTTATCGGAGCGCATATTTGCGCCCGTGGTCCTACTCTCCGGTGCTCGCGGCGCGAAGCCACCGCCTCTCCTCCCTCGCAGGATGGAGGGAAGTGAGGCGCACGTGAGTCGCACGTCTCGGCCACCAGGGAGCAGGACTGCAGGGCGCAGAGATGTGCTCCGATGGGCAACCGAAACCTAGGAACGCGTCCGAATTATGCGTTTTTACGGAACGCCGTAAAATGTTGCCCCTGCCTTGTATCTTTTCAAAAATACTTGATGTAGTGCTTTTCGATGATGCTTAGCAAGTTGCTCAGTGGAACCATTTGGTGATTTTCATAAATCAAAACATAAAATAGTTCATTTTAGTTAAGCATCCTGCTAATTAGTATGTTTCGGCAATCCTTGACGTCCGCCAGGGCTGGTAGATTGTTCCCACAGAGAGCTACTTTTTATATCGAACTGCTTATTTTTAGGGATTTTCGAAAGCTTTTGAAAAAAAAAAAAATCTTCCGGTTTATTAGTCGTCATATATCGATAAAAAATATCGTTGCTACTTATAAATCGCTTTCTTGCCACTCTATTGCAATACATAATAAACGAAACACTACAATGTTAGGGCAGATTTGTAAACTCATCAAAAGAGAAAACGTGTACAATTTGATCAATTTCATGCATACCTTGATTTTGATACCGGCAGCAGGAAATCCACCATTGTCGAAGGTAAGTTGTCCTACAAGTGAGATGCTCACCAAACCGGACGCTTCTGTCAAGCCGTAACAATTGTAAAGTGATTCCACGTTGAAAATTTCACGAATTTCCCGTAGAAGCGAAATAGGCATCATTGAGCCACCCATCAGGATTCGTTTTATACGAGGTACACTGTACTTGTTCTTTCTGATTTCATTCACAATATCCTGCATCAGTCCCGGAACTCCAAATAGCAAAGTTACCTGCGAGATAAAAAAAAATACCCCATCATATAGCGCCTCTTGCAGAGTGCGTCCAGAATAAATGCAGATTTC
Source organism: Ixodes persulcatus (assembly GCA_013358835.2). Classification (NCBI taxonomy): domain Eukaryota; kingdom Metazoa; phylum Arthropoda; class Arachnida; order Ixodida; family Ixodidae; genus Ixodes; species Ixodes persulcatus. The sequence continues at coordinate 748,928 of JABSTQ010009275.1, read as the reverse complement.
CTGCCCCCCAAATAAAATAACTGTTTTCAGAAGTATTATTTTTATTAATATTATAATTGTGAGCTAATATAGCACTACATTAATCTGCTGTAGCTTGGCAGATGGATGAGAGTCTATTTCATGGGTTCTAGGTCATGGCACGAATATCCTCGCAGGGGGTGCCTAAACTTTAGGTGTTAGGTGCTTGGTGAGTGGCGCCGCCAGCGGACCCCTAGGCTCCACTCCTAAGGTGTATTCAACCGCGTCGAAAAGATCGAAGGTGAATGGCAGAAACCTCGAACGGTTGCGCTCGTGGTCCTGGTCAAGCAGCGGACGATGGGTACCATTACCAGGGACCTTGCGGGGGTATGGTGGGTGAGCACCGCCGATCGGCCGATTGTCACCTGGGATCCTTTAAACCTTCTACCAAGTCGCAGAAAACGGGATATAAACGACCTCGGCAAGACGATAAACCAACCAAAAACAAGAATGTGGACAACAATTTACCCCTTTTCATCGAGCAGTACTCTCCTGGTGACACTCCTCTAGAAAAGGTGTCACCCTTTTACGTACAGAAAACTCTTTCACGCATCCTACAGAAAACGGTGAAAAAGCTTCGTTTGGAAGACCTCGTTGAAAGCGAAAACCTCAAAGGAGCTAAAGCCTTTCGCAAAACAATAGCACTTGGATCGATCACAGTACAGGCAACACCACACCAGTCAATAAACACCTCTCTTGGTGCCGTCGGAAGTAAGGACATGTCCGATGTAACTGAAGCAGAGCCGCTCGACGGACTGAAGGGCCAAGGGGCCATGGCAGTTCGGAAAATAACTACAAAACATGGCTCTATTACGAACACTGACATATGGGTATTGACACTAAATGGACCCAAACTGCCTGACACGCTAAAAATCGGATATCTTCACTGTAAAGTGAGGATGTACATCCAAAACCTTTTCAGGTACCACTACCAGCGGCACGGTTATTCCACCCCCTCCTGCAGAGGTAAACGAGACGTGCTAAAATGTGGGCAAGAGGCCCACAACACGGAAGAACCTTGTCTAAAACGAGAGAAGTGTGTGAACTGTAACGGCCCTCATTTGGATCACTAAAAGACCTGTCAAAAGTGGCGGCAAGAAACGAGAAAAATATTTCCCTATCTTGAATGGATTCCGTACCCACCTTCCAGAACGCCGGTTACATCTTTTTTTCCTGGATAAGACTTACTCAAAGGCAGCATCCATTGAAAAGAAGGCAGGCATCACATAAAGAAATAAAGAAGCTCAGATGTGCACATCTTAAAAAAACCCGTAAAATCTAAGATTATAGGCAGGCATTCCCAAGAGGCCGCAAATGCTCCAGCCGCTAAGACAGTTCAGAAAAAAAATGTTACCAACACTGAAGAACAAAGTGAAACAAAAACACATAACCAGGGAAAAGACCTAAAGAAAGATTCAACACAGAAAATGATTAGCGCCACACCGACTTGTTCGACTCAGATGGCATCAAAATCGGCCTCACCAGGTATGGAAACAGACAACCATCAGTGGAAATTCACAAGAGGAAAACAGAAAGATAAATATTTACCCCAACTTGATAAGTGACCCTCACGTAATAAATGACTGAAGGACAACATTTTTCCTATGGAATGTGAGATGCCTCCGGCAAAATATTGAGGACCTCAAGGAACTGTGCGTGAAAAATACAGTCCAATTTGTTTAATAAGAAACCTTGCTCAAGGAGCTGCCTGCTCACCCTTACTATTGCCCTGCGAGACGTAGCCATTATTATCCAAATATCTTGATTGATCCCTTTACGTAGCATTTACATTCCTCCCGACTACTCATTAAAAACCGGAACTCTAGACTCCTTGTTGAAGGAACTTCCTGCCGTCTACATCATCTGATTCCACTTTAATGCTCAGCCCCAGCTTTTGGGAAAGCTCATGAGATGATATTCGTGGTGACATTATATTCGACACACTCTTGTATAACCCTATTTCACTTCTCAACAGTGGGGAAATGACACACCTCTGTGAAACACACGGATCACTCTCAGCGATAAACCTCAGCATCTGCTCGGCTTCACTACGAACAAATATTTGTTGAAATAGGAAAAGCTCTCCCGTGGGGAGCATTCATTTCCGCATTGTGATAGAAAATGTCACCCCAACTCCCTGCATACCTAAATGTGCCCCATGTTGGCTAATAGAAAAGACAAGCTGGCCGAAGTACACTAGCCTAGCTTGCATACCAGGTGATGTACTTCACAGTTTGAGTGTAGAGGATGCCACGGGTGAACTGACGAAGCTCATCAACACAGCTGCTCCTCAATTCCGAAATCGTCCGAAAGGTTTCCCACCCTCCCAAAGCCTTGACGAAGTGAAGAATGTGCAGAAGCTCGAAAAGAAAAAAAAATAAGGCGTAGAGTTACTTTAAATCGCAACCTACAAAAACAAAGCTAATATAGTTGAAGAAAGCAAAAGCCTGCCTAATAAGGATTGCTAAAGAAGCAAAAGGAACCTCTTGAAACGAATTGCTATCGGGTCCATTAACCCAGAAACTAAAGCTGCTCTTGTATGGAACAAGATGCACAAAATGCGACGTAGAAACACAAGTTTCGGTTACTACACACTGAAAGTAAATGGTAGGGAGATATATGACCTGCATGAACAGGCAAAGGTTTTTGGAGCAACATCGTTTTAAAAAAAATTAAACAAAAAAAGAACTTCACTGCGGAAGTTTTAAATTGTAGCAATCAGTTAAGATAAAAGAGATAACACTCCACATGTACCATAGCAGTTGTTGTAACCGTCTCTTTACCTACACAGATCTTGAGCAAGTTTTGAAGGACAATAAGAAAACACAAAGATTGGACCCAATGAGATTCATTACCTTAAGATTTACTACTTATCAACCAAATCCAAGCATGCAGTCTTGAGCTTCTTCAACCATCTGTGGCTTAGTGGAGAGTTTCCAAGCTCTTGAACGATAGATAGGTATAGTTATACCTATATCTAATACGAGCAAGGAAGGACCCCACAAATCCGGAAAACTATCGTCCCATCGCCTTAACGAGTTGTTTGTGTAGGGTTCTTGAGACGATGGTTAACAGCAGGTAAATGTAGTTTCTTGAGACTAACATCATGATCTTACCGGAAAATTGTGGTTTTCGCAAGAATCATTGCACCACAGACCACCTCATGCGCCTTGAAATCTGGATACAGAATGCTTTTGCAGATGAACAATAATTGGCTACCATTTTTTTCCACCTCGGAAAGGCATACGACATGACATGGCGTCGTGATTTCCAGACGACCTAATAAGTTATGTAGTTTGACAAAACATGCCCGTGTTTTCAAAGAATTTTTTAGAGAAGAGCACTTTCCAAGTTTGAACGGGTGGAATCCTTTCACAGCCTCTTGGCCAAGAGGCTGTGATTAGTGATGTGTCTTGAGTGTACCATTTTTCTTAGTCAAGAAGAACTCATCCTCTAAGCAACTTCCGAAGGCTCTTTCGCGCTGTGGATATGTTGACGATCTCCAAATATCGTACCAGGGAAGCAACCTAAGTCTTTTTGGGCGACAGCTACAACAAGGAATTAATAAGCTAGAGAACTGGGGCAACAAGAATGCCTTCATGTTTTCCACCGAAAAAAAGGCAGCTGTGCACTTTATGCGTCTACGGGAAGTGCACCTACCGCCGGAACAAGTTTACGGTAAAATATTGCCCGTCCGCAGTAGTCATATTTTTTTAAGAATATTTGATAAAAAGCTGACCTTCGAACCTCATATATCAGATCTTCGCAAAAGGTGCCACAAATAACGAACAACTTAAAACGCTTGGGTGGTACCTCGTGGGGCTCAACTACTACATCACTTCTTTTAATCTACTGGTTATTCATCCGCTCTAATTTCGATTACGGAAGTATTGCGTAGAATGCTGTGCGACTATATGTGACTCCATTTGTCATAAGGGTGAGCCATTTGCTGAAAGACCCTGACACACGACTGAATAATGTCGTTCCGGCTCCCAGTGAACTCCACCATGGGAGAGGTTGCGCCTTTGCTGCTGAAACCGTCACCAAGAATTTTCGACTACCCACTTGGGTTTCAATCTTCACTGCGGAGGCTCTGGCCATAAACAAAGCAACCAAGTGTATAACGTTTTGCTCATTTAGAGACTTGGTCATCTGAATTGCTTCAAAACGTGTTCTGCAAGCGTTAACAAACCAAAGCAGATCCATCCACCCTCTGGTTGGGAAGATCAAAATGATCCTTATAAATTACTAACATGTAACAGACACGTCAAGTTTTGGTGGGCTCCAAACCGCGTCCAGATACCTAGAAACGAGAAAGCTGAGGATGCTGCTTGACATGTTCATGAGCTTTTCCTTGCCACGTTGTCAGTTCCGCTCACAGACGTCAAATAGCTGTTCAATGAACATTTACAAGGGAAGAGAACCAGGCGTTAGAGCCAACAGGCTAACAATGAGCTCTATGCTCTTAATCCTCATATATTCCTTTGGTCTTTGACACAAGATCTGACACGACGGCAAAATGTTGTCCTGACGCGCGTGAGGATCGACCAAACTCGGCTTACACATTGGTACTTGCTGGAGGGGGAAAATCTACCACGATGTGCAATATGCCAAGAGCCTCTTTCGACGACCCACCTGTACCTCTGCAAAAAGTATTCGAGCAGTTCCCAGTCTTTAAGAACTCTACACCTGCAGCAAATTCCGGCTCATCTTGTCTTGTTTTTGCAGACAACCCACTTTTTTCTTACAAGGAAATCTTTACATTCATGAAAAAAAACAGGCCTGTTATAACTTACCTAAAACCAAGCGTGTGTGCTGCCTTTGCTTGACACTTTTTTTTAGAAACTCGTACTTCTTAACCTAGAGTTTTAAACAGCCATCCAGGCTGTCATCACACATACAAATTCAATAACCTTAAACTGGTGCCTTTTGGCCGTCGCAGGCCTTGCGCCAAAAATACAGAAATCATCTAATCAATGGACCTATATTACTTAAATATCGAATTCCGGAACGCAAAACAATGTTATGTCGCGGTTAAATTGGTTATCCAGAGTGCCTTTAGACACCAATGTCGTTGGCTTCAACAGATGTGATGCTAGCAAGGTGTTAATCCTGGAAACAGGCTCACCAATTGAAGCCCTAAAAAACAAAACCGGCACGGAGGGAGCTGCTTGCTTTTTTATCTGCTGTTAAGAATGGAACCTTCGGCGACCTTCTTCCGAGTTTCAACGCTGCGGAAACGAGTCCCGAAACGAGTCACGATCTGTTCAGAACTGTCGCCCACCTGTCGAAGCCTGCCCAAAACGAGTCTCAACGCGTCCGTGACGTCAACGGGACGTGTGTGTGTGTGTGCGTGTGGGTTCGTGCGCTCCGGAAGGGGAGAGAGGCCTGGCCTAACTGCGGAGAACCATGTCTACGACGCACTTCTGGCTACGACGCGGCGGACTTTGCTGCAACGCACTTGGCGGTCGCACCTGCTGCCCTGGCGGAGAGTGAGGGAGAAAACGGACCCTATATAAGGCGGGGCGTGAGGCGGCTCCAGTGGTTCTCTTGGATTTGACGACTGTATCGCTACCATGTAATTAAACCGTTCGTTACGTTACAAATTCTTCCACCTCCTCTGGACCCCTGGGTTCTTCACTTCGGGGAATGGTCGTCGTCACGAGCCAGAAAGCCTCCGGACGTGCGGCCTAACACTGCTCGAACACTGCTAAGGTTAGGGAAGGGTTACAGTTTCAGATGTTATCACAGATAAACGAATCTTAGTAAGGTATGGATAATTCGGATTGTTTCATCAGCTTCTCTGGTTCATGTAACGTTAACGTGTGCGAACGCGCTGTAAAAAAACTAATCAAGGGTTATTACTCCTTTGCGTTATAGTAATCCAAACTCACGAGCAATGTAAAAACAAAATCATGATTTTTGTTTTTTAAATTTTATGCAAATCAGTTTTGTTTTATTTAAATCAGACTTGTTTGATTTAAGGAAGTATGCTTTATATATGACATAATTGTCCCTGGAAAGTAGGAAACGATAAAGAAGTGCTAAATAGAAAAATACTTTTTGAGGATTTATTTGGGGGAACCTTTTTAATTAGAATCACTACAGAAAAAATCATTGAGATTTAAAGCACTGACCTCAATCATATTTTCAATCACGATTTAAATCACTTTGATTTTTATTGTTGAGTTGAGCTGAGAAAACGTCTTTATCATCCTGCTCACGATCACGCGTATTAATTGGAAAACGGCTGGTGGAACTATTTTAGTTCAAGTAAAACCTTTGTCCTAGAAATAAAATAAACATTATTAACAATATTATTAATCTTAAAAACCTATATACAAAGTAAGCGCAAAAAATATAGAGTGAAAGTAAAAAAGAAAAGACCAGCGTTGATTTTCACGCCCGACCATTCAGACTTATGTTAGAAAACGTGTGGCTTTGTTTATAAGAAAAAAAAGGTGTATATTGCTATTTGGTATTCACATATTTTTCGGGGAACACATCTGGGCCGGCTTGCTAGAAACAGTGTCTCAGCGGAGACTGGGGAAGAGAAATTACTGTTAAAGACTGCGCACGAGCTGAGTGGGAATCACACTCCGTCTCAAGACGCTGGCGCGCTTTAGCCTTTACAGTGCTTTCTTTCACCCTGTGTCAGCTGAGACGCATTTCTAGCAAGCAAGGCCTGGTAAGGTTCATTACGTAGCACGCGTTAGTTTTGTTCATTATACGGAACTGTGGTGAACAAGAATTGTATTTGCATTAAACTTGTTATTCCGTGAGTTTGACGAGCTCATGTTTTAAAATCTGAGAGTGAGTTCCGTACTTGTTGAAAAGAAGCGGCCAGCTTCAGCTCAGTTCTTTTAATAATGCCCAGGATCTGAAATCTTCAGCGTGACCAGTATTAAATTTAGGTCGTTGTTATCAGCGCTATATAAGCGAGTAATAGCCTTAGTGGTAAAGGGTGCAGGTATTTCTAAGAAGTACCATGGTTCACTATATAAAAAAGGTACCTGACATCAAGTTATCTGTGGACTTTGTGAGAAAATAACAACCCAGCTTGTAATATTGTTGAAAACAGATTCTCTGCTAGAAGAATTAGTTCCAGTTCGATAAGTGAAGCTGTCTGGTTCGTTTATTAAACTCAGTTACTGATAAAAGGGTGTCCTACAACACAATATCGCGGAAAAAAACGTTTAGGATTTCAACGCGAGATGAAGTAATGCTCTTTTGATTATGACCAGTTGGTGGTTCTTAAACAAAGCAGGAATATATTGAACACATAAAAGCGAGCTTATTACACAGGCTACGCAAATAGCGGTAAAGTGTTATCGTTTTTTTGTTTCCAGGTGGATGGGACACTAGATTGCGCTTGTTTTGTCAAAGTACCTTTCGGTAGGCTATTCTAACAAAATGTATCTGTGGAATGCTGACTGTAGGTAAACACTACATAAACAATGAATAAAAAAAAGCTCATACGAGCCGGGAGTTTGGTTGTACTATGAATATATTCTTACAAATGCGCTCGCTTATTTCAACGCCCACTCAATGCCAATGGCAAGACACCCCAGCCCGTACCTGGAGAGTTTTTTTAAAGAATACGCAAAAAAACAAAGAAAAAGCTGCCGTTAAGGCCAGGTTTTCCAAATTTACTAACGTAAACAAAATACAGCAACATAAATATAAACAAGAACAAAACTTCAACGTTCATTTTATAGCGAAAGTGGTTTTGCGTTGAAACTTACTATGAAAATGAGTCCCTGTCTGCCCCTCTATGGTAAATTTATGCGGCTTGGCACAAATAAATTATTCTGAGAGACGAGCGTTAATATTAATTTCACCCGATATTTCTTACCTCATGGATCTTGAGAGTCTCCAGGAAAGTTTTGTACGAAATCAAAGGATCCGTTATGACTGTTTTCGTTCCGAAAAGCATACAAAACATGGCCAGTGCAAAACCCGACGCGTGGGTTAAAGGATTCCAGCAAAGAAAAACATCCTCTTCAGTGAAAGATCTAACAGAGCTGAAATTAAACATAACAACAACAAGAACAACAGCTATATATGAGTTCTAGAATCTTCGAAAACAGCTGCTTAAAAAATCCAGAAACTTGGGCTCTGCCATCCCGAATTTCACTTTTAAGCTCATAATGCAAATATTTTATATCGTTAGGGTGACCCGGTCGGCAGCAGAGAGGACAAGACAGAACAAGACAGAAAAAGGGGACAGAGCACGTACAAAAATTACGGAGGCCTGGCCAGTACGTAACACCTTGTTCGAAATGCTTGTGCGCACCAATGCCCCGTCGTGGTATTCACCTTTTAATATAAAGCTTTCTTTAGAATGAATATGCTCATAAAACGCGCAATAATGAGGTAACCAAATATACGAGCAAACAAAAATTGCGGTGGCTTAGCTCGGCTATGCCAGGATATACGTAGCGTGAGCGTATGCGCACAAAATGAAAGGCGCTATCAAGCGGCTCCGGTGCAGCGTCAGACTTGGCTACTGCGCAACGGAGGCGCACAGCTGGGCACGCGGCGGCGCCAGTGCATGTGCCGCGGCTATGACGTCCCTCCTCTGGAATGCGCAGACCGGCGAGGCGGGCGAGGCGGTCGCGGCGGCGACGGCTTCGCGTGGCTCTCATAATGAGCCGTGCTCATTATGCGAGCCGTGCTCATTATGCGGTGCGCGCTGCGCCGTGCGCCGTGCTCATTATGCGGAGCTCCGCCGCGGCCGCCGCGCGCTCCGCATAATGAGCATGGCTCGGTTAATGAGCACGGCTCATTTTGAGGGCCTCTCGAAACTGCTCAACCTTGGCCAGTGTAGCTAACGCTACAAAACATAGAAAGACGGCACTGCAGTTTCGTTTGACCTGCTTAGAGCTTTAGATGTGACGTGCTAAGGAAGGGTACTCAAAGTCTCCCACCGGTGGCAGGGGATATCGGTTGTGGTAACCTCGAACCGGGGAGGGGGGGGGGGGGGGAGTTAGTGGGTTTTTTATACTAATAACATGCACATGTCTCAAACGCTTACACAGCGTGTCAGCGTTTGGTAGCTAATCGTAACACGTAAGCTGAAGGCTGAGTCAGGAACACGCCCAAATAATTCATGTAGTACCCATGGGTTTAGTTCTCAACTTCGCCGCTATGAGCGCGACGATTAGATCTACTCTCCAAAGGGGTCTCAGACCCCTCATGGAAATCCGAGGGAGGGGGGGGGGGGTCTTCGATTTCCCGAGACCCCCTTGACTTTGAGCACCGAACAGCACTTCACTGCCTATGGGCGCAATGTGTTTGATTTCGAGAGATAATACTTAAAAATATGGCTTCCCCCATGGCTTCACAGAGTTATAAAATATTTTAAGCAGGGTGAAATTTACGAGTAATATCACTATGTTTCAATAATATATAGATAATTATTCGACAACTTGGAAACCCTGAGATGGGGAACGATAAAAAAACGGACGAACACAACAAAATCTCAAACGCAGTTGCGTTTGAGATTTGTTGTGTTCGTCCGTTTTTTTATCGTTCCCCATCTCAGGGTTTCCAAGATGTCGATTAATTACCAGCTCGCCTGCACTCTATCACTGCTTAGATAATTATAGTTTGTTTCATACTTAGAATACAGCGGAGTCAAAGATACTGGCGCCAGCGCGTGGCTTCATCTGTGGTGTCGTTTGCGCGAGAACGCGTGCAAATAACCATTCCCCATTCTCGCGCCAGCAGCTCTGAGAGCGTTGTTCGCTAAGTATAAAAAAGACTATAATCACATTATACCATTACGCAATTCCATGAAATAAGTTAGTGCTCGATCATCTTGAAAGGAATATTTTAAAATAAGGCTGCTTTACGTGAAATATATAATATACAGGGTGCTCGAGATATTTTGAAACAGAACGGTGATTTCAGAAAATAAGGATGTTTTAAAAAATCATTACGATATTTTGCACGGAGTTTGTTACAGATACTGTTTTTTATTCGTGTTCTCGAACTTCATTCAATAAAACCACCTTTAGCGGCAATGACTGACTCGATGCTGCTTCAATAATGGCTGCTTGCCCTGATCAAGCGGTTTTCGTTGATGGCCATAGCGTTTACGATGACAGCCTTTAATAAGTCTTGTGTGATAAGGTTGCTTGATGGTCTCTCTCTCGACGACTTCGACGACATTGTAGTCCAGAGGTTATACACCTGGCGAGTTAGGAGGCCATATGGACGTGGTCATGGAGGTTGTCAGCCTGTTAATCTTTGGTCACGTGGGCCATGTGGCATGATGCAGAGTCACTTCGAAAAATGTATCGCCTCTCCTCGGCCATCCCTTCTATCTAATGCTTTACCACTGTGTCCAGAGCCTCGATGTAGGCCTCTGAGTTGACCCTCAAGCCTTGTTGAAAGAAGTGCGGTAGCACGACCTGACTCTTGTTGCTTACAACGTCAGGATCATCACAGATGACGGAAACTTTGTCCGCATAACCCAAGGGACGGCTTTTGGCCAAAATGTCCATTCAGACGAAATTTCCATCGAGATGAAATGTCCATCAGGTCAAAATGTCCAACAGGTCACGTGAGACGCGTGTCAAAATGTTCATCTAGACGAAATGTCTCATCGGGACGAAATTTCCACCAAGTCAAAATGTCCATCGGGTCCTTTTTGTATTTGCAGGTTTTGGACACCGGACAAAATATTTTCCTAAACAGGGTTCAACTCGGAACCCTGAACACAAAAGTGACTGAAAACTCCAAAACCACAAGGTGTGCGGAAAAAAAGTGCTTTTTGAAACTTTAGTTTTACGCATTCACACGTTCCATGCCACCCTTTTCTCGGAGTTTGACCAGTTGACTCAGTGGCAAAGTGTCATATGCCGAATTCCCCTATGTGGCCAGTATCCCTGCTACGAGTTCCCGTTCTCGTCGAATTGTCTTTCAACGAATGCCCCCCCTCCTCCACTCCGCCAAGTATATAGGAGGTTCAGTTTAAGGTTTATTGTGCTCTGTTACGTCCGGGGACCTTGCAATGTGGTGAGGTGTAAAGTTTCTTGAGGTAACAATCTGCCATTTGTTCTGGAGCTCTGTGTTAAACGTTTCTGGTACAAACGTCATAATGTACAGCCTGGTCACTTTCAGCTGAAGCTATCGCATTAATACTCCAAATTTCAAAATTAACAAAGGGGCGAGAAAATTGTTGCCCGTCATTTGAGCCATGAAAGTACTCTCGACTTGTAGCATTTTTAGTTTTATCAAACGAAAGGTACTGCCAATACACGAGTCGTTGGGAGCGGTACAACCCTTATTTTCTGAGCGCTAACATAATTAAAATTTTAGAACGTAATTCCGGCAGTTCAATCGGAGATATTTAGAAGAAAGCACTATATCTTCATGTTGAACTAACGGCCAATAGAGACCGTGTATACTGTGAATCTGAGTTTTGTTTCGCGAGTTCGATATTTGGCGAATTTCTCGAACAAATTTTCTAGATTTAGAGTGGAATACTGTGTATTCATTACCGTGGGGTTAATGATTCGCGGACCAGTAGTTCGCGATTGTTTTCAAATTTCTAAATGTGTGAAACTCAAGTCACTAAGGCGCTCTTTTTTGTCATTGACATTTTTTGAAAATCGCTTTCACATTTTAAATATCTAGCAATTTTTTCTGAACATTAGGCTTCCTGGTACAAATACTGGGCACGTTCTGGCGGAGGTTGAGCGGGCCATAACTTTTGTTTTATTTTTGAATAGAAATGCTATTCTCTCTTAAACATCCGGTACAGGAAAATATGGTTTGACAGAAAATTAAATAGTCACTCGGTTTGGCGTAAGCAGTCAGATTATGACCGTTTGTGAGACAACGCGTGTGTATATATACTACATATGTATTAGAGTCGGCATCAGCACCAGTGTTGAAATATGAGTCAACGAGCTAAACTGCCTAAAGGGTCGACATATCCATCTGGACGAAATGTCCATCCAAGTCAAAAAGTCCATCGAGACGAAATGTCTATAGAGTCAAAATATTCATCGAGACGATATATCCCTAGGGTCAAATTGTCCATCCGGGTCAAAACGTCAATCGAGACGAAATGTCCATAGAGCCAAATGTGGACATTTTGACTCGATGGACATATCGTCTCAATGAACATTTTAACCTGGAATCCGTAGGGACCTCATCGGGGCTCGCACAAAACAACCTGTCATTCTTTCTGTTAACTTATTGTCTTAATAAAAGTTATTATTGGAAAACAAAGAAACCAAAACAAAACACGCCCGATTTCTGAGGATGCTTGAGCTGGTTTAACAAGCATTTGGACCGGGCGACACGGTTTTTCTGGGTTTTTGGGACGTAAACTGCCTTTTTTATCAGGTAGGACCGTATCTAAGACATTCATGCACCACAAGCCCCATACTGTGCTCGGCCACATAGACTTGCTTGGTAATGGCTTTCATTGACTTGCTGGTATCGTAATTCAAAATGTCCTGCAGCTACCTGTTCTACAAACTCAGTCATCCTGAGGACGTCTGACCTCTTGGAATGTTTTTTTTGTCCATTGGCCACAGGTAAAACGTGCCGGTCAGAATCCGAAAGCTGTTTTCTGATCTTGAAAACAAAGAACCTTGACACATTCAAGACGGTCGCTATGTCCAAATCGCTGTGGTTGGCGGCGAATGCAACCAGGATCGCATGCATTTTCATTATTTCTGTCAAGCCGCAAGTTGCCGTTTTTAAATTGTAACACTAGATATATAAACATAGAGGCAGTCGATGGAAGTGGATCATCTAGAAAGATACGTAGTAAGAGTATAAAAAGATAGGCACCTTGAATTTCTGTTCTTAAATACTTCGCGCACCCTGTAAATTTTCGTGTTTCCCAAGACTTGAAAAACTATATATTCGTAATTTCTTTGCTTCCGTACATAGATAGAGAAACAAACATAAGATGCAGCCGCTGTAACATAATGTAACTATAGTAGGTTACAAGTCAAGAAGGTAGCGGCAAATGCCCCTCAAAGGGAATCATATATCCCTCCGCCACCTTCGCATCCCATAGCGTCCCATCGTTTCCGTGACGTCGTGGCCAACGCGCGAGGAGGGTCTTGCCTTTCTGTACATATTTGCTTTATCTTTCGACTTTGACTTAGCATTGTGGAAGCCACGAGAGGGAGATTAGAGTCTTCCCGTTCCGATGCAAACAAATACGACTTTCGGGGATTAGCGTCCCCCTCCGATTGATACAAAGGCTGCTTTCAGGGGCTCGGTTTCCTCTCCGATGAATACAAAGGTCGCTTTCTTAAAACCTGGGGGTCGGAGACACGTTGCCACCACTCTGTGGCCATCATCTATCCATTGAAGCGGAACAAGGAGCGTTTCCAGTGAACTCTTCTTTCGATTGCGGAGGGATTTGAAACCGGCGCACCACGCTTGTGGGAGGAGCTTCTCCTACCTTCTTAACTTGTAACCGACTATAGTGTCTTCTAAAAACGGGTGAGTTTCCAACACTTTGATTAGTGCGTACCTCAATGTGTGAAACCCGGCACAGTACGCCTTGTGCGATATTTCCACGCCCTTCGGGGGACCCACTGATCCTGATGTATACAGTATTGCGACAACCTCTTCCTCGTTGTTAGCAGGTGCATGCGGTGTGAATGAGGCGTCTGAAAGTTCTTGAAACTGGAGAACATTGACGAAACCGGGCACGTTTCCTACGGAGAACAATGCCTGCGAATAAAATGATTTTTTTCTTCTATTAGTTGTGTTGGTTGCATGGAGGAATAAAACAATAGATGCATTGGGTGACTACAATAGAGATAAAAAGCGTTAAAATAGCGACAGTATCTCGATTTCTGAATGAAAACGAACTAAACTTGCTAAAGGTATACGAAAGACAGATGAAAATATTAAGTTTTTTTTTTCAAATTATGCCTGTAACTGGTAGTTTTTCCAATCTACGCCACCTACAATCATGGGGGTCCGGGCACTGGCATTTTGACGTCAATCACAGTGATGTCATGCGTAGACTCAGACTGGTCGCGAGTGCTGCGTCATGTTCACCAGGGCTTTGTGTCCAGATAATGCGTCGAGGAACGCCTTGGGCCAGGAGCTAAATGTTGAGTTGACACCATCCGGGTATGATGACATTACGGAGAAGTAGAAGAGGCTGTTTACAGGCTTTGATAATTTTAGGTGGTGTTGGTCCCATACAGCAGTTGCCGTCAACTCCTTGATTGGTTTTCTCATTAGAGGACAGTTAGAAACATTTATCCCTTTATCTTAGAAAACAACAAACATTAACACTAATTACCTGGAAAGCACTCTCACATAAACAAAAGGAACTGCGATTTACTTAAAGCAACACTGGCATTTTTGCTAGACGATTCAATATGAAGTCAGGCAATTACTCAATCAATATTTTTCTGCATAGTCACGTAAATTTTTAATAAACTCCTAAATACTCAACCGCTCGAAACCAAAACCAAAACACGAGCACGGAAGTTCATGGCCGGAAGTCACATTTCAACACCCGACCACATTTTTTTCTCCGCTTCTCCGGCGTGTGAGGCAGACGACGAAGAAGTTGCGTGTACCGTTTGTCATGCAATTGTTTCGCAATTCTATCCCTTCCGCTCAATGTTCTGCGCTCAAAGATCGACTGGCCGGTACCACGAACGACAGTTTCGAAGTTGCGGCTCCACGTCCGTCGCAACGTTCGTCCGTGGTTCGCCGCCATTGTGTCGTCCAGCCCGTGGTACGTCGCCATTTTAAGAATGACGTATACGTGTACTTTCTGTGATCACTGCAACATTTATCTTTCGATCAACGTGTTTGTAGCTTTTTGGAGGCCACAAATATGGGGTTCATATTCTTTTGTTTTTAGATATCAAATGTTTGCCTTAGACGCCATACGACTATATAGGCAATTATAGATCATGTTCAAATAAATAGTACGGCAAGCACAAATACCCTTCCAGTGTCCCCTTAACTGGTGAAAACACAATGGCAAACGTTTTTTTGTGTGTGTGTGTGACTGAAGAAACATTTTAAGAAATAAAATAATAAAAAAATGAAAGGCGTTAACAACTGTAACACCGAATTAGAGCGCAGCTCTTGAGGAGGAGAAGGGAAGGGTACTGAGGTGAGGGAATAGCCCTCCTACCTCATCCTCCGCCTCCCCTCTCCCTGCTCCTCCCTCCTTTCTCCTCCTCCCTCTCGTCCTCCTGCCCCCTCCTCCCTCCTCCTCCCCGCGCGTCGCATCATGGGAAATGTCCCATAATGCACCGAGCGGGACCCTCGTGAGGTCACGAGTAACGTCACAAGGGCTCCGCGCGAACCATTATGTGACATTTCCCATATTGAACCGCGCGGTTACGGCGACGGCGACGGCGACGCCGACGCCGCTCAAGCCGGAAACGGGCGCCTAAGAGCTGCGCTCTAAAAGCTTTTATAGCCTGACTAAAGCTGAAACTGAAAAATAGATAATAAAATCTCACCTTAATGTTCGATGGCATAGCCACCTTAGCAGCATTTGGTGCGCTTTCTTGATCAGCTAGTAGGAAACTACACTGGGAGTCTTCAATCGTGTACAGCAATTCCCCTATAGGATTGATGTCACAATAGTTCCGCTTTTTTAAATGCTGCAATTAGAATTCTCTATTAAGATGAAGGCGTTGAGAGAACTCACTTGCCACGTAGGTCGTCTTTGCCATGACAAGCGTACCGCCCGCGAACACAACTCCAAAGGCTGCTGCTACAGTTTCAGCCGTGTTGCCAATATGCGCACACACATTGTAGCCCGGTTTTACACCGTGTCGTTGATAACCTACAGCATATTTGCGTATCTTTTCCAAGAGCTGAGAGCCGGTCAAGCTTTGATGGGTGTCAACCTAGAAAAAAAAGAAGGGGAAAGTGTTTTGAGAAAAAAAGGGCTTTAGACCGGTCTCATGGTGCTAAAGCAAAACTATTTTCCGAACTTCACCTCGGTTTTAGGCAATACGCTCCTCTTCATGCGTGTCGCTATGGCGCCACCGTTTCTCGCGCCATCAGCGCTTCCCTTCGTAGCAATAAGAACTAATGGTGTCTTCACATGCTAAAGCGGCGCCTTACGGGAGTGCAGGACAGGCCATGCGCCGCAGTTTTGCGACTCAACATAATAAATGACACTAATATGCAGGGTGTTTTTTTTTTTTTTTTTTTGGCTGTGCCAACATTTAAAAAAAAAAGCACGAAAAGTTGCATTGATGCATTTATAATTTTTGGGTTAGCTTACCCGACGCGGCGACCACTAAGAACAAGGCTATTTCTGCAATTAGGCGGATGAGTAACGGAGTTATTTTAATAGTTTTAATTAATGACTTCAGAGTTTTTAACACTTTGATTATTATTGCATTTCGGAAATGCAATAAAGCGTCGAAAAAACTGGAACCGAGACACGAAGAGAACAACGACACATGAGCGCTTTTCTTCGCGTCTCGGTCCGTGTATTTTCGGCGCTTTATACCCTTCACAATGCACCAACTGGCCTATCTAAGCACATTATTGCTGATGTTCAACGTCCAGGCTGTATGCTCCAACCGCTAGTTATAATAAACACGTCAGCATTTGTTCGCCACCGGCAAAAATATTTTAGTTCCGCAGGCTTCCTCAATTCGAAAGTGAGTGAGTGAAAGCGTTTTATTGAGGCCATGAACAGTGGAGAGGGGGGGGGGGGAGAGCGCCGGTGGCCACGTGGCCTGAACGCAGGCGAACGATAGT
The DNA here is from genome assembly GCA_013358835.2 of Ixodes persulcatus. Lineage (NCBI taxonomy): Eukaryota > Metazoa > Arthropoda > Arachnida > Ixodida > Ixodidae > Ixodes > Ixodes persulcatus. Next base: position 732,164 of record JABSTQ010009275.1, on the reverse strand, counting down.
TGGCTCACATGTAGACGTCCAGCCCGGCATCGAAGATGAAGTAAAGTAGGCGGTTCAGGAAGTGCAGTTGTTTGACTGGAGGGCCGCGGGGTGTGTCCAGTCGCCCAAGGTGTTAGTGTCTGGAAGAACGTGCTTCTTTCTGATGTCTTGATCAAGGGCGGGGGGGGGGGGGGGGTGCATCTCCAGAGGAGGCGTGGGCCGTCCGCTTTTTCGTGAAATGTGCACCTAGTGCATTCGCCAGTCTTGCGGCCCTTGCCCCTCTTGGCTAAGCAGGCTGGGGTGCCGAGGACGTTGACATTGATTTTATTGCGTAGAACACGTTTACGCCGACCGAGGCCCGGGGGAAGCGGGGAAGGCGTTGGGGGTGGAAGCAGTTCCCACAACTTGAGTTTGCAGTATTCTCTGATTCGGAGGCGTTCCTCCTCCGGGTCGTAGTCTACGAGTCCTGGGACATATCCTGCTGATTGCAGGAAACCGTGTACCCGTTGTTTCTTGATTGGAGTGTAAAATCCACCATCTTGGCACGGAGAGTAGGAAGGGGGAGCGCGTGCCAGATCGTGGGCTGCTTCGTTTCCCTTGATGCCGGTGTGGCCTGGGATCCAAAGAATTTTCGTTTTAGTGCCCTGCTGCTGCAAGAGGCTCGAAATAAGTCTCTTGATGCCCTTCACCTTGCGGCTCGGGCTATGGGCATCCTTCCACTCTGTTAGTGCGTTCTACGAGTCTTTGAAGACCCGCAGTTCGCAAGGGCGGTTGTCGGGGTGTACGTGAAGAAGGGTTTCGAGTGCCAGGACGATGGCTTCAAGTTCCCCTTCTTTGATTGTGGTCCCATAATGGGCGCTCACGGGATGTGAAGATGGACAGCTGTGGGAAGACAACCGCCGCGGAGCATAGAGGCCCCGCAGGACCGTCGTCCGCTGCAGTTTACGTGTAGGCGGGCCGTCTGGTGTGAAGCGGGTACTTCCAGGTGCTGACCATCTTCTCGTGGCCTGTGACGAACCTAGCGAGGGTTTGCGAATTCCTCTTGCACAAAAGGGGTCTGGTGTTTGCGATGTCAGCCAGGTCTTCCCAGAGTGGGAGGTCCGGCTGCTGCGGCGGTAGGTCCAGCTTAGGGTCGGGGAACAGCATGAAGATCTCCCGGCCCTGTTGGGAATGCTGCTGTCGTTCATGGTGGGCCAGGTTTCTAGCCGAGACTGTCTTGCAGAGAGTTCATTTGGGCTTGCTCCCGAAGCTTGCCGATCGGGGTGAATTTCGGGAGACCGGGGAACACTGTCGTGGCCTGATTGATGGATGAGAGTTGCAAGCTTGCGCCAATCTTTCTTGCTTAGCTGATAGTGACCTGCTCCGTAGCAGACGCAGGACACGACCAGAGCTTTAATCGTGCCTCTGGCAATGATATCAGTGGCCCCATCTTTGGCGCTGCAAATGCGTCGGATGACGTTGACTGCCGAACGGCAATGGTTTATGATGTTCCGGAGGCAAAGGCTTCCCTTGCGGGTTTCTTCAATATGAAGGCCTCGCACTTTCATGGATAGGGAGGTTAGGATCAGCTGAACCTCGAGGGTCACGCATAGTTGCTCCGCGATCTTTTCCTTGCGCTTTCTCGGCGGGGCCAGAACCACATAGGATGTCTTCTTGGGTGAGGCAAGCAGTTCGATGAGGGTGAGGTGGGCGTCGATGGTGTTGAGTCCCTGATTGCAGTATCAACTGCTGGTGTCGAATGTCGCCTGCTGCTACCCAGATGGTAACGTCGTCTGCATAGACGGTGAAACCAACGTCTGGGACTTCGGCAAGATGGGGGGGGGGGAATGACGCCATGCCGACATTGAAGAACAGTGGCGACAGTACGGAACCTAGTGGGACCGCAGTGCGGTTGTCCCTTCCGGTCCCTGACATGGGAGCCGCAGCGCACCGAGAAAGTACTGCCGCCTAGGAAGGTTCGGATAAAGGTGTGGGCGCCCGAACATTCCCAGACGCTGCGCTTCTGTAATGATACAGTCGTGTGGAATCGAGTCAAATGCTTTAATGCCATTGACAGTGACGATTGTTCTGGTGGGTGATCTGTTGGCACTCTTGATTATGTGTGAAAAGATGAAGGCGAGGCTCGGTTATATACAAATCCCAAACGGAATCCCGTCTGGGCTGTGTGGAAGGCTCAATTCTCTCCAGGTTCTATTGGATTCTGGCCAGAACCATTCGTTTTTCACCTTACACGCGCAGGACGTGAGGGAGATGGGGCGGTAGCTGGACAGCGTTCCTTTGTCTTTAGCGGGCTTAGAAATGGGAATCACCATGGTGTGTTTCCAGCCCCTGAGTGGTAGATCTCCCGTCTCCCAGATGTGGTTGATCCTCTCTAGGAGCTCTTTTTGGTGTTGTACGGGAGGTTTTCAGCAAGGTGTTCGTGATGTTGTCTGGTCCGGAAGACGAGGTGGACTTGCCTGAGCGAAGAAAGCAGTGAAGCTGCCCTAGCTTGAAAGCGCGGTCCATGTCCGCGTCCGGGACCAAGCTCTCGCTGGTATATTGGTCGTGGGTGCCTTGTACCGGCCGGTCCGGCTGGGGGAAAAAAAGGTCCCCTGCCCGTTGCGCCAGCTCAGATTTGGTCTTGTCGAGTTTGAGGGCCAAGACGAGTGAGGCGCTTCTTGTATTTTCGTTGCCCAACGTTGATGTGCTCGTCTGCCGAAAGCGAAAGAGTGAAGTCTTTTCTGAGAGGGAAGAACTGCAGCGGAGTCATCTGTTCTGATCGAGGTGACAAGCATAGCGCATGGCTTCGATCGGAGCAAGAGTGATCTTCTGCTGGAGATAGGGGCGCTTCAGGCCCTTGCGGTACCGCTGCACCGCCTGAAGGCGTTCCGCCCAAAGCCGGAGGAATTCCAGATCCGGGGCAGGCGTGTCTTCACCTCTGGACGTGACGGTGGCCTTCTCGGTGGCTTGACTAAGATCGTCTTCACAGGTTGATTGGGAGGTGTTGTCTGACCCTTGAAGCGAGGCACCGAACCAGCCCCAGTGAATCATCTTGGTGGTTCGAACTTGCTTCGTTTTCTTAGGGCGACGTAGAAGAGAAAGCTCGAAGATTATATGGAAGTGGTTGCTCCCTCAGGGGTCAGGCGAGACGTTTTCACTTCTGATGTTGCAGGAACGGGCTGACCGCTCACGTCAGGTCGGGAGTAGTGTCGTTTTGCGCAGCGCTTTCGAGCCTTGTCTTGGCACCCCTTGTTCACGAGTGTAAAATGACAGGTGGTCTTCTCTTCGAGGAACTCAATGGCGTACTTGCTTTTGGTGGAGTACCCCCAGGCCGGGTGATGGAGGTTGAAGTCGCGTCCATATAACTTGTGCTCTTTGCGGTACATGGACTTGTAGGTGAAATATCCAGCCGTGTTCTTTCTCTTGTAGGGTAGGTTGGTAGTACGCTGATACCACCAGGAGGCTCTGCGACTGAACGGACACTCTGGCAGCCATTACTTCTTGATGGAGGGTGCAGTATTATGTAAGGTCTACGACGTGCCGCGGCCAGTCTCTACAGATGTAGATTATGTCCTTGCCTTTGGGAGGGGATGACTGCCCTCGTATGGGGATGGTGAGGGGGGAGTCAAGTAGGACTGAAACCCAGACGTCGAGATGTTTTAGTTGTTGTTTTCCTGGAGGAGAATTATGTACGGCCTTTCATCGGGCTTCCCCTGAAGACGTGCGCGGAGCTACTCAACCCGTTTGCTGAACCCCTGGCACTTCCATTGAAGGACTCGAATCATGCGTAGTGAAATATATAATGTCGTTGAACACCTGAGACTGTAGTACATTAAATGAAAACAACTTGTAGTCAAAGGGACTGACACAGAAGGGAACTTCTCAGATGTTTAGTTACCACCAGCCCGCCTGCGTACTTACATTCTTTTCACTGAAGTTTATTCCGGTATTTGTTGAAAAGTTTGGCCATTTCGCCGAATATTCTCAGCTCGTCCGCAGAGAGGCAGATGGAGTTTCCCCCTGTCGGGGAGCCCCTCCAGGAATTTTGCCTGGCTTGACTCGGTCTGCGCAGGTGCCTCGGCTCGGGGGGATTAGCGTCTTCTTGGGTTTGGCGTCCGGGAATTCAGGGCCGTCGTTTTGTCGTTGCTCCCAACGTTTGTGCTCTTAGCCGGTGGTTCTTGAGCACCCAAGTCAGGCATTTGGGGTAATACCTAGTAGGCCAAAGTGTTTGCACCTTTGACAGTACGGATTGAAGTGTGGACATTGTTGGATGAATGTAGACTCTCCTTCGTGCCTCTTGCCGCAGTGTCTGCACACCGCACGGTTGGAGCATGTGTCTTTTTTGTGTTAGAGACGGTGACAGTTAGCGCACGCCACCTCTTTTGGCTTATACGGCAATACTCGCATGTCCCTTGTGCCATAGTACACTGCTTCAGGGATCCTCTCGCTGCTTAAGGTGAAGAAGAGTTGTCGTTGTCTTCCCCATGCGCCGGGCCTCCAAACTTTCCACTCCGTGCACGGAGGTACTCTCTTAGGACTTCGTCTTCGGGGTTTTGTTGCAGTGTAGCACCGTCGTAGATGTCTCCCCTACTCTGTCTGTTGTTGCAGTTCCAGTAGGCTTGCACCTCCAGCTCCGGAAGGGGTGGTGCAGCTAGTTTCTCTATCCTGATGATGACTTCGGCCAAAAAGGCTGACCTGGTCCTCACTGAGATAGCGTTGGCTCTCTCGTTGAGACGGGTAGAGGCGAGGGTCCACATGTTGGCGTGTTCCTTCCTGATATGGGTATCCAAGGCGTGGAAGTATGGCTTGATCGCCATTTGCCGCCGTAGAAGGATCTTGAAGTCGAGCAAGCGCGTACGTGGTGTTTCAGATTTCGCCGAAGCTGCGAGAGTAACTTTAGCTCTCTTGCGTTCATTTTTATGTATTAGAGTGTGCCATTCCTTATTGTAGACAAGGGGTAAAAGTTCCTGATCTTCTATGTTCCCTTGCGAAGCTGATACGGGGGATACATGTACCTTGCTTGACGTCTCCTGGGGAGATTCTTGAGAAGAAGAAAACTTTGTTCTTGATTTTGTCTGCCAACTGCTCGGAGCAGGTCAAATTTTGAGATTCACCCAGCTGCCGTGACAAGGGGTGCGTCGGCCATGGTGGTAGGTCTGCCCGACTGAGGGAGGCCGCCGTTGGGAATGGGGAGTAAGCCCTTGGCGATGTCGTCGAACTCGGCGTCGGTGGCCTATGGACGAGGCTTTTCGTGCTGCTCCCGCCTGCGGCCGGGTCTTGAGTTCGCCGGCCAAGGGGCAGATTTGGGTGACAGGGGATTTGGCAATCCATGAGGGGGGCCGACCCCTCCATGGTTCCAACGAGTTAGGGCAACGAGAGTTAGCCCTAACCACGCAATAGACTGTAGCGCCGCGGCGCGCTACTCAAAAAAAGGGTTAGGGCAACGCTCAGCTTTCAGTTGCGTGCTAACTCCAAGGTTGCTCGAACCGAACTCTGCCACCCTCAAACCGAAACTAAATTAGAAAACAAATGGCAGTGACGTCATTAACTCCGCCCTCGTGAAGCGTCACAGTACCGACGTTACGTCTGATGTGGGCACCCCCGCGAGCTATCGCGGTACGTTTATTTATTTCTTTTTTGCTTTCGGTGTGAGTTGTAAATTTTGGCGTCTGCTCCCGGTGTGTCATTTCGTCCTCATCCCGCAGGCAGCGAGCTGCGAAACCTTGCCTTTTATTGATACTGTCAAGAATGATAATTGATGAGGCGACAAATGACTGAAGGAAACTAAACAGAACTTCAAAACGGGCGTGCCATGGTCCTTTCCCACAGTCAGCCATCGGAAACCGTTAGATAATTGTAGCCACTGATTATGTAACACGATACGCCGAAGCAAAAGCCCTTTTGTTTTGAACTGCAGTTGAAGTCGCCAACTTCGTTCAATTCATCGTTCTGAGGCACAGTGCACGCGAAGTGCTAATTACCGACCGAGGGTCGAAGTTCTTGACGAAACTGACGTAAGAAATTATCCGACTTAGCCACAACCCACCGTCAAACCTTTGGGTACGACCCGCAGACCAACGGGCAGAAAGAGCGGCTAAACAAGAACACCGCCGACAGGATCTCGATGTACGTTGACGTAGAGCACGAGACGTGGGATGAAATTATACCGAATGTGTCGTTCGCATACAATACTGTGGTTTAAGTGACCACTGGGGTAACACAATTCCAGCCGGTCTATGGTCGCAATATACGGGCAATGTCGGACGCAATGCTGCCCCGCGAACCTGGTGGCAACCACAGCGGCGACTCTGGGATCGTCACTCAACGGGCCAAGGAAGTCTGACAGCTCGCCAGGCTCCGGTTACAAGACGAACAACGCGCCGATGCTCACAGGTACCTTCGTCGTCCCGACGTCCACTTCAAGCCCGGATACCGGGTGTGAATACCAATACGACAACTGGGGCTTCAGAGAGAAGCTCCTAAAGCCCTACCTTGGTGCCTACAAGGTCCTTCAGCGCCTGGGAATGCTAAACTACGAGCTGATACCTGACGGGACACTCCGCCGACCGCGACTCCATGTGGTTCATGTCGTTCGACTCAAGCCACTCTACACTCGATAGGACTGTTCACTTATTTGTTTCCGATGACTCTGTAAGTTTACTCTCCTTTATTTGTCTTGTTTTGTTGCGTTTTGCGTCGGGGTGGTGCGTTTTCTTAAGAGGGGGGGGGGGTGTAATGCCACGCGCTTACGTAGCTAGGTTTATAGCGCGCTTCGCTGACACGCACGTGGTTCGGGTTTGAGTCTCGGCACTGCGTGTCGTTTTTATCTTTCTTGATGTAAGCCGATGATTTGAGAAGGTTGAAGAACCGTATGGCTTGTTCATGTTTAGAATGCATATTTCGAAAGCGATCGAAGAATATACTGGGCTTCCAGAAACTTTATTGAAGAAGTTGTGCCGCGCCATTTAAGTCATTCTCGCCCCAGCGCTCGATCCTGCTGTCTCGCCGACATCGACGCCTTCGACACTAGCCTTCTTCTATTTGGTCTTGAGTACAAGTTCGTAATATTAAAGGTTTGGCTCCCTTCAGACATTCGTTCCCTCATCAATTGTCATTCGTGACTTTTTGTGGTGGAGGTGCTGGGTACAGCCCATGCGGCTTACCCCTTCGAGGGCCCACAGTGCTAGCCCGCTCCCCAGCGAAAGAAGACTTTTAGAGGAGGAAGCCGACGCGCGAGCAAGCCGCCGCACTCAAGGCAAGCCCCCAATGTCTGGTCTCCTGCCAGCCAAAAGCAAGACCAAACCGTCGACGAGACCAGCCATGAGCACCAGTCGTCGCAGACCTCGACCGCTCCATCCGTCGTCTTCATGCCTATCGCTCTCCGCTTTCCGATGCCATTCGATGGCGGGGCCCACGAGGATGTGGAGGACTGGCTTCAGCAGTACAAACGTGTGCCCCGCAGAACAGGCGCAGAACAGCGCCTTCAAAACATTTATTCTTCACTGGAGGAAACAGCAATTCAATGGTTTCAGAACCACGAGGTTTCCCTTATGACGTGGGAGACTAGCGTGAAGAAGCTGAGGCGGACCATCACAAACCAATACCGACGACTTCGAGCCAAGGATATCCGACGACTACGAGCCAAGGATATCCTTCATACAAGGTGTCAAGGTCTCAACAAGACCGTCACGAGCTTCGTTGAAGACGTCGTGTGCCTGAGCAGCCGTGTCAACCATCAAGCAGCGGACGAAAATATACAGCGAATCCCTAGGCGCGGGGTTCAAGAACGACATTTTTGGGGGCCTCGTGTGCAACCCGCCAAATACCGCTAAAGCCTTCATCAGTAAGGCAACGCCCATCGAGCGCGCCCTCCAAGCGCGCTGCCAAGTTGGCTACGCAAGCGCGTGGCATTAACTTCTCTGGGTCTGGGAGAACGCGTTCGTTGCTAACCACATGGAACTTCAGTTCCATGTGGAGCTTCAGTTCGTCAAAGGCGAACCGACACTTCGATCGGGAGCCGGCTAGCACTGCGGGCCCTCGGAGGTGTACGATGCGGGCGGCGGAGAAAAGCTCACCGGAGAAAAGCTCACCGGAGATAAGCTCACCGGAGATAAGCTCACCGGAGATAAGCTCACCGCAAAACCGGCAGATGCGGAGAAAAGCTCACCGGCCTTTCAACGAATCCGGAGAAAAGCTCACCGATTTTTTTTTTTACTTAGCGGATTCTGCGCCAAACGTGGCAATTTAACACAATTGACATTCGTCACTTCATTAAAAATATGTCCTCTTTTTATAAATCTTCTTGAAGTTATTGGGCATATTTACTAATTCCTCAGAAATTTGTCATCACCCATTTTGTATATTAATGAAGCCGCAAGTATAAAATCAGAACACCGTACACCGATAAAAAAGACAACGCTTTATTGACAGCTGACAGTGCGCCGTCAGTAGCTCTGTCAGATAAAGAGGTTTGTTCTTTGCGAGCTAATATGAATAGCGGTTTTGAACCATTTCAGGTTCAAATATTGTGTAGTGCCTAATAGATAAGTAGGTGTTTGTTGACGTAATCAGTGTCGGCTACGCTGTTTTCTTTCTGTTCAAAACTTTAGTTACGAGAACAGCTTCGTCCTGTCGTGTTTGTGGTCTTCACACAGTAGTCGTCGTTTGAGCGGTTTTCATCATGCATGACCTTTACCAACTCGCCCTATTCGCTACCTTACAGAGGACAACTTCTTATATAAGTCACGAGTAACAACGGTGCCAGTGTGCAGCTCTGAAGGTCATGGGTGGCTCGCCGTAGAAGGGCGCTATCACACAAAGGCAACGTGTAGAAACACCAACACGAACGGCTAGAAAACGTGCATGTCCGTGGAAGAAAGAAGCCTCGATATCCTACTGACTGTTTTATCTTGTTTTCAAAGGTTAAAAAAAAGCTTCAAAGAGAATTTCAGGCACCGCGTTGTTGCGCATGCACTTTCGGATTTTCGGCATTTACAGTTTGGATTTTTAGGTTTTAGGCAGACATTTTTAAGTTTTCGAACTTTTTCCTGTTCTTCAAGTTCATAAAGTTTTCAGTTAGGCTTTCGTTGCTTAGAGTAAGCCACAGAAAACACCCAATCGCAATTATTGATTCGGGAGCAATATACCCAATAAGCTTAACAAATATTACAAAAAAAAGGATATTTTCTTTTTTACAAAGCCGGTGATTTTTAATGATAATCATTTGACATATGTTACGCGTGATCCAACAACCTCTATATGAAAAGAAGAAAAACAAAATCGGTGAGCTTTTCTCTGTATACGCTCAATGTCCGGTGAGCTTTTCTCCGCATCCGCCGGTTTTGCGGTGAGCTTTTCTCCGGTGAGCTTATCTCCGGTGAGCTTTTCTCCGGTGAGCTTTTCTCCGGTGAGCTTTTCTCCGGGATTCGTACGATGCATTGTGATACACAACGCCAGACTTGTACGTAATCCATTACAAGCAACGAAATTACTTGTAATCCCTTACATTTATCAGTAATTTAGTAACGGAATAATTACATATTTTGTAGAGTAATTTTAAAGTAATAGACCCTTTACGAAAGTCAGTCAAGCAACTATGAGATACCGAAACCGCCGCCATTACTGCGTCGTCGTTTCGGGAGCGAGCGATGGCAGGTGCTTGTGGCAGTACTCCCGGTACCTTTGGCTACGGTCCTCAGGGACGAGTGACTTTGCCTTCCCCGTGAAGCACTGACCTCACTGCAATTCCGCGTAGCTTTAACAAATGTAAGATAGAGGCGTACCGCGCCTCGACACTCGCTTCGAGCCGCCAGGTTGCCCGAAGCAACAAGTTCATCCCCGAGGCCTACGTTGATCCGGCGTCGGTTCAAGTGTTGAGGTAAGCACTGTTCTTTCTTGTCGCCCTTTCAGACCTAAGCGTGAGCCAACCCAAAGCTACAAGCGCGCATCACGCCGTGAACGTGTCTTTTACGTGCAGGCGGACTTGTGCCGTCTGCCGCAGCGCCGTGCACAAGGAAACGCCAAAAGAGGCCTAAAACTCGCGCATCTTCGGCCTCTTTTGCATGATGAAACGAAATGTAATATTTTCCGGCTCGTTGACTTCTCACAGCTTGAGATAATGTTGCGAGGCTCAGTGGCGTACGGACTAAAGAGTACGAGGCGGGGGGTGAGAGGTAAACAGAATCGCTCTTGCGTCGTGCCGGTGAACTTCGCCTCTGTACGCCGTGCTTCATATGATCGTATTGCTTTCTGTGCTGGCAACTTTCACGTTGACGGTTTGACGTGTGTGGTGCCCGCGAGCGTGCACTATGTCCACTATCAGCACGAGCATGCTAGCTCAAAAGTAAGGACAAACCAGTCCTAACTTTCGGCGTAGTAAAAGCTTCCGGCGTTTAGTAAACGAATAATCGCATATGAGACGCGTCTTTTCTCACACATGGTTAGCACTGCTAACATTATGCCTCTTACTTATCTAAAAAAACAATGTGGGTGAACACATAGTATGTTCGTTCACTGTACAATCTATGCAGTAAACATAAGTAAACAAGAACGCAAATTTATTTCAGATCCACCACCGGAGTGCTCATCATGACAAGCTGCTTCAGTAGCCAGAGGAAAGTCAAAGTAGGAAACCTGGGAGTAGAAATATTGCGGTTAGAAAAAATGGGGTTGTATAACTTAAACGATGCAGACGAAACTTTCCAATAGAAACTTGTTTCCGTTGGGCTGTTCTACTGGTTGTTTTTAAGCAGCCTTCTGTCAAGACTCAGGTGTGTCTCTCTGTCCCTACTTGTTTTGTTACAAGCTCTTGAAACGACCTTAATAAAGTCAACTCTCCTATGCATCCCATGTGCACGTCTGTCTTACTCTCCAGTGTTATTCTCAACAACACATCGTTCATTCATTCATTCCATACTTTATGTTGTGGCAGACAAATACTTATGCTGTGTGATGTATTCTATGGCATGCTGTGCCTTTGGCGGTTGTGATCGGGTGAGTTCTATGCTTACAGACAAAGTTACGAGGTAATGTGGTCAAAGCACTTGAAGAGCAGCTCTAGCAGAACGTTGCGGGGACGAGCAAAGCAAATCGTTCTCGGAGGCCTGATACCGCCCCGGGCGCGCGCTTGAAAACATGTTCAGAAGTTGCAGCACGAGCTCCTGATACAGGCATTAAAGAGAAGAAGTACACCTCTCCGTGCTAGCAAGAGCAACCATGCAATGCCGATGCCGTGAACGTAAAACAATGTTCTATCGAATTTCATGTAATGTCGTGACGTGCGAGCACTCCTTGCGTTCGTTTTTTTTTTTTTTTTTTTTTTTGCGCGCGAGTGCTTGTGCGGACGAGGTATTATCCGAAGCTACGTGCCCATACCTACTAGGAAACTTCACACAACTTGTGATCGGACACCACAACGCAACGTTGTCAGAAATCAACTCTGAATACTGGTCAAGAGTCGCTCGCAGCTACGAGATCCATCGCACGATTACTCGTGCAGTTCAAACGCATTTCGAAACGATGTCGCGTGGACAGGGGTTATCCTCTATAGATTATTTTTATTTGTGCTAACTTTACACTCCGAAGCGGTGAACACGCGCTCGAAGCTTCGAAAAGCGTTGAGGCAGCAGCGGACAGGCAAAATGTGATCGTCGCTCACTCCGCACGGATCTGCGTGCCCCGATTTCTTCGAATACTGGTGTTTTTAACGTGAAAAAAAAAATAAGACTCACCTTGTGTTGTTTTTCATCTTTTGGCCCTCTTTGTGTGCATTGAGGGACGCAGCAATGGGTTGGCATGTCAAACGCTATCACCACTGCCAAACGCAGCGGAATGGTTCAGGTTCAACCGTCCCCCTCGATGCTTGACGACGCAGTAATGGCGGATTTTGTCAAGTTCGCGCAACCGACACTAGAGGCGCTGACTTTCGTAAAGGGTCTATTCCCTTACATTTCTTACGTAACGGATTCCTTGTAATCCGTTACATTTTTACCCCCCCTTCCTTCTAAAGAAAAGGTTCTTATTTTGGCACTTTTCAGTTCCGCAAAGCAAGCTTTTCTTTGCAACACAACAGTGCCAGAAAATTCAAATGGATATTTCTTAAAAAAAAAAAAAAAAAGAGGGGGGGGGGAGCAAGTTGTATCCGCTTTCTTTAGTCCCTTCGTTTTCTCTTTGCGATCGAAGATAGGGAGAGGAGGATACCAAGTTATTGTGTGCCTCTTCGAGAAGTTCGAGGCGGTAAGTGCACAGACAAGAATTAACAATGTCTTTCTCGGTTATAGTGACTACGACTATTTTCATAATGTCACAACACGAGACAACGCTCCGTCTACCCCAAAACCCACTAAAAGAGATGTGATAATATGTGAAGTTGTTATTGCCACAATCATTCTCGTTCATTGCTGCACACTTACCATCTCTTAGAAAACAGGATGTATTTTGTTTTCTAGCTACTTACTTTTTTATAGTCCAACTTCTAAGGTTGGTACACTCTATTTGTGAATTCCAGCCAGGTTATCTCCATCTCAGCCATCCTTTTTGTGAGTCAGCTTTTTGCGAACACTTCGAAAATGGTAAGTGTTCCTTTTTCCTTGTTCCTGTTTTTACCTCGGCAGGACACATCTTATCTCAAGCTGATATTTTTATAAATAAAACATGATGGTGGCTGACGTAGACTTGATATTCTGGGCTTGAGGAGAGAGTGAAACTCGTGAGATAGCGCGGGCTCTGCCCTTCGCTGCCCGTGATATCAGCGGACGTCTATCTGAAGAACACCGGAGTAAACTGCAGTACACACGGCAAACGTGCGTTTACATTTCCTTGTTTTAACCAACGCTCTGATTAATTGTTGTTATGAATGTCCTGTTGTTGTTGATTGTTTTTTTTATTACTTTACTTATATTTATATACTGGAAACGTTTTCGTGGTTACCAACGTCTGAACCGAGGCTCGACCTGTTTAGAACCAAAGAAAGAAGAATATCGAGCCAAACCTTATTTATTATTTATCACCTTACTGTTTCGACCAGTGTTGCGGAGTTGCCACTCCGGAGTTGGAATGATTCCGGAATCATTCCAAATTTTCGCGACCCCGGAATGGAATGGGAATGGAATGGCGGCAACATTGAGGGGAATGGAATGGGAATGGACTTAGATGCCTTTTGCCCGGAATGGAATGGGAATGGAATAAGCCCAGTTCTTTTTTTTTTTTTTTTTTTTTTTAGCGGTCAGCGAAATTGAGCCAGTCAGCGAGCCAGTTGCTCAGAAATAAAATGAGTGGGCGGGAAACAGCTAACCTGCGCGGAGCTCTAACAGACAAATGCAATAAAAAAAAAAAAAAACAAGCGTCAAAGCAAAGAGCAGAGGGGGGAGGAAGGGGGGGGGGGGGTGGCGGTGGCGCCTTTCGCGCAGGCGACGGGCTTTGCTGGCGTTACACGAGAGCGAGCGAAACAAGAAACCAAGCACCAAGCAAAAGAAACCAAGGCATGGAGAATACACGCGCGCACAGACTGAGATCTGGGAGCGGGGGACGATTCATCACTCGCAGAGCTCTGATAACTCGTTGACTCACGCGCCGCCGAAAGATGATCAGTTATTAGCCCCGTGCGCGACCGAAAGCGTCGCTGTGGTCGGCCTTCCACGATTGGCCGAACGCTGACTATGACGTCGGAAAGGGGATTTATCATCGACGGAAATAAGAGGAATGAAAGAACTTTAATTTTGACGGTGTTGGCAGTGTTCCTTTGAGAGCGCAATGATTTCAAGCTTCCACCATGCTAATAACAAACACCATCGAACTTGTTGTTTGCAAGGTAATGACGTAACAAGGGGGAACCACAGGAGGGCGCCACCAAAACATCTCGCCGCTAATTGGTTTCTTACGCCCGTGTCCCACTAGAGCGACAGACAGAAACAAACGACAGCAACAAGACTCAAACCAGAGTCTTTCGCAATTTGACAGGCTTTGTATAATAAAGGAGGCTATGCTCAAACACGAGCCTCATGCACGCGAGGGTATCTTTGGCAGGCTTGCAATCGCTCGTGCTTACTTCACGAGCATCGAACGACAAAACGTATGCCAAAGGTGCCATCGCGAGCATGCTGCATGGGTTTGAGGCTTGTCGCTGTCTTTTGTTTCTGCTTGTCGCTCTAGTGGGATACGGGCATTAACAAACACGCTGGTCGCGTATGTCCTAGAAGACCAATGCAAAACAAAGTTTGCAAGAAAAAATTTGTGGATTTAAGTTTTGCTGTTTGTTGCGAGCAACGTGGTCGAAAGACCGATGTTTTAAACAAGCATCGACATATCAAGGGACTTTCTCGATATTTGCAGTACAATGTAAACAAACACTTTGTGCCACCAGCGCTCCGCTTAGTAAAATCAGTGCTTTTTTGAGGAATTTAGCATTTTTTTTTTTGCAATTGTCTACGCGTTTGATAATGTCAGCTTTATGCTGCTTATGGCGGCAGCACAATGTAGCTGTCAAGTGCCAATTTTTACGTTTAGGAATTAGAGGAATGGAATGGAACGATTCAGCCATTCCAGGAGTGGAAATGGGCCCAGTGTCCCCATTCCTAGGAGTTGAAAGGAATTGAATTATCGCAAACTCTAATTTCCCGGAATGGAATTGGAATGGAATGTGGGTGCCCATTCCGCAACACTGGTTTTGATTATGTTTCGCTATTGTCTGGCAATATATGCCGGTATAGTAAGATGTACATAAATCAATTCTTATTCTAGTTTTAGCTAGATGTATCACGACTTCTACACCTTCGCGATTTCGACAATAGAGAATTTTAGTAGATTGGTCCGATGACTACGATCACGATATCCGATACTCCGCCGCCACCTTTGCGCATGCGTCATATCGTTATCGGGTACCATTACCGGGGGTACCGGAGGTATCGGGACAATCTACTAAAACTATAGAATACCAGTCAACGGTTGCAACGACGAAGCTTTGCTCTATCTTCGCGGTTATTAGTACTTCCATTGCTTCGCTGAACAAGCTCAATGCAGAGCATAAAACATTCGTGAGGCACAATATGGCACTCCCATCCAGTGACTCAGTTTAAATGGTGTCCAGCGTAAGAAATAACGCAAAATGTCTGACGGAACTTTCGAGGGTCTGCTGTTGCTCAAAATACTCAACGTCAATAAATGGAATAGGTGGCAACAATAACATGTTGAATAGCTTTCTTCCCTGTGTTTTTTACTTGAGGACAATATTATTGAAAGTAATGCCACAAAAGTAACGGATTACTTTTTTGGGTAACGGTCGCTTACTTTTATAGGAGAGTAATTGTAATTGTAATTAATTACAATTTAGCTTTGTGGAATTGTAAATGTAATTCCTTACTATTTTTTAGTAACGTGTACAAGTCTGCACAACGCCTCCACGAACAAAAAGAAAGTTCTTTAATGACAAGTGATGAGGCGACGAATGACTGAATGAAATAAACATTTGAAGTTGCAAACTTGTGCTAAATAAGAAATAGAAGGAAGCTAGCGTTGCGGGCGTCGATGTCGGCGAGACAGCAGGATCGAGCGCTGGAGTGAGACTGACGGCGTGGTGTAACCTCTTTTTATCCTTTCATGGAACCCTAGAATATTCTGCCTAACCTTCTCGAATCTTCCACATATAACCAAGAAAGATAAAAACGACACGCATGGCCGGGAATCGAACCCGAGACACGTGCGTGTCAGCCAAAGCGCGCTGGCAATACGATAAAAGCTGTTCTGCAAAGGTGTGAAAATGGCGTTAAGAATCAATGAACGCAGGTTCAGTTGTACAAGACACAGCACCGTCGGCAACGACAGCAGACGCCAAGATTTACACCTTACACCAAAAGGAAGAAAAAAAGAAGAAAACAGTGATAAACATTGTCGCTTTTTTCCAAATCCTTACATACATGTTACAGCTTGCGGTTGGAGCATACAGCCTGCAGAGGTTGGAGATCAATTTCGGAAACGGAATACGTCTTCTAAATTCAGAAATTAAAAAGTTAATTACAATCTTTTGTTCATTAGCCACTTAGTTAAAGAAATAGCTTTGTTTCTACTATCTAGTGGTTGCAAAGTTCAGTAAACTAAACAAAAAATTAGAAGTATCCTAATGCAACACTTATTTTTCTAGAAGTTTGGTGCAGCTAAAAAACAACAAAATGAAAACACCTTGTATTTTAGGGCAAAGTGATTAGGCTAGGAAAACAGCTTTATGCTGGCAGTAAATCTGTTTTCTGTTGAATGGGGAATGATTCACGTCCAATTCGTTTAAGGCTATAGTGTAACAGATTGATGCTGGTAATAAACCTGTTTTTTACTGAAAGGGGGATGATTCACGACCAATGCGTTTCAGACTAGGAAAGCAGCTTTATGCTTGCAATCACCTGTTTTCTGTTAAATAAAGGTATAAAACAAAATGGACCCGGACAGTCTGGCTCCCGACAAAATGGTCCGGGTGAAAATGGTCCCGGACAGAATGGTACGAAGCGCAAATCCGGAAAAAGTGGTCCCAAGTGCTTAGTTGACGCTTTGGGTAGTGTTTCAATTTTTAATAACTGCTCCTCTGAAGCTGTATTCATCATACGTGTAGTGTATATTTTAATGTATTTAAGGTTTTTGTCATATATTTGAGGAAATAACTGAAACAGTCCAAATTTTAAGTTTAGATTTATTATCGCTCACTCGGTTATATGGCTCCTGTTCGCATAAGACAGAGCACTGTACAAAGCTGGAGCTTTGAAGTCACTGCAAAAACACGCACACACTAAAGACGCAAGGTCGCAATGCACTCTGCGATTGATTGGACTAGCTGGTGATAACGTGGACAAAAAAGTCGACGAACGCCATTAGTACGTTTTGTTTTCAGTCCTCCTTGATTGGTCTTATCGGCTCGTAGCTTCGGCTGCACTGTGACTTTAGTAAAGCGTAGTATGGGCACGGGAAGAAACATTAAGACTGCGTGGTGCACATTAAATGCACCAGGCTATAAGTGGTACTGCACAGTCAAAATTTCTCGTCTAGAGCGTTAACCATGTCACCGCTCCTCAAAGGCAGACCGACATTACACTGTATAAATACGAAACTGAAATATAATTTCTGTGATGGCATGGTATAGAACAGTCTTTCTTCTCGTTTTGAATATATAAACTGTTATAGACACATTATTTATTATACGGGGCGTTCATAAAGTTCCTATTAGCGGCACAAAAAATTTAAAAAAAGCGGTACAAAACAGGCATCAACATGAGCGCTCGTCCCTCTAGTTTCCGCACAGTGTACCCATCGCTTGCTATAGTAGCGCGGAACGCCGCCAGGGAGTCGAAACCAAAATGGCACCACCCGTCGGAGCCAAGCACATGCAGTGATCCATTTTTTTTTCATTTGAGGGGAAGCAATGCAAAGGATATTCATTAAAATATGGGAGCATGGTTCTGGCACAACGCCCAAGTTTATGAAACTATGGTGAAATGGCGTCGACGCTTCCAGTGTGGCCAAACAAGGGGAATGCATTTCTAGGACGACGACCAAGTGATTGCTGAAGTTGTGCGATTCCTGAACACTCAAAACGAGGAGTTCTAAAACAATGGCCTCTGGCATGTGGTCCATCGCTTGCAAAAGTGGATAACGCTTGGTGGCGAACATGTAGAGAAAGTCTCAACTCCTACTAAAGTTTGATTGATCAATCTCTATTCCTTCGTGACAATGATACGAACTTTATGAACGCCCCTCGTATATAGGTGTATAATATTTCTATAGTATACTTTTTACTTCTTCTTGGCTCAGCTAGCTACTGGCATGGAATCTGTTTCGAATTGTATATGTAAATTGTAAGACGGTTAGCGTTTCATATCTTTTTTTTTTCCTCTATGTCTAATTCGCAGCAACTGCAAACCATCGACTAAACCCTGAAGAACAAGCTAACTATGTCTCAAAATTTACTTGGGACCATTTCGTCCGGGACCATTTCGTCCGGGACCATTTTAACCGGGACCATTTTGACAGAGACCATTTTGTCCAGGACTATTTTGTCTGAATCCCGTTGAAAAAGGGATAATTTACGCTGCGCAATCACGCGGGCAGGCGAAGTCTTGGTGAAATCTTTCGCGGAAATAATTTTACGACAACCGCTGGCATCGTATTGTTTTATTTCAATGTTTTACATGGGCATTCTTTACGCCGCTTTGGCTAAGAGGGGCGGGGGGGGGGCGTTCAGTTTTCAACACTTTTTTATTTTCCGGTGCGCCTTCCTCGTCAAATTTGCTATGTCTGCAGAGTTTCGAACCTCGTTGTGGTGGGCGATGCGGGACGGCTACAGAAACTTTCGAACCTGGGCGCAAATCGTACTCGCAAAGCCGACATGCACGACTGCCACTGGGACAACGCCGGATCGCGCTGGCGATTTTGTCAACACCTGCGGTTTAGGCCTGGGTAAAAGGATATGCGTTGTCGCTGTCGACGGGCCAAATAGAATCAACGAGCTTTTTGATTTGTACTTCTTGCTTCTTGATGTGTGTAATAAATTAAGAAATATGAACAAAACCGAACGACGTAAAACGTGTGTTAAGAATCTATTTATATAATAAAAAAATTAAACGCCTTAGCCGGCAAAGGAAAAAAAAATAACACTTCGCATATTTCGAGGGTTTAAGACAAATTTCAGTGGCATATTTTTCGTGCAAAGCGCCGCAGCCATGTGAACCGTCAATATATATTTTTTCTGTAATTTAGCTAATGCCGTAACGTTGCCCTTTTTATTCATATTTAGAGAGACTGTGGCGATCTAGGCAGGGAGGTAAGGCTCATTTCACTCCCAACGAAGTAGGCGCTTCAGGACTGCTAGGTTCTCCATCCATTGGCTGCCACTTGGGTTTTGCACCAAAACTGTGGCCGGTGCCTGCTACAACCAAATCTATATTCTAGGGACTAAGGAAACAAAAAATAACGAACGAAGGTCCAACGTTGACCCCTTCACTTTTCTCTTTCGGCTTTCTATATTGTTTCCTCTATTTTTCTCTGTCTCTTTCTGGCTTTGTTACGGGGTCAGTGTTAACGTTTCCCAACGAGGGACGTGAGCGGCGTTTCCCAAGGTTCATCCTAACGCATTACCTAAGGATCCACCAATGGATCTTCCTTTATACTTTTCCGGCGAAGCAGGCTCCGCCCCCGAGCCCGCTTCTCCCCAGCTCCAGCCAGCGGAACCGCGTCGGCTTGCCGCTTCTTCCGCAGCATTTCGGCCATCCGAGCTACGCGCTGCTTCCGCTCGTCTGTCTCGTTCGCCCGCCTTGCACACTTAGCACCGGCATACGCTGCCTGACGCTGCTTTCGCTGTTCTTCAGTTTCCCGCGCGCCCATTGGCTTCCGCCCCAACACGTAGCTTCCCTCTCGTCTTTCTTCTTCACTACTCTCCTCCTCTCTATGCGGCGCGCTTCCCTTTCCACTGCTTTGCCCGCAGTCAGACGGCGTCAGTCTTCCCTGCCACGTAGGTACAAGAGTGTCGAACCGGAACCTAACCAAACCGAAAACCGGAACAGAACTGTTATTTTTCGGCCATCCGGAACTGAACCGAACCAAAATCTTCGCCGGAAATTTGGAACTGAACTGGAAATAAACCAGAAAAATATAACGGCAACCGGTTGAGAACCGGTTGAGAATTATTTTTTTTTTGTTGTAATTAATACTGTAGAACCCTTTATTTTCGCGGCCCCTATTTTTCGCGAATCGGTCACAGAGGACATAATCGCGGCCACTAAATTTCGCGAAATCCAGGCGCCTGCATTGAAACTCTTAAGGTTCGAATTTTTCGCGTGCCCTTAAATTTCGCGAATTCTTCAATTCGCGAAATTCGCGAAAATTAAGGGCTCGCGAACATTAATGGTTTTACAGTTTTAAAAATTTAATATTTGAGCGTAAAAAATTGGCCTCTTTATTTGTATTCACCAAATCGTCGTATGGAGAATTGCAATGTATGAAAAATTGACGGTTTTCGTGGCGCTCTTTACAGCGGAGCTGTTAAGGGCAAGGTTCCCGAGGATCGTGTCCGGTACAAAACACTTGTCGACAAAAACGCCTCTGGACAGCTACCGCCATCAATAAGCGACGGCGGCAAGCACACAACCAGTGTGGTTGCCGGCGTCGCTGGTAGATGGCGCCAACCTTTCCAGCTATCATGTGGCCGTTGCGGTGAGCGGACGTGTTTCCTGGTTCTCCTCGAGCATCCGAAGCTAAGTGCCAGTTTTTCTTCTTTTCTCTCTCTTTTTGAGAGTTGATAGGAAGTGACTATGCGGTAGCAGTGTTAGGTTTGAACAGCAGCAGTTGGGATTAGTAGAGGCCACTACGAAGTTAGTTTCGTAGGCTGTTTGAATTTTTGGCGGGAAGTGACGGTTTGTTCCCGGTCTAGATATGTTTCTAGATTTGAGTCGGCAGGACAAAGGTGGGGACGAGTTGGTGCAGTGTGAGGGGTGTGGGCGATGGTGTTACCTAGAGGAGACCGGTTCCGGGAGTCTGGAGGAGGCGAAGGGGATGAGTTTCGAGTGTCGGCTTTGTGTGAAGCTTCAGCAGGTAACTGGGGAATGGGAGGGTAGAGTTCGGGAGATTGAGGCCGAGCTTAAGGCAGAAGGAGAGAAGCGGGTGGGTCTCGAGGCCCAGGTTGAGGAGCTGACTAGGCAGCTTAATCATGAGAGGGAGCAGCGGGTCGGTCTCGAGAAGCAGGTGGAAGAGCTGGGGGAAGTATGGAAGGCGGGTTTAGAGGAGTGTAAGAGGGAGTGTGACAGTAGGGTAGAGCGCCTGGAAGGGGTAATTCGAGCGAGTGAGAG
The DNA here is from genome assembly GCA_013358835.2 of Ixodes persulcatus. Classification (NCBI taxonomy): domain Eukaryota; kingdom Metazoa; phylum Arthropoda; class Arachnida; order Ixodida; family Ixodidae; genus Ixodes; species Ixodes persulcatus. The sequence goes on along the minus strand of JABSTQ010009275.1, from coordinate 711,393 downwards.
TAGCGAGGGAAGAAAGGAGGAAGTGTCAGTTCTAGCGGGACGAACCGCCGGTCCGCAGGCTGGGGTCGCTGGTGGTCAGGAGTCCAGCCTGTTGACCGGCGGGCTCGACGACGCTGGAGAGCTAAGTGTTCCTCAGCTCAATAGCGCCTTCGAGCAGCAGGCGTCGGGCAGTCAGGTGACAGCAGATAAGTCGCAGGACAAGGGCGCGCAGGTACTAGGGGGATCTAGGGTACTGGTAGTGGGGAGCTCTAACGTAGCACGGGTTAAGAGGGGTGTACTGAACAGGGTGAAGGGAGACCAGAGGGTAACCGTAGAGGTCCAGCCAGGGAAGTGTATGGTGGATGCTATGACCGCAGCACGTGACGGGGTGTGGGATAACCGGGAGGGAAGGAACCTAGTAATAGTTCACGCCGGGCTTAATGATGTGCTTCAGGGTAGGAGCCAGAACCTCGGAAAGCAGCTAAACGTGGGAATGCGTAAGCTGAGGCACGTGTCTGAGAATGTGCACGTGGTTGTGTGCACCATTCCAGAAGTTCGGGGGCAGTCCGGGGTAATGGAGAGGAGGGTTGTCGAAGCCAACAGAGTAATTAAGTGTATGAGTCGACAGCTTCGGTACGACGTAATGGAAGTAAACAGGGAAGTGTACGAGGCTGGCTCCCGCCCTTTTGCAGATGGCATTCACTACAGTGAGGCCACGGGTTACAGGGTGGGGATAGGATGGGCCGCACGGTGACTGCTTTTTTGGGGGGACCGAGGGCCCTGGGGGTACTGAAGTAACTGAAAACCCAACAAAGTCAGGAGAGGCACCCAGGGTTAAAAAGAGGAGAAAACGTAAGAACAGGTATAAACAAACAACACAATCAGACATTGGATATATTAACATGCAGGGTGGTAGAAATAGGTTAAAATGGGAAGAGGCAGAGGAGCAACTAAGAAAGGAGGATTTAGTGGTGTATGGGTTTGTGGAAACACATCTCAGAGACATGGAGCAGCCACCTTGCAACCCTGACTATGTGTGGGAAGAATGCAACAGAACGGAGGGAACGAGGAAGGGAAGTGGAATTGGAGCATTTATTAAGAAGAACATGAACTTTCAAAGGATCAGAAAGGAGTGCGCCGAACACTTGTGGCTGAAAGGAAAAGTCGCTGGGGAATCCACACTCCTTGGAGTTGTTTACTTATGGACAGGGAAAGGTGCTAAAGAGGAAAACAGAAAAATGATTGATTGCATATCAAGAGACATTAGTGAGCTAGGGGAAGGCTCTGAAATAATTATTATGGGAGACATGAATGCCCATATCGACGGTCTGGATGGGTATACGGACTCAACTGGAAGAATATTACTAGAACTGGTGGAAAAGCATGACTTAGTTTTATGTAATACCAGTCAGAAGTGTGACGGGCACATAACGTGGGAAACTGGCAATCTACATTCAACTATAGATTACGTACTTATGTCACACAAAATATATGGTAAGTTACAAGTAATGAAAATAGATGAAGAAGGTTCCAAAAGTCTTGGTAGTGATCATAAACGTATTAAGCTGAATTTTGCCAGAGAAGTAAATGCTGAAACTAGACAACATAATTCAAAGCAGACTTTCTGCAGCGACAAAGAGTTGGAAATAGTTGCTGAAAGAATAGAGGAAGCAGTTTCAGGGCAACGGTATACAGATTGGACCTATGAGAGCCTAACTGGGTTTTTTGTTCTGGAACTAGACAAAGTTCAGAGTAAACGAAAGGGGAAGCGAAGACATAGACCAAAAAGCTGGTGGGACAAAGAAGTGAAGCAAGCGATACAAAAACGTCAAGAAGCCTCTAGAGAACACAGGCATTCCAAGCGTAGTGGGGAGTCGGAAACGGAAGTAAAAAGAAGATGGGACACTTTTATAACATGTCGCCGAGAGGCATCCAGTTTGATCAATGCGAAAATTCAGAGAAAGGGTGAAGAATCGATGAGTAATGTAAGCAAGAAAGATAGAGACGCAGCCAAGAAGTTTTGGGAGCACTTGAACTCACTCGGTGAAACGACGCAAGCTAGACAGAGGTTCATACTCTCGCATCAGGGAGATCAATTAGAGGGAGATGATGCGATACGATATATAGGAGCAGTGATGGAGGAGACATTTTGGGAACGGGTACATGTGGAAGATAGGAGAACCGAAGGCAGTATCAGTCCAGCTTTTGACATCGCGGATTTTGGACAAAGAGAATGGGAAAAGGCGGAACGAAGAGTCCCTAGTGGCACGTCGACAGGCACAGATGGTATTCCAATCAAGCTGGTGAAGAATTTGGGTCCTAAATCTAAGGCAAAACTAAGGGAGGTAGTGAGCACTATGGTAACAAAAGGAAATATTCCAGATGAATGGAGGCTTAGTAGGATGAGTATGATATATAAGGGAAAGGGAGATAAGTCTGACATTAGGAATTATCGTCCCATAACCGTGACACCAGTTATTTACAGGTTGGTAATGCAGATTATAAAGAACAGACTGGAGGAATGGGTAGATTGCGAGGGCATACTGGGCGAGTTGCAGAACGGGTTTCGGAAACAAAGAAGGTTGGAAGACAATATATTTTCTCTAACACAGTGTATAGAAATAGCGCAAAAAGAAAACAGACAGCTCTGGCTGGCATTTCTGGATATCAAGGGTGCCTATGACAATGTGAACCAAAAAACTCTGTGGGACATAGTGGAGAGCTTAAACCTAGATGAAGGACTAACAGCAATATTAAGGAACATTTACAAAGATAATAATGTGATTATAACATGGGAAGGAAAGGCAACGGGGAAAATAGAGATAGGACGAGGCCTTAGGCAGGGGTGCCCGTTATCGCCTTTGCTGTTTATGTTGTATCTGAGAGGATTGGAGGATAGACTAGAGAAGAGTGGGCTTAGATTTGACCTTTCGTACAGTAAGCTAGGCCAAACAATTCAGCAATCCTTACCGGGACTGATATATGCGGATGATATCGTACTGATGGCTAACAACAGGATAGATTTGCAGGAATTAATGAGCATCTGTGGTAGGGAAGGAGAGGAATTATGTTTAGAATTCAGTAGTGAAAAATCAGCAGTCATGATTTTTAGCGATGATGATGTTGAGAGACTGAAGATACAGAATATTACAGTTGAGAGAGCTAGTAAATACAAGTATCTAGGAGTATGGATATGTGGTGGTGCAGAATATCTCAGTGAGCATGAAAAGTATATAATAGGTAAGGGCAACAGAAATGCGGCTGTAATGAAAAATAGAGCACTTTGGAATTACAACAGGTATGAGGTGGTGAGAGAGATTTGGAAAGGGGTCATGGTGCCTGGCTTGACTTTTGGAAACGCAGTGCTATGCATGAAATCTGAAGTGCATGCAAGACTAGAAATAAAACAGCGTGGAGTAGGTAGGCTGGCTTTGGGGGCACATTGCAAAACACCAAACCAGGGAGTACAAGGAGACATGGGATGGGCGTCATTTGAGGGCAGGGAAGCTGTGAGCAAGATAGAATTTGAGGATCGGTTGAGGCAAATGGGTGGGGAGCAATGGGCACGAAAGGTTTTCAGCTATTTATACATAAGGAGTATAGACACAAAATGGAGACAGCGCACTAGGAAATTAAGAGGAAAGTTTTTAGGCTATAGTGGGGTTACGGAAGAGCAGGTCTCAGTTAAGAAGAAAGTTAAGGCCACAGAAAGAGATCGGTGGCTAGAGGGAACGCAGACAAAGAAGGCTCTGGAAGGCTATAGATTAAACAAAACAGTTATTGCCAAAGAAAGCATTTATGACAATTCTAGGGGAAGCTCATTGTTGTTTGAGGCAAGGACAGGTGTTTTGCGAACCAGAACATACAGAGCGAAGTACCAGGAAATGGACACAGTGTGCGCTGCTTGTGGAGAGGAGGACGAGACGGCTGAGCACTTGATACTCTACTGTAAAGGGCTTCACCCTATGCTTAACCGAAGACAACATAGATTTAATAAGGTCATTGGGTTTTAGAGACAGCGAATTAAAAGTGGATTTCAAGACAGTAGAGATTACCAAGCAAAGATTAAGTGAATGGTGGCAGAAAGCGAGAGAAAACTGGGCATTTTCTTATTAACTGATAGCAAGGGGGATTTATAGCCTCACTTTCTTTTCAGTACGGAGTCAATATAGTTTTCACATTTAAATATTCTAAGCTTAAAGGGTAAGACAAAATGGCTAGGTGGCGTAAGCTACCGCCCGATCCAAAGGGCTCAGCCGTATTCATCCATCCATCCATCCATCATAGAAGAATGGATTGTTGGGCGGCGCGTTGGTGGGAATTCATCGTAGGAAACGGCGCGAAAAACAGACTACGACAAAGAAGAAGCACACGTAAGGATGCAGCGCTCGTCACGTGTGTTTCTTCGTCCTCGTCTGTTTTGCGCGCTGTTTCCTACGCTCTTACCAGTTCCTGTTTGGACTCAGGATGGGTCAGCCGCGTGCCCTTTTGGGGAAAGAAGACTGGCTGCAGAAGGAGCGGCGACGTACGCAGCAACGCGAATGGGTCCGTAACCGCCGCAAAGCCGCTGTCGCATCGACTTCCACTGCGCCGAGCGCTTCAGATTCCCTTGCCAAAGAAGAGCATATAGCTCGCCTGGAAAGCCGCCGCCGAGAACAGAACCAGCGATGCAAAGGGCGCCGGCGCGCACGCCACGGGCGATGATCGTGCCACGGAGGCCAAGCGCAAGCGCGGGGCCCGGCGACGACTGCACTCCACGCCGGCTGAACAGTACCCGGGCGCGACGGCGATGTCCCGGAGGGAGTTCGTGGTTTACCCGTTCGGCGTCACGTGCGCCGTGTGCGAGCGACTCTGGGTCGCCGGAGACGTATCCACGATCGGTGGCGTGTCGGAAGAGAAGAAGCGGGAAACGGGCGCGTGCGCGTTGCGGCATTGCATCGAGTACAGCTCGGCTGGTCTTTCTTCTTCACGAGAGTGGAAAGGCTGAACGTTTTTATTGGTTATTCGATTAATCATGTCTCGTCATGCTATGTCACGGTGTCAAGATATGCTGTAAACTTATGTCAGGTCACGTGGCCCCGAGTCGTACATGACGTGGTCACATGACTCACTGTGTCATGTCGATTCAACTTGAGAGCGTTACCAGAATCATTAGCATTGTTGACATCATGACTTTGCACCATAAATTAGGTGACACCGTGACGTACTCGAGTGTCATAAACCCAAGTCTAGTACACGGGTTCATGACAATCGGCCTCAGCAATCATATGGGTAATGACCCGTCTCAAATAAAAGATGAGGATCGCCAAACTCTAACAATGACTGAAAGCTCAGTCAATGCTCTATGCTTTGCAATCCCCGGCGCCTGAGAATGATGAACACTGACTGTATATAAATAGCGTCAGATAACGTGGCCGCTTGTTCTAATTGCGAGTTGAGGAGGGGAAAGCTGTTTCTTTCCTTTATTTTTATGCGTCTGCCATTGCACGGAGAAAAAAAACTAATGGGTGTTTCGCATGTAATCTATTTCAGCGATCAGTTACTGCAAGCACGAAAATTGTTGCATGGCACATTTTATATGTACATATTGCCGCCCGCATGGCCGAGAAAGCAACGCTCGGTCACCGACATCTAGAAGATTCGCGTTCATTCTCGCACCAGACGTAACTTTCCACCTGCTTTGTTGTTCTCGAAAGTGCCCCTTCATCCTCGCCCCAAGCGCGCGACACTCGAGCCTTCTTTGCCGAACTTTCGAGATAGTGACGCACTGTAGATAAGCAGCTACCCGCGACCTTGTCGAGTCAGTCTCGCTCGCGCTCTCTGTTTCGCCGCCGAGTCGCCGCCTGCTTTTCTGCTGCCTCGACGCTCTTTCGTTACTTATTTTTGGTTGGCACAAGTTCGCCCATTAAACCTTTATTTTCAGTACAATTTTTCGCCTTCTCGTCGCCTTAATTCGTGACATTTCTGGTGGAGGTGCGGGGTATGAAACCCGTGCAGCGTACCCCTACAAGAACTCGTTCACAAGCCCCATTTCCCGACGACCTTCCGTTGAGGACTCGGAGCATCGTGCCAGCCGCCGTCTTCAAGGGCAAGCTCCTGAACTCGGACCACTCCCGGCGAGAACAAGGCAAGGGACAACGACGATGGCTTCCTCAACGGCGCAGACCACAGTAGCACCCCCCGTCGTTTACCTGCCCATTGCCCCTCGGACTCCGACGCCTTTCCACGGGGAGATCCACGAGGACGTCGAGCACTAGATCCACCATTACGAGCGCGTGGCACGCCATAATGGATGGACCGCCGAGCAGTACTTACCTGCAGAACCTCTACTTTTCGTTGGAGGGTACTGCGAGGCACTGGTTCGAGAACCACGAGGCTGCGCTCACGTCGTGGGACGCCTGCGTCACCGAGCTGAAGCGGGCGTTTATGAATCAGCATCGTACGCAGCGGACCGAAGACCTTCTCCAGGCGAGGACTCAAGGCCCCAACGAAACGGTCACCAGTTTCGTTGAAGACATCCTCCACCTGAACAGCCGCGCCGACCCGCAAGCCACCGACGAGAAGAAGTTACGCTTCCTTATGAGAGGCGTGAAAAGCGAAATCTTCGGCGGACGTATTCACGACCCCCCGACGACCGTTGAAGAGTTTGTTGCCGAAGCAACAAACATCGAGCGGGCATTAATGGCCCGAGCGCGCCAATACCATCGGCTCAGCAACGTGTCAACTTTGGCCTGGGCCCGCTCCGAGTTTGGCACTGGTACCGACGAGCTTCGCGACATCATTCGAGACGTCGTCCGAGAGGAGCTCCGAAAGCTGCTCCCCGCTGCTGAGCGTCCGGCGTCGATGTCAGTCGCCGAGATTGTACGCGACCAGATACAGCGCGCCTTGCAGTCTCAAACTCCGTCAACGTGCAAGCCCCCGAGGAACCGACGCTGACTTACGCCGCCATTGCCAGACGACCGCCACCTGCTGCCCGTCAACCTCCTGCGCCGCTACGACGGGACGCACCAGCACAGGCGTACCCCCATCGTCTCGACGATCGACGTCAGTACGTCCGGCAAGAACAACCGGCACCCAGGAAGACCGACGTTTGGCGAACGGCCGATCGACGCCCGCTTTGTTTCCACTGCGGGGAAGCTGGCCACGTGTACCGGCGATGCCCGTACCGGCAGCTGGGGCTACGCGGCTTCCACCCCGACGACCCGCAACCACGCTACGGCGAGCGACCTCGGGACATCGACGAATACCTCCGCCGGTCGCCATCCCCGGGACCGTCTCCCCGTCGCGGTTCCCGATCGCCGTCACCCCACCGCCCAGTATCGCCTCTACGCAGATCCCGCCGTGAGAGCCTGTCGCCCCTCGCCCCTCGTCGGGGAAACTAAGCGCAGCAACCCCTGGAGGTGGAGTTGCCGAAGACGACCGTCGGAAACATCCTCCACAAGCGTCGGAGGGTTCCCACACTAGCGACGAGACGCATCAGAGCGAAGCTTCTGCGACGGTGTCCAATAACCTCGACGCAATCATCGACGGCCACGACTCGAAGGCACTCATCGACACCGGAGCAGACTATTCGGTTTTAAGTGGGAAGCTCTCTTGCCGCCTTCGGAAAGTGATGACGCCGAGGGATGGCCCGAAAATACGAACCACCGGCGGACATCTCATCACACCAGTGGGATGGTGTACTTTGCACGTGGTCATCCACGGAGAGACCTGTCCCGTGAAATTCGTCGTCCTCAAAGACTGTTCGAGAGACGTCATCCTTGGCATGGACTTCCTCTGTGAGTACGGTGCGGTGATCGACCTTGGAGCAAACAGGTTGACGCTGCGAAAGCCCGTGCTACCTCCGGAGGAATTCAAAACGACGCCAACCGCCGTCCGAGTCATTGCGAACCACGTGAACCTGCCGCCACGGTCGAGTGTGTTTGTGCCCGTTGTGACCGATGCACTTGCCCACGGGAAAGTCCTCCTGGAGGGCAACGTCCAACTGCTTCTCGGAAGAGGAATAGGCGTCGCAAGGGGCGTAACGAAGCTGCAGGGTGGACGTACTGTGGTCCTCGTGACAAACTTTCGAACGAAGGCACAGTGCCTCACGAAAGGTGCCGCTGTAGGACACGTTGAGGAACTCCGGGCCGACACCGAAATCGCCGCGATCGTCGACGAGCCCTCGCCATGTCAGCCGTACAGTACACCGCCGCCCCAGCTCGATGTTAACCCCAAGCTCAGTGCCACAGAACGACGACAGCTCGGAGACCTGCTCGCCGAGTTCGGCGACTGCTTTGCGACGACGTCGAGGGTGCGCCAGACAACAGTTGCGAAACACCGCATCGTTACCAACGAGGACGCGCTCCCTGTGCATCGGCCGCCGTACCGGGTCTCCCCAAAGGAACGAGAGGCCATTCAGGAACAGGTACGTACAAGAGATGCTCAACGACGACATCATTCAGCCTTCGAGCAGCCCGTGGGCCTCTCCAGTCGTACTAGTGAAGAAGAAGGACGGAACGCTTCGATTCTGCGTTGCCTACCGGCGGCTCAACGCGGTCACGAAGAAAGACCTGTATCGCTCCCCCGCATCGACAACACACTGGACCGGCTGCGCCACTCCGGATACTTTTCGTCGATGGACCTTAAGAGTGGCTACGGGCAGATTGAATTCGACGAACGGGACCGAGAAAAGACCGTCTTCGTCACGCCCGACGGACTGTATGAGTTCAAGGTAAGGGCCTTCGGACTGTGCACGGCGCCGGCAACGTTCCAACGTGTCATAGACACCGTCCTGGCAGGTCTCAAGTGGCAGAGCTGTCTCGTTTACCTCGACGACGTCGTGGTATTCTCGGCCAACTTCGACGAGCATTTGCGACGCCTTCGAGCAGGTCTTGAGGCAATCAGGACCGCAGGACCCACCCTCAAGCCGACGAAATGCCGGTTTGCCTACGGCGAACTGAAGTTCCTAGGCCACGTTGTGAGCAATGAAGGTGTAATTCCTGACCCTGAGAAAACTCGCGCCGTAGCGGCCTTTCCACCACCCACCGACAAAAAGGCAGTCCGAAGATTCCTTGGACTTTGCGCATACTACCGACGATTCGTTCAGGATATCGCCAAGCTTTCTGCGCCGCTCACGCACCTTACGAAAGACGCCGTGAACTTCGAATGGGGTGGAGAACAACAACAGGCATTCGACGAACTAAAGCAACGGCTCCAGTCACCACCGATTCTCGGCCACTTCGAACAATCAGCCGAAACGGAAGTTCACACGGACGCCAGTAATACAGGACTTGGAGTGGTACTGGTCCAACGACAAGACGGTGCGGAGCGCGTGAGCACATACGCTAGCCGGACGCTGTCGAACGCGGAATGCAATTACTCGACGACCGAGAAGGAATGTCTGGCCGTCGTCTGGGCCATCACGAAATTCCGCCCGTACTTGCACGGGAGTCCATTTCGGGTGGTCACCGACCACCACGCGCTGTGTTGGTTAGCGAGCCTAAAGGACCCATCGGGACGCCTCGCTCGGTGGAGCCTACGACTGCAAGAGTACGACGTGACCGTGGTCTACAAGTCAGGCCAAAAACACAGCAACGCCGACTGTCTGTCCAGAGCCCCTGTCGAGTCAGCTACCGGCTGTGCCAAAGACGACGGCGACGACGACGATCACTTTCTTGGCGCGGTGAGCATTCACGGTATGGCAGCGCTCCAGCGGGACAATCCTGAGTTGCGTGCACTCATCGACCACTTGGAGGGACGAGGGGGTACGATCCCCCAAGCCTTCTCACGTGACCTGCCAAGATTCGCCGTCCGGAGAGGTATCCTCTATAAAGAGAACTTCGGGGACAACAACTCGACGTGGCTCCTGGTGATTCCTGCTAGTCTTCGAGAAGAGATCTTCCAAGCCTGCCACGACAGCCCAACATCTGGTCACCTTGGCTACAGTAGGATTCTTGCACGGATCCGAGAAAACTACTACTGGCCCAAGCTCCCGAAGACTGTCCACCTCTACGTCCGTTCGTGCCACGAATGCCAACGACGCAAGAAACCACCGACGAAGCCGGCAGGTCTCCTGCAACCGACCGCGCCCCCGACTGCACCATTCCAGCAGATTGGAATGGATCTTCTCGGACCTTTCCCGCCGTCGACGCAGGGAAACCGTTGGATAATCGTGGCAACTGATTATCTCACCAGGTACGCCGAGACAAAAGCACTCCCGTCGGGGACCGCCGTGGAAGTAGCCAAGTTCTTCGTGGAGTCTATCGTCCTCCGACACGGCGCTCCCCAAGTCCTGATTACGGACCGAGGATCCTCGTTCATGGCGCAACTGAAACAAGAGATACTCCGCCTGAACCACACCGACCACCGCCGAACCACGGCATACCACCCGCAGACCAACGGGCTGACGGAGCGTCTAAAGAAGACCATCGCCGACATGATTTCGATGTGCGTGGACGTGGAACACAAGACGTAGGATGAAGTGTTGCCCTACGTTACGTTTGCGTACAACACGGCGATTCAAGAAACTACCGGCATTACACCTTTTCAGCTGGTGCACGGCAGAAAGGTGACGACGATGCTCGACGACATGCTGCCCCACTACCCGATGGACGACGGCACCGACGACGCCCAGCTGGTCACCCAACGAGCAGAAGAAGTACGCCAGCTAGCCCGTCTTCGAATAAAGGACAAGCAACGTGTGGACGCTGGCCGGTACAACCTTCGTCGCCGCGACGTGGAGTTCCAGCCCGGAGACAGGGTGTGAGTGTGGACGCCCATTCGCCGCTGCGGCCTCAGCGAGAAACTTTTAAAATGCTATTTCGGACCCTACAAGGTCATCCGCCGCCTTGGGGACTTGAACTACGAGGTGCTCCCCGACGGAACCCGACCATCAGGACGCCGCCAACCACGACCCGAAGTCGTCCACGTAGTTCGACTCAAGCCGTTCTACGCGCGCTAGGATTGGAACACTGCATGTTTATTTCGTTTCACTGTAAATTTTCTAGCCATTTCTGTTTTCTTTTCGCGTTGCATCGGGACGATGCACTTTTAAAAGGGGGGATAATGCCGCCCGCAGGGCCGAGAAAGCAACGCTCGGTCACCGACATCTAGAAGATTCGCGTTCATTCTCGCACCAGACGTAACTTTCCACCTGATTTGTTGTTCTCGAAAGTGCCAGTTCATCCTCTCACCAAGCGCGCGACACTCGAGCCTTCTTTGCCGAACTTTCGAGATAGTGACGCACTGTAGATAAGCAGCTACCCGCGATCTTGTCGAGTCAGTCTCGCTCGTGCTCTCTGTTTCGCCGCCGAGTCGCCGCCTGCTTTTCTGCTGCCTCGACGCTCTTTCGTTACTTATTTTTGGTTGACACACGTTCACCCATTAAACCTTTATTTTCAGTTCAATATTTCGCCTTCTCGTCGCCTTAATTTGTGACAATATCACTGAGGCACCCAAACATGTTTTCGTTGTTGCTGAACAGCCTCAGAAAGTTGTCTACGAGAATCGAAGCATTGAAAGGACTATATGTGATTTATTATTCCGAAGTTAAATAAGCTACAAGAATGTATGTAAGAGACACTTGAAAATAAAAATCCTTGTGGCCTCAGATGGACAGCTGAACGTTGGCTAGCCGCTCTAATGTCTCACATGAGTTTTGCTCTCCAGTTCTTCCACAACCTGCCATTACCTCCGTATTTTATTTAAACTTTACAGTTCTTGGGTGCAACATACGATCAATGGAGGATTATGTTTAATAGGTGATACAAATATATTTGTCAAATTAACACCTCCAAACGAAGGAGGGTCAAAAGTGCCCCAGATACAAAAAGAAAAAGAAATAGCTCTCCGGTGGAGCAACGAAAAAAGAAAAATGGAATAGGGTGTGGTTTCATAAGCAAGTGTTGTAATGATTCCTCGGTAACTCATTTACGATACAGACAGGAGAGCATGGCCCAGAAAACTACTTTGTTTGCACAAAAAAAAACTCTTGCCAGAAAGCGTGTTCTTGTGGTGTCAAACGCTCGCGCCATTCTTCGCAACGCTGCACCAAGCAAGAATAATCTGTGGATCTCAAATACATGGCATGCGCTGACTTTACATTAGCTGCTATTGTGCCGACCTTGCAGCTGAGCGCGAAACTTCTGCAGCGTGCATTTATCACCACCAGATTTGATTTTCTCAACAAGAAAAAGTGCCATGACCACAATCATATTGTGCGATGACGTCACGTATATATACCACGTTAAACACTTCAGTTTGCTGGTGAAATGCTAAGCTCGCAAGGACTAGCAAAACTAGATGTCCAAATTGTAAAGTTGTATGGTACACATATATAACAGTCTCGCGATCATATGCAGCGGCCTAATAAAATGTTTGAGCGCATAACTGATAAAGCATAGAGTTGTAACGTGAATGCCCAAAACAAGGGCGTGTAAACCCGAATATAACATTAGCCTCCAAGGGCAGTATTTTGCAAAATTTTGAGCTCTTGCATGTTGAAGTCCAAATGTGTTGTATGTTAGGAATATAAAGGTATGTCTCTCCTCCGCGATATTTATATGTAATTTGAAATATAATTGCATTTGTATTTCTTTTAGCAGTAAGGCATTGTGTATGGAACTATTTAGAATAACATGTAATATTTCTTTCTTCCCGCCCATTTCGTGTATTCGCCTTGAGATCTATCACATGAGCACACTGTTAATTTTGGCATACCACGCGAGCCTGTGTTTCACACTGCCAAACGGCGAACAACAATCACGTTTCCGCAGATCGGCTCAACAGCTGGAGTAATTTCGAGTATCGTCCTTTTGTGTCGGTCTGAAACGGTTATGTGAACTTCACACAGTAAAAAGTATTGATGACAATAAGAATATATTCAACTACTGACTGAAGATTTGAGAACGTAAATAAAGGGCCGACCACCTTAAAGACATACATCATAAGTAAATGCATGTAAAAGTGTCTGAAAGATCCTGTGCAAATTGTTTTCGGTGTCTCTACTCTCGGGAGGCACGTGTATAACCGATTTGAAAGATCCTTAAACACATTTCTATGATATTAAAGTTGATGTAAATAAATTTGTATTCGTTACACATAAATAACTTTTCAAACATAACGAAGTTTGTTATTGCCTCTTCTATGTGATGATCAGCGATTTTATGTGCCTGTGTGCTGGACAAGACACAAATACATGGTGGCCCGTGGCTGAGTAAACTAAACGTTTAATCGGGCGAACTTGTGCCCAAAATAAAGAAGGAAACAAAAGATAACAGTAGAGCGTCGCGGGCGTCGAGGTCGGCGAAAGAGCAGAGTCGAACGCTGGGGCGAAACTGCGGTGAATGGCTTCACCGCAGTGATAGCACAACGGTCGTCGATCGGCCGTCCTCCACACGTCGGTCTTTCGTGGCGCTGCTTGTTCTGGGTGGGCGTGCGCCCGATCTTCCTGGCGTCGGGACTGCGGTATCGGAGGGTCCCGTCGGGGTGGCGCCGTGGCGTGGCGGTTAGCTTGCGGCGGTCGTCGGGCCATGGCGGCGTAGCTCGAAGTCGGTTCCTTTGGCGTCGTCGTGTTGATCGGAACCTCCGGTTGGAAGGCCCGGTGAACTTCCTTTCGGACCACCTCGGCGAGCGACAGTGAGGACGGGCGATCCGCAGCGGGGAGCATCTTGCGGATTTCTTCCCGGACGGCTTCACGGATCATGTCACGGATGCCTGGGAGGTACCAAGGTCGGATTCGGATGTCGCCAGAGTAGTCACGCCAGGGTGTCGCTCGTAGTGTCTGGCGCGTGCTAGTAGGGCACGTTCCATATTCGTCGCCTCCGTGACGAACCCGTCGACAGTGGTCGGGGGATTGCGAATGAGACCGCCGAATATCTCGTTTTTCACACCCCTCATCAGGTGTCGCAGCTTCTTCTCCTCTGTAGCCTGAGGATCGGCGCGGGCGCTCAGGTGAAGAACATCCTCGACGAAGCTGGTGATGCTTTCATTCGGGCCTTGGGTCCTTGTTCGAAGGATGTCTTCGGCCTCTCGCGTCGGTGTTGGCTGGTAAACGTCTTCTTTAGTTCTTGCTTGCACACCTCCCACGAAGTTAAAGAAGCCTCGTGGTTCTCCAGCCAGTCCCTCGCTGTGCCCTCCAGCGAAAAGTAGAGGTTCTGGAGGCACTGTTCCGTAGTCCACCCGTTATGTCGGGCGACACGTTGGTAGTCCTGAATCCAGTCTTCCACGCCCTCGGAGACCTCGCCGTAGGAAGGGAGTCGGGCTTCGTGGAATGACGGGCAGGTAAACAACTGGCGGGTGCTGCTGTGGTCTGCGTCGTCGATGAAGCCATCGTCGTTATCGTTTGCCTTGTTCTCACCGGGAGTGGTCGGAGTTCAGGAGTTTGTTCCTGAAGTCGGCGGCTGGCACGATGCTCCGAGTCTTCAACGGAAGGTCGTCGGGGAATGGGGCTTGCAGAACGAGTTCTTGTAGGGGTACGCTGCACGGGTTTCATACCCCGCACCCCCCCTCGCACTCTATCTCTGCCCTTTCTGCTCTGCGCTACCATATTGGTCACCATTCCGCGTGCTCCTCCCCTCGTTTTTCCTGCGGCCGCGTGTCCTATGACTCCGTCGTCGATGTGCCAGGCTTTCTCCGTATAGAGGAGGCTATGATTAGAGTAAACATTTTTGAACACTCATTTCATTGTGACTCTTTGCTGTGCTGACATCACCGTGGCTTAGAAAAACAAGCGTTCTCTTTGCCGCTCAGTGTTTTTCACAGAAGATAGACTAAAATGGCTTGCCCTAAAATTTTAAATACATTTTGAGAATATGATTGCTTTTAGCTCAGCTGTCTCGTAGTCATATATATTTTGAAACGTATTTCGTAAACTATATTTTAGAACTTACATCGACGATGTGCGGATTTCATGATTTTATGCGCTGTGATTATTGCCTTACTCCAAGAGCACAACTACGTTTTAACGTTTAAGACTGCGACACTAAATTGTCGTATCAGGGGTATTGTAAACGACACAACTTGCTTCGTGACAACCTTTCTACTAAGGTAAAATATATGTAACTGAGGTAAACAAATTAATATTGAGTCATATAGACACGACGTTTCTGTGTTAATCTAGACTTGCTTTTACTTTTGCGTGAAAAAAAATAACGCAATCTCTCAGTTTTTGGTAACTGTAAATAAAAGTGGATTGTAGAAATGGTAAAAAAGTACTATATAGGTACTTGTTTCACTCCCGAAATAGTGTCCTATTGCCCAGAAAACGCGGAAAATATATTCTAACTTTAGCGGTACAAACCGTTTCGAACCGGTTAAAACCGGAACCGGTTCAAACCATATTTGCTCGCAGGTACTGAACCGGACCTGAAGCGAAAGCCGTGCACCCAAACGAAACCGCTATAAATTTCGGTTCGACACTCTGGTAGGTACTAATGCTAACGCATTAATAATAAAAAAAAGAAAAAGACGACGCGGACGGAGCTCATGTGGCGGTTCACACCGTGGAACCGTTGCGAATTTTGCCACTGACGCACTGCCAACTTCACTTCCTACGGCTTGCCGGGAAATCGTTAGAATTTCACAACTGGAGAGCTTCTCAGTTTTATTCATAAGCCGTTGAGGCAGCCGTACACGCAACGAAAAATCAGCGGGTAATGTTTTTTGTCCGCAGCATGTTGCGGACAACGTAACAAGGCTTGGGAAACACTGGCTCGCCTGCGGAAACAGTGCGCCAGGAACATACCAATAGATCCTATATTGACCACTAGATGATGCCACGGCTTTTTTTAAGCACGTGTGTACAAAGGGTTGTATGAAGAAACAAAAAATAATTCCGCGTTTAGAAATACATTTATACAAACTGAGTGTCACTAGAATTATAGTTTGGTGACTCTCAGTTTGCGAACATGTTTATTTTGGTAAGTTTGAAACTATACATAAAGATTTAATATGCTAATGTGTTGTATTTATGAAAGGACGACTGCGGATATATCAATGAAACCTATATGCAACTCAATTTTCGATTATCAAAAATTTATGCACGTTCAGAGGTCCAAAGGAACTACAGAACATGCTGCTGATTCAAAGCCAGACAGGTGTACCTGCGCTCATAGCTTTGGAGTGACGGAGCTACGCTTCCGCTACATTTAACAGGAGACTGAGTTTTAGGCGCTGCGAAGTTTACTCTGGCGCAGAGAAAAACACGGTTTATTATTTTTTTTTCTCAAAGACCCGGTAGTTATTAATGCTTTCGTTTATTTCTGTACGTCTCCTAACAAAGAATTATTTATTTTTTGTCTATTAAAACTTTAATTTACTTTTGTAATGCATATCAAGCTACTTTTGTTTACTTCACAAGTACCACTAAGGTAACGCTGCAGGATGCCACCTGTATTTATTTAACTAGTCTACAGACGAGTAGTTACGTTCCTAATGCAGCGCGGCATCATCTACTGATCGACCACGCATGTTCCATCATCAACGTCACGTAGGTAGACCCTGGAAACAATTAGGCTCAACATTGTGTTATTTATCTCGGTGCAACGCACGGGGTACATATTTAAAACCCGCTCATTGCACAATATTCGGAAGTGTAATAAAAACCTAGATAAAATCAAATAGCCTTGCATCACCATAACAAAGCAGGAACTTCGATCCCAGTATCCTCACAATCATAAGCTTTCTAATCACACTGCAATGAAAATATATAAAGACGTACTCACAAGAATTATCTTGGTCGATAATTTCTTCAATCGCTGCTCTATAAATTGGGAAGCATTGCTGTTTCCAACGTCGAAATCCGGGAGGGATGAGTGTATCACTTGATTAACAATCTTTGCGGTCATTTTTTGCGTGGTTATTTCTAAAGGTGTAAAAATGGCAGATGAGTACGCACTCCTTAAAAAAAAAAAGAAAATGGTGGTAAAGAGTATAACGTTGTCGGCTCTGTGCTTCACTAAGACGCGAAAGCGATGATTTTACAAGAACTCTTCTTATAATTTTACTTTGTCGGAAAGACGTAATCGCCAAGGTTAAAATTGTTAATTCACGAAATTGCCATTCCTAGTTTTTAAAAGCATATAAATATATGTGCTCCAAATTTTCAATACTGTGAGAAATTACAGTTGAGTAGTGGTGTTCTTTTTAGAGAACGGCTATTTTTACCGGCATATACGAAAGAGCTCAGACCAACGTACTCCACCCTGGTTCTGAGTACCTTCTTTACCAGTGTGAAACACCCCTACACCAGTCGTGCCCGTCATAAATGGGGCGCATCTGTGTGATGCGCGCACATGTGCAGCATTCATATGTGGGAGCTGCGCACACGTCGAACGTCACATCACCACGAACAGGTGTGGATGTACTTCTAATAGAACCCCCGAGTGCTTTAACGATAATCCTATTGCGGACAATATACGACGTGGAATATTTTTATGCGTGGCACGTGCTCATTTTAACTTCTGTACGGGTCTTTTTATCTGTCTAGTCTCAGGTGGGAGGAGTAGCGGCAGGCTAAAAGAGCCCTGTCATTGTGACTTTGAACAGAACCTTGACACAAAACACCATTTGTATAGCGAGGCAAACAATGTCATCTCGCGGTTTACACCCAACTTGTTGCTTCCAATATCACGACCACCTTAAATATGACTGTTTGGCGACCAATAGAGGAGCGAGTCACTTGCATCTTTTTATTGCTTGCCAGCCAATCCGGTGGCGGTATCATCTGATAAAAATTCCGTAGAACAAAGCATCAAGCCTGAACATAATAAGTTAGGCCCTGCGATTCTTAAGTTGTCTGTGACTAGGATTAGGTTACGTTTCTACGTGCTTTTTTACGTCTACCTCGCTCCGTTGAGTGCAGTGACGACACTGATTGCGCTGTGCGGAAAAAAATAGACGCTGGAATTTTTTATTGTCATCCGACTGCTTAAGCAACACATTGCATTGCTCATTGCGTTATAATTATCGACTTCGGGCAGTGGAAGATAAAATGAATAACTGGGAGCTCAGAATAAACGTCCCAAAACACGTCCGTACCCCCATAGATTCTACTGGTGTCCACTACACTCTAAAAAAAGAGGGAGGAGAAATGGAGGAAAAAGCGATGTTGCTCCCTGTCGCCAACGGAAGGGAGAAAGTCGCACCCGTTCCTCCATTTCACCGATTTAGATGCAGCGCCACCTGTTTGCGCCTGAAAAAGGGACAAACAGTTCCTCCCCCATGTTCGCGGCGGCAGCGGCGGTCGAACAGCCGCTGCCGCCGCGTACATGTTTAAAGTCGGTGACGGCAACTTGAGGGCTTGGTTGCTGTCACCTAGAGCAATCCCACTACTGCCCATGCGCGGTGCTAGGAGAGAAAAAGCGGAGCTGCGGGGGCTATTCGGAGGTACACAAGTTTAACAAAAAAAAAAAAAAAAAACAAAAAGGCGCGTAGGCGCGGCGTGTGTTTCCCGAGAATCACGCCATATGTGCCCGCTTCGAGATCGCGCTTGTTCATGGTGGATGAAACCTTGCAGCTGCGATAAGTACAGGTGGCGACTTATCACCGGCATGGCAAGTACGACCACTTTCGTCGCGTTACTTGCTACATGACAAGTAGACATAGTAACCCTGGAGCGAGGGAACAAAAAAAAGGACGGACAGACACGAAACTATGTCTACCTATTCTTAACCAGCTCGCCCGCCTATTTGCTTTTACTTTAATAACAAGTAGGGCGCACAAGAAATAAATCTTGGTGATCTTGGATTTTTTTTTTTTTTTTGGCGTGATCACGTAGCTGTTAAGATCGCTGCTCTACTCGAGTCGACCCGTCTCTACGTTCCTAACCCTGTCACCTGCGAGAAACATATAATCTTGAAATAAAGCGTACGTACCATACAGCGAAAGGTAATCCGTGTGGCGTTTATTTCAGTGCTGTGTAAAACAGAACAGCATATCCAGCCGATAGGAACGAGCACTGCGTTGCGGCGAGCGACTGCGTCCGACACACGTCGTAATCCGTCAACATCGGGACCACAACCAGCTTGCGGGAACACGCGTTTTTTTTTTTTTTTTTTTCAAAAACCATAGCCCCACACAAGAAATGACACTGAAATGACGACTCGGCGAAGGAACGAAGCAACGGATCCGGGAAACAAGGTCAACCATTCATTCGGGAAGAGTCCACTTGGGAGAAAGGGTAGTACAGACTATTCCAGTCTGGTTGCGGGGCAAAGTGGGGAAGCCGGATCCGAAGTCTTGAAGGGACGGATGATTCACCACAGCGGACGGTTCACCGCCGCTCTGTTAGTTTGTGCGGCATCTCCTGATACCGTGTGCTACATATCAAATAACGCACTCGCAAAAAAAAAGTAAAAAATATTGTCGCACTTTTGTTTTCTTTTATGCGGCCGACTCGATTCATTATCGCGCGGGTCGTCTCTTGTCGCGAAACGAGTGCGGCTGTAGTACACGACCAAGCCAACCCGGCGTCAACAACCTGGATCTCAAGTCTGCTCAGTCCGCAAACGTACTGGACGTGCTTCTAAGAGAAGCAAGGATGGACATAATCTTACTCGATAATAGATTTACGTTCGATTTAGATAGCGACAGGAATAGAAGATTACTAACAATTGCTGTACAAACTTTTATTTTAGCTTTAGTGTCCGAAATAGTTGCATTGCGTTAGCTCTCGTAACGCTATATTTTGCACCAGGTTGCAAACGTTCTCTAAAACACAAAAACGCGGCTCCGCTACGGTATATATAGCGGAGGCCATACCCATAACGAATTGCTTATAGAGTTGCGGAAGTGACTGAACGATATACTAAAACTCTCAACGCGGGCTTTTTAATTTTCTGACTTGGGCAATCTGATGTTTTCAAGCGGTTGCATTATATCACCAAAGACAGTATCATTTTAGCTGTCTGCTGCGATACCAATGTCATGGTTCGTGGGTCCTTATCGCTCCCGGCACTTATCTTTTATTGGAAAACCGCTCCAGGTTAGAAAAGTAAAGCAATATTAAATTTCTCTAATGCGGGTGACAAAGCATGACCCAAGATATGCTCTCTGCTGTTGCAACGAGTCTTGTTAAAACCAGTAATATTGTTTGTTCGAAACATTTATTGCAATACTTGAGAACAATCAAAATTAATTATTAACCCACCAAAACTTAAAATAGATTACACTGGCACTGAACACTCCAATCAAGCAATAGCTTGGTTGCAAATTTCAGCACCAGTGTGTTGTATTTAACTTTTTCGCCGTATCTATATGCACTACCTAGATGGCGCCACTGTCCACCATTGCGCCCGTGTTTTCAGGGTCGCGTCACTTATTAAAAAGATAATTATTAAATTTTAATAATTAGCCTAATGATCTCATTTGCTTGGATCAGGGTGTCGTATTAAGAGATGGGGGCTATTCCAAGAGACAATTCAAATAATGTAACAAGTACGAGTAATATTTGCTCCGTCTCTCCGTGTATATGCGAGAAATGATGCAGTCACCGGCCAAGTCGGATTCAAAAATAAGTCTGCTATATATAGAGAGAGTGCGAACTTAGCTTGCGGGGTGGGTGTTCAGTGTCGTTGCGTTGTTCGTTGGGTGTTCTGTTTGTGCTTCGTGTATTCTGTGTGTTCAGTGATGTATGTGTATTTACCATGTAGCATTAAAAAGTCGGGGACATTAAAAAGAAATTGTCGCTTTAGCAACATTTCTTTCTGTTTTGAGTGCCATCTGGTGGAAGCTATATGAATTACACGAGGGGAGAAAGTTTCCTCCATTGGGCGAAAAAACGTGGCAACTTTCCTCCTTTTGTGGGGGAGCAACGTTTCCTCCTTAGGCAAAAATAGGTGGCAACCTTCCTCCCTTCTTAGGGGAGGAACGTTTCCTCCGCTTTTGAGGGAGCAACGTTCCTCCCTCTCTAAAGGAACATAGGTGACACGTGTGTTCCTCCTGTAAGGGAGGAAGTACTACTCCTTTTTTTTTAGAGTGTAGGACGGATTCGACGCAAGCGGATTTTGGCTCTCATCGACCGCACCATGTCAAGGAATGTGTTTCAACGTTTTGAACGGGGTCTTGTTTTACGTAAACCGGTAGAGAGGTTGTGGTACTGGATAATCGTAAGTAAATCTTCATAAATACGAGAAAACCTTAATTATGTGTGACCGGAATTAATTTTTAATCGCTAAACTTGTGAATGTTATTTAACTACGAGCGCCTATAACAAAGTAAACACAATGATACATCGTTCGTGTACCCGAGGGCCTTAGAGGAACACTCATAACCCTGTAAAACAATTTTCCTAATTTATAAAACTGATATTTAATGTGCTCAGAATCAGATCAATTTTCACTCAGTCAATCAATTCCGTGTGCTCACCTGACAGGGAAATTGGGTGCTGTAATCAAAACTCTCATGTGAATTAACCTACCGTAATATCCAATCTCTGTCAATCCCCGAGTCATCGCCCACCCCACGTTTTGAGCAAATATCAATTTACGAAAAAAAAGGGGAAAAAAACACGGAGTAATCGCCCACCCTTACCAATACCCCAACGGGGACTCCGCGATCCGCGAACATTCATCCTACTCGAATGACGCGGCGACGGACATTACAGTTGCAGGACGACCGCGACAAATTGAAACGAAAAAGGGAAATACAGTTTTCTTTGTTCACGCATCTCTGTTTCTTTGTTTAGGTCACTCCCCAATTTCCGCGACCCTGAAGTCGTGGTACAAGCGTCGGAAAAAAAAACGATGAAGATAACAGAATGACACCTTGTTTTGCTTACAAGAAAGTTCGTTCAAACAAAACAAAAAGTCAGAAAGATAACTAAAGCAGTAACCCATACAGGGATCGCGAGGTAAGCGAAAGTTCCATATCCTGAAATGTAAGCGCGGAGTGTAAGGTAAAGTCCACCTCCACCGAAGTAAGATCCCTGTGAACCAGCTTCTTCTCCTAGAACGTTGTTCAATGTTTAATACTAAGATAACGGGTAAATAAAGATTTCCTGGAACACCGCACACGGACATTTGTAGAGCGTCCCATTTTGAGCTCCGCGCTCGTTGTGCCATCCACGCCACGTAGCAACGCCGGCTCAACCCGTGATGATATCTGGCCGCGCACGGACGCACGCATGTATGCATTAAACAAGGGAGTTGCACAAGAGCCCTTGTGACTGACAAGGTGCCCAACTTGGCCCGACGCAAAAGTGTTTGCAAACGCGATCGCCGGCTTTCCCGCTGCCCCGGCATCGCTCTTCATCGCTTCTTTCGTTCGCTCGCTCGCTCGCTCATTACGCCTATACTTTGTCTCGTCCTACAATGGACTAAAGGCCAAAGCTACAGACCGCGAGATCTAATCACGAGTCACTTAGAAATTGAACGGTATTTCGCTTCTAGACACGTATCCGTGCCCGAGTCTCGGATTACTGATGGGGATTGGCGAACACTGGTTCAAATCGAATAGCACTGAGTGACTCAGCAATTTTACACTGCAAAGAAATTAAGCCACGATATAGAAGCTCTTGCAGTGTCTAAGAAATTGAAATGATGCAATGCTTTTGGCTTAGGAGCATTATTCGTCCACCCCCAATCAACGCTAAGCATGTCATAGTTTAGTGTGGAACGTGATTAGACCTGGCGGCCCGTGCACTCTTAAAAAAAAGGAGTCCAAAGGGAGTCGCTGCTTCCATGACTCTCTTGGCCGCCTCCATGACTCTCTTTGACACTTCACGACTCTCTTAGAGAGCCAATGATTCGTGTGACTCTGTTTTGACTCTTCCCCTTCTCAACGGGAGTCACAGGTCAGCAGCATTTGCCCTACCGAAAAAAACAGATGCCAGAGGCACAATGTTTAGCAAACTGGGTACTACTCGACATTCACAAAATGTAATTAAAAGTTCTGGCAAGATTTAGCAACACAAAAAAAATGTATGTCAAAATTTGTAATCTTCGCAATTTGCCTGCAAAAAATATACTGTAATCAATTTTGAGGAATCAGTCTAAAAGGCAAGTCGGATAAAGCCCTAGCAAACAGTTCCCGGTTAGCCCAGCCCAGAGTTTGAGGAATCTGCCTAAAAGGCAAGTCGGATAAAGTCTGGGCCAACAGTCTCCGACAGTCTGTGGCTGCTCATTGCACACATATTAACCCCCCCTCCCCCCGTAAACGCTGCTTCGCGGCGTCCAGCCGGCAACCCAAGCCCCGCCGTTTTCCTATGCACCTCTAGAAAGGGAGTCCAATACCACTTAGTTCAAAGCTTCGTCGACAACATTTTTTTTCAATAATAATTGTGCAAAAAAAAACATTAAAAAGGAAAGGAAAAAAAAGTATGCACGACGTTTCGTCGGCATTCATTTTTCTCAATAATAATTGTAAAAAAAAAAAAAAAAACACGTATGTTTATTTTTTGCATCGAACCTGGGTTCGCTCCGTATGAAGCGGCCATCTTTCCACATAGCTACACCTGCAGCACTCGTTTTGAGAATTCGTTTTATACGAGATCCAACAAGTTTTGCGTGGTGCGTATTATTCTAAACTGAATCCTGCGTCTGCATTTTACATATTTCTAGAACTGTCGTGGGGTGCGTCTATGGGAGTGAGTGAAGGTGCAGCAGCTTATTCAAGACTATACTCCGTTTCATACATAGCGTGCAACGCAGTCAAAGCTAGCGCACCGGTTTGCATCGTCGACCGTGTCTACGTTCACCCCATAAAATAGTGCGTCCCCTGCAAAAACATTTTTAAAAGAGTCGAAAAATGTGCCTCCTTGGAGCAAGTAACTGATAGTGGCGTTATGATTTCGACGAAGCACAAATGTTTTTCAATAAAAAGAAAAAAGATAATGTAAACTACTTTAAATTGTTTTGGTTTTCGTCCGTGCGGCAGCCGCTCCGGGTTTTCGGGTTGTGTGGCACTGGCTAGTTTTGAAAAGATGGCGTCTTACGCAGCAAGCTCAAGTACCTTTCCTGCTCGGATATTTTCTAAGATTCGTTGTGCGAAGACCTTGAAAGAGTGGAAGCAGGTGATCGCCAACGTGTACGCGAGTGCAAGAACGCGTTTCCCGGAGAAGTCGGTCGTGAAGTCCTGGAGACGGTCAGTAACGACACCGGAGTGTGCGCCCGTACTGTCGCGAAGTACAAGGCGCAGTGTCTATCTGGCAAGGTGGCGTCCCCGAAGCGAAGACCTCGCAATGTAGAAGTTTTGAGCACGGGGACCGTCAAGCATGCCGAATTCACACACAACGCCAATCGCCTGAAGGTGCACCGCAAGTACCCCGAGAAGGGGATTCCTACCCTTGACAGCTATTTCAATATAAACTGTACAGGCCACAACCATTGTCGATTAACGTCCTATTATAAATTTTGGGACAAGGCTGCTATCAGTGCGATTCCTCATTCCACGCTGCACGAAAGAAAAATATAACTCGGTGTTGGAGGCAGGCACGTAGCCAGGATTTTCTTTCGGGGGGGGGGGGCAATGCGCACAATCTTGCACAAAAGTACGTCTAAAAAAAAAAAAAACTTCGCGCGTCTAGTGGGTTCGAACCACTGCCGCCGAGACGTCGGTATCGCCAGAGCAGCGCCTTCTACCACTCGTCCACGAAACGCGCGGAGGAACACATTTTTTTTCTGTATTTTCATGCGCACCACTTCAGTACCTTTGACAGCTTTGCACGCTATGTATGAAAAGGAGTATATGTGCCCATTTTGAGAATCACACTGCGAGTTGAAGCAACGCCGAAGGCTCGCGTCTCGCAGCGCCGCCCGTTGAATAACCTTTCGAAGAGTTTGCACACTGTGAAGGTAAAAGCGTTCACACCGAAGAGCTCTCTTTACAAAGCCTACACACACACACACAGCTCACAATTGAAGGGGGGCCACTGAGGTTTTGAGAGCCACTGATCGTAGTAATCGCATTCCAAAGACGCCGCGTTGTCGTAGATTGTTTTTCACCAGCTAGGTCCTGTAGGGATGAGGCCAAGGCTGGGGGATTCATCGCCGGAAACGTAAAGAAACCAAGCAAACGACGCGAGGCTCGCGGACGCGGTTCGTGGGAGCCGACGACGTCGAAGCCACGATCCGAGCAGCCCTAGTTGCAGCCTTGCTTCCGAGAAGACTAGATTCTTTCCGGCGGGCACACAACACTTAGACAGCATGCTTGCGGCTGATATGGAATGCAGGAGGTGGATTAGAGGACAACCAATGCACAGAAAATAGGTTGAGCACGACACAGAGCACGCACCATAGAGAACGATTGTCGCCGCCATGTTGAAATAAAACGAAGCTGAGCCAGGATAGAGCACTATATAGCTCCTACGGAGCAGAGTAGCGCAATCCTTTGATCCGCGTGTTTCGTTGACAACATGGCCGACAGAGCAGCTCGGCGCGAGTCACGTGGTACTCAGGGTTCCAGGAGGCGGCCCGCCCTATGGGAGAACACATGGAGGTCGACGCAACACGGCTGATTAAAAAATAAACGCCGAGTTCACACTTTTTGAAAGTAGTCTGTCGTGATGTTGGTAAAGCACCAAAAACTTTATCAAAGTCTTAATAATATCGGACGCGTGTGCAAATTTTGAGAAGGCAATCTCCAAGGCAATGGCATTTGAAGCAGACGATTTTTGCACGCAGCGGAGATGGGCTTTGGGGGTTGGCCGGAGCAGGTCACGTGAACGCTGTGACGTGGCCGCGTCGTCTGCCGCATGATGCCGGTCATGCAATTTTTTTTTTTAAAACAATTACATCCTTACTTTGCACCAACGTTACTAAAACACTCAGTTGGGAAACTCGCCGTCGAAACCTGGGCAGCTGGCGTCCACCGAGACCGAGCTAAATGCGACAACAGCGCCACTCTTTGTCATTTGTCTGTACTGTGGTCACCTTGAGCTTTTAGAAAGCCTTTTTTTGCGAAAAAACAAACGGAAAAGACTCTTTTTGTATGAAATTTATTGGAGTTTAGTACAAAATGAAGGGCGCGTGATGTTTTGTAAAATCTTTATTTTGCAAGGTTTTGTGGCACAATTAATATTGTTTTATACAACCATGCCTCAGCGGTGCTTTCAAGTGGCGCGTCCCGACCTAGGTGCATTTTAACTTCGGTAGCAAGACGCGGCGCGACCGCTGGAAAGACGGGGGTGGCACCCCTGTAACCTCTTCCACTGTATCTGTTTCGGCGCCTGAATGGCCGATTAAAGCCAAAATAGAAGTGACGTGCGGTTCCTCGAATGGCCGCGGCGGGAAAAATGGTGGCGTTGTGTTCGTCATTAGCTCGGTGCTGGAGGACAGATCGGAGACACTTTTTGAAGGCAGTCTCTATGGCGGTTTCCCAACTGAGTGGTTTAATAACGTTGCTTTGCTCACAACTCAGCGCAAATTATTCCAAAAGGTTCCTTTATTATGTCAAAAACTATTGTCGTTCCGTACATCTCCACAATATTGAAGAAACAACGATTTTCTCACGTTCCCCATGCCTTTCTGACCGGAGTTGGAACCTCCGGGCGTTCGCCGCTAGTAGCCGACAGATGGCGTTCTAGATTGCGCTACTCTAAGGTCCCTGTATCTGGGAAAAGTGGCGCATTCTCTTTCCTTCTCTTCTAAAAACCCTCCTTACCCCACCTCTAACCTTCCTGTTTGCAAGGGAGGCGCCCTCTGGAATTTCCCAATCGTCTCGACGTCTCGGTCAGCTGAAGCGGTCGAGATGCCGATCGTGTGGACTTTTCTCGTGAGACAAGTGTGGCAATGACCTCATTAAGAGCCCGCATTCGCATCCGACCGTCCTGAAGCCACTATAGATATGTTCGTCCAACCGTGCATCCCGAAAGTACTTTGAATAATCGTCCCTACCGAGTTGCATTAGGTCAGTGTCTCGTGAGTGTTCGGCTTCACAGCTGGAGCGGGCGAGTCGCCGATCGTGTATACTTTTCACGTCATACAAGTGTGGCAATGACCTCAGTTGCAGCCTTGCTTCCGAGAAGACTAGATTCTTTCCGGCGGGCACACAACACTTAGACAGCATGCTTGCGGCTGATATGGAATGCAGGAGGTGGATTAGAGGACAACCAATGCACAGAAAATAGGTTGAGCACGACACAGAGCACGCACCATAGAGAACGATTGTCGCCGCCATGTTGAAATAAAACGAAGCTGAGCCAGGATAGAGCACTATATGGCTCCTACGGAGCAGAGTAGCGCAATCCTTTGATCCGCGTGTTTCGTTGACAACATGGCCGACAGAGCAGCTCGGCGCGAGTCACGTGGTACTCAGGGTTCCAGGAGGCGGCCCGCCCTATGGGAGAACACATGGAGGTCGACGCAACACGGCTGATTAAAAAATAAACGCCGAGTTCACACTTTTTGAAAGTAGTCTGTCGTGATGTTGGTAAAGCACCAAAAACTTTATCAAAGTCTTAATAATATCGGACGCGTGTGCAAATTTTGAGAAGGCAATCTCCAAGGCAATGGCATTTGAAGCAGACGATTTTTGCACGCAGCGGAGATGGGCTTTGGGGGTTGGCCGGAGCAGGTCACGTGAACGCTGTGACGTGGCCGCGTCGTCTGCCGCATGATGCCGGTCATGCAATTTTTTTTTTTAAAACAATTACATCCTTACTTTGCACCAACGTTACTAAAACACTCAGTTGGGAAACTCGCCGTCGAAACCTGGGCAGCTGGCGTCCACCGAGACCGAGCTAAATGCGACAACAGCGCCACTCTTTGTCATTTGTCTGTACTGTGGTCACCTTGAGCTTTTAGAAAGCCTTTTTTTGCGAAAAAACAAACGGAAAAGACTCTTTTTGTATGAAATTTATTGGAGTTTAGTACAAAATGAAGGGCGCGTGATGTTTTGTAAAATCTTTATTTTGCAAGGTTTTGTGGCACAATTAATATTGTTTTATACAACCATGCCTCAGCGGTGCTTTCAAGTGGCGCGTCCCGACCTAGGTGCATTTTAACTTCGGTAGCAAGACGCGGCGCGACCGCTGGAAAGACGGGGGTGGCACCCCTGTAACCTCTTCCACTGTATCTGTTTCGGCGCCTGAATGGCCGATTAAAGCCAAAATAGAAGTGACGTGCGGTTCCTCGAATGGCCGCGGCGGGAAAAATGGTGGCGTTGTGTTCGTCATTAGCTCGGTGCTGGAGGACAGATCGGAGACACTTTTTGAAGGCAGTCTCTATGGCGGTTTCCCAACTGAGTGGTTTAATAACGTTGCTTTGCTCACAACTCAGCGCAAATTATTCCAAAAGGTTCCTTTATTATGTCAAAAACTATTGTCGTTCCGTACATCTCCACAATATTGAAGAAACAACGATTTTCTCACGTTCCCCATGCCTTTCTGACCGGAGTTGGAACCTCCGGGCGTTCGCCGCTAGTAGCCGACAGATGGCGTTCTAGATTGCGCTACTCTAAGGTCCCTGTATCTGGGAAAAGTGGCGCATTCTCTTTCCTTCTCTTCTAAAAACCCTCCTTACCCCACCTCAACCTTCCTGTTTGCAAGGGAGGCGCCCTCTGGAATTTCCCAATCGTCTCGACGTCTCGGTCAGCTGAAGCGGTCGAGATGCCGATCGTGTGGACTTTTCTCGTGAGACAAGTGTGGCAATGACCTCATTAAGAGCCCGCATTCGCATCCGACCGTCCTGAAGCCACTATAGATATGTTCGTCCAACCGTGCATCCCGAAAGTACTTTGAATAATCGTCCCTACCGAGTTGCATTAGGTCAGTGTCTCGTGAGTGTTCGGCTTCACAGCTGAGCGGCGAGTCTGCCGATCGTGTGGACTTTCTCGTCATAGCAAGTGTGGCAATGACCTCATTTAGAGCCGCCATTCGTATCCGACCGGCCTGAACCGCTCTAGATCTGTTCGTCCAACCGTGGATCCCGAAAGTGCTTTGGATAATCGTCCCTAACCGAGTGCATTAGGTCAGTGTCTCGTGAGTGTTCGGCTTCACAGCTGGAGCGGGCGAGCTGCCGATCGTGTGGACTTTTCTCGTCATACAAGTGTGGCAATGACCTCATTAGAGCCTGCATTCGATCCGACCGTCTGAAGCCGCTCTAGATCTGTTCGTCCAACCGTGGATCCCAAAGTGCTTTGATAATCGTCCCTACCGAGTTGCCATTAGGTCAGTGTCTCGTGAGTGTTCGGCTTCACAGCTGGAGCGGGCGAGTTGCCGATCGTGTGGACTTTTCTCGTCATATAAGTGTGGCAATGACCTCATTTAGAGCCGCATTCGTATCCGACCGTCCTGAAGCCGCTCTAGATCTGTTCGTCCAACCGTGAATCCCGAAAGTGCTTTGGATAATCGTCCCTACCGATTGCATTAGGTCAGTGTCTCGTGAGTGTTCGGCTTCACAGCTGGAGCGGGCGAGTTGCCGATCGTGTGGACTTTTCTTGTCATACAAGTGTGGCAATGACCTCATTTAGAGCCTGCATTCGCATCCGACCGTCCTGAAGCCGCTCTAGATCCGTTCGTCCAACCGTGCATCCCGAAAGTGCTTTGGATAATCGTCCTACCGAGTTGCATTAGGTCGGTGTCTCGTGAGTGTTCGGCTTCACAGCTGGAGCGGGCGAGTTGCGATAGTGTGGACTTTTCTTGTCATACTAAGTGTGGCAATGACCTCATTTAGAGCCTGCATTCGCATCCGACCGTCCTGAAGCCGCTCTAGATCTGTCGTCCAACCGCTGGATCCCGAAAAGTGCTTTGGATAATCGTCCCTACCGAGTTGCATTAGGTCAGTGTCTCGTGAGTGTTCGGCTTCACAGCTGGAGCGGGCGAGTTGCCGATCGTGTGACTTTTCTCGTCATACAAGTGTGGCAATGACCTCATTTAGAGCCCTGCATTCGCATCCGACCGTCCTGAAGCCGCTCTAGATCTGTTCGTCAACCGTGCATCCCGAAAGTGCTTTGGATAATCGTCCCTACCGAGTTGCATTAGGTCAGTGTCTCGTGAGTGTTCGGCTTCACAGCTGGAGCGGGCGAGTTGCCGATCGTGTGGACTTTTCTTGTCATACAAGTGTGGCAATGACCTCATTTAGAGCCTGCATCGCATCCGACCGTCCTGAAGCCACTCTAGATCTGTTCGTCCAACCGTGATCCCCAAAGTGCTTTGGATAATCGTCACTGCCGAGTTGCATTAGGTCTGTGTCTCGTGAGTGTTCGGCTTCACAGCTGGAGCGGGCGAGTTGCCGATCGTGTGAACTTTTCTTGTCATACGAGTGTGGCAATGACCTCATTTAGAGCCCGCATTCGCATCCGACCGTCCTGAAGCCACTCTAGATCTGTTCGTCCAACCGTGCATCCCAAAAGTGCTTTGGATAATCGTACCTACCGAGCTGCATTAGGTCAGTGTCTCGTGAGTGTTCGGCTTCACATCTACCGAGTTGCATTAGGTCAGTGTCTCGTGAGTGTTCATCATATAAAACCGCCAAATCGCAATTTTATTCTCCACGATTTCAAATGATTGACTACTTTTTAATACGTACGTGTCCTTGGCGAGCTTTCGGGAGGGTTTGGCCTAGGGGCGCTTGAAACAATTTGGCTGCCTAGAAAGCAAGGTACTATATTCTTTCTAATCGGGGAAGTGTTGATGTGGGTGACGCTAAGCTAGCAGTTTTAAGCTGCCTGCAGTACTAGTAATGATAAAAATTGCTACGTATTTCTGTGCATGCTGTAAAAATTTGCGACACCGCGGGCCTTTCGCTACGGGGCTACGCGGTGCCGCTACTTTTCTGAGCGTATAATAAATACTATTTTCGTTATTTTATTTGATGAAACCGTTTTCAAAAATAAAAACTCCGTTTTCGTTTAGTTTTGTTACTCCGTAATTTTATCAGTGTCTGTATCTTTTCTGTTATTCGTTCATACTAAAAAAATCCAGATTTAAATACGATTTACGCTGCTTTTGGACTCCTGGGCCAGCGTCCTGGTGAAGACTTGGAAACTAGCGCTCGGTTTCAGCACCTAGTTCTCGAGTCAAGCAATCTCTGGTTATTTCAGTAAAAGGGAATGAGGCAAAGATAATTCAAATCACACCCGGAGAACAATGCAAAATAAGCGAATGCGAGATCAAAATCTCCATGAAAATACACAAGCACAGATGATGTTAAAAAAAAAATCAGTCACAGTTTTATTTATTTCACAAAACTGCCAGCCAAGTAAAAGGCCACGGCAGGAGCATTCACTGCAAGTAGAACACATGCTAAGTACATAAGAAAAGAGATCACAGAATGAAAAAAGAAGATAACTGACACGGAGAGACACCATACACAATCAAAATGATTTTTGAACACTTCACAAATGTGCAGGTAGCTTTACTGACAGGTGCAGTCAATTTTACATATCAAAAATACTTCTAAAGCTCTTACACCTTCTAATGCTGTTACTGGTACGGTACACCAGTAGACAATAAATTGTACAAACCAGATGGAATTAAACATCGAGCTGCTTGATGAGACGGGTCTGCAGGTATCCGACTTCAGATGCATACTTAAGATAAGGATGCACGAGTGTGTTATATGCTGCATGTTTGGCTCACCTTGTATGCTAAAGAATCCATCAGCTTGTGCGTTATGTCTGACACAAACTTGGAGTCATGTTGATGCCAATGAAGTGCATTCTACAGGCAAAAGCTACCCCAATTCCCCAGTACCACATTGAAACCATGGGAAACACAAGAATGATGAATCTTAAAAACTTTCTCAAGGATCCCTTTACTTCATGCAGTCCCCTTCATAGTGGTCTTTTCGAGACACTTAAGTTGATCTGCAACGAGAAAGCGCTTAAGTCCAAATTGTAAATTGTTCTCTTCACGTTGCAACTGATACTCCTGTCATTGCGCCAATATCAGTTAATCTGCGTTGAATATAGTTCTTTGTAGCTCTTTGTTATTCATCTGTACACCAGAAAAACTGGCATTCTGATGATACTGCCTGATACCAAGTGTAAACAGTGTGCCTGAAAAAGAATAAAAGATTATTATTTAGTCTTGTCAAGTGGCTAAGAGTGAGGCAATAAAATCGGATGTAAGTACAGTGTGTACCTGTCTGCACTCTGCCAGGAAATAAACAGCAGTCGAAAATGAAAACTCATCAGCTGTTGCTGCGGTAACCTGTCCAGGACAAGCTGGAGAAGCAAGGGCCTGTAGGGCGCTGCTCAGACCTTGCTCGGGCAGCCATGGGACTGCACACACTTCTAGAATGAATAAATGAACAGAGACAACAGTCGTTGTAGGTGTGCCTCGGTCAATTTGGAAACAGTCTAGAGGTTCAGAAGACCAAAGAAAAGCAGAGGACGCGGCCAGAGCCGCTACAAAGGAGGTGTAAACCAGAAGTGGTGCCGTATATACATAAAGTGTCCCACAACCTCAAGAAGGTAGCGAATAGGTACAATGTACCTTTCGTGTTCTCTGCGCCACGCAAGCTTGCGGGCCTTTGTCCGAGGATTTCATCGGGAAGAGAGAAGACGAGTGGCTGCAACAAAAAGCACGCCCGACCGTTTGTGGATTGTGCCACAGCGGTGGTATACGAGATTCCGCTTTCGTGTGGGAAAGTATATATTGGTCAAACTGGACGCTGTTTTAATTTCCGCGCACGGGAACATGAATTGTCAATCAGGAATAAAGGCAATGCACACTTGCCACTCACTGTGCGTACTGTGGGTGTGAGGCGCGATTTCAAGAGATGAGGATCTTGGGTAGAAGCAAAGATAGCACAGCCAGAGAATTGTTGGAAGCTTTTTATATAAAGAAGGGCCGTGACTTTGTTAGCGATCCCTCGGTTTCTTTGTTTGAAAGTGAAGTGCAGTTTTTATCCGGGTTGCTGGTGTGATAATGACTATCGTGGAATGTGTCTTGGGGGGTAACTTTTCTATCTCTATTCTGTTTCCTTTTTCTTCTGTGTAGCGTGCTGCGCATGCTCTTTCTGGATGTTCGTGGTCGATCGAGCACAAATAAACTAGTTGAAAGTTGCGCTTGTCCGTGCCTACTCGCATGTGATTGTCCCTTGTGTCGCGCAAAAAACCTCTAGACTGCATCATGAACCAACTAGGCCAACAACAAGTTTTAATTAACCTGGAAACAGTATCATTGTGCTAAACTCACCAGCAGCTTGGGGGGGGGGGGGGGGGGGGTGCCGAACCAGGCTGCTCTGGGGAAGTTGGGAAAGTTAGGTTCGTCCAACCGTGCATCCCGAAAGTACTTTGAATAATCGTCCCTACCGAGTTGCGTTAGGTCAGTGTCTCGTGAGTGTTCGGCTTCACAGCTGGAGCGGGCGAGTTGCCGATCGTGTAGACTTTTCTCGTCATACAAGTGTGGCAATGACCTCATTTAAAGCCCGCATTCGCATCCGACCGTCCTGAAACCACTCTAGATCTGTTCGTCCAACCGTGCATCCCGAAAGTACTTTGAATAATCGTCCCTACCGAGTTGCGTTAGGTCAGTGTCTCGTGAGTGTTCGGCTTCACAGCTGGAGCGGGCGAGTTGCCGATCGTGTAGACTTTTCTCGTCATACAAGTGTGGCAATGACCTCATTTAAAGCCCGCATTCGCATCCGGCCGTCCTGAAACCACTCTAGATCTGTTCGTCCAACCGTGCATCCCGAAAGTACTTTGAATAATCGTCACTACCGAGTTGCATTAGGTCAGTGTCTCGTGAGTGTCGAGTTGCATTAGGTCAGTGTCTCGTGAGTGTTCGGCTTCACAGGAATTGCAAGTCGTTTTTAATCGTCATATAAAACCGCCAAATTGCAATTTTATTCTCCACGATTTCCAATGATTGACTACTTTTTAATACGTACGTGTCCTTGGCGAGCTTTCGGGAGGGTTTGGCATACGGGCGCTAAAAACAATTTGGCGGCCTAGAAAGCAAGATACTATTTTCTTTGTAATCGGCGAAGTGTTGATGTGGTTGACGCTAAGCTAGCACTTTTAAGCTGCCTGCAGTACTAGTAATGATAAAAATCTCTACATATTTCTGTGCATACTGTAAAAATTTGAGACACCGCGGGCCTTTCGCTACGGGGCTACGCGGTGCCGCTACTTTTCTGAGCGTATAATAAATACTGTTTTCGTTATTTTATTTGATGAAACCGTTTTTAGAAATGAAAACTCCGTTTTCGTTTAGTTTTGTTACTCTGTAATTTTGTCAGAGGGTCTGTATCTTTTCTGTTATTCGATCATACTAAAAAAATCCAGGTTTAATTACGATTTACGCTGCTTTTAGACTCCTGGGCCAGCGTCCTGGTGCAGACTTGGAAACTAGCGCTCGTTTTCAGCATCTAGTTCTTGAGTCAAGCAATTGCTGGTTATTTCAGTAAAAGGGAATGAGGCAAAACTAATTCAAATCACACCCAGAGAACAATGCAAAATAAGCGAATGCGAAATCAAAATCTCCATGAAAATACACAAGCACAGATAATGTTAAAAAGAACAAAATCAAAGTCACAATTTGATTTATTTCACAAAACTGCCAGTCAAGTAAAAGGCCACAGCAGGAGCATTCACTACTAGTAGAACACATGCTGAGTACATAACAAAAGAGATCACAGAATGAAAAAAGAAGATAAATGGCACGGAGACACACCATACACAATCAAAATGCTTTCTTAACATTTCACAAATGTTCGGGTAGCTTTACTGACAGGTGCAGTCACTTTTACATATCATAAAATACTTCTAAAGCCCTTACACCTTCTAATGCTGTTACTGGTACGGTACACCTGTAGACAATAAATTGTACAAACCACATGGAATTGAACATCGAGCTGCTTGATGAGACGGGTCTGCAGGTATCCGAATTCGATAAGGATGCACGAGTGTGTTGTATGCTGCAAGTTTGGCTCACCTTGTATGCTAAAGAATCCATCAGCTTGTGCATTATGTCTGACACAACTTGAAGTCCTGTAGATGCCAATGAAGTGTGCATTATACAGGCAAAAGCTACCCCAATTCCCCAGTACCCCATTGAAACTATGGGAAACACAAGAAAGATGAATCTTAAAAACTTTCTCGAGGATCCCTTTACTCCATGCAGTCCCCTTCATAGTGGAATTTTCGAGACACTTAAGTTGTTCTGCAACGAGAAAGCGCTTAAGTCCAAATTGTAAATTGTTCTCGTCATACAAGTGTGGCAATGACCTCATTTAAAGCCCGCATTCGCATCCGGCCGTCCTGAAACCACTCTAGATCTGTTCGTCCAACCGTGCATCCCGAAAGTACTTTGAATAATCGTCCCTACCGAGTTGCGTTAGGTCAGTGTCTCGTGAGTGTCGAGTTGCATTAGGTCAGTGTCTCGTGAGTGTTCGGCTTCACAGGAATTGCAAGTCGTTTTTAATCGTCATATAAAACCGCCAAATTGCAATTTTATTCTCCACGATTTCCAATGATTGACTACTTTTTAATACGTACGTGTCCTTGGCGAGCTTTCGGGAGGGTTTGGCATACGGGCGCTAAAAACAATTTGGCGGCCTAGAAAGCAAGATACTATTTTCTTTGTAATCGGCGAAGTGTTGATGTGGTTGACGCTAAGCTAGCACTTTTAAGCTGCCTGCAGTACTAGTAATGATAAAAATCTCTACATATTTCTGTGCATACTGTAAAAATTTGAGACACCGCGGGCCTTTCGCTACGGGGCTACGCGGTGCCGCTACTTTTCTGAGCGTATAATAAATACTGTTTTCGTTATTTTATTTGATGAAACCGTTTTTAGAAATGAAAACTCCGTTTTCGTTTAGTTTTGTTACTCTGTAATTTTGTCAGAGGGTCTGTATCTTTTCTGTTATTCGATCATACTAAAAAAATCCAGGTTTAATTACGATTTACGCTGCTTTTAGACTCCTGGGCCAGCGTCCTGGTGCAGACTTGGAAACTAGCGCTCGTTTTCAGCATCTAGTTCTTGAGTCAAGCAATTGCTGGTTATTTCAGTAAAAGGGAATGAGGCAAAACTAATTCAAATCACACCCAGAGAACAATGCAAAATAAGCGAATGCGAGATCAAAATCTCCATGAAAATACACAAGCACAGATAATGTTAAAAAGAACAAAATCAAAGTCACAATTTTATTTATTTCACAAAACTGCCAGTCAAGTAAAAGGCCACGGCAGGAGCATTCACTACAAGTAGAACACATGCTGAGTACATAACAGAAGAGATCACAGAATGATAAAAGAAGATAAATGGCACGGAGACACACCATACACAATCAAAATGCTTTCTTAACATTTCACAAATGTTCGGGTAGCTTTACTGACAGGTGCAGTCACTTTTACATATCCTAAAATACTTCTAAAGCCCTTACACATTCTAATGCTGTTACTGGTACGGTACACCTGTAGACAATAAATTGTACAAACCACATAGAATTGAACATCGAGCTGCTTGATGAGACGGGTCTGCAGGTATCCGACTTCTGATGCACAAGTGTGTTGTATGCTGCAAGTTTGGCTCACCTTGTATGCTAAAGAATCCATCAGCTTGTGCATTATGTCTGAGACAAACTTAAAGTCCTGTAGGTGCCAATGAAGTGTGCATTCTACTGGCAAAAGCTACCCCAATTCCCCAGTACCACATTGAAACCACGGGAAACACAAGAAAGATGAATCTTAAAAACTTTCTCGAGGATCCCTTTACTCCATGCAGTCCCCTTCATAGTGGACTTTACGAGACACTTAAGTTGATCTGCAACGAGAAAGCGCTTAAGTCCAAATTGTAAATTGTTCTCTTCACGTTGCAACTGATACCCCTGTCATTGCGCCAATATCAGTTTTATCTGCATTGAATATAGTTCTTTGTAGCTCTTTGTTATTCATCAGTACACCAGAAATACTGGCATTCTGATGATAGATACCAAGTGTAAACAGTGTGCCTGAAAAAGAAAAAAAGATTATTACTTTAGTCTTGTTAAGTGGTTAACAGTGAGACAATAAGATTGGACGTAAGTAACAGTGCGTAACGGTCTGCACTCTGCCAGGAAATAAACAGCAGTCGAAAATGAAAACGCAACAGCTGTTGCTGCGGCAATCTGTCCAGGACAAGCTGGAGAAGCAAGGGCCTGTAGAGCGCTGCTCAGACCTTGCTCGGGCAGCCATGGGACGGCACACACTTCTAGAATGAATAAATGAACGGAGACGACAGTCGCTGTAGGCGTGTTTCGGTCGACCTGGAAACAGTATCATTCTGCTAAACTCACCAGCAGCTAGGGGGAGGGGGGGAGGGAGGTTGCCGAACCAGGCTGCTCTTGGGAAGCTGGGAAAGTTAGGTTCGGTACAGCACCACTTGGAACTTGCTGGGGGGCCTCACGAGGACACACTCGCCTAGAATCAACAAAGACGGCACTAGTGGTAGGTGCAGTGGCGTAACTAGATATGACGGCGCCCATGGCAAATGAAATTTCGCGCCCCTCATGATGATAGTGATAATGACATCATCATCATTATTATTATTATATTATTATTATGGGTGGACTCGGCTCGGCGCCCCCTCCCAAGTGGCGCCCGGGGCACTTGTACCCCCGCCCCCCCTAGTTACGCCACTGGGTAGGTGAGCCTCAGTTGACGTGGAAAGAGTATCGGACTGCAAAACTCACCAACAGCTGTGGTCACTGCGGCAGGTTGCCCCGAGGGAAAAGCTTCGCTTGGACCTTGCTGGGGGCCCTCGGGAGGACACGCACTCCTAGAATGGACAGAGATGGCACTAGTGGTAGATAGGCATCGGTCGATCACGAAACAGTATCGGACAGCCAAACTAAAGAGCAGCTGCGGTTGCTGCAGCAGTCTGTCGGGATGTTTCAGTACTGTGGGCACTACCTTGTGGCAGTGGCGTCACAAGGGGGGGGGGGGGGGGGCGGACTGCCCCGGGTGCAGCGCTCAGGGGGTTGTCGTGGCGGGCCACGGGTGGGGGGGGGGAGTCGCGGTGGGCCACGCGAGAGCGGGGGAGGGGGGGGGGGGGGGGGGGGAGTCGCGGCGGGACACGCGAGAGCGGGCCGGGGGGGTGTCGCGGCTGGCTGCCGCCCCGGGTGCCGCTGACAATCGTGACTCCACTGCCTTGTGGTGTACTATTCAAGTTTTGCTGGGGGTGCCTCGGGGACTTTAGGGAGGCAACCAAAACAAACAAATGGAACTGCATTTTGTAAAAGAGGCATCTAAAATCATCAGTTTGTGCATCGAATTTGTATTGTAAAGCTGATGCAACGTGTCTCACTGAATAAAAAAAAAAGGTATATATTTTGTGAGATGTTGTACATACCATTTACATTTCCAGTTCTCTTGCAGTGGCTGTTTACTCTCATGGTTGAAGGTAACGAAAAAAGAAATGTTTGGGAGAGCATCTTTCCTCAATTTTTTCCTCTCCTTTGTTTTGCATGATTAGTGTTTTGAATTAGTCGATACTGAAGTGGTCCTGTAATAGATTGAAGAGATCGAACTTTAGTCGAGAGCACATCGTGTAACGCCGCCTCAAACGCCCGTTTCTGCAGATCCTAAGTTAGCCTGCCAAAGACCTGCACGTGGAGTTTGTGCCCTGTCAAAGCTGCTGGCGCGAGTGTGGGGTTGATCTCAAATGTTTTATTTGCTTGCGTTTTTAGTTTCAATAAGACTACGAGCGAAGGAGACCCTATATATGGACGTTATGAGAGCGAACACACTTTGAGCGGGCTAAGCACACACGCTCGTTTAGTAAGGGCGTCGTCAGAGAAAACATACTCCTGCTTGTCGCACTGGCTGCGCTCGCACTTATATTGAAACGGAGTATAGATACAGCCCAATGCTCTGGTCCGCAGCTGCTGCAGCGTTGCAAGCTATCTGTGCGAAACAAAGTATGGTACGCGAGCACGTACGCAACACTTGACGAGCGCGCACTCCGCACGCACCCGTAATTGGGAGCGACGCCGATGCCACAAGCACGAGCAGGAGCAGGCCGTTTGAACGACTTAAGGCCCCGACGCACAGTTGCGTTTGAGAGCGTTTCACTGCGTTGCGACTGCGAGAACGCAGGACATCCATACTTATTTTATCGCGTGCCTAGCAATTCTTGAATTGGATTCCACGCTTCATACGAAGCACAGATGTGCCGGTGACTCGCTTTCGTTTCTCGACGGAATGCAGTCAAACCCTCTCAAACGCAACTGTGCATAGGGGCCTTTACTTCCACGGCACGAGCGTCCGTGCATGCCAAGTCGGCAATGTTGTGCTCGCTATTACATCGCTCGCGTTTACGGTGGAATGGAATGCATACTCACTCTAAACAGCTGTCTTTTTGCATGCTAATGAGTATACAGAGCACCTACCTCGCATAACTTTACGGCTCCCGTCGGGTTGAAATCTTTTCGACCGATTCGGTGAAGCAAGATCTTCCTCCGAGGTTCATTTTCCGTTTCAGGGGGAACACTGAAACGCTTTCCGGTCGACTCTTCTACGGCGCAGCAGCCCGTCAGATGCGGCGTAGCAACATCTTGGGAAATTCATGACGACCGGAAGTCCAAAACCGAAAACCAGATCTCACGTGACGACTGGCCAATAGTGTGCGCTGCGGCTAGTTCAAAGAATGGCGCCACTTTGCCCAGGATAGAGGGGCTTTACGCTACTCTGCTCCGAAGGAGCTATATAGTGCTCTAAGCCTGGCCAAGCTACAGTTTAGTCAACGTTACTAAAACACTCAGTTGGGAAACTCGCCGTCGAAACCTGGGCCGCTGGCGTCCACCGAGACCGAGCTAAATGCGACAACAGCGCCACTCTTTATCATTTGTCTGTACTCTGGTCACCTTGAGCTTTTAGAAAGCCTGTTTTTGCGTAAAAACAAACAGAAAAGACTCTTTTTTGTATGAAATTATTGGAATTTAGTACAACATCAGGGGCGCGTGATGTTTTTAAAATCTTTAGTTTGCAAGGTTTTGCGGCACAATTAATATTGTTTTTATACAACCATGCCTCAGCAATGCTTTCAGGTAGCGCGTCCCGACCTAGGTGCATTTTAACTTCGGTAGCAAGGCGCGGCGCGTTCGCTGGGAAGGCGGGGGTGGCGCCCCTGTAACCTCTTCGACTGTATCTGTTTCGGCGTCGAAATGGCCGATTAAAGCCAAAATAGAAGTAACGTGCGATTCCTCGAACGGCCGCTACGGGAGAAATGGTGGCGTTGTGTTCGTCATTAGCTCGGTGCTCGAGGACAAATCGGGGACACTTTTTCCGAGCAGTCTGTATGGCAGTTTCCCAACTGAGTGGTTTAGTAACGTTGAGTTTAGTACACAACGACGCTGAGACAGGCCAAGCTTCACTTTAGTACACAACCAGCATACTTCACTACAAAGAATTAGATAAATGTTAAAACAAATTTTTTACGTTTGAAAGTTCTAATGTATGTCGACTAAAACAGGAACATTCACGTTGCGTCAAATGAGTTTCGTCGTAACCACTGTCGTCGGAACCAGCGAACGTCACCGCATCGCCATCGCCACCGTAACCAAAATCAAAAACAAAGCAAACTGCAAACTTTCGGGCGGTTTCAGTCCTTTAGGCTTTCGAAAAAACATCGAAGAACGTTCTTCGAAAAACAAAAAGTGTCCCAGGTGCCGGTGTGCCTATAGAACCAGCTGTGGGTTTGAGTCTACTTGGTGAGTACTCTCCCATTCGTTTTACTTTTTCAGTGCTTTCTTTTCGGAGCGTTTGTGACGTGTCCTTGTGTGTGTCTGCAGGAAGCGTGAAGACGAACGTGTACGGCTCCTTGTCGCACACGTGCTTTGCGCATTGGATTACCTTCGAGCTTTTCCCAAGGAAGTCCCGGAACCGACCTGCCACTGAGCGAGCAGTCAGATTGCGGGAACGCACACAGAGGCGAAGGTCCCACCGAAGCCGGAGGGGGGGGGGGACGGGACTTCGTAAGTGTATCGGGGGGCTTTATCCCGTGGATCGGTGGACAAGACGGGTTCTACAAATCGGGTGGCGGCTTAGTACCACCTAACTAGGCGGCGTGTTTCGCGGAACCCATGACTGCTAAAGGTACCCATTACGTGCTAGCGCTCGTATTTGCACCCCGTTTGCTTTCACTGCGGGTGTTCGAATTCAAGTTCGATGCTTGCGAAGAGTAAAAAGAGTCCTTTTTTGACTAGGGCATGGACTTTTTATACAGAAAAAAAAAAAATATATATATATATATATATATATATATATATATATATATATATATATATATATATATATATATATATATATATATATATATATATAATGTAGTGTCGAGTACCGTCCGACGGCACTCTTGCAGAATGTTCACGTGCCGTGCAATGGCACTTCACTCACGCCTTCAAGTGCCGTCCGAATGTATTGTTTAAAGCGAATTGTCAAAACGAGTTTTTCGAAGTTGTAGTGTAGCGTAGTGGAAATTGTAGCGTAGCTCGCCTCATAGGCAGCGGACGCGGGTTCAATCCACAGTGCGGGCTTACTTTTTTAAATCTTTTTCTCGATCATTTTGTTTCGTCGAGGCATTTGGCGATATTTACGACATTTCTTTTTTACCATTAACACTGGAAACAAAATAAAAACGGATGTTGTCGACGAAACTTTGCTTAACAAAATGGTATGGGCATCCCTTTCCGGAGGTACATGGGGGACAGCGGGGCTTATTATGGGACAGAGGGGCAGGACGCTGCGAAGTGGCATGCGCAACGAGGCCAAGTAGGTTAATAGTTTTGTAATTAGCAGCCGCATACTGTCGCCGCGAGGCGGCATGAATGCAGGCGGGGGGTTGGTTAACGAGCTCCCCAGGAATATACGGGCTGTTCGACTTTCTTTCGGACGACACTTGTAGGCGCGGGTGGAGTGCCGTCGGACGGCACTGTAGACAGCCAAAAAACAACAGAAAACGAGGTGTTTCGAAGAACTTTCTTGAAGAGATCATGAACTGATTTTTCAACTACTTCCTCCTCAGCTTTCCTCCTCAGTACATAAGCAAAGTAAGAAATCATGTGGTCGTATTTCACTGAAACCCAAAGGTCTGCCAGCAGTCTGAGAGCCGGCATGGACAAAGCCCTACATAAAATTCACACTTCACATTTTTGTAAGCGCCGACAACCATGAAGGGAGTGACGAGACAAGCGATGGCGACCCTTTTTGCTATCGCTCAGTAGCACGACGAGGCACACTGCATGAAAGCGACAGGAGCAAGCGATCAATGCGATGAGCGACGTTTTCTAGTAATTCAAGAACCTAGAAGCGTTACAAGCGACAGTGAGAAATCTCCGCCGCTGTCGCCGATGCTTGTCTCGTTGCTCGCTAAATCGCTTACATGCGGTCCAGCCTTAATTGTCTGAAAGCGAGAGACACGTGTCACGAGTGAGTGCTGTGCTGCCACTCACTTCCAAGTGCCTCTCATTTCAGGGCTACACTTCCATTTGCTTCCAAGTGCTGCACGAGCCTTCTTCGTAGGCGCTTTGATGCCACTTACGAAACTAGCACAAACTCATCAGGTGGTTTTAGGCGGAGATAGCTCAGCCCGTAACTGGAGAGTTTTTTTTTTTTTTAAGAATACGCAAAAAACAAAGAAAACGCTGCCGTTAAGGCCAAGTTTTCCAAGTTTTAACGTAAGCAAAATACAGCAACATGAATAGAAACAAGAATAAAAATTCAACGTTCATTTTAAAGCAAAAGTGGTTTTGCGTTGAAACTTACTATGAAAATGAGTCCCTGTCTGCCCCTCTATGGTAAATTTATGCGGCTTGGCACAAATAAATTATTCTGAGAGACGATCGTTATTATTAATTTCACCCGATATTTCTTACCTCATGGGTCTTGAGAGTCTCCAGGAAAGTTTCGTACGGAATCAAAGGATCAGTTATGACTGTTTTCATTCCAAAAAGCATACAAAACATGGCCAGTACAAAACCCGACGCGTGGGTGAAAGGATTCCAGCATAGAAAAACATCCTCTTCAGTGAAAGATCTAACAGAGCTGAAATTAAAAACAACAACAACAACAAGAGGAACAACAGGTATATATAAGTTCAAGAATCTTCGAAAACAGCTGCTTAAAAAATACAGAAACATTGGCTCTGCCAAACCGAATTTCACTTTTAAGCTCATAATGCAAATATTTTATATCGTTAGGGTGATCCGGTCGGCAGCAGAGAGGACAAGACAGAACAAGACAGAAAAAGGGGACAGAGCACGTACAAAAATTACGGAGGCCTGGCCAGTACGTAACACCTTGTTCGAAATGCTTGTGCGCACCAATGCCCCGTCGTGGTATTCACCTTTTAATATAAAGCTTTCTTTAGAATAAATATGCTCATAAAACGCGCAATAATGAGGTAACCAAATATACGAGCAAACAAAAATTGTGGTGGCTTAGCTAGGCTATGCCGGGATATACGCAGCGTGAGCTTATGCGCACAAAATGAAAGGCACTATCAAGCGGCTCCGGTGCAGCGTCAGACTTGGCTACTGCGCAACGGAGGCGCGCAGCTGGGCACGCGGCGGCGCCAGTGCGTCTGCCGCGGCTATGAGGTCACTCCTCTGGAACGCGCAGACCGGCAAAGCGGGCGAGGCGGGCGCGGCGGCGGCGGAGCGCGCGGCGGCGGCTTCGCGTGGCTCTCATAATGAGCCGTGCTCATTATGAGAGCCGTGCTCATTATGCGGAGCTCCGCCACCGCCACCGCGCGCTCCGCATAATGAGCACGGCTCATTATGAGGGCCACGCGAAACTGCTCAACCTCGGCCAGTGTAGCTAACGCTACAAAACATAGAAAGACGGCACTGCAGTTTCGTTTGACCTGCTTAGAGCTTTAGATGTGACGTGCTTAGCAAGGGAACTCAAAGTCTCCCACCGGTGGCAGGGGATATCGGTTGTGGTAACCTCGAACCGGGGAGGGGGTTAGTGGGGTTTTTAAACTAATAACATGCACATGTCTCAAACGCTTACGTAGCGTGTCAGTGTTTGGTAGCTAACGCTGTGTCAGAAACACGCCGAAATAATTCATGTAGTAATTCATGAATTCAGTTCTCAACTTCGCCGCTATGTGCGCGACGATTGGATCGACTCTCCAAATTGGTCTCAGGCCCCTCGTGAAAATCCGAGGGGGGGGGGGGGGGGGGTGCTCGGAGCTCAAAGTCAGACCCCCTGACTTTGAGCACCGAACAACACTTCACTGCCTATGGGCGCAATGTGTTTGATTTCAAGAGATAATACTTAAAAATACGGTTTCCCCCATGGCTTCACAGAGTTATACAATATTTTAGGCAGGGCGACATTTACGAGTAATATTACTATGTTTCAATAATATATAGGTAATTATAGTTTGTTTTATACTTAAAATACAGCGGGGTCAAAGATACTGGCGCCAGCGCGTGGCTTCATCTGTGGTGTCGTTTGCGCGAGAACGCGTGCAAATAGTCATTCCCCATTCTCCCGCCAGCAGCACTGAGAGCGTTGTTCGCTAAGTATGAAAAATACTATAATCTCTATATACAATTACGCAACTGAAATAAGTTAGTGCTCGATCATGTCGAAAGCAATATTTTTAAATAAGACTGCTTTACTTGAAATATATAATATACAGGGTGCGCGAGATATTTT
Source organism: Ixodes persulcatus (assembly GCA_013358835.2). NCBI lineage: Eukaryota > Metazoa > Arthropoda > Arachnida > Ixodida > Ixodidae > Ixodes > Ixodes persulcatus. The sequence goes on along the minus strand of JABSTQ010009275.1, from coordinate 666,903 downwards.
GAAACAGAACTGTGATTTCAGAAATTAAGGGTGTTTAAAACAATCATTAAGATATGTTGCACGAAGTTTGGTACAGATACTGTTTTTTATTCGTGTTCTCGAACTTCATCCAATAAAACCACCTTTACCTTTAGTGGCATTAGCTGACTCGATGCGCTTCGATAATGGCTGCTTGCCCTGATCAAGCGGTTTTCGTTGATGGCCATAGCGTTTACGATGACAGCCTCTGATGACTCTTGTGTTATAGGGTTGCTTGATGGTCTCTCTCTCGACGACTCCGAAGATATTGTAGTCCAGAGGTTATACACCTGGCGAGTTAAAAGGCCATATGGACGGTGTCATGTAGGTTGTCAGCCTGTTAATCTTTGGTCGCGTGGGCCGTGTGGCATGAAGCAGAGTCACTTCCAAAAATATATGGCCTCACCTCGGCCATCCCTTCTATTCAATGTTTTACCACAGTGTCCAGAGCCTCGATATAGGCCTTTGAGTTGACCCTTAAGCCTTATTGGAAGAAGTGCGGCAGCACGACCTGACTCTCGTTGCTTACAACGTCAGGATCATCACAGATGACGGAAACTTTGTCCGCATAACCGAAGGGACGGCTTTTGGCCGAAATGTCCATCCAGACGAAATGTCCATCGAGATGAAATGTCCATCGGGTCAAAACGTCCAACAGGTCACGTGAGACGCGTGTCAAAATGTTCATCTAGACGAAATGTCTAATCGGGTCGAAATTTCCACCAAGTCAAAATGTCCATCGCGTCCTTTTTTTTTATTTGCATGTTTTGGACACCCGACACAATATTTTCCTAAACAGGGTTCAACTCGGAACCCAGAACACAAAAGGGACTGAAAACTCCATAACCACAAAGTGTGCGGACAAAAAAAGGGCTTTTTGAAACTTTAGTTTTACACACTCACACGTTCCATGCCACCCTTTTCTAGGAGTTTGACCAGTTGTCTCAGTGGCAAAGTGCCCTATGACGAATTCCCCTATATGGCCATTATCTCTGCTACGAGTTCTCGTTCTCGAATTGTCTTTCAACGAATGCCCCGCCTCCTCCGCTCCTTGAAGTATGTAGGAGGTTCAGTTTAAGGTTTATTGTACTATGTTACGTCCGGGGGCCTTGTGGTGTTGTGAGGTGTAAATTTTCTTGTAGCAATCTGCCATTTGTTCTGGAGCTCTGTGTTAAACGTTTCTGGTACATACGTCATAATGTACAGCTGGGTCACTTTCAGCCGAAGCTATCGCATTAATACTCCAAATTTCAAAATTAACAAAGAGGCGAGAAAATAGTTGCCCGTCATTTGGAGCCATGAAAGTACTCTCAACTTTGGTATTTTTTTAATCTCTGTCTTCACTTATTCTTGAAATTATCTTATCTAAATGACGAAACTTTTACAGTAATTGTGTAGCATTTTTAGGCCTATCAAACCAAAGGTACTACTAATACACAAGTCGTTGGTAGCGGTACATCTTTTTGTTTTTCTGAGCACTAACATAATTAAAATTTGCAGAACGTAGGTCCGGCAGTTCGATGCGAGATATTTAGAAGAAAGCACTATATCTTAATGTTGAACTAACGGCCAACAGAAACCGTGCATACTGTGAATCTGAGTTTCTTTTCGCGAGTTCGATATTTGCAGAATTTCTCCAACAAATTATCTAGATTTAGAGTGGTATACTGTGTATTCACTAGCGTGGGGTTAATGATTCGCGGAGCCAGTAGTCCGCGATTGTTTCCAAATTTCTATGTGTGTGAAACTGAAGTCACTAAGGCGCTCTAGTTTTTTCATTGACATTTGTTTTTAAAATCGCTTTCACCTTTTAAATTTTTAAGCAATTTTCTTTGAACATTCGGCATCCTGGTCCAAACCCTGGGCACGTTCTGGCGGAGGTTGAACGGGTCGTAACGTTTGTTTTATTTTTCGAATAGAAAAGCTGTTCTCTCCTATACATCCGGTACCGGAAAATGTGGTTTGTCACAAAATTAAAAGTCATCGGATTTGCGTAAGCAGTCAGTTTATGAACATTTGTGACGTCAAGTGTGAATAGTTGGTATTGGTAATATTTAGGAGATCGAGACTCTGGTTACCACGGTGGGTTATAGCAGCGCGGTGGCGCGGTCGTTTCGCCGAATCTGTCAACATGGACGGCAATGCCGCTCTCGTGGGCAAGGTCGAGCTTCCGTTTAGTGACCGAACACCAACGGAACGGGAGGAGTACGTGTGTGGCGCCCTCTGCCATCACCCGACGGAGACCGCCCAGCCCGCAACGAGCGGCCCGCATGCCGAAGGACGGACGCGGGGGGAGATGCCGAGGGAAAAACGGCAGCGATCCGGCCGTTCCGGGATCCGGTTCCTCCGCGGACGTCTTCTTTTCGTCGTCAAAGAACACGAACAGCAACCAACACGTGAAAGCTAGCGTCGCCCGAACGAATACTGGTCTTCAGTCGACCGTCAGAACAGCCATTTACAGCTACCATTTTGCAGAATCCTTCGAGTACCGTGTTCCTTTTTGATTTTATTTTGTTTGCCCATAGTCGCTCGTTGCCCGTTTCGCGTCCCGCGTCGCAATTGAAAAAAAAAAAAAAAAACAATTATGCTGCTTTATTTACGATTAGTAATCATTTCCGGTCCGATTTATACTTTTCATGGTTAATCAAGCGGAAATTAGAACAGTATTCCTAAAAATCGCGAACCAAAACGTGACCGAGGGCACGTTTCTCGTTTCGACCAATCGCTGACGCGTCTCTTGTGACGTCGCGCTTCTTGGACCCGCAATGGTCACGTGAGCTCCGCTTCTCCTGGCTTCTCCCGCAACTTTCGGGGCGTCGCCCCAGTCGATCCCGGTACGATTATTACCGCGGCTGTTTAATGGATTTGCGCGGCACACAAGCGCCAGTTTTGGCTGAAATTTGGGCAACGTGGCCTGAGACGTGCCTGGAACCCAGTTCAATCGTCAAAAAGATGTCCGAAATTGCCTTCATTGTCCCTTTAACGGTGTCGACGGGTTGGCGCGGTTGGCGCAGTTAACGGGCTTTACTACGGTTTATCGAATGCCATTTCATCGAAGCACGTTTTTAGAGAATGGGCACATTTTATCGAAGCACGGTTCAGAGAAAGCAGAGCCTCAGTTTAGAGAAATGCCGTTTATCGAAAAGGGACGCTTTTTAAGAAAAGGTCTTCCTACTTCTCGCGTGTATCACTGGTGCGCGTGTTAACCCTGGACCCCCGCTGTGCTCCCGCCGCTTCGCGGCGGCAGTCTGCGGCGGCTCATTACAAAAAACGTTCAGCCTTTCCACTCTCGTGAAGAAAGAAGACCAGCGGAGCTGTACTCGATACACTGTGTGCTTCTTCTTCGTCGTCGTCTGTTTTTCGCGCTGTTTCCTACAATGAATTCCCACCAACGCGCCTAACTATCGACTCTTCTATTATAGCTAGAAAGGTTACCGCCGTCTACGAGCGACGGCGGAAACCATACTGGTTGTGTGCTTGCCGCCGTCGCTTATAGATGGCTGTAGCTGTCCAGGTAAGTTTGTGTCGACATACACGGACACGATCCTGGGGAACCTAGCCCTAACAGCTCCGCTGTAAAAATGTTAACTCACCTGACTGACCCGTACACGCCCCTTCGCGGCGGCCGATTTCGTCAAAAGGAGGCTCATCGCCATTTTCTATAAACTGGGTTTTCTATAAAGGGATTCGATAAACTGGGGTCGGTAAAACGGCGTTCGCTAAAACGAGCTTCTCTAAACCGCATGCCTCCGCAGTTAACGTCGTCGACTTTGCGTCTGCTAGTCAAAGCGATGCCTGCTTTACCTTTCCTGCGTCTGTCGGAGATTCACCGCTTTTTCACCGGCGAGAACGCGGCCTTCGAAAAAGGCGAAAGGAAATACCTTGAAGGATACGTCCTTTCTTTGGAGGTGAAGGATTTCACTCTGGTTGCGGGGGGGAATGTTCCGGCGTCGTTTAAGAATTGTAGCTACGCGGTAAAGATGACGCTCTCCAATAAAGGTGACCTTTTAGAGAGTCACTGTGAGTGCCCTCGAGGGGCCGCAAAGGGCAGGCACATGGTGCTTACCGCATTTTATTCGGTTCTAAATGGACTGTCCAAGACGGACCTTAATTCCACAGCAGTGGCTGCAACGCCCCAACAACAGCATGCCGCGGTAGGTCGCTCGCTCAAGTAAGAAGTAAACACCATGTTCATCGCTATGTTAAAACGTTCAGTTGCACGAGTTTCGTGAATGGTACCTTGCGCTTAATGAGTTGTTCAAAAATAATGAGCTAACGACAGATGACAGCCGATGTAGTGACTGAAAATAAACAAATGCGGCTGTGCGATCGCTACTGTGAGCACGTCATTGCCCAAAAGTGCTCGATCGCTGCTTGTTGTCACAACTTTCTCGCTCAACTAAAAGGCTGTTGTCAATTCGCGTATTCGGGTATGTATGTTTGGCATAAACCTAAGCGGTAAAGGTCTGAAAAGCTGTGCTAATCCGTGGAAGAGAATCCGAGCAAGATCGATCGAGCTACCCGAGCGGCGTCGAACGTATCGCGGAAGTTATGTCATATACCCTAGTTACACGGGCGCTTTCAACTGCCATTGAGTCAACGACAGTTGACTCAATCGCGATCGGCCGGAGGTACATGGTGGCGCCAACTGTCATCGAGCCGCTAATGACAGTTGAGTTTAACTGAGCTCCAATACCTCAGTTCAACTGAACAGACTTCCCCAACGGAGGTAAAATGGCGCCTGTCCGCGGGACCGCTGCCGCCGACCATCGTTTCCGAGGGACTTACTGTTTCGGAATGCAGGGGGAGGCGTCTAAAAAGAATCGTAGCAGCAAAATATCCGGGAAGGAATAGATTTAGGCGTCCGAGCTGTCGCTAAAACGATTCCGGCTAGCCGGCAAGCCACCAAACGAGGGAAGATGGCGGCGGGACCAGCTGTGTTAATGGACAAATAGTAATTGGTGCACCCATCGTAGCGGGCGGTAGCTTGCTCCACCTAGCCTAAAATATGCGCAACTTGGCCCTGAATCTGCTTTGGTTCTGGTGTAAACGGCGCTAACAAGCAACAAGGTATTGAAGATAATGAAGGAAATTCTTATAATAAATAAAATATGTTTCTCCGAGTAAATTACTTTAACAATTAGACTGATCACGTGGCACAAGAACTAGTTTCGTTTTAGCTTCAACTGGGTTCTGGAGAGCCGTCTCAGTTCAGTTCAGTTCAATCACAGTTGGGGCCGATAACTGTGATTGAACTCAACGACAGTTCAAAGCGCCCGTGTAACTAGGGTAACAGACTCGTTGACACCAAGAAGTAATTATTGCTTTATTTTTGGCGGAAGTTTATGGAAACTTATTTTTTATTACCTGTTATTCAAACAGACGAACACTTGCTCGGGGGTAATCCGATGGACCTCAATTAGCCCTCTGTATTTTCTCAAGCCACTTTTTTCTCAGCTTACTCTCTTAACAGACAGGGATAAAAACACGCTGCTTCCCGCGTGCTGCCCCGGACATCTGAGGGCATCATATGAGGGCTGGTATTGCTCTGTTTTGTGCGGCTAAGAGCCACTTGTTCCTCTAAGAAGGGTGCAAGGTGCGGAGAACCACGCACCTAATTAATAGGCTAGAGTCTCGTTCGTTATCGGAATTAACCAGACAAATCGCTCCAACCAACTAAGAACGGCCATGCCGTTCTTAGTTGGTCCTGCATTGGTCCATGGACTAGAGGCTGTTCACCTTGGAGACCTGCTGCGGATGTGGGTACGGTCCGGCACGGAAATCCCACTCCCTCACTCGGATTTTACAGGGCCGACGCGAGCGCACCGGACAGCGCAAGAGACGCACTGCTCTACGGAGCCACCAACCCTATCTCGGGGCGAACCCATTCCAGGGACTCGATCTCCTTACAGAGAAGAGAAAACTCTTCCCGGGGCTCGCATTGGCGTCTCCGAGCAGGTTTGCGATACCGCACTGGGCCCCGAAGGTCTCAGTCTGTCAATCCTCCCAGAAATTTAAAATGCGACACCCCGTCGTGATTGCGCCCACCACATCCGAAGACGCAGCACGTCTTCATTTCCCCTGGTAACACTGCCCCTTGGACAGCGCCTGATCGGAGCCGACCTCTAAATTATACAGCACAGAAGCGGAACGTCCCTTTTTTTTTTAACCACCAACCACGCGAAGGACTCACGGCTACAGCCACAGCTGCTACAGCACATCCGCCATTGCCGACGCCAAGATGTTCACATCCACGAGCCCCCCCCCCCCCCCCTCCCCGAGGAGGCGGAGCTTAGTGTAACCTCCTCTCCCACCTTCACACGTCCTTTCCCATGCACAGAAGACCGAAATGCGCCCACTTGCAAGGCGTATAGGGTCAAAATATCCATCGAGACAGAATGTCCATAGAGTCAAATCGTCCATCCAGTTCAAAACGTCAATCGAGATGAAATGTTCATAGAGTCAAAATGTGGACATTTTGACTCGATGGACATATCGTCTCGATGGACATTTTGACCTGGAATGCGTAGGGTCCTCATCTGGGCTCGCAGAAAGCCACATGTCATCCCGCCTGTTGACCTTTTTGTCTTAATAAAAGTTAATATTGAAAAAAACCAAAAAAACACGCCCGATTTCTTAGGATGCTTGAGCTGGTTCAACAAGCATTCGGACCGGACGACAGGGTTTTTCCGAGTTTTTTGGGACATAAACAACATTTTTTTTTATATCAGATAGAACCATATTTAAGACATACATGCCCCACAAGCCTGATACCGTACTCGGCCACATAGAGCTGCTTGGTAATGGCTTTCATTGACTTGCTGGCGTCGTCGTTCAAAATGTCCTGCACCTAGCTGTTCTACAAACTCAGCCGTCCTTACATCGTCTGACCGCTTGGAATGTTTTTTTTTTTTTTGTCGATTGGCCCCTAAGTAAAACGTCCACGTCAGAATCCGAAAGCTGTTTTCTGAACTTGAAAACGAAGAACCTTGACATATTGAAGAAGGTCGCAATATCCAAATCGCTATGGTTGGCGGCGAATGCAACCAGGTTCGCATGCCTTTTCATTCTTTCTGTCAGACCGCAAGCTGCCGTTTTTAAACTATTACACTAGATAGATGAGCATAGATGCAGTCGAAGGAAGTGAAGCATCTAGAAAGAGAGGTTATAAGAGTATGAAAAGTTATGCACCTTGAATTTTTGTTCTCAAATACTTCGCGCACCCTGTTGACGTTCGTGCTTCCCAAGACTTGAAAAACTCTATGTTCCTAATTTTCTCGCTTCCGTACATAGAGAGAGAGAAACAAACATGAAATGCTGCCGGTGTGACATAATGTAACTTGCGTCTTCTGAAAACGGGTGAGTTTCCAACACTTTGATCAGCGCGTACCTGAATGTGTGAAACCCGGCACAGTACGCCTTATGCGATATTTCCACACCCTTCGGGGGACCCGACTGATCCTGACGTATACATTATTGCCACAAGCTCTTCCTCGTTGTTAGCAGGTGCATGGGGCGTGAATGAGGCGTCTGAAAGTTCTTGAAACTGGAGAACATTTACGAAACCGGGGGTGTTTCCCACGGAGAACAATGCCTGCGAATGAAATGAATTTTTGTTTCTATTATTAGTTGTGTTGCTTGCACGGGGGAAGAAAATAATAGATGCATGTAGGTGACTACAATAGAGATATAAAGCGTTAAAATAGCAAGTAAAGAGTATCTCGCTTTCTGAATGAAAAAGAACTAAACTTGCTAAAGGTATAGTAAAGGCAGATGAGCATATTAAGGTTTTTTTTTTTTTAATTTATGCCCGTAACTGGTAGTTTGTTCAATCTACGCCACCTAGAATAACGGAAGTCCGGGCACCGGCATTTTTACGTCATCACAGTGAGGTTATGCGTTGACTAGGACTGGTCATGAGTGCTGCGTCATGTTCATCAGGGCTTTGTGTCCAGTTAAAGCGTCGATGAACGCCTTGGGCCAGAGCCCAAATGTTGAGTTGACACCATCCGGTTATGATGACATTAGGAAGAGGTAGAAGAGGCTGTTTACTGGCTTTGATTATTTTAGGTGCTGTTGGTCCCATCAGCAGTTACCATGAACTCCATGATTGGTTTTATATTAGAGGACATGTAGAAACATTTATCCCTTTATTTTAGAAAACAACAAACATTAACACTAATTACGTGGCCAGCACTCTCAAGTAAAAAAAAAACACAATGATTTACTTAAAGGGACACTGACATTCCCCAATTCTTTTTTATATTTTTGCCATGCGATTTAATATGACTTCAGGCAATTACTCAATCAATATTTGTTCTGCAGAGTCCCGTATATTTTAATAAAGCACAAAAACTCAACCGCTCGAAACCCAAACCGAAACACGAGCGCGAAAACACATGGCCGGAAGTCACGTGGCTACACCCGACCACATCTTTTTTCTCAGCTTCTCCGGCGTGTGAAGCAGACGACGACGAAATTGCGTGTACCGTTCGTCGTGCAATTGTTTCGCACTTCTATCCCTTCCATTCGACGTTCTGCGCTCAAAGATCAACTGGCCGGTACCACGAACGACAGTTCCGATGTAGCCGCCCCACGTCCGTCGCAACGTTTGTCCGTCGTGCGCCGGCATCCTGTCGTCCAGCCCGTGGTAGGTCGTCATTTTGAGAATGACGTGTGGTACTTTCTGTGATCTGTGCAACATTTGTTTTTGCGATCAACGTGTTCGCAGATTTTTAGAGGCCACAAATATGGGGTTCATATTCTTTTTTCTTAATATTGGATGTTTGCCTTAGACGATCTACAATTTTGAATATATTCGGTAGATATAGTTTGAACGCCACGTGACATGGAAAAGGGAGTTAGCGCGACCAAAATCGGCCAGTTTTCGACCGGCTGGTTTTGGCGAAAATATAAACAACGGATTTTAAGCTGAAAACTATGTTCTGTGTATTGTGGCTCTTAAAGCTCATGTTCAAATAAAAACCTCGGTGAGTACAAATACCCTGCCAGTGTTCTTTTAACTGGTGGGAACATAGTGGCAGACGTTCTCTTTTTCTGGTGTGACTCATGAAACACCCCATATAAAATATTTTATTCTAGGAATAAATATATAGTAAAAAATGCTTTCATAGATTGACCAAACGTCAACCTGATAAATAAATAATAATATCTCACTTTAATGTTTGATGGCATTGCCACCTTGGCAGCATTTGGTGCGCTTTCTTGATCGGTCAGTAGAAAAGTGCACTGACAGTCTTCAATTGTGTGCAGCAATTCCCCTGTAAGGGTGATGTCACATTATGTCCTCTTTTTTAAACACTGCGATTAGAATTCTCTATTGAGATGAAGGCGTTGAGGGCACTCACTTGCCACGTAGGTCGTCTTTGCCATGACAAGCGTACCGCCCGCGAACACAACCCCAAAGGCTGCTGCTACAGTTTCAGCCGCGTTGCCAATATACGCACACACATTGGAGCCTGGTTTTACACCGTGCTGTTGATAACCAACAGCATATTTACGTATCTTTTCCAAGAGCTGAAAGCCGGTCAAGGTTTGATGGGTGTCAACCTAGAAGAAAAGAAAGAGGAATTGTTTTGAGGGAAAAAGGGCTTTAGACCGGTCTCATGGTGCTAAACAAACCTATTTTCCGAGCTTCGCCTCGGTTTTCTGCAATACGCCCCGCTCCGTGCGTTCCGCTATGGCGCCGCAGTTTCTGGCGCCAGCGCCTCCCTTCCTCGGCTTAAGGACTAGTGGTATGTTCCCGTGTGAAAGCGGCGGCCTACGGGAGTGCGGGACTGGCCATATGGCGCACTTTTGTGACTTAACATAATAAATCACACTGTAATATGCAGGGTGTCTTTCTTTAGCTGCGTCAAGTTTCGGAAAAAAATTGCATTGAGATATTTCCAATTTTTAGATTCGCTTACTGGACTCGGCGACCACTGAAAAAAAAAAAGTGTTTCTGCAATTAGGCGGCTAATTATCGGAGTTATTTAAACTAATTATAATTTATGACTTTATAGGGTTTAATGCATTTCCGAAACTGATGTTCAACCTCCAAGCTGTGTGCGCCAATCGCTAGCTGTAATAAACATGTGAGAATTTGGACGGCACCGGCCAAAATATTTTAGTTCCGCAGGCTTCCTCAAACCGAAAGTGAGTGAGTGAAAGCGTTTCATTGAGGCCATGAACAGTGGAGAAAGGGAGGGGATGAGCTCAGGTGGCCAGGTGGCCTGAACGCAGGCGTACGATGGTTGGCTCCCATGTAGACGTCGTGCCTGGCATCGAAAATGAAGTCAAGTAGGCGGTTCGGGAAGTCCACGTCTGGAGGGCCGCGGGGTGTATCCAGTCGTCGAGGTGTGCTTACTTCTGATGTCTTGATAATGGGGGCATCTCCAGAGGACGTGTGGGCCATCCGCTTTTTTGTGAATTGTGCATCTAGTGCATTCGCCAGTCTTGCTGCGCCTGCCCCACTTGGCTAAGCGGGCTGGCGTGCAGAGGACGTCAACTTTGATTTTAGTGAGTAGAACACGCTTACGCCAACCGAAGCCCGGGGGAAGGGAGAAAAGCGTTGGGGTGGAAGCAGTTCCCACAACTTGAGTTTTCAGTCGTCCTGAATCCGGAGGCGTTCCTCCTCCGGGTCGTTGCCTTGGGAGTCCTTGGACGTATCTTGCTGATTGCAGGACGCCGTGTACCCGTGGTCTTTTGATTGGAGTGGAAATTCAACCTCCTTGGCACGAAGGCTAGGGATGAGGGCGCATGACAGATCACTAGCTTCTTCGTTTCCCTTGATGCGGGCATGGCCGGGGATCCAAAGGATTTTTTCTTTTGTGTCCTGCTGAAAAAGGCTCGAAATGAGTCTCGTGATGCGCTTCGCCTTGCGGCTCGTGCTGTGGGCTTTCATGCACTCTGTGCGTGCATCCTGTGAGTCTTCGAAGGCCCTCAGTTCGCAAAGGCGAATGTCGGTGTGTTCGTGAAGAAGGGTCTCGAGTGCCAGGGGGATGCCTTCAAGTTACATTCTCTTGATTGTGGTCCTGGATGGGCGCTCACGGGACTTGGAGATGGACAGCTCTGGAACGACGACCGCCACGGAGCACAGAGGCCCCGCAGGACGTCGTTCGCTGCAGCGTCCGTGTAGGCGACCAGTCTGGTATCGCAGCGGGTCATTCCAGGTTCCGACCATCTTCTCGTGGGCTGTGGTTAGCCTAGCGAGGGTTTGCAAACATCTCTTGCGAAAAAGGGTCTGATGTGTGTCATGTCTGCCAGGTTTTCCCAGTGTGGGAGATCCGGCTGCAGCGGTGGCAGGTCCAGCTTGTTGTCAGAGTGCAGTATGAGGATGTTTCGACCTTGTTGAGAATGCTGCAGACGTTCATGGTGGGCCAGTTTCCTAGCCGAGACTTATGTCTTTCAGGGAGTTCATTTGGGCTTGCTCCCGAAGCTTGCCGATCGGGGTGAACTTCGGGAGACCGGTGAATACTCTCATGGCCTGATGGTTGTGGGTTTCAAGCTCGCGCCACTCTGTTTTGGTTAGCTGGTAGTGACGCGCTTCGTAGCAGACGCGGGACACGACCAGACCAACACGTGTTTTCTCAAACACCCGTTAGTTACTAATGCTTTTCTTGATTTCTGTACAACCCCTAACACTAAATGATTTATTTTTTGCCTATTAAAACTTTACTTTTGTAATGCGTATCAGGCTACTTTTGATTACTCTAGAAGTTCAACTACGGTAACGGTGCACGATGTCCCCGGTATTTATGTGACGAGTGAATAGACGAGGAGTTACGTTCGTAGTGCAGCGCGGCATTATGTACTGATCGACCTCGCATGTTTCCTCATCAATGTCACGTAGGCAGACGATGGAAACAATTCTTAACATTGTGGTCTTTATATCGGTGCAACGCATTAGGTACATATTTAAAATCCGCTCATTGCACAATAATCAGAAATGTAATCAAAACCAGATGAAATCAAAAAGTCCTGCATCACCAAGCCAACAGGTGATAATTCGATCATTGTATCTCCACAATTACACGCTTTCTAATCACACTGCAGTGAATATATATAAAGACGTACTCATAAGATTTATCTTGGACGAAAATTTCTTCAATCGCTGCTCTATGAATTGGGAGGCGCAGCTGTTACAACGTCAAAATCCGGGAGGGATGAGTGTATGACCCGGTTCATAATGCTTGCTTTCATTTTTCTTTGCGTGGTTATTTCTAAAGGTGTAAAAATGACATATGAATACACACTCCTTAAAAAAATGAAAAATGTAATGAAGAGTAGAACATTACTGACTCTGTGTTTCATTAGGACGCGAAAACGATGCTTTTAGAGGAGCTCTCCTTCAATTTTTACTTTGTCGGAAAGACGTAATCACCAAGGGCACAATTGTTAATTAACGAAATTGCCATTCCTGGTTTTTAAAGGTATATAAAATATGCGCATCAAAATTTCAACACAGTGAGAAATTACAGTTAAGTTGTGGTCTTCTTATAAGAGAATGTCAATTTTACCGACATATACGAAAGAACTCAGACAAACGTACCCCACCGTGGCTATAAGCACCTTCTTCACCAGTGTGAAACACACCGATAGACTAATCGTGCCCGTCATAAATGGGGCGCATCTGTCTGATGCGCACAGAAGCGGAGCGTTCATATGTTGGAGCTGCGCGCACGGCGATAGTTACATCATCACGAATAGTTGGGGACATACTTATAATAGAGCCCGCAAGTGCTTTAATTATAATCCTAATGCGCACAGTATATGACGTGGAGATTTTGTATGCGTGCCACGAGCTCATTTTCACTTCTGCACGGGTCTTTTTATCTGTCTAGTCTCAAGTGGGAGCCGTAGCGGCACACTAAAACAGCACTCAGGGTGATTTCCAACAAAACCTTGGCCGGAAAAACACCATCTGTAAGCGAGGCAAACAATGTCATCTCACGGTTTACACCGAACGTGTTGCTTCCAATATCACGACCACCTTAAATTTGATTGTTTTGTTACCAACAGACGATCGAGTCATTTGCATCTAATTATTGCTTCCCAGCCAATCCGATGGCGGTATCATCCGGTAGAACTTCCGTAGAACAAATCATCAAGCCTGAACATAATAAGTTAGGCCCTGCGGTTCTTGCTTTGTCTGTGACTAGGATTAGGCTACGTGTGCGTCTACTTGGCTGCACAGGACGCAGACAGCAACTGTCTAGGCAATCCGAGTCCGGGGACACTTTCGGCAATTGGCCAGGTCGGAAAAACGTTTCTACGTGCTCTTGTACGTCCACGTTTCTTCGTAGAGTGTAGTGACGGCACTGGTTGCGCTCTGCGAGAAAAAAGAGACGCTAGAATATTTTATTGCCATCCGACTGCGTAAGCAACGCATTGCATTGCTCATTGCGTTATAGTCATCGGCCTTGGACCGTGGAAGATAAAACAAATAACTGGGAGCGCAGATTAAACATCCCCAGAAACGTCCGTACCCACAAAGATTCTACTGGCCTCCACTAGGTAGGATTCGACGAGAGCTAATTTTGGTTCTCATCGACCGTAGCCTGTCAGGGAATATTCTTAAACGTTTTGAACAAGGACTTGTTTTGCGTAAACTGGTAGAGAGGTTGTGGGGCTGGATAGTCGTAGGAACATTACAATAAATACGAGAAAACCTTAATTAGTTTATGAAGATTATGAATTATTGTACGAATATTACTACATGCTGCACCTATGGCTTTTCAAGTGGCCGGAACCATTGTTCATTTGATAAATGTGCTACGAACGCCTGTAACAAAAGTAAACATAATGATAAATGGTTTGTGTACCTTGAGGGCCTTAGAGGAAGACTCATGACCCTGTAACACAATTTTCGTAAAATATAACTTATTTTTAATGTGCTCAGAAACAGATCGTTTTTCACTCAGTCAATCAATTCCAGTATGCTCACCTGACGGGAAAATTCGGAGCTGTAGTCAAAACTCATATGCGGAATAATGTACCGTAATATCCCGAGTCACCGTCCGTACCCGAGTCATCGCCCACCCCACTTTTTAAGGAAATATCGAGATAAAAAAAAAAAAAAACACTCCGAGCGTTTGCCCACCCTTATGATACCCTAATGGGGACTTCGCAATCCGCGAACATTCACCCTACCCGAATGACGCGGCCGCGGACCTTACAGTTTGAGGACGTCTGTGACAAAGGAAAACGAAGGATTGAAATATATTTTTCTTTGTTTCGGTATCTTGGTATCTTCGTTTACGTTACTCCCCAATTTCCCCTACCCTGAAGTTGTAATACATGCGCCCGAAAGGAAAACGATGAAGATAACAGAACGACACATTGTTTTGCTTACAAAAAAATTTGTTCAGACAAAACAAAAAGTAGGAAAGATAACACAAGCAGTAACACAATCAGGGATCGCGACGTCAGCGATCGTCTCATATCCAGGAGTGTAACCGCGGAGTGTAAGGCAACGTCCGCCTCCACAAGAGTGACGTCACCGCAAACCAGCTCCTTTTCTCAAAACAATGTCCGATGTTTAAGACAAGGCCAACGAATAAATGAAGATTTGCTGGAACGCCGCACACTGACGTTTTTAGAGCGTCCCATTTTGATCAGCTCCGCGTTTGTGGCGCCGTCCACGCCACGCAGCAACGCCGTCTCAAGCCGCTTTTATAGCACTCCGCGCACGGACGTACGCATGGACACAGCAAACAAGGAAGTTGCACAAGAGCCCTTGTGAGTGACAAGGTGCCCAACTTGGCCCGACGCCAAAAGTATTTGCGAACCCGATCGCCGGTTTTCCTGCTTCCCCGGCAGCGATCTTCATCGTTTCTTTCGTTGGCTGGCTCGCTCCCTCGTTGCGCCTGGTAGGTTTTCTATTTTCTTGATGACTCTTTTCTTTACCAAGAGAACATAGCGGTGTTAGAAACGTGCTTTCACGGAACAAACATTTGCGCTATATTTCGATCGTCGGTGTTCATCGCGCGTATGCTCGCAACGCACATTAAGATAGTAAAACCTGATTTCATGAGCATTTTAATGCCTTTACGGGCGACACATTGCAGAGATTTCGACCTCGTCTCTTGTCGTCACCGCTACGGAAATACCATTCTCTCCGCGTTTCGTGCGAGGCGAGGGAAGTCAGGTTTTTTCTGTGGGCCGCCCCGGCATCCCGCCTGCAAAGACGCGACGAGAGTCTTCTGTGTCGTCTGCTTGAAATACTTGTTTTCAAGCATTCCTCGCCTTAACCGAAATCCCACTTTAGCAGTATCCAGTTTCTACCCGTTGGATGGTTTTAGAAACTTCCACCGCGCTTACCCACTTACATCACGGACCACCAAGCACTGGTGGCGTCCGTCAGTGGCATCCCTGACGCAAAAGACAACGGCTATGAGAATTACCCACGTCGCACCTACGTCCGCAGCTACGTGACGGCACCGTTCCACCTGCCTTGCGCGACCGTGCTACAGCTATCGCTTTCGTTTCTTCACACATTATGGGGAAAAAAGACGGCTTTTTTGCATAAAACAGTGAAACTAATGTGAGTTTTGAGTTTAATGCACTTCTTGTGCAGCCGCGCTAGATACGTACAGAAAAAAAATCTCTTTTTGCTTTTTCTAAACTTTTTGTGCGTACACACCGAGACATGGACCACCCCACTTTTTTATAGATTTGAGGCGGCAGGAGGGTGGGCGATGATTCAGGATATTACGTAATCACATATGTGATTACTTAATATCCCGAATAATCGAACACCCTCCTGCCGCCTCAAAGAGAGGGATATCCCTCTCTTTTTCTGGTTGTTTTGTTTATTACTTAATAAATTGCATACTAAATTTTATTCTTCCCAACTCGAACGTTACACGTCGTTTGCACTAGTGGAAGACACCCTTGTTGTCAACCGAATTCGCTCGCCGACAAAAAAGAGGGGCGATTTGTTTCCCTCTGTCATTACTGCTCGCCTCCGGTCTTGTCCGGATGCGAGGAGATCTCACACTGCAGTCTCACAACGCTTCGGCACTCTAAAAACCACGAAGCGTTTGCATTTCCCTTGAAGCACTTGGAAGAGCCGATTTCTCTAATCTACGGAGCGAACTCGGCAAGTGACGAGGCTGAGAGTGTGTTCAGACCTAAAAATGGGCAGTCTCCGCTCTCGCACTGACCACGATGTTTCGTTGTACTCAGTGTCTGAGCGCAGACTGATTCTAAGGTCTCGACGTATAACCAGCCCCCTCCGTAGGCTGCAGCGTTGGATATACCAGTTGGTGCTGTGGGAGGACTAGACGCTCCAGATTGCATAGAGTGGAGGACACGGTACTTCCCCCTGGCGCGTGTCGTTCCTCGGTTTTTCTGGCTCGTATACCTGCTTCAATACCTTCGAAATATGAGTGAAGAACGCCGGTACAATTACATACAGGTACGGTGATCTGGAAAGCGCTCTGCGTCGCCGGAGCGGAAACAACAGGTGTGCAAAAAAAGCCTCTAGCCGTGAGGCGTTTAAAATAAAAAAAACGCTCTCGCAGGCACTCTTTTTTCGATCGACCCATAAAAGTAATACACATGTACCTTTTTATTTTTTGCGAAGGGGGTTGATTACAAGGAAAGTGCAGTGCCTGTCCATGGCCGACCACGACATTTTAAAACATGAAAAGCTTTAAATATGCTACTCCAATCTAAAACATTGTCTGTCCGTCCGTTTGTGCCTTTCCTGCTACATTTGGTGGATTTTATGCAGTGTAATCGGCGTTAGCGAAAACAATTAAGGAAATGCGTTACTCGTTACTTGCAAATAAAAGAAACGCGTTAGCGACCTCTGTTACCTCGAAATAAAAGGAACGTGTTCCCTTTACTCTTAAAAAGTAACGCACGTTACTTTGGCCCTTCTTTTTTTTTAAATTATGATTTAACACCTTTTTTTCTTTTGGTGTTATAGGTAGGCGTAAGCGCCATATTTCAAGGAACATTATGTCCACCAAGAAGCTGAACATAATTAGCTGGTCTTTTTTATGGTTTCGTTAAATACTTACGAGAAAAAACGCAAAAAGAACGCAAAACAACAACAGCATAACTTGGCGCCCAGAAACACCAAAATGCTTTTAGTGTAATTGGGGAAGAATAAAGAACCGTATTCTTGGGAATAATACGGAACGAGTAACGTAATTACGTTACTCGTTACTCGAAACAAATAACATAAGTACGTTATCCATTACCATTTTTAACATGTAACGGGAACGTGACAACGTTACCGGAAAAACTAACGCTTTACCGGTAACGCCGTTAGTTGTAAGCGTTACCGCCTAAACTGGATTTGCGAAACCAATTAAAGTAACGTGACATGACGTCACGCGTTATATACACCAATTTATCTTAGATTCGAGAAGCGCCAAAAAACAACAAGAATTGGACGCAACGATGCGCTACTCTCAACCGAATTTTTATTCGGTAAAGACAAACACGTATATGGCCTGCAAGTTCGTCTGCTCCTTGCGCACATCTTGCATTCGTTTACGCGTCAAATGCACCCACGTGTTTTTTTTTTTTTTTTTACCCTCTACCTCGCCCAATGAGGACACGAGCTTGGCTGCGTCGTCATCCCGCGTTCCCCCCGTGTTCGCTGTGTTGCTTTTTGATTGGTGTGCCCCTGCCACCGTTCCGATGCTCAAAAGACGCCACATTTTGGCACACTTGCCTCACCTATCCAGTAATCGCCTTCTGCGCCCTGTCATCTGTGCTGTCGAAGACGTCTTGAGCATGCACCGTGCCTCTCTTCCACGAATGAGGAGACGTCGCGCATGCGTCCACAGCGCAGTTACTCGGCAGTTTTCGCCCGTGCGATGAGCGTTCGAAAGGTCTATACACTCCCGAGCGAACCATTCGGTCAAAATCGAAATTCTCGCGACATGAGTTCAAATTCCTTATCTAATGAAAAATTGGCGATGTGACGATACATGCTTCATCGCCTTTCGCCCACATATTAAAAGACTCGAAGATTTCTCTTTCTGCTTTTGTTTTACACCTTCCCAAAACTTTCTGTTGTATCGAGGGCGCTTCATTATTCACCCTTTGGCATCATCTGGATAATATGGACTGTGCTGTGAACCCATCAGGAATTAAAAAAATTGCGGTGGCTTTGCTCGGCTATGCCAGGATATACGTAGCGTGAACTTGTGCGCACAAAATGAGAGGCGCTATCAAGCGGCTCCGGTGCAGCGCCAGACTTGGCTACTGCGTAACGGAGGCGAACAGCTGGGCACGCCGCGGCGCCAGTGCGTCTGCCGCGGCTATGACGTCACTCTTCTGGAATGCGCAGACCGGCGAGGCGCGCGCGGCGGCGGCGGAGCGCGCGGCGGTGGAGCGCGCGGAGGCGGCGGCTCCGGCAAGCCAGCTTTGCGCTGTGTGACGTCACTGCTCCTCGAGCATGCGCAGCACGGCTCTTTGGGAGCCACGCGAAACTGCTCAACCTCGGTCAGTGTAGCTCACGCTATAAGAACGACCAGCAATCTCTTAAAAGACTGTCTGACAATCTATGAATGTACTGCAGAACATCCGCTCTCTGTTTTTCTTTTGGGATGACTTCCGATTCACTTTTCTTTTTTTTTCAACTTGGACGCGAGGCTTTCAGCGATTTCCTCAATACTACTACTACTACTACTACTACTACTACTACAACTAATAATAATAATAAAATTAATAATAATAATACAATTATAATGATAATTATGATAATGATAATAATATCGACGATGATGATGACGATTTGTTTATTTTCTTTTTGCACCCAGACAAAAAGAAGGCCGGGCAAAAGGCTTCTACAAGCAGCTTTTGGAGGCTCTGCCTCCCTCACACACTTTGGCAAAAAGCAGAGTAAAAATATTTAAAAAAAAGTGTCTCTCATAAATTATTAGTCAACATTAGAATTCTGTACCAACCGCGAAGTTTCAAATATCAAGTTACGTAACTTATACTTCGGTATACTGGTGATCTCAAGGTTTCTGTTTTCGAATTCATTAAGAAGTGGTGGTAGTGTATACCTTAAGGATAACCCGTAATTGGTGCGTTGAGTGTTGTCGCAACAACTCTCACCATATCCAGTTCCATAAGACGGAATTTTTTTTCTCTAAACCTTACATAAGAGAAAGGAAAACAGTTATATTGTTTCATAGCCCTACTGTATAAACACATCTAGCGGTAGTTGTGCAGATCAATGATTGAAAAAATTCGCATTTCTTAAAAAAATTCATGCCGAACCATGCAAAAAAGGCACGTTTGCCCTCAGGATAACCCGCCTTTTTCCGGCGGCTGACCTGGTTGAGGATGCATGATCCAGCAACGTGTTCACAGGATGTTTCTATTGCGGCCGGCATAAAAAAGGTCGCCACTCCTCTCTTCACCAGTTTTGAATAGGCGGAATCAAAGAGAATCACACCTTTTCTAGATCCTGGCGCATATTGCCAGCAAGAACGATTTTCTTTAATCATCAAATGTATATCCAGAAGATGTAGGCTCCTGTTTTTCATTTCGTTATGCGTGAAAGTCAACCCATTGGCAATGTTTGAGTAGACTTGTGGGAACCACGTGTTCCCCGCATCCCTATCTAGGCCTATCTCAGGATGGCCATGGGGCATCGCCATGTGGCTGCATGTCCCGGATGCGAGGGGAAGCCGTATTCCGTAGTGGACGGCTCTCCCTCGCCCTTTTCGGGTGATTTGCCGAAGGCATACCCCTCGGGATCATGACCTGGACGCGTCCGCCCCTCCGGGGAGCCTACATATATCCGACCCACCCCGAGCGCGTCCATTCCCGCAGGCTATATAAGACGGCTCAAATCACACAAATCACACAAACATAGCCTTTCGCTGGGAGAGGCTCTGTTTGACGGAGCTTTCCTTTCTTTATCTGATCCTCCCCCTCCGTGATACTGTCAACACTGGAAGCGCGAACTCTGACTGGTGATCCTGTCAAAAGAGACAGCGCCGTCATCTCTGACATTGTTGGCCCTCCGGGCAAGCGTGTGGCGTTATCGTCAATAAACACGTCTTTATGCGGACCCACGGAACCTCCTGTGATTCCAAGTGGTACCCCCAAGGGAAAACCCACACACTTCTAGCACATATTATATGAATTTTTCATTTGCAACCATGGGCGGAATCACAAACACCAGAAAATCGTCCCCATGCTTCAAGATTTAAAACCACTCGTTTCCACTAGCACCTTGCTTATAACTCTGTCACACTTTGTCACACTCGCGCCGTCATCGCGCGACGGGGCGCGGTGCCGCCGGGGCCGAGATGCGCTCCAATAGCAAACCGAAACTTAAAAACCCGTCGAATTTGTGCGGTTTTCCAGAAAGCCGTGAAAGTCTTCGCGTGCCGTCTATCGTTCTGTAATTTGTTGATTTAGTGTGTTTTGATGATGCTGAGCAATTTTCTAATTGAAGCCATGCCCTTAAACACAATAATAAAAAAGTTAATTACGCAAATATAATTAGCATTCTAACTATCCCGGACTTTAATAATTTTCCAAAATAGGCCCCTAGTCCAGAACGAAAACGACAAGAGCCTTCTTTTTGTTGCGACGCGTAGTTTTCGCAATATCGAATTTGACCACCTTTCCTGAAACAGCCTGTATATATATATATATATATATATATATATATATATATATATATATATATATATATATATATATATATATATATATATATATATATATATATATATATATATATATATATGGGTGATTTCATCTCAAATCGTGCAGGCAAAAGGGGTCGAATTTTTAATTTTGCTGAAAACAAATATATGTTGTGGCGTCTTCTCTATAAACGCAGTAGCCACAAACCGCAAGTTCGTCGGATGTTTTGTTCCCGACTTACGAATTTTAAAACAGGCCGCGGCGGAACATTTTGAGCTTTAGGTTTTGCATGTATTTTATATTTATTAATTCTGTTTTCAAAAGGGGTAAGTATAACTGACGCGATAAGGGACATTGAGCTGAAATACCATTAATTAGCTTACAATTCACAAATACAAAACGGCCCCACTCTGCAAATTCGCTAACGATACATACATAAGCTTATAACTATCAGTTGCGCAAGCGGTCATGTATACATCCGGCCTGTCGGCATAAGATGACTTCCAGAGATGAGATGCTTGGATTCCTCTCACAGGTTTTACGGTGGTCCACTCTGCTTGCTTCACCGCACGAAACTCTCGAACCCTTTCCGCAGACAGGTGGAACATGCAGACATTTGCTACTTTTCCACGTAGCACTTCCACAAAGTGTTTAGCGGTGACAATCTTAGAGTTGAGCGAAGATCTCAAGTTGGTGAGCGTTGCCTGGTGTTTAAAAGCACCATCTACTCCATCACAAGCACTTTTTTTCGTGTCCTAGTGACTGAAACGATCCATCTTGGCAAAGAGTACGGCTTCCGTGACAGTTGGTGCAATTGGAAGCAATTCTTAAAATGGCCTCTATAGCTAAAAGAGCATGAGCTGTGTCATGTGTTGTGTCATCCCTGAGAACGGCAAAACTCTGCGTGTCTTGCGTGGACCTAACCACACATGTGAAGAGAGGCACTTGAGTTTTTTGTTCGAGTGAAAACTCTGCACTTCAGTTGGGACGATTACTGTCCAATTTTCCGCAAAATTGAAGTGGAACATCAATGCCTTGAGGAGGTAAAGCGGTTATTATAATATAATAAATCTTTATTTTCTTTCATCACTGAAATGGGGGACCAAGACAAAAAGCTGCTGCAGCAGCTTGACGGAGGTCCTGGCCCCATTTGCAGCAGTCGATTCCTAAGCAATTTCAAAAACGAACAAAATAGCTGCATTGAGAGAGAAAGAACACTATTTTAAATGTACAGACTACAGATCAAACAAAAACAAGAGAAAAAATGAAATTAATACATTCATTGTGGTATACAATGGTACAGTGATCCGTATGCCTCAGCCGTAGCTAAGAAAAAACCCTAAAATGATGCTCGTACCTCTGCCAGCGTCATTGCATAAACATCAACACCTTTTAAAAATAATTCATTTAATAAAGTAGCTAATTGGTATTTAACGTGTGGTTATAATATAACGTATGTGATGGTGAAACAAACCATTTTTCTTTAGGGCGGAGTTTATATGAGAAATTGAAAAGGACTAGGTTACATAATTCCTCAAAAACTTTATTTTTAAACTGCGTAAACTTCTTGTACGCCTCAAGAAGTGGGGACCTGTAAATATTTGAAATTGGTTTTATAATAAACAATGAGAACAACTATTCAGTATGATCATAGTATGAAACATTGGCAATAGCACGCACAGCTTTCTTTTGTAAAATATGTAGTTTATTTATATTTGTTTTTGTTGTATTTCCCCAAACTAGATGACAATAATTAAGTCGGGAGTATACCAAAGCATTGCAAAGTTGGAGCTTAACACAACGAGGTAACAATGATTTAAACTTGGTTAGCAACCCCACTGTTTTCGACAGTTTAGACGAAAGATAATCAACATGTTTATTCCAAGACATACTATTTGTAAACCAAACCTCCAAAGTCTTTATAGTGTCGACAAATTCAATTTCTTCATTGTTCAAAATCAGTGGGTTTGGGATCATAACTGTAGCATGTTGACTTTTAAATAAAACGGCTTTAGTTTTTTGCGAATTTAACTTAAGGCGATTATCTTTTGTCCATCTTTCTACATGATCAAGAACGCTATTACATTTAGTTACTAGAGTACGGATATCTTTATCGGAAAAGAAGATGCTAGTGTCATCAGCATATATAATAAACTCAACTTTAAGATCATGATTTACATTCACAATATCGTTAATATAAAGAATACAAAGTAGGGGGCCTAAAATGCTGCCTTGGAAGTTGGGGCACACCATTTGTTATTTTTGAAATATCAGAAATAAAGTTTAGTATAGACACGAACTGCGTACGATTCTGTAAGTAAGATTGTAACAATCTTAATGTTTTCCCACGAATGCCATAGTATTCTAATTTTGCTATCAGGACATCGTGATTTATTGCGTCGAAGGCCTTAGAGAAATCTAAATATATACCGATTGTTAATAAGTGATTATATAGTGCTCTTAATATTATTTTTTTTTGTTTTAATAATGCTAACTCAGTGGAATAACTTTTACGGAAACCAAATTGAGAATTTGTAACTAAAAGGTATTTCTCACGATGAGAGACAATTCTATTTGAAACCATTTTTTCGAGTGGCTTAGAAAATACTGGAAGTATCGAAATTGGTCTAAAATTGTTAATATTATTTAAATCACCACCTTTATGCAATACACTAACTTTGGCAATCTGCATTTTGATAGGAAACTCACCGGACTGAAGTGCAAGATTGAATATATAGGTTAGGTATAGTGCTAGGATATCTAGAACATACTTTGCTGGTTTTATTTGAATATTGTATGCATCAATACCTCTACTATTATTTAGGCTCATAAATATATTCAAAATTTCGGATACATCAGTGGGAAAAAGAAATATAGAATTAGGCAAAGGTGAAGGCATGCACTGAAGTGCATTATTTACAGTAGTAGTAGAAACAGGAGATGTGGTAAGATTTACAAAATAGCTATTAAAAGCATTCCCCTTATCCGTCCCCGACATTATACAACCATTTATGTTAATTTCAACAGGCATACAAACCTGTGGTTTGCAGTTAAGCAATGTTTTGAGTCTTTGCCACATCACATCACTTTGACGTATGTCATCGATATTAAACATATTAATGTAATAATCTTTCTTCTCGTGTCGCAGCATGCTTGTTAGTTTGTTTCTATATTTCTTAAAAATCTCAAGTTTCGAGTTTTCCCTAGATTTCAAAAACTGACCATATAAGTTGTTTTTCGTACAAATCATAGTGAGAAGTTTTGGTGTAACCCAAGGTTTGCGAGAGTTTTTGGAAGGTTTTATGGTTTTAAATGGAAAATATTTGCCATACATTCGAATATATAAGTCCAAAAAAGAATTATAAGCATCATCTACCGATCGACTTTCAAAAATAACAGACCAATTTGTATGTTCAATTTCAAAGCGGAAAGCATCTAACTGGTGCTGCGTGATAGGTTGGTATATAATCGTCGAGCTAATGTAACGTTGTCTATAGTGACGTTTTTCTACCGATATAAAAATCGGAAGGTGATCACTGATATCTGGTGAAATGACGCCGGCAGAGAGTACAAAAAGTTCATGGTTTGTAATAAACAAGTCAAGAAGAGAAGCTCTTGTACTAGTTACTCTTGTAGGGCTCTTGATGACCTTAGAAAAACCAAAGGATTGAAAATGAGTTGTAAAAACAAATTGCAAGTTACTATCAGTAAACAAATCAATGTTAAAGTCACCAGCGATGTAAGATCTATAGTTATGATCATTTACAAATCCACAGAGCTCTTCAAAATATTGACTAAAAGGCGCAAAGGCAGCACTTGGGGACGATAAACTACGGAAAATAAAGTATCATTAACAAGAACAATCAAAATTTCATACCATTCAGTGATTATTGAAAACTGCTTTAATATTTTGTACCTCATATACTTCTTCAGTAACATAGCGACACCACCGCCTATTTTCCAGCTCTATCAACGCTGATATGATTGTAATCAATCTTCTCAGCATGTGTCACGTATCAGGCTTCGTTGAAGATCACGGATGTAAGAATGCCTCATATACTCATATAGTTTTCGCTGCATGACTCCAATTCCCACAGGAAGGCGGTTGTGTCCATAACCTTTTTACGAGTTTGCCGGCGTCCCATAACGCGAAACAGATCTCTTCGTCTTCGTCGAGATGGAGCGACTGCAGCAAGATGCTCTGCGTTTTTGGGCACTTTTCGCAACGGCGCAGGAAGCAATCGTGCCGTGGAGCGCTGCAGAGGTAGATGCGCTTGAGGTCGCCTTCAGTAACTGTGTTCTTTGAGGCATTTGTTATCGCCGTTAAAAGCAACTTAAAATTGACGCAATATATGCATGCGCACATCTCGTGCTCGGGACTCTTTTTTACCCATTTTGGTCGTAGGAAATAAAATTTGGATATGCCTAGTTCTCGATGGGGATGGTCCTTGCTAAAGAGCTGGTAAGCTTCCTTAATAGAGGTCGTCATAAACCTTTTCACGACATTGGTCTTGTTATCGTTGATCATGGCTTTGACGACGTCCTTTTTGTTGGGGCTTTGAACACAGCATGCGAGGTCGTCGTGTGTGTACTATGTAGTACTCAATTGCAACGCTCACGTTTTCGGCATTCGCCTTTTTTTCCCATGTACGGATCGGGGGCTACCCATACACCACCTTTACGCTTCAATTTTCTTGTTTGTTCAATCATGTTAGCTGTCGCCGCCGGTACCAGATGAAATATTTCGTTCTTCCAGATGCTTGGTGGCAAAAGCGTGTACAATCGCTTGCATGCCTGGCGGAAACTGCATGCCTTCAGCGCTTCGCGGAACGCATCAAATCGCTCCGTGCAGTGCTCTCAACTGTCTTCGCCGGTTTTCATGCTATAAACGCTTGACAGCTTTCTTCTAATCGAAGAGCTCACTTTAGCTTGTTTTTTCTTCAAATACGCTTCGCGCCTTTTTTATGGTTTTACGTGGTTTCAGTGGGGTTACCAACGGACTAGCAGCACACATGTCTTGACTCACTTCAGCCAGAATTTCATCAGAGTCCCGGAGAGAAGAATTTGGTGAACTCACGTTGTGAGGAGAGGTAATCTCATTCTTGAGGTATTTGTAGCAATGTTGGCATAAAAGGTCAGATTCGTTCACTGTCCGTGTAGCCAGTAGCTTTTCCAACCGCACTTTATTGAGTGCGGTTGGAAAAGCCGGATGCATACTTGGCCACTTGCGCAACTGAGAGTTTTAATCTTATTTATGCATAGTTATCGAATTTGCATAGTGGGGCCGTTTTGTTTTTGTGAATTGTAAGCTAAATAATGGTATTCTAGCTCAAAGTTCATTTTCGCGTCAGTTATACTCACCCATTTTCAAAAAAAAAAGATTTAATAAATATAAAATGCACGCCAAAACTAACACTCGAAATGTTTAGTGCTGTGCTTCAAAGCCACTATGACGAAGACGTCGGCTCACTCCGAGTGAAGGTTTGTCGTAGCTTTTCCCGTTCGGAGGTCATATGTTACTCAATGTTTTGCCATCACAGGTTAGTTCAAGTCACTGCAAAGAGCCAAGGAGAGTTTAAAAGAATAAAAGATGGAGCTTTTTAAATATCGACGCCAAATCTTGCCACATTTTGAGAAATGAGCTGCGTTTCCGCGTTAATAACAAAAAGACAATTATAGGTGGGCATATAATTTTTACATATTCGTAAAGAATGTTTGAAGACGCGCAGTTTAATATGTTTTGTGAAGTATATAAAAAATGGTTTATTTGCAAACAAATTGTGAATATGCCTCTAAAACACGTTTTTATGCCATGCTTGATTTTTTTGTTTGCATACAAATATTTTATTGATATCTTTCATTTTTTGTCTATGTGTTGTATATCTTTCGTACAATGTATTAAAAAAGTAATGGTCACGTGAAAGCTTCGATGAGGAAATGACGACTGTGCAAAGTAGCATCGTGAAAGCCTCTCAATTTCCACGCCTCGAGATTCTCTATTTTATGTCTTAGCCAACACAAATGCTACGGCGTTCTTATATCGCTGAATGTTCCTCCCAAGAACATGGCTTTCATATATATTTTAACAAAAATATCTAAATTATGACCCGGACCATCATTGCATGAACTGACGTGGAATTACCCCACGATTTGAGGTATTCTTATCCACTCCAGGATTTCTGATATTGATATCAAAGTATACGCCTTTTTAGTTTAATAATGTTAATAAATTATATTCTGACTTTTCCACTATTGCAATACAATCACAAACCAATTTTCAATTGTAGTTATTCAGTTAGATATCCGTTTTCTTCCATATCGGCAACCAATTATAGAGAGTTTTCTAATCTTATATTTTTTCATAGCGCACCATTTCTAATAATGTCAAGCAGGATAAAATCGAACTGCGCCAATAATGGTCACCATCTTCAGCAATGTTTCGACATTTGTTTGGCAAAAACATCCCTTACCCATAATTTTAATGTGAATAATGAAGAACATTCATAATATCATATATATTTGTTTTTAGTCCAGTTGATAACGGATAGAACCAAAGTAAAGTCATCTATGTTTGCATTAACCTAAAAGTGAACAAGAACTGCAACTTTTTTTTAATGATTCTCATTTATTTCAATGTAAACATCCTCCTGTTGCAGAACTAATGAGTGTGGGCCCCTTTCTTTAATTGCAAACCAGTCAAAGTAATAGAGACGACAAAGTTATGCCCCTTTCAAGCATCAACCTCAAACGTAGCTACAAATAAACAGCTGATTTTTAGAAACATTGCTGCCTTAGATGACTTTGCTCCCGAAACGAAAGGTGTTTCAACGGTATTCCCAGCTCGGTGATGGCTCTCAGTTCGCGAACTGAAAAAGTTGCAAAACACGATTAAAAATCTGATTGTCTTTACAGGCGTCGACATTGTGCTGGACAGTCTCTTTGGGGCAGACTTCACCTGCTCGAAGCAGTTGCTCAAATCAATGGGACGCCTGATTCACATTGGTGAGGCCGACCGGGGCGCTGAAAGATAGGTACCTGTGCAAGAGCAAATACGCGTCAACCCCTGTTCCCCCACTCCCCCCCCCCCCCCCCCCCACTCTACCCTGAAAAAAAGAAAGAAAGAGCATTAATGTTAAAATTAAAATTTAATATTGTAGAATATCTTTAATTCACGTCTTATTCCAGGTTTGTGCATAAAAAAAAGAAAGATATCCTTCGTTTTGGTGGTTTTTGTTTTCGCCATGTACGATATCTGCTTTAGGAACGCTTAGGCAACCGTTTTGCTGCTCATAGATTATACATAAGACGCGGTGTTCGCTGCCTACACGACATAATTATCTGCGGACACTCCTGAAGCGTCGCTTCACACATATGTGTGCTTCCAATGTGGCTGCAGGCTGTCTTTTGTACAATGTTTCAGCGGTCAGACCACGGCTGTAGACCAGAGCGGAGACGTGCCTCGATTGCGGGGGCGGCGGGTCTCGTCAGAAACCGCGACCGGTCGCACGCGTTGCACGAGCACCCGAAGGAGCTGTCCAGGATCGTCTCCTGAAGTTCGCCAGTCGCCACGGCGAAGGGTAACGACATCGTGCATGTACCGCCGCCTTCTCGGCTTTGCGTCCGCCTCGTGCTCCCGCAGCTAGTCGTTGTCGGCCCCCCGTTGACGCTTTCTCTACGTCTTTCTTCTTTTTTATTTTCACGAACATACGGGGTTTGAAGTTTCGGTTATTGCTTACGCGCTGCCTCTCGTGCGCGTTAATAGGGATCCTGCACCGTTTCGCTATTCTTGTCCAGCTGCGCCCCACCGCCTACTCTGATCAGCGCAGAGTAGGCGGATCAGTGGCGGACCAACTTGTATTGGAGGGGGGGGGCAAACCAGACCCTCCCCCCAAAAAAAAAAAGAAAAAGAAAGGGCGGGGAGGTGCCCTTGGTATCTCTTGGGCGCCGCCAGCCAATGTTTGCCCTGCCCAGTAGTGGCTGTTTCAGAGTGGGGGGGGGGGGGGGGGAGAGGTCAAAACACATGCCTTGCCCCCCACTCTGAAAACTGGGAAGGGGGGCAAGCCCCCCCCCCCCCTCCCCCCTTGGTTCACCCGGTTGATGCGCCCATGTGATGGAGGGCCACAGAGTAGACGGAAGGACGCAGAAAAGCCGAAGCTCGCCATTCCCACTTCTTGGACGCAGAGAGAGTTTTGCGCGGCCAGGCCGTGTCTAGGAGAGAGAACTGAGCAAGCGCCGCCCTTTTCTAGACGCGTAGAGAACGTTCCAGAACCCCGCAGTGAGTACGGCAAAAATTAGAGGGGTGGAGGAGGGGAGGGAAGAGAGAGGTCGGAGCTATCACACTCTTTCCCACGATGTCGTGGGTTTTTGCGTATATAATAACGCCGGATTTCTCCAAAAAGTGGCACTAACCGCAACAAATGTAATGCAAAAAAAAATGTTGATTTGCTTGCAGCATGCCAGCTTAAGAAGAGGGAGAGCAGAGCAAATGGAGGAGGGAGGTCATAGTCGCATAACGTCGACGAGACAGAAGTTATGGCGCCTCCTTTAGAGAATACAGCCGATCGGTCTACCAGTTTATAAAGACATGCATCCAGGCATCTGTCAGGTGCGAGCTCAGCAAACGCTCTACTCGAGGGCAGTTGGGAAGCCTTCTCCAATTGTCTGCTGCACAACAGGTGTGGGAACCATACTGTAGAGAGCAAGCACGTACAAGCTGGAGGGCTACTTTTCTACGCTACCGACCAGAGGTCATCTTGGTGCTGGACAGGATTGCTTCATCAGCGTTCGATGGAATGCGTGTATCATCAGTGAGAACACTTTTGAGTCCTTGTCGAAAGCTGATTAAGCACTTATCTCCTATCTGTGCACTGTACCTCGTTAGCCAGTCGTTGCTGGGAGGGAATGTCTTTCAAAAGGACCGTGGCTTTGGCAGGCATCAGCAACATGGTTGTGGGAGAGCGCTTCAGCCTGTGGAACTTCCTGAAGACCTGGTGGCAGACTAGGCCTGTGATCGTCTTTGACCTTACCAAGGACTGTCACGCTGTGTGCGGTCTCAACTTGGCCTTTCTGGCAGATGTGGACCCTGACCGGGTGCTGCACGTGCTTCAACACCTGCTCGAATTGTATGTGCAAGGAAGAGTGAAGCCTCGCAACGATTCACAGTGGAGCTTTGGAGAGGTAAGTCGAGCCAGGCTGGCGTCTTTGTCGTCTCTACTGGCCAAGTCTTCAGTCTGAGAATTGAGCGAGAGCTCGTAAGCTTCAGTGGGGCATTCCCAGCCCACTACGTCATAAAGCTTACAGTAAACAAACCTTGGTGGTTCACATGAAATCCGCACTTGAGAAATATTGAAATAAGCAGTCGGGGGCTGCCAATTTATGACGTCTATAATGAGGAACAAAGGCAAGGAAAAACTCGTGTTCTGAATAACTGCAGGGTGTGTCAGCAGTAATCTTTATTTTTTCATCTAAAATTGGTGAGAAAGCAAAAGCGGTAGAAATCAGCCGGCTTCCCAACTGGACCCTCGATCGGCCCCCGTAACATGCGTCTGTTGCTACTTTTGCAAACATGCCGACCACGAGCATGGCTCAAAAGGAGTCACAGAAGGCAGGTTTCGCTAAAATGCAAAAAAATATGAGCGTACTGTTTCGCACCCAGCTGCTGGAGGCCTGTCCCGTGGCAACTCACGTTTTGCCTTTCTACTGGCTACTAAATCACTTAGGTATTAGCAAATGAAGTATGTACCACCATGCATGAATCACAACTACCTGAAGGCTCCCCAGCGGAAGAAAAATACTAACTATACGCCTCGTTAATACATATTCTCTTCTTCGCAGCTTAGTAGGTGAGTGCATTCTCTTACAGGTGGCTCGAGCAATGGAGCACATGGTTACCAGAAAGAACATTGGCAAGATCATCCCAACCCCAGGCGATGCCGCAGGAAAGGCAGTGGAAACAACCATCTAAAGAGGTTAGAACCACTTTTATTATAAAATTACAAGGGGCATATACGGACAACCGCAATGTCAATCAACTTCTCTACAATTCAACTGATGGAGAGTGAAGTGGCATGAGAGCTTTGTGTGCGAAAGTGTACGCTACCACGACTCCACTGCAATTCCCTTTCATGCTGGGCGATTCTCGGGGGACGCGCACTACACAGGGTGCTTTTAGTCGGTTCATTTTTTGAAAAAATAACGTAACTTCTGGTGGGTTTGTTTAGCCTGGGTGTCAAGTTGGTGGTCGTGGAGGCCATCAGAAATAAGTCGAAATCGGTTATTAGTGAGCTAATTAAATAAAACATTTCAAATAACCTTTTAGCCATGAAATTACCCGTGAACCTTTTACAAATAAATTCGTATTAAGTTCTATGGGGGCGAGCAATTTCACAGTCGTACATGGCTTGAAACCCAAACTAAGCGACCGAAGAGCGGCTCTATCGCAACCCCGACTTTGTTTGCGCAATTCGTCGAGGCGCTTTTGCCCGGTAAATTTCGGTTCGATGCCATGAGAAAGTGTGCAGTGCTCCCTTTTTTCTCGTAAACATGGTCTTGCAGGGCCGGGCAGTTGAGGATGGCATTCCAGTCGGGACCAAAGACCTCAAGGCAGCGAGCCCCGACTGGCACTTGCATGGCACTGGCACATGTCAGCGAGATTCTACTGGGACGTCGGTTTAGCTACTAGGAGCACATTTAGAATACTTCCTTAGTCTTCTTATGTTTTTATGGACACAACCGAAGGTTACATATAGCACCCCATTTTACGGTCTTTCACGAGCTTTGGGCAATCTTTAGACCTTTGTGGCATCCTACAGTGTCCAGCTGCCATTTGTGTTACGTGTCTCTCCTTTTAGACACAGTGAAAACTACCAAAATAATTCTTTGAAGTAGAACAATATCTCATGACACTCATAATACCGCATTCGAAGAATTCGCTCCTTCTGATGTGGTGCCCCACAAACTTCTTTGGTGCTGATAGATTAGTTATGGATTCATGGATTGCTTGCTGCCATTTGTAGGAAGTTTCAAACTCAGTCTTGTCTGGCCCCAGGGCCACCAACGTATAGACAAGCCTTAAATAAATACATATTTTATTCATCTTCAGTTGCTCTATGCTTTCACTCTACGCCAGCCTGCTCTTCAAAGTTTTCATGTTACCATTGAGGTCACTTTGCAATATGGTTGTGTACCGCAGCTCCCTTATTAATATTAAAAAAAAATTAAATGCCAAGTCTTTCAAGAATAGGACTATTGTGCTTAAAGCACTCCTGCAGTTATTTACTGCCTGTGCAAGAAAAAAGTGTAGTAGTTTATCTTCTCCGAAAAACTAAAAAGAGAAGTTTTGGCACGGCAGCTCTACAGGGATATCTGCAATAAGAACACAAAGGTATCGTGTCATGATAAGCATCTAAAACAACAACAACCACAACAATACCATGACTGTCAAGTTTATTCTAGAAGCTGCAAAATGATTGGTTTTAGCTCTGAGCACATCGTGCAATCATAGCAAGACTATCCGATGCCCCTTCCACCGCATGAAGCAAATCGATCAAAGCCACTCATTTATAACGAAGGTGTGGAAATATGGCGCATTTGTTTTGTAAAAGCTTCGAAGCGATACGTACCCTAATTCAGAAAAAGATAAAATTTTACTTTGACATTGGTCAAAACACTATTTGATTGAACAAATGAAGGAATGGGAGTAACCTCGGAATTATTCCCTTCCCCACTGCCGTAAACTCAAACGTACTAATAACTCCCAGTCATGTTTTCTTTCCTTTTTTACCTCTACGCTTTTAACTTTACATTATCAGATTTGCACTCTAAGCTTCCATTGACTTTAAACAAACAAATATAGCTTTTATTCGGTAGCTCTTAACCGCTTTATATGTGATCCCTTTTTACTCATTGCTTTTAACCGAGGAAAGCCCTCTTTGTAGGTATTTTCATGAAACAGATGCACCTCATAAAGCCGCCTCACAGTCGTGACTCGTATGTTAGATTATCATCTTGCAGCGCTGCTTTTCTCGAGAAGTTGCTTAAAGCAGCTTGAGCCAGAGTGTCGAACCGAAATGTTTATTGGTTCTACTCGGGTTCCGGTTCACGGCTTTCGGTTCAGTTGCGGTTCAGTTCAGGGGAGCCAAAATAGCGGTTCGAATCGCTAAATTGAGAATATATTTTCCGCGTTGTTTTGGCAATATGCACTATTGCAACCGTGAAACAAGTAACTATATAGCTTTTTATCATTCGTACAGTTCACTTCTATTTTCAGGTACAAAAAAGTGGAAATTGCATTATTTAATTCCAAGAAAGAATAAAAGAAAAACTATATTAAAATCAAAACGTCGTGTTTATTCGACTGAACATCTATATTTTTTTTTCTTCAGTGGCATATATTTTACTTGAATCGACAGGTTATCAATCTGGTGAATCGCCTAAAATACTTTGCGTCGCAGTATTACAAGTTGATAACTAGTTGTGCTCTTGAACTTTGGAATTGGTTACAGTACGTAAAATCATGGAATGTGCAGATCCTCACCCTTTATAGACATCTAGTTTACGAAATACGTTTCACAATATACGGATGGTCCACGTAATTTGAGCAAGGTTTAAAAAAAAACGTTAATGCATCTTTGGAAGACGGGGCCAAACGAATGAGTTTGGTCATAGTGTAAAGCAAATCATGTTATTTTTGTATTTTGCCCAATTAATATTCAATTAAGATTAAGTAATAAACTTTTGAAATATTAAATTTACAAAAACGTTTCAATGAAAAGGTTGAAGAGCGTGCTCAGAAAAATTCAACTCAGTGTTTTCTATGAAGAAACCTCTAACTTGGTTCGTTTTGCCTAGCTTCAAAAAAAGTGCCCGAATGATAAAAAAAACACTCACACACACAAAATGCGAATTTGTCAACAACGCTTAGTCAACAGTGCTCTATTCAGTATGCAAGCCTAGTTTATTCAAACCACGCAGGAAGAAGACATCTTACTTCTTTCTGAGGCTGACGGGAGGAAAGTTATTCTACCTCATCTTCGTGAGCTGCTCTAGGCTTTGCGACTTCTTTAATATTTTCTTTTCGACACGCTGCACGCACAGTTTGATAAGAAGTATTTGTGCGCCCACGCATGCCCACGCAGCACTGTAAGTTACCCGAAATTGTGAACCTTTGTATGTCAACCACAGGGCGTCCATAGTATATTCTCCCCAGGACGCAGAGCAGTATGCTGGTTTCTATACCATTCATTTCGTCAAATAAGTAAACGAAGCCGTCATGAACTGCCAAGTTCCGAAATGGTGCTACGTACACCCGTCACGGTGGAAGCGCAAGGGTCTCCCGAGCCTGCTTGAGCCTATTTGAGCACCGCGAAATCCACCGTTGCAGCGACCCTGCCTGTTATTATTCTGTGAATCTACCGTACAATGTTCTTACAGAATGTGTCAACTGATGATCACCTTATGTTCCGTTTCTCCACGCCTAACCAACATCGCTATGGCAATGCTTTTTAATGTTAAAGTGGTTGTGAACGAAGATGCCAACAGTCGTCGAGCTCACCTTCTGGTTCGCAGGAAATTGACGTATGCTCTATGCTTGCACTGTTCTATTTCATGTTTCAGCATTTTAAGGAACAATCTGTGTGGTGACTGTGCAGTCGAAGTACCCGCGGAGAGTCATGTAGTGAAACTGATCGAAACCATAGCTTTGATCGGGCATTCTGTGTATTGTCTTGACAGCCTCTTCCACCTTGCTTCTTGTAGGCATAAATTGGTTGAGACGTGCGTGATAGTCCGTCTTTTTATTGTTCCCGATCTGGGGATTGTGATAGGAGCTCTATGCCACCCGGCCTGTGTTTTCACCCTTGCTTTGATGTTGAAGGACAAAACTGTTCTCTTTTCTTTTTTAGTTATCTTTTTTAACCCCCATATCCCCCTCTCCTAGGCAAAGTAGCCACCCGTGACGAACAAACCAGGTTATCCCTGTTTCTCTATTCTGATTTTTCTTCTTCATCACCTCAAGCTGATTTTTGGTGTACTCTCCCCTCGTAGACTGCTGGCAGGCAAACTGTGATGTGTCAGTGTGTAGTCTCTGGTTTTCCAGCGCCACTGTGGCCACTTGCTCATTGTGTCATTATTTTATTTTCAACACTTCGGGGCATTTTAAACCTCAGCAGTGGAGTTTCTCCAGGCAACATCCAAACAGATGGCTGGTGCTTGATTTAGAGAGCACACTGGATGATCCACGTTTTCTCGTTATTTACAGTGTCAGATATTTACTCTTAGGGTTGCCACTTTGGAATTGGTACGGCATGCCTTGGCACCACTTCACCCTTTCCTGGTTTTGAGCTTCCGTCGAAAAGGTTCATTCTCACTTTGGAGGGGTACCACGAATTTCTGGGGTGGTGTGGGACGGGGTGTCGAACTCGACCTTGTAAGGTGCTAGGGGTGTGCGTGTGTATTAGCAGCATTGTATATGTGAAGGATGCTGGGCGGTGTTCTTCGGGGATGTTGTGAAGAGTAACTCCACGCTAAGCATTGTAGGTGGGGCAATCTTATACAAGGTGTCATGTCCTTGTGGCAATGCTGCTCGTTTTCGTCGAATTTCTGCAGCAGAGTCGCCGACACTGGAGGAGCACGACGACCGGAGAGGCTCAACTCCCCGGTTCGCATTTCACAAAGAGTCCGAAGGGTCAGACACCTGCGTTGTTTGGCAATTATGTTGTGTGTTGCACTATGCCTTGTGCACCCCTAAGCTGAGAGGGCAGTAGAAGAAATCTTCCCGTTGGACAAGTCAAACGTCGGCCTTGCACCACGTGATCACAATCTCTCTGCGAACTGCTCGCAGAAAGTAGGGTTAGGCGATAAAAGACCAGAAATTGGTTGACCGGCGAGGATTCAACCTCCAACGGCGAGGATGCAGCCTCCTACTCCGTGTCAGCTTAGGGGTGAACACAGTATAGAGAGTATAGGGGTGGCTGGATTTTGAGGGTATTGGCTGTTGCGTCGTTGCACGCTGCCTGCGCTTTTTTACGGTTGTGAAAATAACAATGAGAAGAAGTGTTCAAGTCGGGGGTTGATCTAAAATTCTCACTCTATTGGAAGGATGGTGGGTCATAAATTTCTACGGAGCTAGAAATTTGTGATATCCCCCGAAAATACTCACTCTTTCAGAGGGGGGGGGGGGGGGGGTAGTGCCTTACTTGAACTCCATGTAAGAAATTCTGGAGGTCTCCTCTTGAAACGTCGTGTGCAAACAAACTCCTCTCTGCTGTTCACACGTTTCGACCTAATCGGAGGAGAGGGTCAGATGAAGGCTGTGTGTGTGTGTTGGGTGGAGAGGGGAGGGGGGTATAAATTACTGATTGAAGTTGTGACTCAACCAGATGGTCACAGCAATTTAGTAAGTTGTTTAACTATTCCCTCTGCCTTTACAAAATATATTTCCGATTATACTCGCGGACAAAGTGTTGTGGCTATGCAGTCAAAGTTAGAGCGCATGCGCCGCGCACCTTGAGCGCCGATTGGAGCCGCGCGCACGGCTTCAATCGGCATTGGAGCGCAGGTACTCTACCTTTAACTGCATGGACACAGAACGTTGTTTCCTCACGAGGCTTTGTTTCGTTCACGTGAGTGTCGATAAAGGACTTCACGTACACCACTAGCCCGTTAGGTACGACGCTGATGCGGAAGTCGATGACCTCCTTTTTAATTAGCACCGTATGATGGAGCAATCTCATCCGAGCTTCAACAGGTCGAGTACATCACCGGCGATGAAAGCTAGACGGTGCACACTGTTTAAACGCTTGCAGTATCCACGAGTGGTACCAGGAAAACGACATCAACAGAGAAGGAGCGATTCAGCATAATGCAGTGCCACGGGCCCATGAATCGTCAAAGTTCGGGTTGGTGGCGCTATGAAAAGAAAAAACCGCATCAGCGCCACACCAGTGATCACGAATAATACCGGTCACAAACTCCTAAGCCCCACCGCTCCGCTCGACACCGACACGACATACGGTACGACTGCAAACTGCATCAAACGCCCCAAAAGTGAAGGTGTCTGGTCCCGTACGCGTACTGGAACTAGCGGAAGTGAAGTGTTGGGTGAATGTCTTTCACAAGACTATATTCACCTATGTATGTTTGCAAACAACCTCACTACCACCCCCTATCGGCGGACTCCTGCGCACTTCCGGTTTTCCTCTTCTTTTTCATTTGTCTCGCCTCCTTTTGTAATTTGCATTACTTTCTGCAATGCACTAATGTTCTTACAAACATATTACAGAAACTTCTCTGAAGGAAACTCTTCTTACCTGATCGCTGTGCGTTGCTGAAGAATAAATAAATACACTACCGGAAGTCTGCTGGGACACGAAATACTGTGGCGCCCTCGTGGTATCAACTCCCACCGAATGTGGTGAATAAAAAAATGATTTGCGCAAGGTTCATTTCCAATTAATATTGAATACATAATGATAAATCCCAATAATTTGTTTCTTTTATCTAATTCAAGCTAGTCGGACTGCTCATAACACTGGTCAAGCAAGAAAATAACAAAAAAATTGAACTTTTTTATGACCGGTTCAAGATATATTGTTAATACATCGTGATTTGTCGCGACAGATTAACATTATACCTTTTGCCTCCATACATTTCAAATGCAAACCGTTCTTACGCACGGCTGTCCATTGAGGCGTGTTTTGAGTCTTCTATAAATCTGTAACGATCAGCGACCAAAGAGCTCACCCGCACATGCCAAGCTTATATGCGCCGCGGGGAAAAAGAATGTCGAGTAGGAAGTGCCGGGCGCAGTGTCGTTGTAGTGTTTGTGTATATGTTTATTTCGGTCAAGTGTAATATGTGGTGTTCGTGTTGTCTGCGATGTACGTAGGGTTGCTGTCTACTCGTGATCGTTGGCAGCCTACTAACAGAGGAGTTTTTTCTTCATAGGCTGCTAAAATCTTACTAGGTGGCGAAAGTTACCGCCCGATTCCAAATATTTTGCTCGAGTGATTTTTTCCACCAACTTCAGCATTCGTGTGTCTGTCTAACAGTTGCATTGTAGCTACTCAATGTCGCTACGCCTAGGTGGCGCGAGTCGTCGCCCAATTCTAATATTTTGCTTGCTCATTTATCTATTCTCTAAAAAGTGCGGCATTTGCATTTGTTCATCTGTCTAGCAGTCCCGTCGTAGCACCGACGCCGCCAACGCACGTACTTACTTTTGCACGTTGTTACGTCCGCCGCTTGGAGACTATTTACTGTGTAAAGAAGACATCGAACGAGAACAAGCGCGTTCTTTGTGCCATCGCGTCGTCTGAAAAGCGCGGGGCTCGCTGGGCTCGTCTCTCGCCTGTTCTCGGCTGCTGGCCGCCATGTTTAGTGAGGTACACGCTCAGCCCTGCTTCGCGGAAGGCAAACACGGCGTATCGTGTTAACATTTACACGGCACCTCATGTGCAGACGAATAACACACCTGGCTGCGTGTAAAATTAACACGTTTTGATATGTCCGCTATGGGACAACGGTTTACACGTCTAGGCGTGTTATTTTTGCTAACAGTGTAGGACACTAAAGTAGAAAATGAGTGAAACCAGGGGACACAACTGAACTGTTTCCCCATCTATACCCCATTCACACGTTCATGAAGGTACATTTAGCCAAAAAACCTTTGTGGTCGAGGGCCAATTAGCCTGTGCTCCTACTCGCGTAGCATGGGCCAAGAGCGCGGGCTGATTCGTCGGTTGCAAAGGGACCTATGTTAAAGATACTTTTATGCTGGCCGTGTAAATGGGGGAGCGGCATTACCTTTCTGCATGTTTTGGTACAGGAGCCAAAACAATAAGTCTGCCATTTTTTTAAGCCATCTTAAACTGGGTGGATAACAAGCAAAAGCTAAAAGGGAAGAGAAAGAAATAAGATTGAGAGGTTGCCTTCTGTCATTCTGTTAGTTTTTCTTCCACCCGGGATTCTTTTTGTTATCCACCCAGTGTCAAGTGGTTTAAGAAAATAATAAATCTACACCCGATTGTCATTGTCATCCCTATTTTTTCAATAAATCCCATTGGAGGTATGACCTAGGACCTGGTCATATCTTACCCCTCCGGTAAGTGTAAAGAGATGGACATGATCGTCTATCCCATTTTCTCGCATTCATCTGTCTTGCGGCCCGAGTTCGAAACATAATGCATTTCAGATTACATAAAGGTTCCTACGTTTATTCCTCCAAGTCGGATAGATGAAACAGTGAGCTTAGAGTGAGTCGAGGTCAGGCCGTGAAGAAGAAGGTCCGGGTGTAGCGTAGCACTCCGAGAAGGATATTCTTGTCCACAGGATAGTCTGCCTTGGTACAACCCTACGAATGAAAACAGAACTGCTACACACTAGCTTTACCCAACACCTATCTAGAATAAACAAATAACAGGCGGAAGAATTTCGACGTCATCACAGTGAGATCGAGCGAAGACGCAGATTGGATGCGAGAGCTGCGTCAGTGCTCGGCCGGGCCTCGCGTCCAGTGAACGCGTCGAAGCACGTTCGGCATCGGGCTCGGGTCCACTTGCTGAGTTGGCGCCGTGAAACTGTGATGACGCGTCATGAAGGAAATGGGTGCGTTCGCAGGCCTTGATTATTCTAGGTGGCGGAAGTTTACCGCAAGATAAGAGCACCGTCGAAGCACCTGCGACATGGCGCATTAGCAACGCGGTATGTTTTACGGGGTAAAAAGTAACGGTACTTTATGTATATATTCAGACTGTGGGAAGTTAGGTTCAATGGGCGCCATGGTGTCTTTGCTGCAGATGAGAAGTTTGACCAGTGCAGTTCGATCAATAACCTGGGGTCTTTAACGGGCAAGGCGCAGCAGTGATGCAAGACCGCACGCCGCTGCAATGCTCATGAACGAACAGGGGTGGGTTCATGTATGATATACAGCGTATAGGGAAGGTAACTACTGCTGCGCTTTCCTGATGCCCATATCGCCTTTACAGTAATTGAAGCTTTCACCACCATGTCGTACTTCGCAGTGCTGTTCGGAATAGTCTCAATTCGTCCAGTTTAGAAGCCAGCATCGAGCCCCACTGCTACACAGTTTGCAAACCCTTGCCTCTGGAATTCATATCCTTCAGCGCTAAATTAATCTAGGGGAGATAGCATCGTCAAAAAAGATAAATCTTTTCCTTCTTTTTATTCACTAAAAAAATGGTATGCTATGTACGTTGCTCGAGAAGAATCTTATTAAAAATCGTTTTCAGAAATTTTCGTTTAGTATTAAATTACTTAAAATTCTCTTCGTTTTTATAAACGCAACTATTGGTGGCGTGCGCGAACTACAAGGGGCGTTTCTCTAGCTATCATCATCATCATTTTCATACGTGACGGGTAGGACAGACGGGGGCAGACTGCGCAGATGTTGGACCGCTTGGCTCCTCAGCTTGCTTCATGAGCTGTTTGGTTAACGTGCGGCAAAGCCTGTTTCACGCGTTCTATTTAATTGGTGAATTGATATTAGTAGCAGGGCATTTTACCAAAGTTTGAAACCATGGCACGCGTAGTCCTGCTATCAAACGCTTTTGGCGCTGAGGTGTCGAAGTGCTCGGATGGTGGTGTGCTCTTCTCTACCCCAGTAGAAAAAGCAGGATGATGAAAATAGACTATCCAGCGCTTTGCCCCAATACAACATCGACCACGGCGAATAGGGTGTATTTTTTATAATGATTCAGACGAAAGTAAACTGAGAAAGGGATGTTTCATCAAATTGAAAATAAAAAAAATATTAATTCACCTTTCGTGAATTTATTAAACACTTCAATGAAAGCGATATTGTGTCCTGTTGGTTCCAATGTGTTTTGTGAGTGCTGGTCTCTCATTAGTTTCAAATTGATTCACTTTGTTTTTAATTTTGTAAAGAATAAACAAATATTTCCTCAATATAATCGGCAGGAAAAAGCGGTGGCTGACCTACGGAATCGTTCCAATCAAATCTCAGCTTATTCATCTGGTCGACGCGAAACGTGCTAGACCCCCTCGCGATCGAAGTCTTAAATCTAGTAAGGTGTTTACACTTGAGCGTCCCAAAAAATGAGGTATAAACCTGCTATGAGTTACTACCATTTTTATGTTTACTTTAGCGGACCCTAATGCGCATAATGCGTGATGAACTTATCAGCGAGAAATTCTAAATGTGTAAACAATTCTTAGCAAAAAAGGGCTAGAACAAAATAATCAATCACCTGAATTTACCGGGCCATGTCAGACAATTTAAAAATTTATGAAAAAATTTTTTTTTCTTTAGCAGAAGTTGCGATGTGAAACACTTCTCTGCCACGTATTCGATGCGGGAGGAGCTAAGCGTGAGTTGCAACTATCGAGTCACACTTGAATAGAAGCGTCGGTATCGGCAAGCTCAATGCAGCTAAAACAAGTGTTCCGTGCTATGCAACAATTTTGCACGCGTGCACAGCTGAGAAGACCGCACGTCATTTACTCTGGTGAATGCAAAACCTTTTTCTACAGTAGCACCATAGATATAAAAAAGAAGAATCAGAGAGGCTGTAAATAGCCCTGGCGCACGCCGCAATAAAGCTGTAAAGTGAAGCTCCAGGGTTGCATTAAACATTTGAAAAAAAAAAATTAAATTTAAAAAGGGACTTACAGGCGCTGTTATTCATAAGGAAGATCACTCCCCAAAACGTCATACACGTTTCTTTAATTAATAAATCGCTTTCAATAGGAATGGATGCGAACTAGCATAGCGACTCCGTGCTTTGGCAAAGCGCATTGTGTGCTCGCATCCTACCAACTGCACAAGAGGGGCGCTCGAGAGGTACATTGCTCGAAGCAGTGGGCCTTTCTTTTAGTCCTGCCGGTGAAAAAACACACTCCAGGAAGGCCGAATAATGAGCCCAAAATTGGCAGCTCGGTGCTGGTCATTTTGTTCAGGGAGCTCAGAAAACGCATCCGATCTCGTCTGTAGCTCCCTTTTTAGAGCGCAGCTCTTAGGGGCCCGTTTCCGGCTTGAGCGGCGTCGGC
The DNA here is from genome assembly GCA_013358835.2 of Ixodes persulcatus. NCBI lineage: Eukaryota > Metazoa > Arthropoda > Arachnida > Ixodida > Ixodidae > Ixodes > Ixodes persulcatus. Next base: position 625,221 of record JABSTQ010009275.1, on the reverse strand, counting down.
GTCGCCGTCGGCGTAACCGCGCGTAACCCTCGTAACCCTCGTGAGGGTTACGAGGGTTACTCTCACGAGGGTTACGAGGGTAACCCTCGGAATCCTCGTGAGGGTAACAACCCTCGGAACCCTCGTAACCTTCACGAGGGTTACTCTCACGAGGATTACGAGGGTTACCCTCACGAGGGTCACGAGGGTTACCCTCACGAGGGTCACAAGGGTTATGAGAGTTACCCTCACGAGGGTCGCCCTGACAAGGGTTACTAGGTTTATGAGAGTTACCCTCACGTGAGAGTAACCCTCGTAACCCTCACGAGGGCTATGAGGGTTACTCTCACGAGGGTCACGAGGGTTACCCTCACGATGGTCACGAGGGTTACCCTCTCGAGGGTCATGAAGGTTACCCCCCTGAAGTCACGTGACCCCCCTGAGGTCACGTGACCCCCATGAGGTCACGTGACCCCCTGATATCACGTGACCCCCTGAGGTCACGTGACCCCCCCTCACCCGCCGAGGTCACGTGACCTCAGGGAGTCACCTATCCCTTAGTACCCTACCATCCTATCCCTCAGTACCCTTCCATCCTCCTCCTCAAGAGCTGCGCTCTAATCCGGCGTTACAGGGAGCTGTAAACGGCATTCATTTTAGAGCGCAGCTCTTAGGCGCCCATTTCCGGCTTGAGCGGGTCGACGTCGCCGTCGCCATCGGTGTCGCCGTCGGCGTAACCGCGCGGTGCATTATGGGACGCGTGACGTCACTGATGGCGTCATCGGCATCCGTATCGTCATCGTCATCATAACTGATGACGTCATCAGTGACGTTACTGCTGACGTCATAGGCATCCGCATCCTCATTGTCATCATCACTGATGACGTCATCAGTGACGTCATTGATTACGTCATCGGGATCCGCGTCGTCATCGTCAATGATGACGTCATCGGCATCCGCATCGTCATCGTCATCATCACTGATGACATAACCGATGACGTCATCGTCACGTGACCCCCCCCCCCCCCGAGGTCACGTGACTCCCCCAGTACCCTTCCCTCCTCCTCCTCCTCAAGAGCTGCGCATGCGCTCTAATTTGGCGTTACAGGGAGTTGTAAACGGCTTTCACTTTTTTTTCTCCAGTTGATAGTTCAGAGCTGTGTGAGTGTATTTCTTTTGAGAGTTTGAACTTTTGAATTACTGTTGACCCGTGCGTTGGTTCGTAATCATACACTTACGACCTTTGCAGGGAGAGTAAGTGCCTTCGAGCTGCGGCAGCAGCTCGAAGTTGTCGCGGTACCCCTACCCTTCCTACAGCACTTTAATTCTGTCTTCAAAGAGGCACCTCCTCCACACAATGTTGGCGTCTTTGCTCCGAGGATGTGTTGGAGAATTTGCTAGAGTAATTAGACCCACATGTCATGAGGCAGCCTGCCTGCAGGGACTTATGCAGAGCACCTCTTTCTCTTTGTCTCCCCCAAGAAAGGATTTTTTTCAGACAAGTATTTAATTATCGTAAGCCGAAGCTTTTTCAATCGTCCGCTACAGTTTTTTAAAGCAAGTATGAGGGTACAGATTTTCAATCGTAGTGCTCGGGTAAAGGTTGTTCAGGATGACTCATTCGGTCTTGGGCAAGGTAGCGTGGTCCAAGGTGTAAGATAAGGATCAGGTGGGGAAACGAGAGCCAAATGAGCGACTAGATTGTGTTCCCCCTCGGTTTTCTTTTTTTCGGTCGCGCCATCTATGTGGAGCACCGCGAACTCTTCCTCCGGGTAAGCGGCCGTTGGCGACTGGCTAAACTGACGGCGATGGTTTCTCGTGGAATTTTCAATGGAGTACTTGTCGTACTCTCGGGTTATTTTGCGTGCTTTTAAGGATCCACAGCAGTTCATTCATGCAAATGAACCAAATATTTAATTTATAGGTTTTCTCTTACTTAATAGTTCAGGGAACATCCACAGAGTGGCGGATCGGAGTTAATCGGAGTAGATCGAAAGTGGTGATATTGTTTCAGGGAGCTTAATGTTTCGTGTTTAGCGAGTTGGCTAATAAGTTTCATTGGTTTCACTTCTTACCTGCATGTGAGGTAAGTTTAAGTTAAGCGTGATTTTAATCAACTGATATGTCGTTATTCCGGTGCGCAGCGCTACATTGTTAGCCTTTATCCTGTTAACTTGGGCTCGCTCCGACCTCGACAGCTGTGCTTGCTAGTGGAAGCGTTACCGCCGTTACCGCGCTGAGGACTGGATTCGTGCTTCTTTAGTGCGCACGTGAGACGTAATTTTTGATAGATTCTGACGTAATTTGTGATATATTTTGACAGAATTATGATAGATTCTGGATGCATTAAATGTGCGACCGCGCGTGCCTGCTATGTCATTCCTCAAGGCGTAGAAGGTACGGCCTGCTTATTGTCCTCACCGAAACCGATACAGTCAGATAAACATGCAAACTGTCTCATCTGATGCCTCTGTTGTCTCCAATTTACAAATTGAATGAACGATAAAAGGGAGATTTTCCTTAAAAGCTAGGCGCATGTACTATTAGCCTATTGTGTGCTGGCACTGGTCTGTTAGTAAGCTCAACTCTGTCTTTTGTTGAACCTTACCCTTTAATTTTTTGTGGTAAGAATTGCTCATGGTGATGACTGCGGAAAAAATAAACATTTGTATAAAGAATGTTTGTGTGTCATTAAGTATTTGTCTTTGTAATTTTAGGCATAAAATTTGCATTTCAGAAAGCTTTACGTGTAAAGACTTCTAGTTTGCGAAAAAGGTCTGGCTTCACCTTGTTATTAAGGCTAAGCAGATATTTTATTCCTACAGAGGAAATAAAAAATTCAACATGCATAAAACTAAGTAAGCTTCCCAAAATAATATCCCCGCGAGTGTCCAGGCACCACATGCATCGTTTTGGCAGCCCCCTGATGCCTTTGGCGTAGAAAGAACTGGGCTGCTATCGTAGCCACATGCAGGACCTCTTTCTGTAGCGCTTCATCTGTCTGGAATTTTTTTTTCCTCCCTGATGTTGTTTAAAAGGGAGCTGAAGAGGTTCTTGAAAAAAAATCGAAGCGAAATGTAGTATTTTTATTCCATGAACCCGAATACCCAGACCGGTTCTGACCAGAGGACCTCACAGTTGCCGAACTTCGGTGGCCGCAGCAGGTACAGTGCCGACGGAAGTCTGTACAACTGGAGAAAGTTGGGCACGCTCGCGTGGTCATTCTGGAAGCCGGCTTGTCGCACTTTCCCGAAGAAATGTTTCACTGGGTCTTGATTCATCTTGGCGGGTTTCACATAGGCAAATCCACAGTTCTTCGGCAGGTGTTTACATAGTTGAAGTGTTGAGTGCAGTGTGACTCTGAGCCCCTCGCTGGTGTTGTTCGTAAGGATGAACTTCCTGGGAACCGTTGCCATGCTCTAGGCCTGCTTGCCAGTCATCTAGCCATCTGACTGCGTTCTTGATGTTTAGCAGTTCACTGCAGCCAGGCTTTAGGCCCTCAGCGGGCTAGCGTCTGTTCAGGGCATCAAATAAGTTGTTCAGATGCATGATGAAGTGAATGAACTCTTCACAGTCCACCAGCTCGCTAATACCCTGCTCCTGGTTGTAGTTGAGTCCTCCTGCCATGCTGCCACTGAAGACCTGCGTCGCCAGCTTCACTCTTATCTTGTCTTTTTGGGATGGGTGAATGTGTGCCACTTTGAGCTTGGGACACACCCTGAGATCTTGAGGTGCCAGCTGGTCTTGATGAAAAAGAGCCTCATAGTGCGCTCACTTGACCCATACACTTTCAATTTTGAATGCTTTTTGCTTTTCCAGCCGATTACGGATACATTTTAATAGGTGGGGAGTGTCCGAGAATGCATAGATTTTTCGCTCTGGGTCAACCGGATGTTCAAATGATTTTGTCTGCCGCTGATACCAAGCTCCGTCTACATGAATCGTCTAGTGTTTGCACCATCACAGATTATGCAATAAATTATCGCTCCAGCTTCTTCTAGGAGCAGGATGGCTTGTAGCACCAACTGGGCAAGGACAGCTCTCCTGGTGGAGTTGCGTTATGCGAAAACGCCGATCGGCTGTGCGTAGCTGTCAGCAAGCGGACAAAATATAAACACAAGGTCGTGGTCTGCCCGTTCGCTACTTTTCTGGGTGTCTTCTTCATGATCCATCATACCAGTGTACGTCATAGTTCTTGAATTTACGGCTTTGCTCTTCCTTACCTGAATTTCATGAAATATCAGAATGCCATGTTTTTCAGACTCTGCTTTGTGCTGCATATTGATCTTTAGGGCTAGGAAGAATGTCCTGGTCGAATCCGCACTTGAGGCCAACCATGCAGATTGTGATGAACGCGAGTTCCGAGAAGGCCGGTGTTTCGCGAAGCCGGGGTGTGACAATGACGTGTTCCGAAAATGACTGCCTCGCGGGGCCGGAATGTGGCCAGAACATAGAACAGCGCGCATGCAACCTTGGAAGGACCATCCGGGTTTTCCCGCATTCCGTGCTCGTCGGAAGCAATGGGAGGAATCGAGGGAAAGGAGAGTGAGAGAGAGGAAGGCGCACTCAACGCCCGTCGGTGGGAATTCGGCGGGAAAGCAGTTGGACAAGCGCGTCGATCGAGACTTAACGCTAGGTCAGCGGCCAGCCGAAAGGTAACAAATAAGAAATGCCGTGCTGAGTCCTGGGGCGGTAACTGCACGACGAACAACTTCCACGCAACTGCCACGAACGGGGTCGCCGTCTCCCGGAGCCGATGCACCAGCCACACGCAGCAGCAACAACACCCAATTGACATTAACGTAACCCGATCTGACGCAAGAGCCACGGCTCATCGCCAGCCAGCCCGGACTCTATACGGGAGCCCCGGTTTGTTTGTCCCTGCGGTGTCCCGAAGGCCTTGACGAGCACGTAGTCAACGAAGCAGTGAGCCCCAAAGTCAGCGACCCTCCCTCCAGTTTCCTAGTATTAAACTTGTATCTGTTCGCCGGTCTGCTAACTCATTTTCGCCCAAAAGGAACCCCGGGACCGGGGGTGCGGTTGCAAACCGTCAAAAGATGTACTTTGATAGAGTCGTTTCAGGTGGCAGAGGCAGAATGTCATTGCCCCTGAGAAACCGATAGCCAGTAGGTGTGCGAATGAGGAGCAGCAGACAGAGTAGCAACCAGTTGTCGTTATATCTGCGCTGCTGCTTGGACTTGCACTTTGCTGCAGCAGTGCATTCGCCCGTTACCGAAAGCTGGGCGTCGGAGAGGTTGACTGCAGCAAGTGGTTGGTGAATCGAGTGCTGCTGCACATTGTGCAGTTCCTGTCAGCAGCCAATGATCTCCTTTTGAAGCTTCTGTCTGGACTTGAGAAGTCTCAGCCGGGGCCTTCTACAGGCGATCCTGGCTTTTCTTAGTTGCTTCACCTTGCTTTTTTCGTTGGACTGAATGTGAAAAGCCTAAGCGTGGTGCTATGGGCTGCCTCTTTCTTCAGTAGTTTAGCAGGATGGATGCGAAGCGCGTTCTTTAGCGAGCGACAAGCAGGGCACTGCCCATCAGTACTGGTGACGCAGGTACATCGGCTATGTGGCCACAGTTCACGCAGGTCGACGAATGCACATTCTGGCAGAACGTGAGGGTAGTCCTTTGCATAAGACCACCAGAACAAAGCACCAGTCGATCAAGCACCTTCAGGGCATGTGCCAGCTCATGTACGCTTGCGATCTTGATGCCGTTGATGGTCATGTCTGTGAATACAGTTTTTCCTCAGACAAACGTGTTGACTGACAAACCTCCGCCCTGTTCTGGTGAGATGGAGAGCACCCTCTCGAATATGTGAGGTTGTCATGTGTCAACCTGTGGACACATGATAGACAAGGCAATTGCCTGCACCCCAGCATAGTTCATGGTGTGGACGGCCCAATTCTTTCCTGGAAGGTCGACGAGATGTGGCTCTTCAAAAGTTCAGAAAAAGAAAGAGGATGATCAAAGTCGCATTGGGAAGTTTCTTTGCTGCCTTGCACCTCATCTTCAGGAAAATAGCTTTTCTGGGTAAAGGGCGCCTTAGTATACTCAGCAATCTCGTCATCACTTGGACTTTGTGCTCGCACTTCGGCGGCAGGACGTTTCGTGTTGTCGCATTGCCCACTTATGGACGGCGTAGTTGGTGCAGGCTTCACGCTGTTGCCAAGCGCGGTAGTGTTTGGTGCGTCCGCTGTTGGATGTGCCAGGTAATCCCCAAAATATTCTGGTTGTGTACTTGTAGACGGGCCAAGGGACGTGGGATGCCATTTTACGCTCTGGAGAAGAGAGATGTGACCGTCGGGCCGGCGGCTTTCCGAGTGTTATTTGCCTTCCGCGCCATCCGGTAATTCAGGGTCTCCAGAGAACATTTAGGGCACTACATCCTGCAATAGTCTTGGTCTTTTCAATACGTGCAGGAGAACACGACCCTGGTACTTGATATGGGTCGCTCTGGAAGCGATCATGTGACTCGGAAAATGATTTTCACAAATTCAGTCCGTACTTCGAAGCTCGCGCTTGATTTGCGGCTCTGCTCGGTTCCATGCTGGTAATCGCTCAGTATCAGCTGGTGCATTAAATATGATAACTGTCTCTTTCATCGGGCCGTAACCCGACCGACAATTCGGAATGCAACAGTATCGTCCCATACCTCGAAACCTTTGGAAATAAAAAAAGCGCGGAATGATTGTCACCAGACTTCCTCATTGCCACCCGCGTGCGCCGCCAAAAAAAACAATGTTTCCTGTTTCAAAGTCAACTAAAAGTCAACCGAGATCTCTGTAGGTGCGGATATATTAATTTTATCTTGATAAACGTTTTTGAACAGTTAGTTTAAATAAAAAATGTCGCGGAAAAGAGCACTTTTCTATGGAGTTCCATGCAAGTCCGATTCCGATTTTTCCTCTTGCCGCAGCGCCATCTGTCGCAAATGGGGGTGCACACGCAAAAAGACGAGGACACAATCCGGTCACGGCGTTGCGGTAGGTCCCTATGGGCGGTTTCCACACCTGATCCTTATCTTACACCTTGGTGTGGTCGCACCCCCACGCGGCTAAAGGAGTCCCATTACTCCTAGGCGAGTGTGGAGGCCGCAAGGAAAGCCGCTCTTTATCGCGGGTATAGAAGAACATGGCAGAGCAGCACAGAACATCTCGCCTTGATTTTAATTCTCAACACTAATAGCGGGCACTTGCAAGAACGAACGAGAAGCGCGAGGAAATTTCTCGAAGTGTGATCCTGACCGGCTTTCTAGTTTAGCGTCTCAGTTGAGACTGGGTGAAAGAAAGCACAGCAAAGGCTGGGGCGCGCGAGCGTCTTGAAACGAGGCTTGAGTCCATCTGAGCTTGCTTTCTTTAGCAGTGCTTTCTTTCCCTCAGTCTCAGCTGAGACGCTGTTTCTAGCAAGTCGGCCCTGGCTGCTTATTATTGGGGACTTTTAGCAAACCGTTACCGTGTTCCGCGTACCGCACCGTCGAAGCATTGGAAGCATGCTTTTATGCGTGCCCACCGTGGTCATTGTATCACCTGGGCGCGCGCTTGAAAGCCTGGTGCAAAGGTTCCGGTAATGCGACACGCGGAACAGGGAAACGGTTTGCTAAAAGGCCCTATTAGTTGCAAAGTGCAGGAGTCGTGGTTTCGTCGAAGCACACAGAAGAAGTTAAAGTCGTTGCATTATTAAGCTGAAACCTTGAAAGTTGATCGTGTGATATTACTATTATTTCAATTAATGAAACAAATGTTAATCTAAGAAAATATGACGTAGGGAATGTTTCGCACATGTGCAACGCTTTCGGTAGCGCACTTCACGAGGGAGGGGTTTATTATAGACCCTTTTCATGAATGATAGATTTGTGTCACGATGCTGACTTTTTGTTGCCTCATTGTGATGCGCTGTCACTGCGTTTTAGACATAACACTCTCCGTCAGTGGTTTGCGAGTAGAGTAAAGTGAAAAGCTGAAGAATCCCTGCACAATGGCGGACAAAACCGATCCAGCGCGGTTGGAAAGCTGATAACCTTAAAGATGTGTTTGTTTATCTTAGAGTGAAGGGAAACAAATTACACTTCGTCGCCGCTATCACATATAGTTCAGTATTTGAATCTTTGGTGGTGTCAGAACATGGCGGGCAGCATTGAATAGCTTATTTATAGGCACTAGATGTTTTCGAAAACTTGCTCGTGACCCTTATGACTCGCTTCTCGCTTCTTTCTTTTTCTTCTCGCAGAGCTAACTGATTTATTGCAAGAACGAGGAAGAAGCGCGAAAAAATATTTGAGACAAGAATCCTTGCACGAGGGACGGAAACAGCGCCACTTTTCCTGAACTTCTTTGCCTCGAATTTTAGCCACCATTCAATCGATAGCGGAAGTGCGCGTCGTCTGCTACAACATATGTCCTTTTTGACATTTACGACAATTAGTCCGACTAAAAGTAAAATAACAATCACAGAAAGTGATTTTGTTTAGAACGTGAAAAGCTGTAACTAAAAACAATGTTGTTTAAATACATATTCCCTGGAAAAAATATTTTTTGCGGGCAGGATCAGGCTCCAAAATAGACCCACGATTTGAAATTATTTAAAAAAATATGTGAATATGAAAGCAACCAAACCAGTCATACAGAGAACTTGTCTAGTTCCTCTAGCATACAATTAAAAAAATAGCCAGTTGCTGGAATGCCATGTGAGAAAACCAGGAACACGTAAAGGAAATTCTTTAAACTTTTATCATAATAAAGTTGTGTTCACAAAATAGAGCTGGCATTGCACTTCTAATATTTCCTTATGTCGAGTTCCTATGTTTACTAGAAGCATGACCTTAAATGTCGTTGCTGCGTTATTATGTGGAACTGAGTTACGACACTTAAAAATCACATAAAAAGAGCAGTCTTTGAACAAATATAAAACAAGATGCGAGTGTGCTAATTAAGACATAGGCATATCCAGACAAGTCCTTCATCTATTACATAAAAAGATAAGAACGCGTCTTGGATGTATTACAAGTCTAGAAACTTCGAATGTGTAGAGGCATGTCTTTGGTAAAATCAAAACTTCCACTGTTGTTTTTTTATTGTTCGTTAAGTTTGGATAAATGCGTGTGACATTCTGCACTAAAACACTGGTGATGAATTGGCCATTTATTTGCAAAACGAACTAAGTGCGTAGCACGCACACATACACGACATTTGCGCCGCAAACTGCAGCGTTAACAAACATGCCACAGGTAATATGGTTGGGGCCTTGGAATTGCCGCCTTTAAGGGGTACTGCAGATATTGTTTTAGCTACCCCAACTAACTATATATTCGCAACCACTGGCCATTACGCTTTCCGGTATGCTATTTTAATTTAGTATTTGGAAATTCAAAATAGTTATTGTAAAACCGCAAGTCAAAATGATGCCAAAACCAACATTCAGATATACCCGCGCTTTTCAATGTCGTGAAGACCGGGGAAGGCAGGCTAGCAGGTCTAGCGGGCAGTCTAAAAATGAACTATGCCGAGCATTTGTACCATGCTGCTGCGCGGCTGCTTAAGCGAGCTTCCAAAACATTCACTTCACATTCCATTTTAGTAATATATTTTCTACTGAAATTACTTTTGAAGCCATTACTCGGTAACTTAACCTACTTAGTTTTTTTAGTAACTGAGTTTTCGTTTGAGGCCATGCGCAAGGGTGGAATTTCTGGCCTTCTAGCGCACACTATACGCTATTGTTTTAATGGAATGACATGACTAGACAATATTGAGGTCGAACATCATATCTGCAGATATTGAAAAATTATAAAAATTAAGTGTAAAGTTTGTATTATTAGCTAATTAGTTAAACAAATAATTAATTTTGAATCTTTTCTATTGGGCCCAATGGCCACTAGCTTGGTCCAGGTACTAAAAACTCTAAATCAAGATTCCTTTTTAAAAGTTTCTACCGTCTGGAAAAACAATTTCGTGTGAAATTTGTGTATGGTTCCGTACAATCATTAGTCAAAATCAAAATGGAAAGTTCGATAAAAAAAAAATTAAACCCTGCTTTTGTTTCCGCATAAATAGACTACTAATTGCAGAAAACTGAAACTTCGTAAGAATGTGACCGGTAGCAGTAACTATAAAATGCGAAAGTTTGAGCACATAATTTAGCTAAATCAGAAGATAATATGTAGAGTGTGTTTCTTTTTAAGTTAAACAGATTTCATTAAAAAAAAAAGATATAATCTCTTCATGCTACACTTATGCAGTTTTTGCAAGTGAGTTATACGGCCAGGGGGATATAGTGTAAAAGGCTAAAAGTAACGATCAGTCGGCTAATCAATTCTCATTTGTTAATTAAGTTTTTAATTAGTTAAAATAGACATTAGGTTCCAAATAAATAATTACTGAGCGTAATCAAAAACCACTGAACCAACTTTTTTTAGAAATATATAAGGCAGGGAAAGGGGGCATTTTACCCCGTTCTGGAAAAACGGTCATTTTAGTCGTGTTTTTAGGTTTCGGTTTCTTATCGGAGCGAGTCTTTACGCTGACGGTCCTGCTGCCTGGTGGCCGCGGCGTGAAGCCACGCCTCGCCTACCTCGTTGGATGGAGTGAACTATGGCGCACTGTGTTGCGTGTCTCGGCCACTGGGGAGGACGATCTCGGGAGCATAGATGCGCTCCGATAAGGAACCGAAAATTAGAGACACGTTCATTTGAGCGTTTTCACAGAACGGCTTAAAAATGCTTCCCTTGCCTTGTATTTTTCTAAAAAAGTTTATTTCGTGATTTTCGATGAATCTCAGTAAGTTTCTAATTAGAACCATTAATTCATTTTCACTAATTTAAAAAGTTAATTAACAAGTTTTAATTAATTATTCGAATGATAGCTACTATTAGCCCCCCCCCCCCTCTATATGTCCCCTTGACCGTATAACTCACCTACACAAGTCGCATAAGTGTAGCTTTAAGTGCTTTTTAAAGAAAAATCTGTTACACTTGAAAAGAAACAACCTGTATACATACGCACACACACACACACACATTAGTATGTATATATATATATATATATATATATATATATATATATATATATATGATGTGGGACGTTCGGTAGAACAGCGCGGACGGATTTATTTCGACATTTCGGCCGGAGTCCGGCTTTCGTCAGGAATAGAGTTACAATCAAACCTAGGGAGGAGGGGAGGGGGGGGGGGGGTATGGACTGAAACACCAGGCATGGCATATAAGGGTTTCACGTAGAGGCCGAACAGTAGTGTCCAGCCTAAAAACATCAAATTTGTTTCCAAAAAAGTAGAAAAAAAAATAAAAGGGTGGGATAAGATGGGACACAGAATTCATAAAGCACAACATGGGTTCAGAAGGACACAAAAAAGAATGGCTCCGCTCAAATGGAAGAAGAAAACAAAAACGAGGGGGATTGAGGACAAAAGAAAGATGGACCACAGTAAGTACAACTAAACATCATTCAATGCAAACGCATTTTTACATTTTCCTCTGAATCGTGTCTAGTTGTCCTTTCTCTGGTCCATTCTTCTTCTGTCCTCAACCCCCTTATTATTTTTTTTTGTGTTGTGTAGCCCTTCTTTTCATGTGTCCTACTAAACCGATATTGTGCTTCGTGACTCCTATGTCCCTAAAGTTGAAGCCTGGGCGAGTTGGTATGACATTTTAAAAGTTAAAACAGCGCAAAAAACAACGGACAGGGTAAAGAAGGACACAGACAGAGCGCTGACTCACAACTAAATTTTATTGAACGCAACGGTGCAATATATATACGCACAATTGAGAACAAAACAAACGAAAATCAGCCTAAAAAACACACACAAACCAAAAGCACAAAAAACGAAGTACCGAATCTTAAAAAGACATAAAAAGGACACGCGCTAAGACCAAGCTAATCAAGCGGCCAGAAAATTAATCTCCTTCCTAGATAAGGCGACGGAAGGGCTGCTGACACACATGACACCCAATCTTTCTATTTCTAGAGCCTCCAGAATTTCACGTGTCAGCTGGTCCCGATGACGTTTAACGACCTCGCACTGTTGGAACTGAGGCTGGCAGCTGCAGTCACGGCAATGTATGCCAAGGTGACCGGACACCGTCGAAGTGCCGTTGTAAGCATGTTCCCTTAGCCTATCATTGAGACAGCGACCTGTCTGGCCAACATAACGCCTGCCGCAAGACAGAGGGAGGGAATACACAACTCCCTCAGCGCAGGTGACGTAACGATTGCGATGCTTCGTGGTGCAGGCCCTCGCCTCCCTATCAGAGGGATTAACGGCTCTGCACAATCTTGAAAGTTTGTCAGGAGCGGTGAACAACACGTCCACATCACATCTGCTTGCGATACGTTTGAGATTATGGGCCACGCCGTGCATATACGGAATGACGGCAAATTTCCTTCTTTCCCGTCCTTTTCTACTGCTGGAAGGAATATCGCTTTCTCAGGCCAAGTTTTGGTTTCTTTTAGCAGTGACTCAGCAACAGCTGTCAACACGTGCGAGGAGAACCCAGCGACAGTGAGGCGTTCAGTTTGCTTATCGAAGCTAGGTTGAACTTTGTGAAAGCAAGACCTTCGCAAAGCATGTCTGTAGCAGGTCTTCGCGATTGCACGTTTTACAATTTTTGAATGCGCGGAATCAAAGGGCAGAAGAGGCTTGCCGGCCCGAGGTTCATAAGCCCAGCATACATGGACCGGGCACATTGTTAAAGTTAAATCCAAAAATCTTATATATCCGGCTTCAGGTACTTCATGAGTTAAAACAAGTGGCAAAAGACAGTCAGAAAAGATGCCTACAATATGAGTCATCGATGAATGAAAGGACAAGACGTCAGTTTTCAACAGGACTAAACAATCGTCTACATAGCGGAAAACCCTTGCAACCTTGGTACCCTCAAGGTGTTCTAAAATGATGGGATCGATGCTTGCTAAGAACAAGTCACTAAGAACAGGGGCGATGCAAGATCCAATGCACACTCCTTGACGTTGCAAGTAGACAGTACTCTCCCAAGTCGCGAAGGTCGACCTCAGGTATTTGTCAAGGAGCTCTAAAAAACCATCAACTGATATTCCAGCCGTATTTTGGTAAGCAACAGAACCAAACCTGTCAATACAATCACGAATGCAGACAAGAAGTTCATTGTGAGGCAAAGAGTAATAAAGATCCTTAATGTCAAACGAGCAGGCCATATAACCAGTGTGTTGGTTTTCCTTAAGAAACGAAATGATTTCGTCAGAGCTATTCACAAGGAAAGGATCATCAGTCTTTAACACATTCAATCCTTTTTGTAGGAACAATGCGACAGGTTTTTGCCAGGTGCCGGCCTCAGAGACAATCACGCGCAAAGGGCAGTCTACCTTATGCGTCTTAGCAGTAAAGAATAATTCTAAACTTAGCTGCTTTCCTGCGTCGATTCTTTTGACAAGCTGATCGAGGTTTAGCCTTTTACAGAGTTTTTTGGCCTCGGATTTAACCTTTTGTAGGGAGATGTCGGTCTTAGACTGGAACACAGACGATATAGCTTCCCGTGCCTTGACTTTATAGAGGTCGACTGGGAGGACCAGGAACCCTCCTTCTTTATCCGATGCTAACAGAGACAAAGAGTTATCTTTCATAAAAGACACTACTTGCTTGACAGGAACCTTGCCAGCACCAGGACTGCGCTTGATCAACACGTCCACGCCCTCCGAGACGCACCTCTCCGATTCAGTTTCCGGAACCTTCCTTGCAACACCCCTGACAAGGCTCAGAAGCTCCGCCCGCGACTTTCTTGGTTCCACGGCATATTTTGGACCTCTGTCCAGAACACGACGGATGCTCTCCGGCAGGGAAACTTGACCCAAAGTGTGGATGGGTTCTTGTGTGGCGAGGCCCTCCTTGGTGTTGAAGCACGGAGTTCCGATAGCAAGATCGCGGAATTCTCGCCACTTCCTGCTCCCGTAGGGATTCGTAGTGGTGCCCTAAAGCATGAGGAAAAGGCACTCCTTGTAGAAGCGAGCCTATCGGTGCCATTCTGACGAGAGGAACTTGCACATTCTGACTCCATGTCCTTGTGATGGTTTAAAACCGCCGAAGAGTAGCAGGATCTCTGGTGGAAGTTGCTTGTGGCGGGCGAGATGTGATGTGGACGTGTTGTTCACCGCTCCTGACAAACTTTCAAGATTGTGCAGAGCCGTTAATCCCTCTGATAGGGAGGCGAGGGCCTGCACCACGAAGCATCGCAATCGTTACGTCACCTGCGCTGAGGGAGTTGTGTATTCCCTCCCTCTGTCTTGCGGCAGGCGTTATGTTGGCCAGACAGGTCGCTGTCTCAATGATAGGCTAACGGAACATGCTTACAACGTCACTTCGACGGTGTCCGGTCACCTTGGCATACATTGCCGTGACTGCAGCTGCCAGCATCAGTTCCAACAGTGCGAGGACGTTAAACGTCATCGGGACCAGCTTACACGTGAAATTCTGGAGGCTCTAGAAATAGAAAGATTGGGTGTCATGTGTGTCAGCAGCCCTTCCGTCGCCTTATCTAGGAAGGAGATTAATTTTCTGGCCGCTTGATTAGCTTGGTCTTAGCGCGTGTCCTTTTTATGTCTTTTTAAGATTCGGTACTTCATTTTTTGTGCTTTTGGTTTGTGTGTGTTTTTTAGGCTGATTTTCTTTTTTGTTCTCAATTGTGCGTATATATATTGCACCGTTGCGTTCAATAAAATTTAGTTGTGAGTCAGCGCTCTGTCTGTGTCCTTCTTTACCCTGTCTGTTGTTTTTTGCGCTGTTTTAACCTTTTAAAATCCTGTGTCCCACCTTCTATTCCCCTGACACCCCCCCCCCCCCCCTCCCCACTCCTTTTTTTTTATAAACTTTGATGTCTTTAGGCCGGCCACTACGAGTTCTCCTAGACCCAAACCCGGACTCAATTGTAACACTATTCCTTTCGAAGGCCGGACTCCGGCCGAAACGTGAAAATGAACTCGTGCGTTGTTGTTTCATTGAAGGTTCTGTATCGCATTTTACCTACTCCTTCGGCACTTACGCACAACGCCTGTTATATGTCTAATATTCGTCAAATGGAGATATGAAAATTCCGGCTCCTGTCGCAATTATGTAATTGAAAATAAATTGTGAGCAAGGAAGAAAACAGTATCGTCCTTCTAACTTACAAGTTTTTTCTACTAAAATAAATGCTACAGGTGCCCTCAGTCTCATATTTCAATTTGATGGATATAAAATTTAGCTGAACGTCGGCTCGTGGAGAAATTTTGCTTTTCTTTTGTACCTTTTGTTGCAGGTAACTTCATGTGCTCAAGCTTTAGAATTTTATCATCACCGTTCGGGTGATATTCTCGCAAAGCTTTGGCTTTCCGCTTTGCGTAGTTTACTTGTGCGCGCCGAAAAACCGGATTTTGTTTTCTTGATCTAACCCGATAGATTTAGTGTTCTTTTAAGTGAGGTGGGGAGTCAACTGTGCTTACAATCATTCGGTCGATCATCTGCGTCAAGTACTGAACGTCTTTGCCCCACGTTTCCTGAAATTGAGAAAACATCGGTTGCTTTCGTTACGTCTTCTCCAGAGGTTTAGCGCGTTTCTTTCCAAAAATTAGAAACACTAAGCCGACTCAATCAAGAACGCGTTTGCTCGATTTTTCTCAGTGTTGCGAAGCACGTTAAACATATTGTACTTAAATTACTACTTCAAATAGCTTTAGAGTACTTGTACTTTTCTTGAAGCATATATTATCTTAATAGGTACTCGTATTTTACTTAAAGTATCTTTTATGGTACTTTCCGAGGGATGTTCAACTCCCGACTTCAAAGTACCTTCTCCAAATTGGGTTTGTTTCTGGGAAAGCCACGTGGAGGAGGGCATCGATAAGCGCAGTGCCCTGTGCTGGGTGAAATTAAGCTCTTTCAAGGAGCACGCGCTCTCGTCCTTTGCTTTCTCAGCACTATGCACAACTTCAGAGGTCGAGTATAAGAGTTCACCAACTTCTTACGAAAATTGCGTATCGTCATCTGAAAAGACGTTATCGTCTTTCAAGGCGTCACCTGGTCATTTCTTAAAACGAAGTAATGGCGGCTATGAGATCGATACACACAAGTGCCTTATAAATTGATTGTGTTAAATAGTTCGTACGCTAGAGTAAAACAACTACCCTGTGGCCACGTGACTTTGTCCAATATTCGCTGCCATTACTGAAAATAACTGCTGCATTCCGCGATGTCCCCTGGGGTAGTGCATACCGCTTTAAAAAAGAGAAAACACTGTATAATGGAACTAAATGGAATCATAAAATATCGTGTTAAAATTACTTGTACTTTACTTTTAAAGACCGTTGTACTTATAGTACTTCAAGTACATTGCGCCCGGTGTACTTACTACTTCACTTGAGGCACGTCATTTACTTCGTACTTCAAGTACCTTATTGATGTACTTTGGCCAACGTTGGATTTTCTGAGTTTGTTTTCAACTGTAGTCTATTGCATCACACAAAGACCTCTGTTTTTTCCACTTTAGCTTAGCGAACCCTGGAGAGGAGGCGAGTGGAGAAGAGCAAACCACCAAACATGGCGAGAAGCGAGACTTGTGGGAGGAGCTTGTTTTGCTAGTCTAAACATGTAACGGCCCCTGCCTCATGGCGAATTTCAAGGTCGTGGTGGTTTCAACTCTTCCCCGTGGCAGTCTTCGTGAGGTGCCGTGACAATGCTGCGGCCACACCATAAACACGAAACACTGCGTATGATATGTTGAAGTGAAACTGCTACCGCCAAGCTTCTCCACTGGACGCCGTCTGCTTTTTATCCAGTGCATAAATGAATGATGCATAATAAAATGTAATTTTAAGCATAAAATGCTTTAGTGCTACCCCCCATCCCAAAACGTTTGTCCGTCCGTTCGTCCGCCCGACCGTGCATTTCCAGCTAATTTTAGCGGCGAGACTGGTGTCACGTGACCTGTACACAAATTTAGTTTATCTGCTAGATTTAGTGGGCAATTTGATGCCACTTGACCTGCTTTCATGAGACTTACAGACCAGTTCAATTTCCCCGCTAAATTTGGCGGAAACATTTACGTCACATAACCTATGCATCGATTCACTATCCTCCCAAAATTTGTAGGGAAAAATTGATGTCACGTGACATGACGTCATGTGAGCTATGCACCATTTGTATTTCCCTGCTAAATTGTGTGGGGAAATCGATATCAAGTGACGTCATGTCACGTGACATCGATCATTCGCGCCACGTCATCTGTATAGATAACGTAACCTGCATGACGTCACTTGAACTATACACAGATGGAATTTAACCGCAAAGTTCTGTGGGAAAATTAACGTCACGCGACCCGACATCACCTGACCTTTACTTTATGCATGTATGTATTATAGATGCTTTCAGGCAACTCTGCATGGGCGCCGCCATCTTGGCATCACGTGAGCCGTCCGCCATTGCCGGCCTCCACTTTCCCGCTGCTTCCCTACGTATAGACATTTTCATCTCAGTAGTTCTCTTACCGGACGATAGAGGGCGCTGAGGCTCTCGCCGCCATTAGGTTGCTTCAATTTGGTTAGGTGGTGCCAGCTGAACCCTAACAAACTGAAATTAAGAACCGCTGGACTATCAACTATATTAACCCTTTAACGGAAAATGTATCTAGCGGGATACAAAAACATTTGTGCCAACTGTAGCACCCTGACAATAAAGTTTCCCGCTGCTGGACAGTGTATCCCCGTAGATACAAAAGCCAAGCAGCCAACCGAAACCGAAACCAATTCCCTGGTTATTTAGCATATCTCGTTCACCAGGGGGCGCTGAAAGAGCACAAGTGCCATCATGGCCGACATGAGCGCCGGCGGTTGTCAGGTCAGTACGAATTTGTCTCTGAAAGTGCTGTACAAAGTTATTTCTTCCCGGATTATGCACCTTTTGTAGAGGCAATGCGGCATAGAACTGATTTGTACTATTTTGGACGTGAATGGCCACCCGTGGATGGGTCTGACGTGCAAGCGTTTCCCTACGTATCTCGTGGGATACAGCGTCTCTTTGGGGACTCGTCAGTGGCCGCCATACTGGGCGTGCTTTTTAGGGGAAACATTCACTTTTCTTACGCGATCAATAATATTTATGTTCAGTTTTCTAACGCAATCAATAATATTTACGTATGTCTTTTGCTCCTGAAGGCTACGACGTCTACTGGCATGCAGTTCAATGCATCACGGTTCTACGGAAGAAGGCCGAAGGAAAATGTTACTTTGGTTCCTGCAAGTGGGAATTTGTTCGACATAAGTTCATCAGACCACAGCCTTTCGGACTCTGATAATGACCCAGACTACATTCCACCAGTTCTTGGGAAGACGAGTGTACTCAACACCGTTACTTCAATTCCTGATGACAGCGATTCCTGTAGCGAGGAAACTGACCATGTGAGCGCGCGACTGACGCCCTGCTCAAGTGCGAAGAAGGGAAAGCCATCACTGTTCCAATGGAAGGAAGAGCACCTCGACAACTTGACCAAGCTCCCACACGACTTTGAGGAACCAGATGCCTTGGCATCCCCCCCTTACATACTTCAAAAACGTTTTTGATGAATACCTCATCAGGATGATTCCATCTGAAACAAATCTCTACTCTGTACGGCAACTAGGAGTTTCTATTGGTACAACTCATGAGGAGCTTGAGCAGTTTCTCGGCATCCTACTTCTCATTGGTGTAGTAACCATGCCTGCATTTTCGGACTATTGGAGTGAAGAGTTTCGCTATCCCACGATAGCAGACACCATGCCCCTCAACAGATTCAAGAAACTCAGGCGTCTGATTCATTTCGTGTCAGAAGAAGATGCACCCGACAAATACGCCAAAATCCGACAAGTGCTGAAAAGATTACAAAAGAACTGCTCCAGCATTCAGCAAGAGCATCAGCAGTCGATCGATGAAATGATGGTGCCCTACAAAGGAACCCGCGCTGGTAAGCTCTGCCAATACATAGGGAATAAACCCCACAAGTGGGGTTTCAAGCTTTTCGTCCGTGCTGGCGTTTCAGGGATGGTACACGATATTTTGCCCTATGCTGGGTCGGATACAGTTTTTGCCAGCACATTCACGGAAGAAGAGGAGGCCCTCGGACTAGGAGCAAAAGTTGTTATTGCTTTATGTAAAACCCTAGAGCAACCAGAACAAAGTGTGGTCTACTTTGACAACTGCTTTTGTAGCCTGGAGCTGCTGAGGTACTTGAAGCAAAAGAAAGGGATACGAGCCCTTGGGACAATTCGACCTCAGAGGCGGCGGAACTGCACTCTAAAGGACGACAAGACTCTAAAAAAATGAAGGGCGAGGATCATATGACTTTCGGTCAGACAGGGACAGTGGGATCACTGTTGTGAAATGGTTGGACACGAAGCCTGTACATATTGCGTCCACATCGACAGCTGTAGAGCCTCTTGGAAATGTGAAGAGGTATGCGAAGGACGAAAAGAAGAAGATGGCTGTTCCAGCGCCCCGAGTGATTCTGGAGTATAACACACACATGGGCGGCGTGGACCTTGCGGATACGCTGGTGGAGTTGTACCGAACACCTCTAAAGTCGAGACACTACTACCTAAGACTGTTCGGCCAGCTACTTGACATTTGCTTCAACAATGCATGGTTGCTTTCCCGGCGGGATGCCGAGTTGCATGAAGCGTCGCAGACAACACCCCTGAAGGACTTCAGGGCAATAGTGGCGAAGGCGCTTCTCTCCGCAAATAAAAAGAAGAGGGGTCGGCCATCATCAGACGGCCAGCCATCAAAACGAATCCGTGGACCAAAAGTGCCAAGGCCGCAAAACGACATCCGCTTTGATGGAGTTGGCCACTGGCAAGACTTCGCTCCCAAAGGGAGGTGCCGATATTGCCCAGACGGTCAGACAAGAATTATCTGCGTGAAGTGCGGCGTGCTGCTGTGCTTCGTTGAAAAGAGGAACTGTTTCCGAGCATTCCACTCCAAGTAGATGTGGACGTCCACAGTGGACAGTGTATTCAGTGAGATACAGACGTGAAATTTGGCAACAAATTAATTGTTTGAATTATTCAATGTGTTTTCTGACTCTTTAGTGCTTTGCAATTTTAAAAAAAGAATCTTGCTCATTTTTATTGCTTTGATTTTATAACTTGACCATTAAAGGGTTAAAGCCTTCTTCTTCCTTCACTTCTATAAGCATTCAAAACCTGAATTGGATCCCTCGTCATCCTTATTTACAAACTGGATTAAAGTCAAGGTCTTGTAGACTCTAAGATGGAGAACAATTAAAAAAAACGGATGAAGACAACAAAATCTCAAACGCAGCTAAATTTAACGATTTGTAAGCAGTGATAGAGTGCAGGCGAGCTGGTAATGAATCGACATCTTGTAAACCCTGAGATGGGGAGCGATAAAAAAATAGACGAAGACAACAAATCTCAAAAGCAGCTGAAATTTATTGATTTGAGCACACAAATGAATAGACTTCCAAGCACATTAAGACAGATGTTTCCGCCACTCCGCTGTTTAGGGTGGCGACAACGTTTGTGGTACCTGTTGCCGACAAACCAGTGTTGCCTACCTCGTTACCATAGCAACCTGCGCTGTTTTCGTCGACCATTTTGTCACACTCGCCGGTCGTGCGCTCGCACTACACCGCTAATCCTCGTTAGGGCTAGGGAGCGCTCACCGCTCTCGTTCCGACGGCGAGGTTTCAGCGTTCAATGCCGGTCTGTAGAGTTCCATTTTGTAGCGGGAACTCGCGTTTCAATAAAAGCAACGCACACTTCCTGCTCGCAACTTCAAAATATGAAACACCCGAATAAAGGGAGCGGCAGCCACGACCACCGCCATCCCGCTGAGCCTCCGACTCCTCTTATGAACGGAAACGGAAGTGGCCTCACAGTGTTGCCCGTGTGTCGAGACTACAGAAACTCAACGTTGTGTACGTTTAGCGAACTAAGAAGTGGGAAAAAATGGCGGTGGGAGAGGATATGGGAAAGGGTAACGAGAAGTTGGCGCCACCCTAAAGCGGAGCGGAGACATGAAGGCACCCAAGTTCTACCTAGACAACATAAAGTCCCGTTCACACACTTGCGACCTCTTAGAACAGAGTGCCTTGGAACCTCTTAATATCTCTTCCAACGAGAGGACACACTGGCGCAAATCTTTTGGGTAGCAGCGTGAACTTGGCGGGTCGGCATATTTTCTATTTCTCTCGCGCATTATCCTTCCTTTCTTGGCTCGAAAAACTTTCGTCAAAGTTATAACCGAACCTTTCTCATAGCTATTAGGCCCATTTGACCTCGTAAATCGCGCAAAACCTTCGCTCTTGTGAAATGCAGTTCCAGTGTCACCGCATAGATGGCTCTAGCGTGCCAGTGTGTTCTCTCGTCGTAAGGAATTTTAAGAGATTTCAACAGGTCTCGTCTTTCTCGGTCGTACTCGGCTGCAAATGTGTAAACGGGCATTAAGCCACTCCCCGGCTGCACCCTTTTGGAAAGGGAAGCGGCACTCGAACACCAACAACTCCAAGGTCCAACACACAAGGCGACCTACAAACCGCTAAAGCCTAAGCTCAATTTGCTGCTTCCAAATAACCGCCCCCCCCCCCCCCCCCAGTTTACAAACCCCCTCAGACAAGCAAAAACTCTTTCGTCCGATCACTCAGTCTCCTTAACTGAGTCTGCACTGAGTCTCCTTAATTAGCCTTCTAAACAAATCTTTTTCGATATACAGAACGGAAGCTACATCCCAAAGAGGGAAACAAAATTTACACGAACCACCGTGATTTCAGGACTCTGCGCCTTATTCATTACACTCTTTTGGTGTTCCGTAAGACAGTCAATTAAACAGCGCCCTGTCTGTCCAACATAACTCAACCCGCAGTCAGAATGATCTTATACACCACCTCTGCGACACAGGTGACAGAGGAATCTCTATGTTTTTTTTACCGTAACATCTCTCACGTCCGAAGGTAAACGGGATGAGCTTGTCCAAACGAAAGTCCTTTTTAAAAACCACATTTACGTTAAATTGCGCACCCAAGGCTTTTAGGCTATGAGAAATAATGAAAATAAGGAATCACCGCAAAGGTTCCGCTTTGAACTTTGTCAGCGTTCCCCGATGCGCATACAAGCTGCCTACTTACATTTGAAACGATGAACTCGAAACTATACCCCGCCGACAGTAGATATTTGATTTGAACACCGAAAGCGTTCCCGACAGAATGAAAACAAGATTTCTTCAGTAAACTGCCAATTAGTGATCTTACCACTCCCCCTTTCGCAAGTTGAGAATGAACACTCAATCTAGAAAGAACCCTCCTCGCAGTTTCTTTCTCATAAAACCAGCAAAGCCCCTATTTATTCGATAGTTGCAAGTCTAAAAACTGCAACGTTCCACTTTTGCTGACTCAAAGGTGATTTTTAATTCCGGTGTAGCGGTCAAAATAAAGTTATGGATCACAGTAGCGGAATGTTGATTCGGAGCAGAAACCAAGATGTTATCAACAAACCTCCGAATCAAAAACCCATCAACACCCAAAGAGCCAAACAAATTTGTTATTTTCCTCTCAAGAATTTTGACATTAAACTCCGTGGAGGCTACCGCCGAACCAATGCACACGCCTTTCCGCTGTATATAACAGTCCCTATTAAAGTTAAGCACAGTCGCCTCCAGAAGTTCCAGTACCGCATATACCGAGATACCCGCTCTGCCCTGAAATGATACTAAATGTTTCTCTAAAAGCTCCCTAACCGTTTTCGAGCAACAACACGCTATCCAAATGATAATATAAATCTTTGATGTCTACGGACATCACCGTGCAAGCGCTACGATGCAGAGTGGAATTACCCTCTATTAGTTCTTCCGAGTTCCTAAGAGCAATACCCCCCTCCAGATCGACGTGGCACAACTTTCTTGAATAAAACCGCAAGCGACATTTCTCACGACCCATTTTCGTTGAGTACCACTCGGAAAGGAAGCCCTACTTTGTGATTTTTACCATAAACTTCGAGCCAAAAGAAGAGCCCCCCTATTCTGTTTAACATGGCAGTGATTTCCCCCTCCGCCAAAATCCTACAAACCTCCCGTTTTAACACGGCAACATTATCTTCGCTCTGTACAAATAACTGAGAAACAGCCACCAAAGCTTTCTCAATGAAAGTACCTTCCGGGAGCACTGCAAACAAGCCACTCTTGTCAGTTTGAAGCAGGGTCAAAGAATTAGCTCTCAACTCCCTGTTCAAAGCGGACGGACTACTGAAACTTCTTTGCTCAACCGGGAAGGACGAATCTTCCTTTACTTCTATACCTATTTACAATGATTTAGAAATAAGGAAGAAAAGGGCGTCAATCCAGGTTGTAAATACTGATAGCAGTGAAGGAAGAAGAAGGCTTGAATATTGTTGGTAATTCAGCGGTTGTAAATTGTTCTGTTATTAGTGTTCAGCTGACACCACCCAAGAATATGATCCACCTCGCTCAGCTCCAACCATCAGTCAATTTGGTTGGTTGCGGTTTCAGCGTAACATGGCTGTGACGCTGCTTTATGTCGTTTTTGCTTCATTTAGGGATACAAATATGTCTCTAGTAGGACAAACCTAATTAAACTGTGGTACTGAGCCATTTCGAGAACCACGAAGCGATTTATTTGCAAGCGAACTTGCGGGCTTTTTTTGCGAACAAATTTGATGCATCGTTTTATGTTGATAATTAATTTCAGCCATGTTCGGCGGAAAATTGTGTGCACTGGTGCACAAGGATTATTACCATCGTCTGCTACCGTACCCGATGACACAGGTTTCTAGAAAAATCAACTCATGAATAAAAAAATTCATTAACGCGTAGTAAATAAGCTGTCCGACAGCCTAATTATCATTGTGCTGAATTGAAAAGAACAGATTAACTCGCTAGTTATGTTTGGTTTTCGTTGGTACCACCGTTTTCCTGACTTGTAATTCTAAAAAGTCGCAAATAACGACACAAAATATCTAAAAAAATGATTTACCGGTTTCTTTTTTTTTTTAGAGATATTAAGCGTTTCAGAAATATTTCGACAGTGCGAACTAGGCCGAGTAGGAAAAATTTGTATTATCGACCATTCTAAAGTACTCATTAACAGTATCTCACAATATTGGCCTTAAAAACAAACTATTCGATATATGGACATCTGCTTACGGCCTACTCAATATATACAATAATTGACAAGCTTGTTAAATTAAAGTCTAATATTTGTCTCCCGCAAAATTTGCCAAATAAAATTAACGGGCGCAAGACAAGTTACTTCGTTAAGTTTAGCTGAAGTCTAAGGCCCTGGTGTTACTTCATATACATGTGTAGATAGTTAATTATTTGTTTGAACAGATGGACTTTGCGGATTCTGGCGTTAGCAGCCACTGAAAGTAAATATCTGTTCACCATCAACAACACTGCACTCAGGTGATTTTTGTGCAGACGAATATTTTGCAGAGTCACACATGGTGGACCCCAGACGTTTGTGAGTCTCGCACGCAAGAGGTCCGAACTTTAGTGTTGAAAAAAAAAGTAATTTAATTGGCTCGTTACCTAAAAAATTAAATCATTTTAAAGACCGCAGAAATGGGATCGAGAAACGTTATAGAGTTTCTTAAATTTAGTAAATAAAGCAATCAAGTGAATGTGCATATTTATTTCAATATTTACTTAGAACGTCAAAATCAAGAACGTCACGACGGTGACGTACCATTATTCCTAGCATGAGATAAAATTCAAGTTAAACGCTTGTTGTTTATCTTCTCAATGAGTTCCGCCATATAATCAAAAGCAACTGTTTGTGATTAGCTGCTTCTGCCGCTATCAGTAAGCAACCCTGAGTTGTCTTAAGTAATTTACCTCTAAACCCTCGAGCTGCCTTTCCCCCGAATTTATAGATGTGACTTCATCAGAAGCCGACGTTTGACTTGCTCAAGTCCGGCTCAACTCCAAGTTCGACTTAAAGACGCCCAAGCTGTCTTTTACGTTTCGCAGACGCACCCGCGAAATTCATTCTTGAAGTCCAGTTCAAGTCGCGAGAGCTCGCGGTGCTCCCCGCTTGGGAGCGAGATTAGCAAATCTCGCTCCCAAGCGAAACGCAAATCGTGGAAGATGCTGATGCGCGGATTTCGAAAGTAACGTTTTACACGTTTTCTAGACAAATGCGCTTTTCCGTCTGGCAGTGTTGACTCATGGCGCTTGTTTCTTTTCGTTTCACTCGTTGGCGTCCCTCGCTTATGGCCACATATGTCGTCATGTGAGCTTCGACGTCTTCTTCATGATAAAAACTCGAGAGAAGCTTGAAATACGATTAACCGAAGACGAGAAGCAAATGCTTATCTGGAATCAACAAGCATGAAAAGATATTCGTGTGAGTAGCCGAGTCTGGTGTTGCGTCCACAAGTCTCAACGGGAAAGTTTAAAATACTCATTGGATTTTTTGATAACGACAAAAGCGCTTGGAATTTCCTCTGCAAAAGGAAAAGGACTAAAAATTGAAGCGGTGCTCAAAGCGGGCTTGTGTTCTGTGACATTTCTTAGTTGCATACTATGCGGAGTTGACTAAGTGATCTCTCGGATATGTAAACTGTAAACTATGCGGTCTTGCCTAAGCGCTCTTTCGGCTGTTTTAAACGTTGTTCTGTGTTGCTTACAAGTTTCTAGAAAGGCTTGTTTTAACGGGCGTCACTACATCAATCCTTGGGCGCGGTGCCTGTGCTTTCGGTGATCGAAACCAGAAAGTCGCTACCGGGCATCATAGTTTTCGCAGCTATGTTTACCTCGTCAAGCTTACACGGGCAGACACACAGGCCCAGATAATGTTGTGCATGAGGCAGCGGGACTGTCACCGATGTTCGGCGCGCGGAGGCAGGGTTTTTAACCTTCTGTAATTAAGAAAGCTATCTTAAACAATTTTATTTCTTAATCTGGCTTTGATTATTTCGGCTGTTAATAATCTCAACACTGTCACTCTCTCATTTGTGACATTAATGAATTGAAGTCAGATCATCTTATATTTTTCTTCAGAAGTCTCCTTCCTAAGGATGCAGTCCAAGAACAGGATTAGCACCGTAGATAATATTAACTTTGTGGTTACAACTTGTATATTTCATATAAGTGCCTTTTATAAACATCTTTTTTTTAGGAAAGAAATTGTTTCCCCAACCGGTGAATGCGCTCTGGGCTGAACATGATTTACCGGCAAGTAAATGAGCATAGTTATATTGTGGCATATTATGGTATCTGCCCCTGTCCACAGTGAGTCAGTAGTCTTCCAAGAATTTCTCAAATTATCATCCCAACATTCCTAATTACGGAGGTTGCATGCAGATAATGTTTCGATGGGTGTGAAGTTTAGTTTGGCCCTAGTGAAAAATCATGTAAAGGTCTGCTCAATCTGTCTCTTGATTTTGATGCCTTTTGAGGCTTTCATTGCCGTGGAAGAATTAAGGATGCATTTGTTTTTCGTGAGGCAATACTATTTTGATTGTGGAGTAGACACAAAACGTTGTGCACTCGAATTGAGTCCGGTGCTAACCTTTTATAGAATTGTGTATAGTGGTAAGTCCTATAAAGACGAAAAATTAAACCGGTGGCTGCTGTTTCATCAGATATTGTTTTAGGAAACGTTGGTAAACACACTCCTCAGCAAAGTGCCTAAACAATGCCTTCTTGACATCAATTTGTAAAGTGTTGCAGACACCTTAAAAACGAAGACATGCTTTTGCGCACCAAAGCCATTCGACAAATTAACAGAATGATGCCATTCGAGTAGTGTTATTTGTTTTGTGGTGAACAGCAAGTGCAACAAATACATAAATGAAACAATACGTCAAAACTTGTCGAAATGCGGGGCAGCAGAAATATGTAGAATATGTCTGCATAGATCAGGGTGAGTTTTCGGCAGCTCTATGACCAATTGTATTCTAAACAGCTATTTAAAAATTTAGGTGATTACTTGAGGAGTTGAAATGCATGGCCGAACCAACGTGTAGAAAGCATTCCTGATGTTCCATATTTATTATGCTGACAGAAGGGAAAGGTACATACTGCATATCATACTTTCAACATAAACGAGTTATTCGGAACAGACAACACAAAACTAGGAATAACTGCTAGTATGCATAAAGGGAGCTTAGTTTACATCTTAGGGATCAAAAGCCTAGCTGCTTCAGGAAACGTGCGTGCACACCACACATGCCTCCTCAGGTTTTTCCTGCCAAACGTTCTTGAGGCTTGTTTCTTTTCGGAATACGGAGAAAATCCACATGATAGTTTATGTGGAAAACTCCTTTGAAGTTCTTATAAATGGCTGCATAATCGCCACCGGGCTATGGATACACACTTGCATGAACCCGTTTACTCGAAGGAAGCGAATGATTTCGGAAACGCCGGGGAAGTGGACGAGTCCAAGCCGTCGGAGCGACAGATCGGCCTAACGGTGAGACGCGTCACTCTCCGGATTGCATGGCAAGCCGTGAGTAGTGACATGTTGGTATCTAGAAACATCTTGCCAACAAAAGTCGCAGCATGACGTGCAACGGTAGCTTGGGTATTAGCGGCAGCCGCCTGTTGCCACCGTTCGTATCAGGTGGCCAAGCCACGAGCAGCTCCCGCGCCGTTGTCATTCGTTGTCGCACATCCCAGAGGGATGCATTCTATCTCGAAGGGATGGCCGCTTCTCTCGTCGAGAAACACCATCCCCGAAGGCAACGCCGCAATTTCCGGAGACAAATATTGAACGCGGCGAGCTCATATGCGACATCAAAATGGCAAGCCGCCATGTTGAAATGACTACGAAGTCGCGTTGAAGGTAGGTCCAATCTAGTCTTGATATTTGGGCACTTTAAGTTCACTTCAAGCTTCGCTCAAGCTCGGTTCAAGTTAGGGCGGATTTATAAAGCGCTCTTGCTCGTCTCAAGACGAACTTGAAGAAGTTGAAGTTCGGCTTTGGAGCAAGTCACATCTCTGATTTCGTGGGTTAGAGTCATCTGCATACTCAATCTGGCTCAGTGCTAACACTGATTCCGGCACTTTATTTTCACACGTGTTTTGTACGCCGAGAGTGAATGTGGTCAAAACGTGCTAGAAAATTAACTTTAGAGGTTGTGCACGTAATAATGTCATGCAATTAGAATTTGAATATAAAAGTATTGGATTGCACTTTTTACGGAGTAAGACAAATAAACACGGTGAAACACGAAAAAAACACGGATACAACGCATCCGCCAAGCTGCGGAGGGGAGAGAAGAGCGGCAGATTGAGGGAGCCTAATGATGCGATGGAGGATGTAAAGGTTTATTAATGGAGTTATTATAATGTACGCTAGAGGTTCAACTGGCCCTAGTGTGGTCCTGCAAATCGAAGCAGACAGCAATCAGTCAAAAACTGACTTCCGGTAATGCATTTATTTCTATGGGAAAAAGTGAGTGCATTTTCTTCTTGCTTTGTTCATCAAAAAGTTGCAAACACCAACTGGCCATCAGTTTTGCTCAGCAAGTAAAAAGGTACGCAACTTTTTGCGAGAGCTGCCTGAAGACAAGTTAAGTCTATACCTCTCTTGGCCAGTTTAAAATGTGCACTTTTGTAAGAAACAAGGCTTTTCTTTGAACGCGGAATATACTTCCAACATACATGGTCTCAGAGAACATGCTCGTAAGGTTCAAAAGACGAATGCACTTCAGCACGGGCATTTCCAATCTAAACTTAAGTCCACCTGATGCTTCAAAACCTTCGACGATCCCCGCAACAACCTCATCCAAACCCAAAGTTGTGTCTAAAATCAAAAGATAATTGTCGACATATCTGAGCACTTTAATTACATGCAAATCAGGAAGGGATTCCGAAATGCGCCTGTCCAATGACGCCAAGAATATATTATATAAAACAGCGGCAACCGACGAGCCAACACAAACACCAAATTTCTGTTAAAAGAAACGTTTTCAGTGCTTGGATTGAACAGCGCGGTTCCATCTGTTCCATCCAATCATGAATTACCATCTAGCCCAAGCAGCCACATTATCAAGTTTTCAGTGTACTGCACTGCGTGCTTGTTAGAGCAGAGCGCTGAAAAAAAAAAGCGCTCTGCTTTAAGAAGCACGCTGTCACAGTATACTGAATGTGTCACCAATGTCGTATATGTGATACCGTTAGGCTGTGGAAAAGTCTACATGGGGCAAACTGGCCGCTGTTTTAACGATAGGGGAAGGTGACATAATCGTTCTGTGCGCAACGACGCGGGGGGGACATCTTGCTGATTAGTGCAGGAGATACGCTGGCTGTAGGCCTCTTTTGGCTGCAACAAAGTTTTTTTTTTAA
This sequence comes from Ixodes persulcatus, assembly GCA_013358835.2. Classification (NCBI taxonomy): domain Eukaryota; kingdom Metazoa; phylum Arthropoda; class Arachnida; order Ixodida; family Ixodidae; genus Ixodes; species Ixodes persulcatus. Next base: position 595,927 of record JABSTQ010009275.1, on the reverse strand, counting down.
AAAAAGCAAAAAATAAAACTGAGAGAGAGATTATAGAGGCGTTTTACATCAGAAGGAAAGATGACAACTGCGTTAACATGCCTTCCCTTCTGCTCTAAAAAGAAGTAACTTTTCTAGATAGCTGTCTGTTTGAGTTGTGATCGGTTGTATTGCAGGTGTGACAAACAATTTTGTGTATATAAGAGACGATTTCTTTTTAGTAAAACCAGTTGTGAGTCAGCGGCCGTCCTGTTGTTTTCGTACCTTTATTGTGCTTGTTTTGTTTACGCTTTTTAACCTTTAAAATCAGTATTTTTTTCCCTCTTCTAGTAGACGGAAGCTAGGGGTGTTGAAAACTGTGCGGAATATACGGACGCTCTCCATTGTTATTGTTAAGGTGACGATCAAACTGTCTTTTTTGAACAAAGTATTCGGCACGCAAATCCCTATCAGGTGAAAAACCCAGATTTCGTCCTGAAGACCCCTGCGCCCCCGGAGCTTTTGGAAAAGTTGAATCGATCTCGAAGACAAGTTGAAATTTGCGAAAGGAAGTGGTCATATGGCCAGTAATGAGTCACATCTGCCCCCTCCAAACGCCCTCGAAAATACAGACCTTTTTCAGTTAAAACAAAATTTGGAAAAATGAATTCGGCGTACTGTTACAGGTTTCATTCGGTTTAAGCCGAGAACGCTAAACACTAAATATAGCGTATGGAGTTAAAAAATGCATGTATCAATGTAGGCACTGTAAAGGAATGGAGGGTCTAGGCTAATTCGCCGAAAGCCAACTCATCGACGGCCAATTTGTCGGATAGGCCGATTTGTAATAGGGCAATTCGTCGAAGGGCAATTTGTGGAAGAGGCCAACTGGTCGCAGCTTTTTTAAAGCCAAAATATATAATTTTTGTCCTTAAAAGGTAAAGCAAATACTATTCTATGTATAGTAATCCTTAAAATCGCCGCATGATAATTTACTTTCAGTTCGCTCTTTTTTGTTGAAAATAACAACTGTGTCACCCCTCTCATGAGAGCCAAATTAGATGCCACAATGCAGTTAGCTTCTCTGTCAAAACACAAATACATGATAATCATTTCATTATAGGTTTCAAATTATTGTACTTTGCAAATCGCAGGCCCTGTCGGAGTGAGACGATTTGGGCCCGGCTTCGAAGTGACGTTAAGTAGAATAGCGAATTCTGAACATACAAGTTTTATTTATATCAGTACACACCGGTGTCTTTCTTCCTATTACACGTGTAGGAGTGTCCGTTTTACAGCATGTCGGCAACTCTTTCCGTCTTGAGATGCTTACTATCAACGACATAAAAAAATCCGACAAACGTACCAACAACAGCTTCGCTGTAAAAGGAGGTTCGAACAATTGCATTTAATTGTTTAATGCTTTCCGCCTGCCACCTTACGGGAATTCTTTACGCTGGATACGGATCGGTATATCCTTTTGTGTTAGAAATTGTGGTTCACTACCAACTTCCGTGCCTTCCGAACTGTGGGTCCGACAGGTACAGTTGGGGGTCGCGAAGCAGATACTGCCATCAGTATTTTTTTTTGTTATGGATTTTAGTTTAGCTAGCTTCAGCATACATTTTATTATGTGGACTTTTACTAGTACTCATCATTAAAACTGACTTTTGTAGCCCCGTGAAAAGCGCAAGCGGGGGTCGTGACGCGTTATTTTATATTTTTGGGGAGGGATGGGGGGGGGGGGGGGGGGTGTCTCCGGGATGCGAAGTTTGGTAAGCACTGAAATAGGCAATAATAGCGACAATAAATGAATAGCGACAATAAATGGTAATAGCGACAATAAATGAAAGGGTGAAGGAGGCTCGGAATTATTCGCGCAGACAGTGGTCAAGAGCACGCTCGAAGTTGCTACATGGGTGCTGTTTTGTCGCTGTGTTGTTTTGACGCCGTGCTGTTTTGGCACGCGCTCTTCTGTTGCTGTGCCGTTTTGACCCTGAGCTGTTTTGACGCGTGCTATTTTGACTCGTCCTGTTTTGTCGCCGCGTGGTTTTGACGCTGTGCTGTTTTGATGTGTGCTGTTTTGACCATGCGGTTTTGTCGCGTGCTGTTTTCTCGTGTGCGGTTCTGTCGCGTTCCCGAGGAGTACATCTGTATGAAAGAAACGTTATGGTGAAATGTTGACCTAAAGTAGACTGTAAGGGTGAGATTTGTAGCTCCATACAAATAGAGAAGATTATACGTGACCCAGCTACTTCCAACACCGGCAAGTGTCCGTTTTGCGCATTAGAGACTACTTTGAACAATAAAAGTAGTTTCTCTGTTGCCGGAGAATACCAACGAACCTGTTTGCCTCTGCGGCTGAAGTAATATGTTGTGAGTGCGTGTCTTTTCACTGTTCCCAACTACACATAAATGTTGATTTAAAATCAAGAATTGTATATTATCTCGGAAACATTAGAGCAACTTTTACCAAGATGTATAGCCACTTTTACCATGTTGTATAGCCAACTAGCCCACCAGTTGATTGCAATATTGTATATTATGCCGTTTATAACAGCGAAGGCGAAGTATGTTATTTTGACTTTTTTTTAAATTATGCATGGTGATAACGAAACCGATTAATCAATTAATTAATATATTAAAGGGTAGTGATTAATCGAGTTAAAATTTTTAATCGACGTCTAGCCCTCCCTATTACTCTATTTCGCATTATAATGTACCGCAGGCAAGGCTACCAGCGCGATCTCCTTGCTCTAGAGCAGGAGTTTTCAAATGGGGGTCCGCGAAGGCATTCTAGGGGTCCGCGAAGCCTATCCTCATCAGTTAAGCCCAGATAAAAGGTTGTATTTTTCAGGTTGAGAGCAAACGTTCCAAAATTCGGGTGATTTTCTCGAGTATGTGTCAATAAGATAAGTACTTCACACTAGCTCTTAGTTGTATTCATTTACTGAATCATTATCATATTTAACCTATATCTTTCTCTCCCCTCACCGCGAGCGGGGTACTCCGTCATCTCCGCCCAACCCCAAGAGGTCCGCGAAACAACAATGGTAGAGAACCACTGCTCTACAGCACATATCGGCAGAACAAGCTCTCGAGCATTAAGGGTAAAGCCCCTTCATGTTTTAAAAGTAGCGCAAGCTGCGTCGATGCACGAGCCACATGCTACGTGCAGCCCTTGGAGAGATCATGGCGGCACAGCGTAGCAGTAAGCTAGCTTTCAGGCGCCATGTCCTTCCCAGAAGTGGCGCGCGGCACGTGTCTCGAGCCTTTCCACAACAATGAACGGCACCACTTTTTCCAGGATAGAGGGGCTTTAATTAAGGGCAGCTGCCAACGCCATGACCTCGTGCTTCTAGCCTTCCCTGCGGTACAATATGAGGTGAAACGGAGTATAGTAACAATATCCGAGGACTGTCTACTCTATAACTTATACATAGCTTGTTCATTAAAGTTGAGGTTGGGCTATCACCAAGTGGTTATGGTTCACTTGGTCCGATTCTGCTTGCAAGTTTCAGTATCATCGTCGAGCATCACAGCCGCAGTACACTTCTGAAACCGGAGAGACATCGCGACTTGAAATAGTCAGCAGGTTATCATCATGTAAATCAGGCTTTAGTGTCCATTGTGCAACTTTCTCGTAAAATGAATCGCCGATTTCACATTATTTACGCGAAGATTTACGGTGTACTGAGCCTCGTTAATTTCGCTCAGGCCACTAAAGTAGTTGGACATAGATAGTTAGACGCAGTATATACAATTCCAACGCGAAAAAGAGCACGGAGACTCACACCGACGCCGACATCAAATTCCCTTTGGTTTGTTGATGCGGGACGCAGCGCTTGTAGCCCATACCTCATAGCGCATGCGAGGGGCCAGTGGCGTGCCGCTAGGGGCGCTCCGGTTGGTTTGTAAACATGAGTTGGTGTATACATTTCCGTTCTACCTCCGTGAGTGTCGCTGGGGTGGGAGGCATTCAACGCCATTACTATACCGGCGTCTCAACCACCAGGTGGTATTGAGAAATCGTTTTATCCCTTTATAAATGAATTCTTCGTTCATTTACGAGCGGAAGACTGCCGATTCTAAGGTGCTGAAACAACGTTGTTTCTGGCTAAACAAAAATATAGGAGCTAAACTTTCGTTTCCGTACCCCTATAGAGGAACCATGGAATAATTTTTCAACATCCTTCTCCTTAGCTTTCCTCCTCAATTCAAAAGCGAAATGAGAAATCCCGTGGTTGTTACGTGTTTGGGAACCAAATACAATGACTCCAAGCTTCCACCGTGCTTTTCAAGCACATCATGAAACTTTCATTTGCAAGTGATGACAAGTGCCGTCATGGCACTGATTGGTCCCGAAGACCAATCCAAATATTCGTAGAAGGGTTGATTGTTAAAGAGCGTAAACATACGAGTAACGCAGCGCTCGTTTCCAATGCGTGATCTGGAGCCGGCTAACGTGCTTTGGGTACTGCGGTTGAACCACACAAAAAAGGCGGAGAGGTTTCGAAGGAAATTTAGGAGGTACGAAATAGTCCGCTATTTTAAAATTTTCGTACCGAAAAGCAGGTTTTGTACTGTCTACCCTCCCTCTTTCGGCCGAATAAACGATATGCAATTAGTAAAATGTCTTTCTAAAATAATTTATTCCTGCCGAAAATATATTCATGACCCTTTAAGACCGAATGTAAGTATGCCTTGCACCAGTGGTTTTCAAAAGGGGGCCCGCGAAGGCATTCTAGGGTTCCGCGAAGTCCTGCTTTGTCAGTCAAGCCCAGCAATAAAAGTTGTTTTTTATCCGATTGAGCAGAAACGTTCCGATTTTCGAGCGTGTTTTCTCGCGTATATGTCAATGGGAGAAGTCTACTTCACACCAACCCTTAATAACACGCACTTATTAAATGATTATCATAATTAACCTATACCTTTCCCTTCCCCTTACATCAAACAGGGTCCTCAGTCATCTCTGCCGACGAACAAGGGGTCCGCGAATCATCAATGGTTGAGAACCACTGCTTTACACAATATAACTATCAGCAATCTCGACTTTGTATTTTTTCTTATGAATAATGAAATGCTTATACGAGATACGATGCCTCCCGCTGAATTCGAATCACTAGGATTTGGACATTTTTGAGCAACACCAGACTGAGGAAATACGAAAGTTGACAGAAAGAGAAGAGAAGGAGGACGTCACAAAGTCGATCGTTATCCTTCTCTTTTATTGCTGTCAACTTTTGTAACTTTTCTGCCTCGGATTGCTTCAATATATGTTCATTATACACGAGCTCACTTGCGCCCTTACGTTGTGTTCGTTAAATAGCATTATTAAGAGTGAAAAAACTCACAGGTTGCGCGACAGACAGGAAGAGCATGTAGGCCCGGAAGCAATCAGCCAGCTTGTCCTGCAGTTTGCTAACTTCCTGTATCATGCCACAGAAACGTAAGAATCAACAAATAATGGTGTTACGCATTATAAAAAAAAAAAAAAGAGACCCCGGGGTAGGGGGAGTCGTTGTGTTTTGTCGTTTTTTGCCCCCGTCTCGTCTGTCAGTATGTCTATTAACAACCAGCCTGCCAACGTGATAATGTTGTATTCAATTACTGTTTTTTTATAATAATGGCAGAATAAAAAATATAGACAGGCTATGTGTTTCCTGGACATAACGGCGCTTTGGGCACATATATATTTTGGAAAAAAGAAACTAAAATTCTGCACTATTTTATTTTCTTGTAACCCTTGTACGCATCCTACCTGAAAATTTCATCGGGGGTACTAGAAGCATCATTAATGCGGATGAACCTCTCAGTTGGACCATGACGCTCGCATCGTCTTGATCACTCTAACTTCAAATGCACAAAATAAACGGAAACGCTCTTAGGTAGTAGATAGGTATGGAGACAATTTGCGCGGTCATGCAAGAGACTGCACCACTTCTGAAATGCCAGTTTTATTTTGCGGCACATTTGTTTTCAGGCACCCTCAGTTGTCACACAAAGTTGAAATGTTCTTGTTCTTGTTTTTTTTTTACTTTATCAACAACAACAACAAAAAAGGAGAAAATCAAGCCTTGAGTATGTTTACGCAATGAATGATGCACTGCCTTTGAAAATCGGGGATACTGGCTCAACATTATAGAGAAAAAATATGACGATACGGTATACGACCGCTACTAACACCAGACTTTTAGCCTACATTATAACTATACTTCCTTTCAGCTGAATTTATGCATTTTTATTATCTAGTTGAGCAAAAGCTGTCGCAAACGGCGAAATTTTTATCACATGCAAAACATTTCCAGAAACAAAGCGCTGTCTTCAGAGACCCTGGGACAGGACGGCGAATTATGACACGCCGTACATCGACCTGGATAAATGGAGATGCCTTAAAAGGGCAGCTCCGGTAATTATTTTCGATTTTGGGATTACGACCATTTTTAACTCAGTCACTAGAGCTGAATTACAGCGTATAGTTTTTTTTTTTTCGACATTGTATTTAGTTTTATAAATATCAAGGCACAAAGTTTGGATTTCGAACGTGTGTAGCAAAACCGAAACTATCTGCTTGAAAGGGGTGGCAACACTAATCATCAGCTGTATGGCCGCGACGTGACGTCACCCTGGTGCTTCGATACACGCCACAACCTGTGGAATCAACCGTAGCACCAACTCGACGTGACGTCAGGTGGTGCTGCGGTACGCGTCGTGGTTCAGTGTTGCTTGATTAAAAGCTAACTCGCTTGCCACCCGCTATAAAGCACCTGGCAGCATCTTCAAAACTCAGTTTTAGTGGAGGACGCGGCTTTACTTTGACGCAATGTTTCGGCTGTGATCATATTTAGCGCCACTAAAGCGATACCAGTCACTTATTTTTGTTTCACTTTCAACCGGAGTTGCTCTTTAGAACTCCGATTTGCATCAAATTCAGGTATATCTCATCTCCTACTGCAATTGCAGGGGATGATGCAGTGGGTAAGTTTGCCTCGGAAGCTCATGCCGATCGGTCAGCACTGGTATTGCCTGACGACAACAAAAACATCGGGTGGCTGCTCGAGACTAAATATTCATTCTGAGCCATGACAGCTACAGTCCCAGACATCAGGCCATAGATGTTTAGAGGCGTATCACGACTTCAAGTCTGAACACTTTACCGAACAAGGTAGGGCAGTTTCCGGGAAATAAATATTGGGGTTTTACGTTGCAATGCAACTGAAGGGCGCCACAGGGACTCGTTAGGAAAGTACCCAGGGTTCGAGCCCTCAACGCTGCGCTCCAGAAGCCTAAACAGAACCTCAACGTCATTTAGGCGGTCAGAATAGCTCCTGGTGTCACAAAGTTGGCACGGCTTCTTAGCTCAACTGCCACTTGTGACACATCCAGTGTTCAAGCCCATATACTGTGGCACTGTCATCTGCTGGAAGACGCAAGTCAGCATTTAACTAAAAGCTTAAAACATAAAATATACTTTCTTTGCCTTCAGAATCATGTGGCGAAGTTATGTTTCACAAAGGATCTTGTGTCTGGAGACAGAATATTAAGAGTACGCTTGAGCAGTTTGCTAACGCCGCTTTCTTATGAGCGAAATGTAAAGTTAAAACGTTGTTCATCACATGTTGTGATAAAGCAATACCGGTCGATAACAAAAAACTGCTCTCTCAAAGTGTTTAGTGACTCTACATAACTCTATAGCCTATTCAACAGACTCCTGGACAAGAGTTGTCAAAAATCGATATGTTGAATCTTACCTTTATACGTCGGGTCACATTAGCGTGGGCGTAGCACAGATGAGTTGTGACGCAGAGGTTCTTCAAGATCTACAAAAACGAATTTATCTCAAATGAAAAGTTTCTTAAAAGAAGAAAATGACGTCCATATTCAAGCGATTAACACCTTGCAACAAAAGATCCCGCATCCCTCCACAGCAACGCAGACATGGGCAGCATGCGATTTGCAAGTAATTGAAATATTTATTTAGATCTCTTTCAGTAGTTTGTGATTTGTACGTATTGAACAACTTGTAGAGAAAAATACAGAAAATATCTCTGTATCCCTTGAAAACAGATATGTTTACATATCTTCAAATACGCTGAAGGGCCCTTTTAACACAGACAAAAACCAAGGCCTCAAAATTATTATAATTTGAGCAGAACAGACAAAAAAAAAGCTATGAACCGAGGGGCAGACATTAGGCTTTGAGGGAAAAAAAAAGTAACCAGAAATATACGTCAAGGCTCGAAAATGCGTACGGAGGTACAACACAAAACTCAGCTACCCTTTGTATATTATTCTCTCTTTCTCTCAACATTTCTTGCTTTTGTAGTTCTAGATTAACTTGATAATAATACAAGCCCGCTGTCCGTTGTCGTGTTGTGAATATTGATGGGAGAAGTTTACGGCAGTTCACATGCGAACAGTGTGCATGAGCTCCCTAGCTCACTTATTATATTGTGATCATTTGCTCCGTTGGACGCAGGACGCTTCCCTTCTGTAGAGAACTTCGAGCACGGCGAGCAATGCGGATAAAAACGCTTCGTTCCGCGCATGAGAAAGGAGACGGAAAAAAAGCGAGAGGGATTGACAGCATCTCCAGGATCGATGATGAAGTAGCATCACGTGCACACCATGCACGGGAAATCGGTTCAGTTGGCAGTCAACGATAAATATTAGTTGATAGTATCTTCTTACAGATGTTGATGCAATTCTACGTTTGACATTGTGCTATTAGTGTCTGCAAAAAGGAACCAGTTTCAACCTGGTTCCTTTTATAATACAAGCGAAAACACTCCTTCAATATAAAAAGTGAAAAAAAAACTCAAATTAGGCAGTACAATTTGATCTTGGTCTCACAAATTATGCATGGTCAAAATTTTGTGACAGGCGCGTCTAGTTCACTTATCTGTCCCCTTGTGGGGTATTCACCTTTAACTTTTACAAACTGTGCAAATTTCCGCCAACGCAAAGTGTATGCCGAGTGCAAAAACAAAAACACATAAAAGGGAACAGTAATTTTAAAGATAAAAGGAAGAATGAGATAATGACTGTCTTCCGGTTGCAACATGCTGATAAATTTATAGTTCTCTCTTACCACTTCATGGCGGTCAAAGGAAGAACATTGGAACTCGTAAACAACTTCGCAGAAGTCGTCGCACGCATTTTTATAGTTCTTACAGCTTCCTTGGAGTGCAATATGGTTAGGTATCTTCAGAGATAACTGTGTTGTGAGCGAGTGTCGGGCATAAAACGAATAATGTTCCTACTGCTTGATTCCTCACATGAGGTATCTGAGGAGAGATTGGCAGCTTATGCATTTCAGACATAATTTTTACGTGTTTATTTATATCCACTTTTCGACTGGTATAACGTTGTCACCAATGAAAAAAAAATGATAAATTTAGAACGAAGCATGCACGTTTATTGAGGCAAACATGTGCCTACTAACCTAAAGAGAAAAGTGCCACGTATCTTGCGTTTTATCTTGAATGGAAGCAGCGCGTTACCGCTGCTTTCATACAGGCGGCACGTTCAGAAATAATTCTGAACAAGAACAGTCGATGACAGCCGTGAAGGGGCTGGGATTGCTGAGAATAGTACAAAATATTAACATAAGGACCCGGGCCGAGCGGGATTGAAACCCCATTATTGTGCATGACAGCCGCATGCGCTTGCAACTCCGCCACGCACGCCGCTTTTTTTATTTTCATTTATTTTCTGATTTGGACAATGATGCAATGCGGTGACACACAATCGCAATAAAACAATAAAAGACACCAGCAATGTTGGCTATTGTCGAACGTGCTACAAGTTTTTGAGGGTAGACAACACCTCAAGGAGTGGCAGCCACCGAGGTGTAGGTTGCTAATCCTTATACATTTCCTATAGAAAGCACATGTGCTCAACAAAATATTTAGTATGCAATGGGCGAACATCGATATCCGCTTTCTTGAATATCAGCTGAACGTATAGGAAAAGTGAAGGAGAGAAGACGTCCTATACGTTCGGCTGGTATTCAAGAAGGCATCCCAAACCAACTGGCTCAGCTGCAGTACGTCACATCGATATCAGTGTGGTGTACACCCATGCGGCACCGCCATATTTTGTGGAGACCCAGCAGTAGAATCATGTTGTAGGGATCGTCATTTCCCTTTTGTGGTCAATATTGTATGCCATGGGGCGTTAATGGTAAGTAGTTTTAGAGGGTTCTTTGTAGGACGTCCCAAAAAAAAAAAACCGTGTCCCAAACGTCTAGCAAAACGTGGTCAACCGTTTCTTCCTTATGCACAGTATGCAGTTGTTAGATCAAGCAACTGCATGGGATAACTTTTTGAACTAACCAGGCTTTAACTTGGAATAATGGGCTATGCTACTTAAAAGAAAAAGTCCTCGTGTTAGTGGGAGCCACCATTCACTTTACTCGCTTTAAAATATCCTTCCCTGGGCCTGGACTGTAAAAAAGGATGCAAGGAAATTGTAGAAAGCAAAATATTTAAATTCGTTCCGCTTGCGCGACACACCAGAAAAGTATTCGTATAAGAAACGCGCGACTAAAAACCAATAAGCACCAAAAACGTATTTCATATACACCTATGTCCTTGTTTGACGAAACAATAAACTCCAAAAGCGCACAACGCAATCTCACTTGAATTACGGTTTGTAAAGATGGATATCTTTTGCCTGTGAGAACATAAGTCTATTAACAAGTTGCACTCGTGAACAGATGACCCCCCCCCCGTACCCCTCCCCCCCCCCCCCCCCCCCCACACACACACACACGGTCTTCACTCTAAGAAACAGGCTTTGTAGGACTCGTGCTTTCCCAAACCGAGCACAAAATAGAAACATCAACAACATGGTGCATACAGTGTATGTTTTTATTCGTCAGCAATGAAGCACCTGCAAAGCATGCGACACATTTACGGCAAGAAACGCATTGGAAGCCGATGCACGTGCAAAAATAGACACCTCATAAATTCCCAACTTCATCGCTTTTGCGCGCAGAGCTTCAACCTGATCGAGCCAATAGTCCAATAGTCGCACTTGTTACGGTACTGTCTCAGGGGAACTCCAATTACAACGGGGCGGCGATTCAGTCCAAACAACACGTTTAAAAACAACCAGCGTTGAATACCAATCGACGTGCCAAAGACCCAAACACTTATTCCAGTTGACGAAACTACTCGTTTGTTCGCAAAACATTTCTGTAAGCTCGACGGCTTTTTCGGCACTCTCGGAATCTACGCACCAAAATCGCCACGTCATCCGCGTACGCTAAAATACGCACCTCAGTAGCTTCCAACTTAAACCCACGACCAAAAATCATTCTGAATAATACTTACACGAAACGGCTATATACAAAAAGAAAAAAGCAAAGCGAAAGTTGGTAGCTTTGTCGCACCGAAGAGAAAAGGTGAAAACGTTCGCTTACACACTTGTGTACAAAAATACTAGTGGTGCGGTTTTTGTACGCTATGCGGGCACTGTTGGACGAAACAGACCCCGGGTTAACATGTTCTATAATAGAAGCAAGAATATCAAGTGAGGCGCGGACAAACGCTTTGTCTAGGTCGACCTGCAACATGGCAACTCTTTGCACAAAAAAACGAAAGAATCACAACACTCCGGAATGCTCCTGGCGACATGCACATTTGTTGCAATGCTCCTCGCATTTGTGCCACACGTCTGGTGTGGGTCGACGATAATGTTTATAACACTCTGCAAACGCTCCGCTGAAACATTCATTAGCATCTTATAGTCTACGTTAGTTAGTGTGATCCGACGGTACGATCCAACACAATAAAGTATTGAGAGTTCCTCAAGTTTGGGTATAAAAATCGTGTGTACACAAAAATGACGGGGGTAAAACTTTAAGTCTGTACGCTTAACTAAATAGGCAGTGCAAGAAAGAAGCAAATTTCTCGTTAAATGCTTTGTAAAGCTTAGCGCACAGACCGTTTTGTCCTCGAGCTTTGCATGGCTTCAAATTGTCCATCGTCTTCCGATAAAAAGAAGAAAAAAGAGAAAGAAAAAAAGTGGGCTGGTGCGATCGGTCACACCTCATATGGTCTCTGTGCCTTTTCAAGCCTTAGTGGGGAAAAGAAATACCTGTATCGCCGTTAATAGTAGATCATTGGACGTTTTAAACTGCAAGGAATCGCTGGACGTAATTTTCATCCCGGTGAGTGCAAGAAGTTTTGCGCTAAGGGACTTCTAACTTTTTGCCACTTCGTGGTCAAGCTACCCTTAACAAGCCCAGCTGAGTACGACAGAGTAGACCGGCAGTGACAGCAATCCGGCATATCGGTTGGACCTTCTGTCACGCCTACCCCCGCCACAAACGTTCGGATCGATGTGGAAGGACATGGAACCTTCTTGAATGGCTTCAAGAAAGGAATACGACCCGGCGTCGATGGATTATAGGTACGTGGACCTCACGCAGCAGCGCCCACCAACAGAAAGCCATGGCGGCGCCGAAGAAGACCCGGGATGGAGCACGCAGCTTCATAAAAGACAAGCAGCACTCAAGAATTCCCAACTAAAGAGACAAACGGAACCCCTAAAACAGCAGGTAGGAGAAAGGCCTAAACCTCCAAAGATGCCGAGTCTTCGCCACTTTCCGTTCAAGGTCGTCATTAAATTCAAGACAACGCTCAGCCTAAAAGACGTGGAAAGGTAAATCACTTGAAACAATAGGAGGGCCCTAAAAATACCTCTACGTGAAGGACGCCTCATAAGAGTACATGAACAACAGAATATCATCATCACATGCACATGCAACGAAGAGGATGCGGCCGCAATCGCGCAGATATGTTTCATCCGCCTGGCTGGAAACGGGATTGAAGTCGACGCATACCCCACACTCCCGCCAGACGTATGCAGAGGGATCATCCACGGGAATGAACCGTAAACCAAAAATGACGAGATCGAGAAGGAAATCTAAGCCCAAGGATTCAACATCCTAGGAGCCAGAAAACTCGGCAAAACAAATTCAGCCATGATTGTCTTTGCCGGGAACAGAGTGCCTTACACAGTGAGGCACGAGTGGCTAGAAAAGCGATGCTTTTTCTACAGAAGAACTAGATCGGCATGTCTTAATTGCGGGGATTCAGGGTACAGAGTGGATGTGTGCTCAAAACCAAGAGGTTAAGCCTGTGCAATCTGTGGGCTGGCCAAATTCATAGATAAACAAGGTATGTATTCCCGTGTGTGCGTTGTGCAAAGAACCACACAAGACCTACGTAAAAGAATGCAAGCAGAAATTATTTCGCCCAGACCAGACTTTCAAGATGATGGAGGGCGAACACAAGAACGAGAAAAAAGGCGGGGGACGAAGCCGACCGAGAGAGAGTTTAGCAGCAACGGAAGCACGCTTAGAGGAACTTGCAAGGAAGAACACCCGGCATCAGGACGCGAGTGAGCCCAACACAAACTCACCCACTCTACAAATACAGATGCCGGCACAGCAACACAGGCAAGTGCAACTACACCCGCAACCCACTCTGGAGGACACATACCCGCAAATCATCCAAGAGTTCAGAGCCCCTAGAGACAAAACACAAGCGCAGTTCCAGCAAATATAAGCCCAGTTCCAGCAGATCTAACAAAAAAAAAAAACAGTTCCAGCAAACCCTCACACGAATGAGAAAGCAAATTGTAGAAAACAGAATGACAATCGCCACCACAAACAGAGAAACGCAGGAAAGAAGGAAAGGACGCAAGGACGCGAGATCCCCAACAGACGACCTGTGCTCTGACACAGACTCAGTATGCCAAACGGCCCCTAAACTAAGCGTATGGCAATGGAACTGTAGGGGCTACATGCGAAAACAATCTGCTTTAAGTCTCTACATCTCTCAGCAAACCAAGCCCCCGGCAGCCATTCTGCTACAAGAACTTAATATGACGCCTATCAAGCCAAGGGACTACAAAACATACCAACAAGATCAATACACGGCCATACTAGTGCACCAACAATACACGGCCTTCCTACAAGTGCCACTGGACACGGACACCACACACTGCCATTGAACCATTCTTCCCGTCAAGAGGGGGGCGGCCGGAATGCACATCCTCAACGTGTACAGCCCCCCAAAAACCGTAAGTCAAAGCTGGCTCAGCTCATCAGGGGCTTTATTGTACGAGCGAAAAGGGAACCAGCCATTATTAGAGGTGATTTACACGCCCCGCACCCCTCGTGGGGATATCCGAGTGCCACCCCTAAGGGTAGAAGATTGAAAGAAGCAATCGACTCAGAGGGCCTAACTCTTCTCACGGACACCCGATTCCCCACAAGGCTGGACAACATTTTGTATAGAGATACATGCCCAGACCTTACGAGGGCCAGAAACGTTAGAAATATAAACTGCAGAAACCTTGATCAACATCTAGGTAGCGATCACTATATTTTGATGACCGAATTTGGCGCTGTCGGGTGTAAAACTAAACTTCGACAAGCCAAAATCACCGAAGGCGACAACTGGAGAGCAAGCAGAGCCGATAAGCTTATCTCGATCGAGAACATCGAAGAGTGGTCGAGAGACCAAGTTGGGGAGGTCAAGTCCTACACTAAAGCCATTAGTACTACAGAGGAAACTCCAGCGGTAGAGGCTCATCTCCTACACCTCTGGGAAGCCAGGAGGGCCCTCACGAGGCGGTGGAAGAAACTGAAGCTTAACAGGAAGTTTAAAAAAAAGATAATAAAAGAGCTCGACATAGAGGCGGAGAGCTGCGCCATCGGCCTAACCAGACAAAACTGCAATAGACTTTGCGACCAAATTTGCGGAAAGTTAAGCGTATCGAAAACTTGGAAACTACTAAGGGCCCTGATCGATCCGAACAGGACAAGGATCAGACGAAGAGGTAATACAGCGATTAGCTGACAAATACCTATGTACCTATCCCCCGGAAGACCAACTTGAATACGAAGGTGAACCGATTGAAAAACTAGATAGACCAATTACCGCGGAAGAACGTAGAGCCGAGTTAACACTCATGAAAAAGACGGCAGCTCCCGGCCTCCACTCCATTACCGTCCGACACCTGTTCAACCTGGACGAGGATACGACCGCCCAACTCGTGGAGCACTTTAACCGGGAATACTGGAACCTGGGAGTCACACCACCAATCTGGGAAAAGCCGAAGTCAGATTTATCCTGAAGCCCAACAAGGAACTCAAGCTAGAAAATCTCTGGCCAATCCGCTTACCTCGTGTCTAGGGAAACTTTTTGAAAGGGTAATAAACACGAGGTTCACCAAATTTATTGAAAAGAACTCGCTACTGGCAACCACAGAATTTGGATTTTGGCCATACATGTCCACCCAAGACATATCGCTATGGATATATAACAAGCTCCTGGAGGAGCCAACCATGGCCACACTAGGTGTATTCTCGATCTCAACCTAAAAGGAGCATTTTACAATTTTCTACATAGCCGTATACTCAAAGCACTAACGAATATTGAATGGAGACCGAAGACCTGCCGGTACATCAGAAGCTTTCTTACGGCCAGACAAGCTACCTTATCCCTGGGAAACATCCAATCGAAGCCGATAACTCTAGGTGCCGGAGGTACACCTCAGGGGGCGGTCAACCTGGCAATGAGAGACCTCTCCGCCGTATTGTACAGCATTCCCGGAATCAGTCACGCCATATATGCGGATGATATCACGGTATGGTGCAAGACAGGGAATGACGCGGAAGTGGAAAAGAGCTTGCAGAGGTCCGCAGACACTATGGACGCTTATGCCAGAAACAGGGGCCTGCAATGCGCCCTGGAAAAGTCCGAGCTTTTAATCTTAAAGAACCCCAGACAGAAAACAAGAGAGCGCATTGAAATTGACATCGATGGCGAGTCGGTCCCACGACCCGACTGTATCGAAATTCTGGGACAATACATTCCGCTGGGAAGGGAAAAGGGGGCCACACTCAAGAAGCTCGGGGGAACAACTGAGCAAGTGCTCAAGATGATCAGAAGAATAAGAAACAAACGCCACGGACTTGGTGAGAAGGAAGCTTCAGGGCTAGTGCAAGCCTTTGTCGTTTCTCGCATCATTTACGGGACAGCGTACTTCCGCCTTACTAAGGGTGAGGTGGAGAAACTGGATGTTCTAATTAAAAAGGCATATAAGACGGCCTTGGATACCCCGAGCTCTACATTACAGACTTTTGGAGCTCGGGGTCCACAACACGGGAGAAGAGCTTGGGGAAGCTTAAAAGCTCGACCAAATGAGGCGATTAAACAAAGCAGCAAATGACAAGTGGCTCTTGGCGCGGTTAGGCCTCCTCATTTTTGGCGGGCAACCAGAGCCCCTAGATCTCAGCCCGGACATGAGGGAGAAAATTAGCGTCAGTCTAATACCGAGACACTTGCACCTCGTACATAATGCCGAGAGGAGAGCTAGGGCTAAATCCCTCAGTAGATTGTGGGACAACGACCAGAACACGCTATACGTGGACGCCGCCGGACCTCAAGGAGGACATATGGTAGCAGTCATCACGACACCGGACGAAAGAGTAGTAAACTCAAACTCAATAAAGACCAAAGTCGTCACCCACGGGACAGAGGCTGCCCTTATCCATCGCCTACAACCCCCGCGCAACAATTCCCACAGACCCGCAAGAGACCTGTAGACACTTTGTTCAGGGCTCAGTCAGCACACTCGCCTATCAAATAGTTCGTAAACACCCACCGGATTAGGTGTTTTTCATCTGCACGCCAGGATTTATGGGGCAAAAGGGGAACGAGGCCGCCAACGCCACAGCCTGAGGTAATCTCGTCCGGGCCCCCTCATGCCCACCGCCGTGTTTGGACATGGCGAGCGTAACCTACGCCGAATATTTAAATATATTGAGACTGAACAGAAGAACATACCCTCCTCCGGACAAAAGCCTAACAAAAGAAGATGATTTCATTCTTAGGAGACTACAGACAGACACACTGCCCATGTTGGCTAAACTACACTCCTGGTCCCCATCACTATATTCCCCCTTCCGCCCGCATTGCCGGGAGAGGGCGGACGCATACCACACAGTAATGGCATGCCAACACGCACCAACTATAGACCCAATCGCACACACGTCAAGGGAGCAGTGGGAGGCCCTCCTGCACTGCGATGACCCTGCCAGCCAGCATTGGCTGGTAGAGAGGGCCACTGCAGCGTTAGAGGCCAGTGGAATCCTGGAATTGGGTAAAACACCTTCTTTTTCCACAATTCCTTTTTTTTTAATAAAGATGTTTTCAATCATTCAATCGGATAATGGAATGGGTTTTTCTAACTTTTGTTTTAAATCGCTTGCAAATCTCAGCAATAAAGGCAAATAAAACCTCCGACAACCATTATTTTTGAGTGCCCGGTAACTGAAAGGTTTTTTTATAATATTCTTCGAAAGCGCGTTTGATGATTCCTTTATCGCGCGACAGTACCCCTGATACAAAATCTCACTGACTTCATTCTTACGTATTTTTTCGCCTATCGCCATTTTCGTGTGTATCTCTCCCAGCGATAATCGCCTCCACCGTGCTTGCAACGTACCGCTCCTAATACTGCTCGGTATCAAGAACCTTGAGGCGTTTTTTATACTGATTATTTCGTCAGAAATAAACCGGGAAACTGCATTCCTCCCTCATCAACTACTGAAGTAGTGCGTTTAAACAGCTTGCTTCTTCTTTTTTTTTTTTTTCTGGTGCTTTATAAACTTTATAAAGACACTGACAAGAACGAGAAGGTGAACCAAAAAAACTGCTCGGTATTTATTTTTTGTTCTTGTCCGTGTCTTTGCGCTGTTTTTAATTTTTAAACATCAAGTGCCAACTAGCCCAAACGTCAAAGTTAGTCAACTCCGTTTCCTGTTTATACAATTCCTATTTAATGTTAAATTCTTCCCCATTAGCTCTTCCCAAATCTTCAGGTTTCCTGCGAACCGTTTAAAAAAATATTAATCATTTAGAAGCTTTGCGTTATACTTCTTTAAATACCACACAAGCTTCTTCTGCATTTCTTTAAAGAAACAAAGCGTAAAGGATACAAGAGCATGATCACTAAAGGACACGTGATCAACCTACTCATACATCTTGCACCCACTTACAACGTCGAGAGAAATGTACGCTCTATCCAAGCGCGCGTCCCTTGCACCTTGCAAATGCATGTACTGTACACTTTGTCCACATGACGCGCAAAGTGCACCATCTTGTTACTGCGTTCGACCATACTATTAAAAAAAGCTCACTGCTAGCGCCTTTATTTCGAGTCCCATTCGCTCTGTCACGCCCTGTACAAACACAGTTTAAATCGCCCAAAAAATTAGGAAGTCGATCAATTTGAACATACTTTTCAAGGTACTCAATAAATATTAAACGTTCCTCCGCCTTAGCTGGGGCGTATGTACACAGCACCCCGACACGAAGGCGGCAATGACGTCTATAGTCCAAATGCAGACGACGCCACGAGCTGATGGAAAGAATCAGACAACCACAAAGTGCACCATCATGATGTTCGTCATGTTTCTGTATTTCGGTACGTGTTTTATCATAGCCGAACCTACCATAAACAGAAAAAGACCTAATTACTTGCCCTTTTGACGCTGTTTGATTGGTCCATTAGCTCGTAGCGTCGGCTGTTTCTGGACTTAAGCTGAAACAAAGTATAGAAACTATCGCTTATGCGAGACTTACACTAAGTTCAAATGTACTACTACGTTAAATTTATTACATTTATATCACGTATACAGTGTGCTTATTTTGGGCTTTTCACATCGTCTTTCAAAATCCTTAAGGCTACTCTATTACGGTATAATCACGTAACGTATACGACCAGGGGCACAATAAATGTGGTGTTATAGTTGTCACGTTGAGTTCAGTAATTAAGTAAAATTTGAAGAATAACTTTAGCACATATAAAGGCATTGCCAATTACAAGGTTGCTGAGCGTCATAAAAAATCTCTAAATCAGTAAATTTTAAAAAGAATCACAGCACATGGGAAACGCCAGTGTGCGCTAGGGTTACCACTCGTGCAAAAGAAGCAAGGCTGGCGGTGCGTCCATCATGCCAAGTAAACAGAGATCAACCAGCACAGAATAGCATCGTCTCGAAGTGGGGTTTGGTTCAGCCGTTTTTACACATTCGTTAATGTTTTGAAATTTGGTCACCCGCGCCTCGCCAGGCAACTTTTTTGGGGACAATTCAGTTCTCAACTAAAGGTGGTATATAAAATGCAAATATTTCGAGCCCATCCTGGTACTATGCAAATGCTCCAAAATTAGTCCCTTTTGAAAAAAAAACGGTCTTAAAGTGTGGTTGGTTCGGCTGCTTTTAAAGCATACATTCTTCTTTGGAAGTTTTGGCACCCGCGTTGCTCAAGCTAACGTTTTCAGGCCAAGCCAGTTCCCAACTAAAGGCAGAATATAAAATTCAAATCCCTCGAGCCCATCTCGATACTATAGCCGATACTTCAATATGAATCCTTTTTGATAAAACCTGTCTGAAAGTGGGGATCATTTGGCTGCTTTTACGGATTCGTCCATCTTTTAAAATGTGGGCACACGCGCCTCGTCAGGGAACTCTGTGAGGACAACCCAATTTCAAACTAAAGTCGTATTATAAATACAGATCCCTCGAGCCCTTCTTGGTGCTATGGCAAATATTCCAGAATGAATCCCTTTTGAGAAAACTGCTCTCATAATGGGGTTGGTTTGGCTGTTTTTGCTCCTTCGTTCTCCAGAACTTCGATCACCCGCGCCTTATTCAAAAACTCCTTAAGGTGGGCCGAAAACTTAACTGGTGATGAAATACAAAATTTATGGCTCTCGACTATAAGCCACTGCTACGGCAAGCTCTCTAAAATGAACCATCTTTGTGTAAACTTCTCTCGAAGTGGAGATATGATTCAACGATTTTGAGGCATTCGTTCATCATTTCAAAATCAGGCATCTACGCCTCATCTGGGAACATATTGAGTTCGGCTAAATTCTTAACTGGTGAATAAATACGAACTTTAAGGCCGCCGACTAGAAGCCGGTACTACTGCAAACTCTTGCGCTTCCGCTCTCTTCAAAGAAAGTGATATCATTTAGAATATTTCAGTATGCTCTTTTACCAATTTTTGTGGTTGTTGTTTGTGTGCAGAGGGATTGAAATTATTAATATAATGAAAATATTTAGTACGTATTATATATGGAATTTCAATGTTAAGTTCACGAGAACAATCATCCTCTCATAAATCGTTTATTCCCGGCAGTGCTTTCATTGCTTATGATAAAAATCACCGTTATAATCGCATAACATTAATAGTTTGCGAGAATATTTTGAAATATTTTTACTACGTTTATAATGTTGTAATGAAAACTGTTTTTTTTTTGTTTGCTAGTTTATTTATGTCAGTAGCATAATACTGGAAATGATCGTAAACGCCTAAACAGTAATGAATTCACCTTATTTGGCAAATTGGTTTCAGAAGCCCTAGAAAATAATTTTGAGAACAAAAATGTATTCTACATATTATTAAATTTTCTGGATTACTGCAGTCAAATCTACAATTTTTTTGTTTTGCTGTATTTTTAAATTGTGCTCATTTGAACATCCCTGTTTCTAAAAAAATCTTATGAGGTATCTCCGAAATATATTTTTCTACAGATGTAATACACATCTAATTGTGCTCATTTGAACATCGCTGTTTCTAAACAAATCTGCGAGGTATCTCCAAAATATATTTTTACACAGATGTAATACACATCTTAGACTCTACAGAAAAGGTCTAAGAATCGTATCGAACACTCGACCGGAAGTTCGTGTGTACGTTTTAACAGATCAAGGCATTTAGGAAGGTTGAAAGAACATCGGCCACCAAGGTGGGGAATGTGCTGTCATCACAGTCAATGAAAACCAAGTAGTCATGCACGTGCCGAAACACACGCACTATTTTTGAACTGTTCAAGATTTGCTGTAAGATTCTGTTGTGGAAGGCCATAAAGAGGTCACAGAATACAGAAGCTATACAAGAACGTATATATACTCCGGTTTTTTTGTAAATATGTTAAGCCATTCCAGGTGGCAAAAGTAGAATGCAAGTAGGTGAATATTAAGTCCAGGAAACGCTTTATGGACACCCCTGCTGCATTTTAAAAGGCTACGACACCAATGGAGTCGACACTGTCCTTTATGCCCTTCAGAAGACGATCTTGAGATAGGGTACAATAGGGATCCTTAACTTCGATAGAAAAGGCCAAGAGCCTTCTGTCCTTGGGTTCTTGAAGAAATTGGAAGACCACATCTGAGCTCGTAATAAAGTAGGGATCCTGAATGTCAAGAAGATTTAGTTTTATTTTGGAGGAACATAGCGATAGACTTTTGCCACGTGCCTCTTTCAGACACAATGACCCGAGGGGGCAATAGGTTTTATGTGTTTTTGCATTGAATAAAATCTAAAGGTTAGACAATTTCAAGTCAAGTGAATTACACAATTGCTTAGCTCGGCTTTTGATTTTATTTAAGGAAATGTCATGATGGCACTGTAAAACGGACTCAAGGGCTGAACAGGCCTTAGTGCCAAACAAGTGTTTATGCAAGAGCACAAAACCACCTCCTTCTCAGTCCGCAGGCAGGAGAGATAAGCTATGCTTTTTGAAATATATCTCAACCTTCTTAATTGACAGAGGTCTGACCGGATGTTTGCGATGTGAAAGAATGTCTACTCCTTCTGAAATGCACCTACGAGAGTGCTGCAACGAAAACCACAAAACCAAGTACGTTTCCTGTACAGGAGGAGTGATCTATTCCTTCCCTCTTACCTGTAGGAAGCGCTACGTCAGGCAGACGGGTCGCTGCCTTAACGATAGACTTCGAGAACATAACAACAATGCCATTAACGCTACCTCAGGTCACTTGGGCATTCATTGCAGAGATTGTGGATGCTCCCATCTTCTAAACAATTGCACGGCACTGGGACGAAGCAAGAACAAACTGACTAGAAAAATCATCGACGCCGCCAGCATAGACATTCTAGATAGATTATGTGTTATTACCCCACCGATTACCTTATCCCAAAAAGAGTTATAATATTTAGGGTAACCTCCTTAGTGACGTTTACTGTAGTCGGACTTTATCCCTTCCTCTTTCATTTCTTTTTTTCCTTCATTTTGTATTTCATCCCCTTCTTTTGTTTCTGTTTTTTCCTCTTTTCTTTCCTCTTTTCTTTGTTCTTCCTTAGTTATTTTTTTATTTTCTTCTTTTTAGTGCATAAGAGTAAAAGCTAACGAAGTTGATGTTCATTATATCCCAGAGTTGACAGTCAGCCCTGCGTGAAATAATATTTCTTTGTGTGCATGCATTTTTACAGTGTGTTCTGTTTTGTGCGCTGTGAAGTATTAGCATGATTCACCAAATGGCCCAAGCTGAAGTATTGACTGAAAAAACTTTCAGCCTTTCCACTCTGATGAAGGAGGAAGACCAGCGAAGCTGCACTAGGGTGGGAATGAAGTAATGGCCGGCCGCAAGTCGGCAAGCCAGAGTGGAAAGGCTCGAAAGGTTGCCGCCATCTATAAGCGACGGCGGCGACCAGACAACAGACAAGCCGGTTGTATGATTGCCGTCGTCGCTCATTGATGGCGGTAGCTGTCCAGAGTCTTGTGTCATCGGGTCATTTGAGGACGGGCACGATCCTCCGGAAACTAGCTCTTAACAGCTCCGCTGTAAAACGATGAATCAGGCTGTACCTTGGCGGCTAAGGCCGGCGAATAGTTGAACTCGACGGCAAGACGTACCACGCATTTGCTGAGCCACTTGGAGCCCAGTGATGCGCTCCGTGTCGTGGTCACGACACCTGTGAAAAAAAAAAGACTCGATAAACGGCGTTTACATGATACCCTCGCAGTTGAACTCTCGTATGAAGTCATGCAAGCCCACTGCGCTTAGTCCCTCTTAAATTTTAGTCGTATTCTTAATAATATTTTAATGAGATAGCTTTACATGTGACACACTGCAGGGATTTTGGTGTGGGCGTTTGTCGTTGTCTGTCGTCCGAGCGGAGATAGAAAAAGCTCTCTTCTCTCCTTTTGTGGCGCGAGGAGAGAAAAATCAGGTGTTCCCATTGGCCGCGCCGCGCAAACAGCGAAGAAAGGAGAACCTCGATGACCCGCCAATAGCGGCGCGACGAGGAGGAAGCGTCAGTGGAGCGTCTTGGTCGTCGTCTGCTAACGATATCTTAAAAACAGGTGTTTTCAAACATTACTCACGTTATACAAAATTCCATTTTGTCAGTATCCAGTAGCTATGCATAATGTTGGAGGGTTGATTTAAGACGTAGTTTTTAATAAATATGGTTGAGTTGATTGAGCTTCAGCGGCAGCGAAGACCGCCTGTAATTCCGTCTTTTAGTTCAAACGAGCAGAAAATTTCAATTGCATTGATGTTTTTATCACTAATTTTATCAAACGAGCAAACGAAGCCGCTAGGAACAGCGAAGTTCCGGAGCAGTGCCAGCAGCGCTACGTACACTGGGTAAGAGAGCCGTCTCCGGACTCTGGGACCCACGCGGCACTACAGAAGCGGAACTACGCGGAACTGTGTCGACGTTTTTGACGTTATGGAAATCGCAGGAACTGCGTCCAAGACAGGCAGGTTTTGCTGCCGGCTGCCTGGTGTGCCTTCCGTGCTGAGTTCGGTTCTGTTTTCCGATGCCGAGTGCCAACCGGCAATCAACGTGGTTCTGTATTTCTGCGTGTCAGCAACAAAGCAGAAACATCGTGATGGCAGTGTTGTGCGTTGTGAACAGAAGACTGGAATTATTGCCGATGTGACCGTGTGTTCACGTATCAGTGGTGTAACAACAAGATGAGATGGCGTAAACTGTCGGGCATTGATGCCGCTCGTCGGGCCGTGATCGGAGGGGGCGGGGTGTCAGAGGTTGACATTCCGCCTTACAATAAAAAGTTTAGGAGCACTTGAGGGATTAGGTGCAATCGATAGACGTGCGGATAGTCATGTTGGAACGCTGGTCTGAACAGTAAGCTCCTATTGTACAGTGGCCAATGTGACTGTCGGTTGTCTCCTCCCCGAGAGCGATTGCGCTCTGGGGAAAGGACTGAACAGTACGAAATATAACGGAAAGTACGTACATTTACAGTGTGGAATTTTAGCATTAAAAAGAATAGTAGGTAAAATCGAAAATAAAGCTACCCATTATTTTGCTGCTTAAATATACTACGGTTCCTGCAGAAAATGCCCTGCAAGTGGCGCGCTGGGATGAGTGCTAGAAGTTTTTGAGCTCGCCCCGGCGTAGCTCCGTACACTTACCACCTGCCGCAAATCGCGGCTTTGACAGCATTCAAGTTGATCGAAAAGCAATTTGTCTGCCCGTGAAGCAATACTTCCAGCTGAGTGA
Source organism: Ixodes persulcatus (assembly GCA_013358835.2). Taxonomy (NCBI): domain Eukaryota; kingdom Metazoa; phylum Arthropoda; class Arachnida; order Ixodida; family Ixodidae; genus Ixodes; species Ixodes persulcatus. The sequence goes on along the minus strand of JABSTQ010009275.1, from coordinate 571,595 downwards.
ATATCCGCTCTACAGAGGTTAATTCAAGACGGAAATTGCAGCCGTGCGCGAACAGCACAAATAGGAAAACAAACACTACAATAGAAATACAGGCTACAATGTTCGGTGAGGGGAAACAAACTCATGGCTTCGAACCACATTGGAGCGGCTTGATTTATTGGCTTTCAAATAATTACGGCATGATCGAGCGTTTACTCTTTAATAAGAGATTCATCCCCTGAGCCATTCAAAATACTCTCAGAGGTATTACTTTGCTGGAAAAAACTCAACATGCTGGGAATATTTTTTATTGCTTATGCAGCCACCGAGAAATTCCGTACGTTCAAAGCGACAAGTATAAAAGACGGAAACGCAGAGCTCGGGTGTAGTGTCCGGTTTAGTGCGCCGTTGAAACCTAGAAAGCGTAAAGAAAAAGAGATTGTCCCGAGATTTGATTGAAATGCTTTTTCCCGCGCCCCTGTATCGCACTGTTTACAGCCATTGTCCAGGGAAAAACGTATTGTGTCGCGTAAAAAAAATGTGTGTCCCTCCCGCATTTAAGTCCTTTTTCATCAAACTACATAGTGGCACTTTACCTGTCAAGCCGTGGTTGAGGGAAATAGGGTTTTTTGTTCCCTTGTCGTTTGACTGCCTTTTGTGCAAGGCACCAGAAACAACCGAACACATTTTTATTCATTGTTGAGACGCATGGGTTTTGTAGGACATTCTACAGAGGACGTTGAAAAAGGACCTGACTATAACCCATGAAACTATTCGTTTTCTGCCAGTTGAAGAAGGAGACGCGGTTCCTTATGATTTATTTATGGTACTTGGCCTTTTTAGTTTGTGTAAAACCCGGATGGAACTGCATCATGCAAACCTGCACATTAAACCTACGCGGCTTCATTTTATTGATTTGGTAACGCAGGTACAGTCTGTATACTGCAGGTCTCCCGACACTACGCCCGACTGGGCGCACTTGTTTGAGTCGCTGAAAAATATGAAGGAATTTCAGCTAGCCCACAAGTTGTTGGGCGGTTTGTGTGTGTATTGACTTAGCATTCGTATGCTGCATGTTTGCCCAATAAAGAAAAAAAATTAGTGCGCCGTTGAATTGATGTTAGTATGTGCCATGTATGAGTATGCGCTCAATGTATGTTCACCTGATGCTTGTAGGATGCGTAATGTGTCTACATGTGTGTATAGTAGGGCAGTAGTAGGGGTTCCCAAAGATCCCGAAGCGCAATGGTGGCGTGAGGAAATAAGCCCATCTCTTGTAGAACATGAATTGGGCGGTACCTAGCGCCACCTAGCCTAGCTACTTTCAATTACCCTGCTTGACCCTGCCATCTTGTGGCAAGCGATTGAACCGTCTTTAACGCTACGCGATAAACAGCGGCTTCAAGTTCGTTTTTTTTAGAGCGACTTTTGGTTTCGGGGAGTGGTTTGCCATTCCTCCGTGATGTGCGGTTGACCAAGGAATTGTGACTTGAGGAACAACAAAGGTAAGACGTAAAGTGCGCGAAGTAACTGGGTATCGGTTGTCTCCGTTTAACATCGCAGTGCTGACGACGAGAAGACTGAGCAACTGCTTTCAAAACATAAGTTTCAGTACCTGGGGGAGGGGGGGGGGGAGAGATCTGGCTTCGTAAATAAACACAGTTCGCGAAAAGCTCGTGTTACGCTTTTATTTGCTGCTCCTCTCGTCCCGTACAAGAGACGTCGCGTCCTTGTTAAGCCTTATTGAGCTTGATTTGCTCGATTCAGGGCCGACATAATGAGATGCAGGCGTCGGAGGAACTAGTTGCTCCCCTGCTTCAGGAACGAAAGTTTCTCCCTTTCTAAAGGAACATAGGTTACAAGACCGTTCCTCCCCTTAGGGAGGACTATCGATACCATTTTTTCTAAAAGTGCGTGAGGATCCCCAGGCGCGGCAGCGCGAAGCGTAGCGCTTTGCACTGCCGTAGAAGGCTTACGTCGAAGAAAACGACCCGCACCGGCACCACCATCGACAACGTACTTATAACGTACATTGACATACGCATATTGTGTCTCGCATTGTCCCCTTACTTTACCGATCACCGAACACTCGTGTAAGTCGCTAGCGGGATTCATGACTAACAACGACGGCAATGAGCATTAACCACTTTGCACTTCGGACCTCATGCACGTGACGGCACTATTTATTTCGAATTAAGCGAAGGTTTTACTGTTGTCGCTTTTATTACTAGCCGAATCGTGGGGAAAAAAGGCACAGCATCTCCGAAGGAGCCTACATCACTTGGTTGATTGAAATCTTCGCTTTCCAATACACACGTACTTGAACGGACCTATCGAGACCTTATCCATCTCCTCCCAGTTGAGGTTGCCTACACCGGAAGCGTTCTCTACTGGATTCGACTGGTGGAGTCATCGAGCTGCACGTGCGGCCATGGCGTGCAAGACGTTAAACACATCATTCGGGACCTTCAGCAAACCGTTACCGTGCTCCGCATACCACATACTGGAGCCTTTGAAGCGTGGTTTTATGTGCGCGCCCCGAGTGATACCGTGGTCGTCGGCGCGCGTTTTAAAACATGTTTTAAAAAAGTACGGCGTGCATGCAGAACTCGGGAACTTTTCCCTAAAAGTCTCTAAGAAGGAGTTTTAGCAAGTCGTTTTGGGAGCAGATGGTTCCGAAATCATGATCGGTGCAACTGATCCTTTCCCTCAAACCGCACGTGAAATGTAACGTATTTTAGCGAATTGTAAACCTGGCGCAACCGTGTAAACGATGGTGATGATTACGTTTGACTGGCAGCGCCATCTTCTAGTTAACATGTGAAACATTCTGCAGCATGCAAATCCGTGACTCGTGTTTCTGGCGTACGGCTAATGTAAAAAAGACGGCCGACCTAACATTTAACGGTCTGAATTCCAAGACCTGCGATGCTAGATAGAGTAAAAAGTGCCTGAACGATCGCAAAGGTAGGTAATGTGTCTGACGACGCATGAACTTGAACGATCGGTCACGTTGTGTGTCGTCGGACCATCTCTTTGTCTTTTCGCGGTCGCCACGGCAGCTAGTCGGCCTGCAGATTACAAATATTTACTAGCATGCGTAGTTTACAGCGTTCACGATTGTTTACCATCGTGACCAGTTTTCCAAATGATTTGGTTCAAACTCTCAAAGATAGCAGAGCAACAGGATGGCAACTCGCCGGCCGGCGTCCTAAGCCTGACACTCGACTGGGTCCGCGGGGTCAGTCGCCAAGCCGACCGCCATCTTTCTTCTTTTTTTCACCGGGTCGTGAACATGGCAGGCTTCGTTGCGTTGACGATTCTAGCGGCAGGAGGGGGAGAAACGAACGAGAAGAGCCTCCTGAAGCCCCCAACGACTCGCGCACGCATGCGTAGTTTAGTCAGCGATGCGTTCGAGGACGAACTGTTCCAGGGGGAAACGACTCGCGAAAACTCCCTATTAACTGCACTACATGTATACGACCGGTGGCGAATTCGATTACAGGTTGGACTAAGCATAATGAACAGTAGCTCATTTTATTCAGCCAAAGGTTGAAGTACTTGGCCTGACTTAAAAAAAAGAGCAACAGAAGCATGCATGAGTTTTTTTTTTAATGGTTTTGAATGGCAGTATAATTAATTTCAAATATTAAGTAGCGCAATGAAAATAAACGTTCTGTATTCTCAGGCGTTTAGACACGTGTTAGTATTCCCTCGCATTTAAATATTTAGATTATTTTCTCTTTTGTACACTAACACGTAATCTCTCATTGTCTAAGTTCTTGCGGGTTTTTTGGTGTACATGGGTACTGTTCGATGGACTATTCACTAGAAAGGTTTAGGGAACCGATTTTGCGCTCCCGAAAGGGTACGATGGGCCCTCCTGTACGAACTGCGCATATGCGAGTCTTCTGTGGTGGCGCATGCGCAGTTCGGACCGGAGGGCCCATTGTACCGTGTCGGAGGTTCAAAAACGGTTCCCTAAAACTCTCTAATGCCTACAAATTTTACGATTGATTATCGTACGTCATTTCGTACGTTCTATTAATTTCTCAAGTTTGCAGTAGCCCCGGTCCCAGAATATGGGAACGAATTCTTCGCTTCATCGAATAAACGCTAAACTGAGAAAGCGAACAGGCTACTTACACTGGTAGCAGCCGAGGGAGAGGAGGAGACAAATGCGCGTAGGGGACGTCAGAGCATCGAGCTCTGGTTGGGACGATTAGGGGGTAGACGCAAAGCTAGCTGCCTCTTGTCTGCACTCACTGTTCGAAAGCGAACGCCGGACAGCGGCGTCCGGCGTTCAGCGTTCGCTTTCGAGCGAACGCCGAGCGTGAGGCGTTCACATTGGGCAATTTTCTACGGGTGTTTTCACTCACTCCCTTATCATTACCGACGCCTGAATAAACGCAGGGCGCGTCCTGCTAAGCTAACGCTTCTTGCTTCGTGATTCGATTTTCGGCGCTTCTATCGGCTCAAGCGGAAATCTCATTGACGGCGGAGGAACATCAAAGGGCCAGCCTAAAAGCGCGGTGTCGCTAGTTTCGAATAAAAACCCCATGGCAGGTAACATGGACATTCACCTCGCAATTCTGTAGAATAAACGGGTGAAACGCCTCCGGAAATCTCCGCATTGCAACTCACTCGATAAAGGAGCCTTGTGGGTACAAGATCAGGGTGCCGCCTACCTATTTCTCCACCCTCCTCGCCATATATACATTGCTTTTTTTTTTCCGCCATCCCGCCTAGTCGTTGGCCTTCTGAGAGCGGCTCGATGTTGGTAAGTGGGGGAACCGCAAAAGGCGTGACGTCACGATGCGTGACTGTAGTGTATATTGTTACGTGACAAGTTTCGTCAAGTGACGAAAAAAAAAACTGACTAAAAATTATTTGGTCTTCTCAAATTCATTTTCCGATGAAATCTTAGTTATTTTTGGTTTCATAATTTGGCAGCGTAATTGAAGGTACGTAAAGTTTCGCGGGGCGTGAAGACCTGGGATAGCACTTCTTAGGCTGGAGAGGCCCTTTAAAGAACGACAGACCAGTTCGCGCTTTCCAATTTTTCATCGCTTCCTCCTCTTCCCCATCCACCCTGTCCACCGTTGCCTGTTTCTTTTCTCCCCATGCTGAAGAGGATCTTCTGCCTTGCGGAAACTAGAGTGTGGTCCTCAGCCATTAAGACGCTCAGAACTCGATTCGCCTTGTGTTTCTTACATAAAAACTAAAGCGGTTCTGTTGTTTTTTTTTTAAGAAAAAAACAAACATGAAATCGTTTTTATTTGGTTTCCAGGATTACGAACATCAAAATGATATCGTAGATGAATGCGCCCAGTAGACACAACAGCGCCTTCAAAGTAGCGTTGAAACCCCTTCCTTTCCACCGCGTTCGGTGCCACGAAGGAATCGTGTTGTATGTTATACACAAAAATCTCAACATTTTTGCGCTTTCCGCGAGCTCTTACCCGCGGGCAGTCAAAGGCGCTGCACGCGTTCCCTCACACGCTCAAGGCGGCTGTGAAACCTCCGTGTGCACTGCGTCACTACCAGCGTTTTTTTTGGTTTTTTTTTGCGTTTATGCGGAGAGCAAGTCGTCTGCTTCTTGCGCAGGAGTTGCGGTGACGTCAGAACGACGCCGAGCTCTGATTGGCTTTCATCGAAAGGATAGTGGGTAAGTCCTGAAGGCTAGATGCCTCGAGATCTACTCACTATTTTTTTCAATGAGCCAATGAGAGCTCAGCACTACGAACTTGCGCTCCGCATTGATACGTTGGGCTTAAATGCTAGAGATATTCGAATTCACGAGACAAAAATACCCCACAATTCATCTCTAACTCTTTTTTTTTTCAATAACTTTATTTTATGCTGCTGTTACGTTGCTAATACATTTTATAAACGAAATTTTGCAGACACCCTCTGATGTATTCTATGTGTGAAGAAAACAGGCTTCGAACATACTCGATGCGTGTCCGCAGATAATTCGGTCATCATGTAAGCAGCAAACTCTGTGCCTTTTTGTATAATGTACGAGCAATCTGCCCGCGAAGCTTTAAAGGGCCGTTGCTTCGATCGAAGTGGGGGACTTACCCGTGTTACCGGCACAGTGGTCCCTCGCTTCGACGACCGCCAGTCTTTCAAACAACCCCGTCAACATAACCAGCAAAGACATAGGAAATAATCCAGCTCGTGCCATCGCGCGCTCGGTCTGGAACTTTGTCAAGGTGGTAAGCGACACTGCTGTCCAAGCAGCAGCTACACGATCGAGGCTCAATTTATAAAGTGCACATTTCACGACGGGGCCGTTGTTGTTCCAGCCGGCTTCGGCGTTTCGAAGAAGGTCAGCGTACGTCGCCTCGTTTAATGTGAACAGACGCTATAATGATGCTCGTTTCACCGTCGCATTTGCGCTATAAGGCTGATAAATGTTCCTCAGTTTGCAGTACGCCAGAGCATGTGGGCCGGGAGGCGAGCGTTCCTTATTGGCCAGATGCGTGCCATGTCGATCGTGACGGCGGCGCTGCGATTGATCGTCCTTGAAGGGGCACACACGAAATGTACACTGCACATGGCAGCACTCGGTTGCTTTTATCACATTTTGAGCTCTTTCGACCTAATTCACCTCGCGTTCTTTCGCCCTTTTACTTAGGCTGTACGAGGCAACGCTACAAAATCAAAGTCAGTTGACAGGCTTCCTGGAATGCTTGGCATTTGTTTGTAACGCGTCCTCTCGGTCGCGCTCGCTACTCTATCAGCCAATCCATATGGACAAAAGTGACGGAACCGGTGCAGTGTTGGCTGTAGGCAGTGTTGTACGGAACGGCGTTCCAAGGAACAGGCGTTTCTTGAACGCGTTCCTTTTAGGAGGAACGAAGGAATGCCGCCGTTTCATTTTGCATCGGTGGAACTGGAACGGGAACGCGTTACATTTTTACTGGAACGCAAAAAGGAACGGCGTTTTTTTTTGTTTGTTTTTTTGTCCAGTGGGGTAATTTTTATTTGATTTCGAAGAGTGAAATTCTAAAAGTATAAAAAAAAATCTTTACGAAGAGCAGGCCAGGAGGTTGTTTATGTACACTCACCTGACGGGGCTGCGGACACGCTGGCAGAAGCGCCTTCATCAACTTGAGCACAAGTATGGCTTTTTTTCTGACCCCGTTGAAGCGTCATCAGAAAGGGAATGGGCGTCAGAGGTTAAAAAGAAAGTCCTTGATAACGAGGCCCAAAAATGGCTCCGAGACGCACAAACAAAGTCGACGCTCCAAGTGTACCTGACCCACAAAACAACCATCGCATCGGAAGCACTGCTGTACAACAGCCTGGGCAGCCGCTTGTTGTCTGAGGCGCGCGCCGGGGCCCTCCGGACACTAGTTTACAGACGCCGGTTTGATGCTACGATGACCTCGAGCGCATGTCGGGTCTGCGGAGGCTACGATGAAACGGTGGAGCACGTTGTGCTAGATTGTGCGGGACTTCAGCCGTCCCGGTGCCCACGCCTGCAGAGCCCCTTAGTGCTCGCTGAGGCGTTGGGCTTCACAATTACTGAAATCGGGCGCAACCAAGCAGACTCCTCTGATGCACAAAGCTCTGCAGCTACGCAGATAAAGGGGCCTTCTAGCGGCCGGCACAGGCTTGTAGTGGCCACTAAACGACGACTTGAAGATTGGTGGAATAAGATCCACCTCAGGGGGCATTAAGATCTCCTCGCTCCCAGGCTTGGGTACGAACTTAGTTCGCGCTCGCCCGTTTCAAAGGGAACAAGCCGCATCCTCATCATCATCATCATCATCAACAGCAGGATCTCGTTGACATTTTGGTTACTTATCTTAGGGTTTATTTTGTGTGATCCTCGCTTGGCAACAGTCGGGTGCAGGAGAGCTAGTGGACATTGATTCCTTTTTGAGTGCCCGAGACCACGGTACAAAAAGCAAAGCTTTTAGTCGAAGGAAAAGACACAAAAGGGGGAAGTTTCAAACTCAGCTACTTCCTTTGCTTCCACGAATTTTTGTACACACAGGAATTTAAGGCCGACTACAGCCATCAATGAACTTCCACGAAGAGACCTAGAGTTACAACAATGTGAATATAATTTAATGTGAATATATCAACAAATGAAATCCTGCTTCCGCTTGTTTTCTTCTCCTGGTGCCTTTCTATAACGGGATTGAACTTCGTGTGTTCCCCTTTGATGGGACAGATTTAAAGAAAAAAAAAAAAAACGTTCCTCGATTTGTGGTAGTCAGCAAGATACAAATGTAACGTATATGTAACGATACGTTTCATTTGTTTTTTACTGTAACGGGATTGAGTTTCTTTTTGACATACGTAACGTGTAACGGGAGCGCGTTCCAAAAATCAGAAGGAACGAGGAACGATATTTCGTTCCTTTTTGGAGGGAAAGTGTACAGCACTGGTTGTAGGGTGCCTGCAATAAAATGATTTATTGTGTTTTTTTAATAATGAACATAAAGTTTGCTCATATGTTTACGCATAAAGAGCGTTGTTTAAAACCTGTCCTATACTCCATTCCACGATGGGAGTGGTGTATCTTGTGGCGATTGAGTCGCGATTCACCCGTAGCTGCTAGCATGCATGCAGCAGCGAAGAACCGTTTCCGAAAGACGCTTTTCCGTGGAGCTTTTCAACTGACAGATTGAAAGTGATTTGTGGGTCAAATTGTAAGTTCGAGAAAACAATTGAATAGCATTGTTATTGCCTCGAAACGCATCGTCAGCGCAATACCTGGATTTTGTATGCCACTCTGCAGAAGTAATTTAATTTTAAACTAAGCCCAAACTGCTCCAATCGCATCCTCGCATAAGCGGTGCTTTCGGTGGCACTAATACTAAACAGCGCACAAAACGTCGGCGGAAGAGAAAAGGACAGTAGAACGAAAGAGCGCTGACTCCCAACTGATCCTACCCACGATCCTTTCAGCAGTGTTGTACGAAACGGAACGCATTTCTTTTAGGAGGAACGAAGGAATGCCGCCGTTCCATTTTGCATAGGTGGAACTGGAACGGGAACTCGTTATATTTTTACTAGAACGGAAAAAGGAACGGCGTTCCTTTTTCCGTCCAGTAAGGTAATTTGTATTTTATTTCTAAGTGGTAAACTCTAAAAGTATAAAAACAATATCTTTACAAAGAGTAGGATCTCGTTAACTTTTTGGTTACTTATCTTAGGGTTTATTTTGTCTGGTCCACCCTTGGTAACAGTCGGGTGCAGGAGAGTTTGTGGACATCAATTCTTTTTTTAGTGCCCGAGACTTCGGTACAGAAAACAAAACTTTTAGTCGAGGGAAATTACACAGAAAGAGGGACGTTTCAAACTCAGATACTTTATCTGCTTCCACGAATCCTAACTCACTCAGATATCTAAGGCCGACTACGGCCATCACTGAACTTCCACAAAGAGACCTACATTTGCAACACAAAAACAGGTTACCAGACATCGAACTCATCCTTGAATCCCGAGCATTGGTCACTTAAAAAAATGCACAGCAATTAATCTGTATTCATTCTCCCCTTGTCCCTCACCTTCAAACTGAACGACGAATCTAACCTTCACAAAAAAATACTTGTGGTTTTCAAGACTTACCTTTTACAAGCCCTACCCTCTTCTTCACTTGCTCGTAATGCGGACAGCAACATCGAGAAGCAACTGTTGTTAAAGGGAAACTGAAACGGTTCTGTATTTCCGGAAAATTATCTCAGTTGTCTTTAATTGGCCTCCAGGATAACGAATATCGAGATTATTTTTCAATTTGGTGCACAGAGGCTGCAGAAAAATAATTTTCAAAGTACCGCTGAAGCCCCTCAGTCCCGGGGTGTGAAGTCATATTAGGACTTCTCGGAACCTCCGCTATCGTGCACCTTCAGCGCCTGTCAAAGCAATGTACGAGCACTCTTGCCGTTTTTAAAACAAAATGTAAGAAAAATAAGTCACAACTTGTGCGGGGGAATATACCTGGCATGCTTGCAACTGCACGCGCTGCCCACACGAGCGACACGCGCTTGGTGGCCCAAAGATCCTTGTATGACTTCACGACTGGTTATATGTATTCGCGTTTTCTCGCGTTTAGTTACGTATTCAGGGAAAACGAACGTGATATTCAGATTAACGGGATAAAAATACGCCAGAATTCATCTCTAACCCGTTTACTTCCAAAAGTGTTTCAGCTTCCATCTAAGTTCGAACAAGGAACTTTGTTAGGTTGTTGCAAAACGCTCGTGCAATGTGGGGTAACCACTGATCTCTATTGTAGTAGGCTGGATCGCGGATCGCGAGCCGGCCGGTGGCACCACCGGCGGCCATTACTTGACATATTCAGATTTACGGGATAAAAATACGCCAGAATTCACCTCTAACCCAGATATTTTGACGAAACATCGTTTAATTTTTCTTTTAGTGGTTTAGAAAATAGTTTTTCTGCAATTCACTTCAATACTGAGGAGTATCAGCAACAAACGAGACGACTTGGAAATATTTCTTGATTCTTTGAATGTTCGCTTGACGCATTACTTTTTTCGGAAACAATTGGGTTCCAGATCATGCTGAGACACCTTACTTTAATGATTATAAATGTGCCAGTTTGGGTCGACAAAGTAAAAGAGGAGGGGGCGTTGCCATCTATTTGAAAAAGGATATGTCATGGTATGTTGTTGAGGATTATTTCATGATTACAGCTGACGTCGAGTGCCTTGTGATACAATCCGAAACTGTTGCTATTGTGGTTATTTATAGACCCCCTGCAAGTAGCAAAGAAGTTTTTCTCTGCTTTTTAGAAGGTTTGATAAATTTTCTTTGTTCGTTCCCGTTTGTTCGTTTCGTTTCCGGCGATACAAACATTGACCTACTCAAATGTGATAGCAATGCAATCGAGTTCAATAATCTGTTATTCACTTATGGTTGCCAGAACACTGTGACACTGCCCACCCGAGTGACTTTGGAAACATCAAGTACTATTGACATATGTATAACTAACCTCAACGCTAGGGAAGTCACGTCTGGTGTATTTACAAATGATATCAGCGACCACATGCCAGTTTTTTCTCTAAAATCTTTCTCACGGGGCAAAAATACAGCTGAACGTGAAATCTACTCCTACCGACGAATAAACGACGAATCACTGGAGCATTTTCGCGCTTTGATCGACCAAACATGCTGGTAAAGCGTCCGTTTAGAACACGACCCAAACCTTGCTTACGCAAACTTTTCTCAAAAATTTAAGATTTGTTATGATACTACATTTCCGCTTATACAAGTAAATAGGCGTAAAAAAAAAGTCCTAAAGCCGTGGATCACCAATGGCTTATATAGACGAATTAAACAAAAGGATAAGATGTACCACAATTTTATTAACTGTAGAAACCAAAGCCTTCTCACCGAATATAAAAAAGGAGGAAAAATTGAACTCCGATCTCAAGAATGCTAAGTCAGAATATTATCAGGGCATATTTTCAAGTGCGTGCAATGACCCTCGAAAGATATGGGAGACTGTAAACACAATCACTGATAGAAAGAGACGCGTGCTAGGAATACAAAATATTGCTCGTCGATGGAAAAATCGTAAAAGGCCAGGAAATGACGAATCTGATGAATATGCACTTCGTTAACATTGGTTCACCAGACGCCAGTTTTCGCAACTGCGAGTCCCATGAAAGTTCTTCGCAACGCTGTGCCACAGAGACCACAACTAGCCTATCCAATACGATAATGCTATCACCAACAACTTTATACGAAGTAACAAGACTATGTACATAAAATAAAAAATAACGCTCCAGCTGGGGTAGACGATTTCAAATCAAAGCCTCTCAAATATGTCTCTCAACAAATAAGTAAACTCTTGTCACATATAATAAATCGCACTTTAGAATCTGGTGCATTTCCAGACGAACTACAAGCTGCGAGAGTTACCCCGGTCTACAAAGGAGGAGAACAGCTTCTACAGAACTACAGACCAATCTCGGTTTTGCCTTTTTTTCTCAAAAATATTTGAGGGGGTTATAAACATTAAGCTAGAGGGCTTTTTGTCTAAACACGATGTAATAAATAAATGTCAGTACGGCTTTCAAAAATCAAAATCATCAGAAGAGGCACTAGTTGAGGTAAAATATCAAATTATAAATAACATTGAAAATAAACTGTACACCCTAGGCCTGTTTCTAGATTTCTAAAAAGCATTCGACACTGTTCAACATGACATATTACTAATCAAACTTCAACAATATGGCATACGTGTGGTTGCCCTGACCTTAATAAAAAACTACCTTGAAAATCGCTCGCAATTCGTACACACCAATAACATTTCTTCAACTATACTCAAAATTAAGCACGGAGTTCCACAAGGGTCTATACTAGGACCCTTATTATTCCTTCTTTACGTTAACAATATCACAAATGTTCTAAACTCCCCGGAGCTTGTCATGTACTGCTGACGATACTAATGCAGTTTTTACTTCAGCTTCTGAAGCATCCCTGGAATCAATGGAAAACAGCTATTTGAAGCATCTCTCAGTATGGCTTCAAAACAATGAATTACTACTAAATGCAAAGAAAACAAAAGATATAATTTTCTGTCCCGTAAATAAACTCGACAACAGCTAAGGTGACTATATGTTTTAAAAATGAGATTATAGAGGAGGTTAGCAAACAAAAATGTTTCGGCGTGTGGTTCAATCGCGAATTAAATTGGAATACTCACATAAATAGGCTGAGCACCGAGTTATCTAGAGCCGTTGGATGTATACACAAGATACAAAATCTTATACCCCGTTGGCTAAAAAAAAAAATTTGTATTACTCACTATGTTTCTCAAAACTTTATTACTGTATTTTAGTTTGGGGCACGACATCGACCACAAATTACAATAGACTGGCCGTCCTACAGGAAAAAGTTTTACGACTTTTTGAAAACCATAAAGGTAACGCCCAGGATCTCCCCACCGGTCCATTATTCAATCAACATGGCGTACTCAAAGTCAATCGGAATCTATTATTTTAAGCTATTACAATAAATATGCAACGAAAACCTTTTCATGATTTCGCCAGATGACAGTAAACATTACTCACATCGACACACCCACAGACGACCTTCTAAAATACGCACCAATTACGGGAGACAAACAAAACGTTTTCAAGTTGCCAAAATGTTAAATAGTACAGAGGGATTAGTTGATTTTAAATATAATCTACTAAAATATAGAAAAAAGCTAAAAGAAATCTTGGTGGGCAGTGACACTGTGTTAGGAAACCGTTGCAATTTCATAAATCATATTCATATTTGACATTTGATATTTGGTATTTATGTATTTCGCTCAGACTTTAAAGGCCCGTTCAGACTCTTGCGACCTCTTAAACCTGGGTTCCTTAAAACTTCTTAAACCAGAGGACACACTGGCGCCATCTATTGGGTAGCAGTGTAAACTCGGCGGTCCGGCATATTTTTTTTATTTCTCTCGCGCATTATCCTTTCTTTCTTGGCTCGAAAACTTTTGTCAATGTTATAAACGAGCCTTTTTATGGGTATTACGCACATTTGACCTCGGAAATCCCGCAAAACCTTCGCTCTTGTGAAATGCAGTTCCAGGGTCACCGCATAGATGGCGCCAAAATGCCAGTGTGTTCCCTCGTTCTAAAAACATTTAAGAAGTTTTAAGAGATCTCGTCTCTCTCAGTCGTACTCGGTCGCAAGAGTGTGAACGGGCCTTTAACCTTTTCTGACAAAACCATTGAGCGATTGCATGTTTTACTTGTTTCTATGTATACCTGTGCTTACATCATGTTGTCTTGACGGTAATTGTTTGCGTGAACGTTTTTGCGGTATTTTACAATGCTGTGCTAGAACTGTAAGGGGGGCAGAGACCTCGTCAGGCATCACGCCTTTAGTCTCTGCCCACCTCCCGACCCGATCGGGAAAAGAAACAATAAAGATTAAAAATAAAGACACCAGCCACTACACGCGTCAATGGGAGAAACACACAAATGTAGAAATATTGAAGCTGGTATGCTGTGCTTCAAAGCGAGTATATTATGATGTAATGCGATCATTGTATCGGGTGTTTCGAGGTCGAATCATATTTGTAAAGCGTTCAAAAGCCAATTAAAAAAAAATCAAATGTGCCGGAGCACCTACGGCTGAGCTGGCAAACTTGCTCTCGTAGCGAAGTAAACAGAGGAACTTGCCGTCAGTAAGACCGTTCTTGGGGAAGCCCAGAAGTTCATGAATGTCGAAACCGTTCCATGTTGACAGCGGCTTTCCGGGAGTGAGAAAATTCCGCGTTGCAAAGCCCTCAAGCTTGCCGTCTGCTAAACCCAACTTGTCGAAACCACCACCGGCACCGCGGTAACTCTAGGTAACTCTCCTCTCACTGAGCTGCACTACATTTCTCGGCCAGCGGAGTCGCTCTCTACCACAAAACATTTATTTGTAAGAGCTGTGACGGCTGTCAGTTTTAATGTTTGCACACATGGTATTGGACAGGCTTCCAGAAAAGCAGCCAAAAAGTTTCAGTGCCGATAACAGCTTAGAAACGGGGGAAACGACACTTTTTCCTATGCATTTGGTGGTGTCAATCAATTGCCGCTGCTGGCCGCACTCGGTTCCAGCTGCCGAGGCCGCGGTCCGCGATCCAGCCTTCTACATTAGAGATGGGGGGTGGGGGGGGGGGGGGGGGGGCGGGGGGGAGGGGCGGGTAATAGTACATTTCGCTAGTCTGAATCGCCCACCACAAACATGAATATGGCTAAAAGCTAAGATTTTTAAAGGTGACTATATATACAAATGAAACCCTGCTTCCGCCTGTTTTCTTCTGGTGCTCTTCCATCGTGGCGTACAAATTCGTATGTTCCCATTTGTTGGGATAGATAAAAAAAAAATAAGAAGAAAACTTCCTCGATATAACTATTGTAATCAGCAAAATACAAGTGTAACGTATATGTAACTTTACGTTCCATTTTTGTTAACTGGAACTGGAACGAGTTCCTTTTTCACATATGGAACTTGTAACGGGAACGCGTTCCAAAATTCAGATGGAACGAGGAACGATATTTCGTTCCTTTTTCTGAGGAACGTGTACAACCCTGCCTTTCAGTCAAAGCCAATCAGAGCTCGGTGTAGTTCTGACGCACACGCGACTCCTGCG
This sequence comes from Ixodes persulcatus, assembly GCA_013358835.2. Classification (NCBI taxonomy): domain Eukaryota; kingdom Metazoa; phylum Arthropoda; class Arachnida; order Ixodida; family Ixodidae; genus Ixodes; species Ixodes persulcatus. The sequence continues at coordinate 556,477 of JABSTQ010009275.1, read as the reverse complement.
TAAGAAGCAGACCACTTGCTCTCCGCATAACATTCATATTGCCGCGCGCGCAGCTGCCAAGTAGGCAGCGCGGCCGTGGCCTAACGACTCTCCGCATAACAATCCTATTAAATTGCTTTTATGAATACAAAATTTGACCGGGCAATCCCTTTAAGAAAAGCTCACATGAAGGCACCTTATCGTTTCCTACATACTTAAGTGACCACTAGGGTGTGTTGTGTATGATCAAGTAAATAATGAGTTAATATGCATGAAAGTGCGTGTTACTAATAGGCACTGCCATCTGAGAATGGCAGGGAGGTATTTGATTTATCCCTCCTTTAGTGCCAGCTCTTTACCTGCTTCTATCTTCGATAACACTTCACCCTCTCAAGAGCTTCGAGCGTGTACGCGCAACCATAAGCACGACGGAATGCCACGACCACGTACTGGAGGCGTCGGAAAGAGACGTCCGTTCTCTCCCTGTCAGTGACAACACGCTCAATAACAGCTATCGCTGATTCGCACACCATGGCAAACATTTGCGAATTCTTATAAGGCCGATAAAACCGTTTGCCTTTTCAGTCGTTAGAGATCCATTTGAACGCATGCGCATTTTCTTTAACAAAACGAGGATGCTGCGCTCATATTTATCATCTGTCGTCCCAAGGCTCACGCTAAAGCCAGAGGGCCGCTTCCAGACGTTTGATCAAACAACCCGACTGGAAGGGGCGAATAAATCACGACAAATTCTGACAATCTACGGCTTCCATACGCAGCGCGGCCTTGCGAGCGACGACTCCAGGTATTTTTGTGACTTCGATCTATGATTTTGGCACACTATCTATTCTGAACTACTACAATGTGCCGGCCAGGGCCACTAAATAAGCTGCGCTTTAAGCCGGGGTCACACTGCTCACACGTCATTCAGAAGACGGTCTGCAAACAGGAGTCACCGCAATATCCGTGGTTTGAATGCCGCGTGACAAGTTTTCTCCTTGAACTCATTTCCATGCGGCATTCGAAGCACGGATCTCGCGGCGACTTGCGTTCGAATCTGTATGAAGACTGTTTTTTGTATGATGTATAAGCAGTGTAACCCAACGTTACTATATTACCTCAGTTGTGGAACTCCCTTGGAAGGGTCTACCCGCCTCACTCACTTCAGTTCGCCTCCCGTCGTTTGAAGCGCTATCTAGAATTTTCGTTTCCTAACTGTTTGTTCATTAAATTACGGTGGAACATCATCTAGAAGCTGTCACCGAAACGTACAGTCGGGAGCAAAAGTTTGCAGGGCACGGGAGCGCGTGCCGAAATGCATCGCTGCGCCGTGCAACGGCGCGCCGCCGCATTAAAAAGCCGCGCTTTGCGCATGCGCGTCCTTCGTGCTGGCAGACATGTCTCTTTCGCTCGTTCCTGTCCGACTCACTTCTGATAACCGGCGTCGGCGCCAGGGGCGCAAGTTGCCGTTTCGCTGACTGTCATGCCTCGCGTCCTCTTCAGCTGACTCAGCAGCCGCGCTGAGTGACGGAGCACCTATAGACCTTTTCTGCAAGCGCGCCGCCATCTTGAATTGACGTCACTTCCAGTATGGGCGAAAACATTGTTTTGCCTTTGCCACGCCAATAGAGGGCATTTAGGATATAAGCGTAACCGTCACACTTTCTCATTTTGCCTCCCCTTTATTTTTTTACTATTTGCAGGTTGAAACGTTGGGTTATTTTTTCGTCGCCCATACCGGATACGCCTATTAGGACGTAGTATTCCATAGAATACACTGCAGTTACCAGAGCAGCTGTCGGGCGCCTCGAACGACGGGAGGCGGGTTGTGGACAGTGAGGGGGGGTACGGCTCGTGCAGGCAGGCGTCTATGAGCAGTTCCGTAACTGAGCTAATCTAATAACGTTTGTGAACACCAGCTTTAGTGTGACGACACTAAAGCCGGCCTGGGGCGTACAACCATTGTGGCCAATTGTCTTAAGCTTTGTATGATATCGAAGCAAACGATTTTTATGCAACAGAAATGTTAAAGGGGTCCCAGGTAGCACATTAGAGAAAAACCTAACTCGGCAGAAGTTTGGCAATCATAGGGGCTTTAGTTGGGCCTTGTATAAGTTTTTGTAAAAGGCGCAAGTTATTGCCAGAGTAAATTGTCTTTCGCCTTTCCATAGTCAATGAAAATTCTGCCTGCCCTTGTCGTACGTGTTTCTTGTTTCGTCCGTGTTTCAGTTGGCCCTTTAAAGCTTTCTATTGATTTTTCTAGCTCGCCACCTAATTGCCAACGTGCCAGACTTGAACCAAGGATGCCACGGTATGAAGTGAAGAACCAGCAGCGAAGCCTAAATGGTGCACTTGGTTGGTAATTTAGTCCCATACTTGCCACATGAAAACCGAGCAACCAGATGTGAAACCTAACTCCGTTAGTTCTTTGTGAGTTTAGGCCCAACGATGCCAGATTACATTCAATTTACCACTAGGAAAGCCTAACTTTGGCAATTGCTTGATAAATTAGGGCCAATATGTACTCAGACTCTTGCTAAAGAAGGCCCCCTTTGACTCTACCTTACATTCTTTCATTTTAAGTCCCTAAATCACAAGACAAAATCCAACATTTTGGCCAAACAAATTGGGCTACCTGGTGTATGTGACAAAGCAAAGCCATATCGTCTGATCAGGCGAAATGGTTTTGCTTTTCTTTTAAGGCTTTCTGACATCTTAAAGTACTCCCGCCATTTTTTGAGCTACCTCAACTAACTATATTTTCTGACTCCCCGGCCTTTACCCTTTCTGGTATGCTATTTAGTATCGCGAAATTCATAATAGTTATTGTGAAATTGGCAAATGAAAATGATGCAAAAACCAACATTCAAATATACCCGCACTTTTCAGTGCCGTGACATCAGTGGCGGACAGGCTTGCCAGTCAAGCAAGCAGTCTAAAAAATAGAATATGCCAATCATTAGTTCCGTGCTAGAGTGCGGGGACTGGAGCGAGCTTCCAAAGCATTGATTTCACACCATGAAACTGCTTCGAATCTGTTGGGAACAAATTCTACAGTCCAAAAAGTGAACCCCTGCCTTCCACTGACGTCACTTTTTCGTGGTTGCCAGTAGAGACTTTCAGTTTGAAAAACACGGTGAGGACCAAAACTGTAAATTCAATAACTTCGTGAAAAAAATTTATTTTGACCTAATATTTGGGATACTATTTAAGCATTGTTGTTTGGCGAGTTTAGAAAAATTTCAAGCAAATCGGGGACCATGAAGAAATCGCCGGAGTACCCCTTTAAGCAATGCTCATGAAGGCAAATTTTCGAATTGTAACAATCACCACTTGCGGCCATTCTACACTAAGCACCAATATTGCGGCACCCACACAGGGACATTTGTTGAATAGGGTACCGATACTTTAAGCATAGAAAAAAAAAGTGGTGTTTGTATACTTGACAGCCTTGATGCTAGTACGCCTCCACGGGTGACGTGTCTCACTTTCAGCGTAGTTTTTTTTTAGATTCTAGTGCTGCCAATTTGGCTGAGGCCGTTTAGTGTGAAGTTGTCGACAGAAACCAAGGGAATTAACATTGTCTTTTAACAGATCCAAAGAATGCTTAAATGCACTCAGTGCGAGCTACTGGCCATGTCTGTCTTCGGTGTGACTTTCGAAGGTCTGTGGAATTTCGACACGTGTGGCAAAATTCCTGGTACCTGTGCCTTATTGTTTATTTGTATTGTTGTTGATCCACTTTTTGATAAGTTCATACAACAGTTAAAATGAGCATTCGGTGCCATCGATCAGCAAAGATGTCGAAGAAAAATTTACCTTTATCAGATGACTTTCTATATTCTTCACTATAACGAGGTTTTTAGATGTGGATTGTTCAGATTACTTGCAGTTAAGTTTCCAAAATCCAGTTGATAGCCACTTTCCTTATTTCCCCTCCAAAAAAAGAACCTAAGCAAACTCATTTGCGAGGATTCCTGTTTATACTGGGTGTTTCAGCAAAGGTTTCAAACGTTGCTAATAAAGCGGTTGAGAAAAAAAAAAAAAAGAACGCTTTTCGGGAACAAAGTGATAGCCACGGTGAACCTCAGATATTGCCAAAAAACATACTAATTAGTTCACTAATGATTTAAAATTCAACTTATGACTCCAATAAAAAACTTATTGAGAGTAATAAAAAATCTGATGAGAGGCTGCAAAAAAATGTTCACTTTTCTTCTTAAAATTACGCAGCGACAAAGAAGCTGCTTGGTCACTAGCGTTGATTGCGAGCCTACTTGGGTCTCACTAATTCCAGTAAGCTTGTGTAAAGTAAGAACCATTTCTACCTAATATCGTTGCACAACCCCTTAAATGCTCTGATTCTAGACGATTCTAGAGAGAGTTAATAATATTAGACAACGAAATATACATGATCGCGTGGTTACTGGCATCTGCGTCGCTTGAAAAAGCTCAAGCAAAATGAACACGAGCTAATGGTAAAACAATTCACAAAAGACTTGGAGCTCCAATCCACGCTGTGAAGGTGGTTGGACAGCAAAGCTGTGGTATCACCTGCAACGATTGCCCACTGCACTATTCGCGACTCCAGCGAACTATAGGGGGTGTCACCACCAAACAAACATGGTGGCGTATTTAATTTAACAGATTTTCTTTTGTTTAAAGGGCCTCTGACACGCCAAAAAAAAAAATCTTTTTTCATGCTAGGCGTTGAATTGGCATATCAGGACATTTCAAAAAAATTGTTTCACTATAGTGTTGCGTAGTTTTTTTTATAAAAAATAGAAATACGAGGCCAAATTCAAAGTTCCCGCCGTGACGTAACAGTGTACCGCAAGGTGTCGGGGCGGTCAGAAGGGAGGCATCGCCGGAAGTCACGTGAGTTGTATCCCTCCTCGTGCTTACCGTGAGCACGTGTAATATATTTTTTTTTTTTATTTTTGTTATTCTCCGCACCTCCACGAGCGATCCAAGCAGACAAGGTTTCTTTTATTTGCTTTTATCGCTTAATGATGCTGTAAAGGTAGAAGAAGCGGAGTCAGTGAATTGACGTGATCAACTACAATGCCTAGAAGGTGCTGTGCGAGGGACTGTCCCGGTATTTCAGCAACTGAAGAAGAGATCACACTGCATGCATTGCTGAGAGACATACATCGGCCGCATGAGCACCCAGTAAACAAGTTCTACTCATGTTCTAGACCAAATACGTACTTTGTGCTCGACGTTTACTTGTACTTGGTACACTCACCAGTTCGTATTCTTTAGACGGCAGGCATCTACAGCCTGGAGAGTATCCGATGATTCAACGACCTTGGTGTCTCAACCTTCAGCAATGCGATCGGGCGTGTCATATGCTAGCAATCCTAATTTCTGCGAGCGTTCTAAATTTTTTTTTCAAAACTTGATAGCTTGTTTTGCGCCCAGTATAGCCCTGTATCATTGGACTGACGGCATGCACTCGTACACTGGCTTGTACTCGCAACGCTTTCATCATTGACCTCCATCACGTCGATCCACTGACTCTTCGTTCTCAAATTTTACAGCACGCAAACTAACCAACGGTGTATGGATAAGTGGAACTGAAACTTCGTTTTCTACGATCGCTCGTACGAAGAGCAGAATAATAAAAAGAAAAAAAGCCTTAGGCACGGTCGCGGAGAGCACGAGGAGTGAAACTCACGTGACTTCCGGTTAACCCACTTTTAGTGACGTAGCTCGATTCCTCCTTTCTGACCGCCCCGACACCTTGCGGTACACTGTTACGTCACAGTGCACGGCGGGAACTGTGAATCGGGCCTCATATTTCTATTTTTTATAAAAAAACTACGCAACTCTTTAGTGAAACAATTTTTTTGTAATGTCCTGATATGCCATTGCAACGTTTAGCATGAAAAAAAATTTTTTTTTTTTTGGCGTGTCAGAGGCCCTTTAATGCCCTATTCTATAGGTATTTGAACTGCAACGGTTAAGTGTAGCCGGTGCATATAAACTTGCAGAGCAAATTTTTTATTTTTCCCGGTGCTTTTTGTTCTTTTCGTGTCAGACTTTTATTCTGGAGATTTTGTTCAAAACCGAAACTATGGGCTCCGGAGAGGCGGTAATAGACACTTGTCAGTTTTGATCAGCTAAGGAAAGTGGCGATGACTACAGAATTTTTCCACCGAGAGTAATTTTCAGCTAACTCCCATGCTTCGACTATGCGACTTATCTGTCCGTGAAATCGAGCTTTTCTGCATATCCGCGTTTAAGAAACAGCTCCAGTCGTCTGCTCGGTCAACAACACGGGCTGCAGGAAAATTACAAAAAATTAAGCAAGCGCTTCTTGAGCCAAGGAGCATGTTAACCCGCTGGCGCCCCACTAAGCAGCTGATACTCGTATTTCAATCCAGGTTTTAGTAGCAATCAAGAAGTCATTTTGACGAATATGCGGGTTATGTATTATATTACGTGCTATGTCCCACTAAAGCGATATTAGTATGTTCTTCGGCTTAAAATATGAGCTTAGTTGACTAGCCATTAGGTGAACTGCCGAATAAAAGTATATTTGACAGACAGAGAGATACTATATAATCTCAGCCAAATGGTTCTAGCCAGCAGCACGGAGACGAATGCAGACAAACTGAAGAGAGATTTTATCAGAGATTCACGCAGAACCTCTCTGCATTGAACTTGACTTCGAATCCTGAACGGAAGAAATGAGTATTTTTTGTGGCCGGACAACCTGAGCAATGTAGACGTATATTGCTACTGGCTTCGACGGGGGTATAATATAAATATTGGAGGCGCGATAGATCATAATGTCGTGACAGCTTCTAACTTTGCGAGACGCGTCCCCCACCTTTTGAAAGCAGACAATTTCCTTCATTAATCGCATGCAGCCAGTAGGGTTTACGGAATCAAGTAATTGCAAAATCAGCCCAACTCCTTCAGTGTGGTCCAAAAAATATTTCGGCGAAAAGCAGCCAAAATAAATAGCCAACGCACCGACCGGCGTGTGCGGCTTTATCTTGAAGCTAATCGAACACTACCAAACTCAAGAAAAGCATCTATCGAACCTTCCCATTCACTTGACTAAAACATTGGTGTTCCCTCCAGTGAAACACCTCGTCTGTCGTCCTCAGTCCACTGTTCTACATCCTTATAAAGAAACCACTTATCAGTTACCAAGTGGTCGTTACTTTGAATGTGATTCGAGACAGACAAGAAATCAAAAAGTGTTTCCGTGATTCCTCCCCATATAAGAAATCGAAAGCACGCGACAATGTGTTGTCGAGTAAACGGGGTTTCAAACACGTGATGGAAGGAAACAATCTACTCAGGCTTCACCACAGTAATGAACACCACAGTAATGAACACCACAGTAATGAACACCACAGTAATGAACATGAAACCCGCCAGAGACGCGGAGAGGCGCAAAGCGACCTGTTCCGGCTGGTTCCCCGTTTTCCCGCTTGGCTAGTCCATTTTGCAAGAGTCACGAATATACCCTTTTTATAAAAAACGCCACCAGGTCGTGCTCCAGTCTTTGAGGTCCCAGAGAACTTCCGGTTTATACAAAGAATAAACAAAGTCGACCTTAACACCACTGCTTGAAATGTATACGAGACGTGTAAACACTAATTCTCCATGAACGCCAAAAGAATGAAGGAGTACGAGATCTGTAAACTTGTTTCGAGATTTATTGTAAACCAACTTGCTTCCTTCAAGATGTGATATTGTATAGCCGAAAACACTAATTAATCTCTAACTTTGTTGCCCATGTAGCATTTATGCTTTCTAGCACTGGTGCCATAACCGAGGTCAACAGGCTTGCAAAGACGGTGCGACCGGAAGTCGCTCGTGGCGAAAGCGGCAGTTCATGTTTGCAAACAGCAAAAGGGTTTATACCAAATGATTGAGCAAAGAAAAGTACATACACTGTACCAAAACGGTCTTGCATATGAAAGACTTCGTACTCTGCCGTTGCCGCGGCAGCTTATGCACCCGCAATCTTCGCCGAGAAACGCATGCGGGGAGCGTGCTTCGCATTGTTAGCGCCGGCCGGTGACGTCACTCCCCACTTCGTACTTCTGCGGTTGCCACGGCAGCCTATGCAACCACAATCTTTGCCGAGAAATGCATGCGGAAAGCGCTATGTGCTTTGCATTGTTCGCGCGCGCCTTATCAGTCTACGATGTGCTTTGGAGACTTGTTTTGCGGTGTTCTTATTGAAACAAGTGTCAAAACCACATAATAAACGGAAATGCGCGCACGAACGCTGATAAGGCAGCTCGCGATGGTTTTCTGTCGACTATTCTGTCGACTACTGTTCAGTCAACGGACACGAAAAAGTCACGACAAACGAGTCATATACATCTTAGCTGTCATAATAAATATGCAAGAAAAAAAAAATAGACCAGCCGTGATCACACGGCTAATGCATCATGCAAAAACAGTCTGCAGCCACAATATTGCTTGTATGAGGGTCCTGTCAATTCGGAGTGTAAGTTCGTCTGCCTCTTTTGCAGGGGAGTTGTGATGACGTCAGAACGACGAGCTCTGATTGGCTCTGATTGAAGAGAAGTGGGTTGACCTCGAAGCAAGTTGGCCTTGAGACCTACCCACTATCCTACAATTAAAGCCAATCAGAGCTCAGCGTCGTTCTCACGTTACTGCAACTTCTGCAAAAAAAAGCAGACAAACCTGCTCTCCGTATTGGTCACGAAAAAAACTCTCTGCAGGCAGTTTTTATATGACTATGCTTTAGGAAGCGTAGATAAACCACACCAAGAGCGATTTCGATTTCTTTTTTTTTTGTGTGCTCTTTCTTTGTCATAAGTCTTGGGAGAAACTGCTCGACAGTGCTGGCTAATGAAGAGCGGTAAAGACCCTTGTTGTAATTGTCAAACAAGCAGCGTGAAATGCGCGAATGTACAAGGAACATGCCTCGTGCGTTACTTGGAAGCAAATGGCGGCGCAGCACTGAAATGAGCGGCTCTAGGAAGTGAATGCCGGAGGAGCACCAGCTCATGGCACGTGTTTTTTATGCTCGTAGAACAATCGTTGGCGGTACTTGCAAGAAACGCGATGCGTGAGTTTTAGAGCGCAGCTCTTAGGTGCCCGTTTCCGGCTTGAGTGGCGTCGCCATCGCCGTCGCCGTTTGCGTAACCGCGCGGTGCATTATGGGACGCGTGACGTCACTGATGACGTCATCAGTGACGTCACTGATGACGTCATCGGCATCCGCATCGTCATTATCACTAATGACGTCATCAGTGACGTCACTGATAACGCCATCGGGGGGTCACGTGACCCCCCAGGTCACATGACCCCCCCCCCCCCCCCGAGGTCACGTCACCCCCCAGTACCCTTCCCTCCTCCTCCTCAAGAGCTGCGCTCTAATTCGGCGTTACAGGGAGTTGTAAACGGCTTTAAGTTTTTTTTTAGGGGCTTTAAAACAACTGTGAAACCTTGATGTGTTTGTGTTGCTCTTACAATAGGTAGCCTTAACGTCCTCGCCCATGAAAACACCCTACCTTTTTATAATCGTCAAATCTACGATTGTGCTAGGCAAACGGCGGCAGAATACTAAAATTACAGGAGGTTATACATTATAATGGGCAGGAGGTGGCGTCCGTATTCTCCATATATGAGGCTAACGGAAGCAGGCACGGCCACGAGATGTCCCCTCAGTCTCTCGGCCGGTGAGGCTACTCTTTTTCTGTGCATTTTTTCTTCTATTAAGCTTCCCATCTTCGACCAGAGTCTTGGGTAACTTTCATCGTGATCAGGAAACTCAGCTAATGAATGCCGTCGTGTAAATATGGGCATACAACCGCGTTGCCATGACATTGCCGTGGCAACGCAGCTGAAACCTGACCTCGAAGTGTCTCCTGTTTCTCGGTTAGTGAGACGATCCTTTTCATTTTTTTTTCTTGTTTTCTTCTACTACGTTTTGCATCTTTTACCACAGTCTAGGATAATTTTCAACATGATAAACAAACTCAGTTAATGAACGTAGCCACGTAAATATAAGGCAAACAACTGCGTTACCATGACAGTGCAGTGGAAACGCGGTTCTTTGCCCCATATCTACACGACCATGTCCACTGAATCGGTGCCGCACAGGCGAGATTTGGAGCCCGTGAGTGTCATCTAGAACGAGTCGACATAGCACGGCTTTCGAAAGCGAGCATATCAGGCTTCGTAGACACGTACGCTCAAAATGGCACCGGGTTGAGAACGCCGTAAGAGCCCTGCTCCAGCAGGCGTTCGTTTCCAATATGCCGTGATGAGAATTTGCGCGCGCATCAAAACTTCTTTTGGTGCGCCTATCGTATTGAAAGCCAGCCACAACAGCGGGCAGACGAAGCAGACCTATGAAAAAGACATAGCCTACACACTAAACGTTGTAACAATCGTGTAAAAAGGGCTCAAGAAGGGTGTAAGTTAGGAAACAAAACCCTTCTTGCACCATTGTTACACGATTTCTGAATATCGGGGGGTGTAAAAGGGATTTACTGATGATTTACACCCACTTTTACACCCCACTTGTCACGATAGTGTCTGAAACCGGGTAAAAAGGGTGTATGGGTGAATTTTACGCCCTTCATTCACAATTTCACATGGTTTGAAAGGGCGCAAGGGTGATGCAGTCGAACACAGGCAAGATTTCATAGCCGGTCATATTGATCGCTTTGATGAAACTTTTGCTGATGTGGTGCGGTACAAGCATCGTGCGTGATTAATCGCCATACGAAGTCGCGAATGATTAGAAAATAGCTTTCAGGCGATAGCTTTATGGGCGACACTTTGCAGTGATTTCGTCTTCGTCGCTTGTCGCAGCGCGCGCGGGGAAACTGAAAAAAAAAAAAAAAATCCTTCTTTCCATTCTGTCCGCGAGGAGAGGGAAGTCGGGATTTCCCCTCCGCTGCGCCGCGCGCAGAGAGCGAAGAGAGCAGCCCTAGCGTCCGGCCGAGAATTGCGCAACACTGAGAAATTCATCATGTCGTCTGCTTGAAAGGCTTGTTTTCAAACGTTCCTCGCGTTATGCGAAACCCCACTTTGGCGGTATCTAGGTGGTACGCGTAATATTTGATGGTTTTAGAAGCTTCCACCGCGCTTACCCACTTGCTTTACGGACCACTGGTGGCAGACGTCATTGGCATTCACGACGCCAACCACGACGGTTATGAGAACGAACTACGTCACTTGTCTGTCCTCAGGTACGTAACGGCACCACTCCATCCTTATTTCGCGACCCTGCTACAGCATCGCTTTGGTTTCTTCGCATGATAGCGAGTTTTAAGGAACCGTTTTTGATCATCCGATACTGTACGATGAGTACTCAGGTATGAATTGCGCATGTGCGGGCCTTATGCGGTGGCTTATGCGCAGTTTGTACAGGATCATAGAGTATCGGATAAGCAAAAACAGTTCCCTAAACCTTTCTATTCTGGTTCAAAAATCCTTTTTTATTTTTTGCAACTCCGATCGGACTTTCTGTCCGACAGGAGCCACAAATTACGCGTCGCGCGAGAATCAGATTTATCAGCTCAACTTCGATTTCATAAAAACCTTCTCCCCCTGCAAAGATGAACGGAGACGGGGAAACATACAGCCCAGGCAGCATTTAGTATTGTGCCGATATTGGCCTTAAATCGATGCTGAACCTAAAATTAGAGCGCACAAAACAAGGCTGGAGCGATAGGCGGGACGCTGCAAAATCCGAAAACATCATTTATATAGCGATATCTTTAACGGTTGGCCGTATCTTTGGAAAAGACGTGCGCGATTTAACACGGCCGACGAGGCCGACGAGACGTGTCACGTCACGATTCTCATTCCGACGCCTCTTCGCTTCGTCCGCTCAGGCAGGTGAACCGAAGCGAGAAGGAGAGAAGCCGAGGCCGCTTCTCCTCATTCTCAAAAGTTCTAAGAAAATTGTGACGTCAAAGTTCTCGCTTGATTGCGTCCTTCTTTTCCAAAAATACAGCCATACGCTCGGTATATCGATGTACGAGCGACGTTTTGGAGTTCGCAGCGTCCCGTTCAACGATTCTGCGGCCTTATTTTGCGAAATCAAAATTTCGGTCAGCATTTTTTAAATCAGAGGGATTGTGCCGATACTATTTTGATCCAGCCGATATCTGTGAAGTATGGGATGGGTCGACGCCAGCCTGACATATCGTCCGGCCGCCGTTTTTGGTTGGGTGTCGAGAGTGTCCTTTGTGATTCGGCTATGCCGACTATGCCGTCGAGGTTTATATTTCTTTACCGCCTCAAAAACCGACGTTGAAAAAAGAAAACAAAAATGATTAAGCAAGACGGAATCTGTTTACTTTTTACCCGACAAAGGCATACGAAGAAAGAGAGGAAAATTAGCTGCATTGTCCATCTCCCTTCGACCTCACCTTGTGTTATGCCTCCCCACCAGTGTTGCAGTCTTCGTGTGAGTGTGAGCGAGCGCGACGGTCGCTTCAAGCAAATCAGAGGGGTGGAGCGAAACACGTGACCGCTCTCCGTAGGACAAAACCACTTGGATAAAAATTTGTCACGTGACTCGCTCTGACGCGCTGATGGACTAACCGGGACCTTAGTCTTTATCGTTTGCCAAGTTACGGTGATGTGTAGGGGCCACGCGGTCCGGTTTCCGAAATGCACTACCCAGTGTTTTCCTGTTTTCCGTGCGTTGCAGTCACGGCCTTGGTTTTTCGTCGTGAACGACCAAAATACCTCCATGCTAACGTTTCACTAATGTCCTTTTCTTTCGTCGGAGCCGATGAAATCATTGTGCTGTGTTTCTTGGACGCGCTTCGACAAAGAACTGCACATCCGCGACGGCGAGACTTCCGTTGAATGTGGGCGACCGTCTTCATTCTCGACATTGTGTTTGCGAAGTGTTCCGTGCTGCCCGAGTTGGATTATGCGCTTATCACGGATTATATGAGATCTCTGTTTTATTCGTAAGTAAACTGCAAACATGCTTCTGATGGTACTCCTGCTGCTGTCTCAATAGACCCTTTAACTGTTTACAAACATAAACTGCAGCTTCCGTCCCAGTCGACTTCCAGTCGCTCAGTCTTCGCAAGCCTGTCGAGCTTGCGTATGTCACCTGTGCTAGAAAGCATAAAGGACGAGATTCTCTTACCGGCAACCGGCAGAGTAGTCCGGACGGGAAAATACCGGCAGTTTACTCTCATCGGCTCGTAGCAACCACGTGACTAAACTGCCGGCATAGTTTTGCGGGACAAGGTAACGGTTCGCTAAAAGTCCTGAAAGAACGATTAGCAAAGAGAAATCCCCTAAATCGTTATGATTTAGGGATTTCTATGATACTGAGAGCCAGCAGAGTGAGTTCTCGCCATATTTGCGCGAACTGAAAAGCCTCCTCAGAGCAACGATGTTTCAAGTGTAAGGGAGTGACCAAGCAGCGAGCAGACGATGAGAGCTCGATGAGAGCACGTTGGTGCATAAAGCAATCTGATGAGGCAGAAAGGTTGGCGCATGTTTAGATTGCTGCCTTACGTGTTCACTTTTTATGTTTTCTTTAATAAAACCTTCAGTTTCAAGTCAGCGCCTGTTCCTCCTGTTTGTTCCTTCCTTCTAGTATTTGTCGTTCTGCACTTGTTTTACCTACATCATGTTTTAAAATATCTTGGATTGAGTTCTTTTTCAGGCGTCGCTGAGCATAACGTCATTCCGGGTGCTGGGGTATTCAAACGTTCTTGGCTGAAATGGGTAGCCCATGGACGCGTATGGCGGCAGAGCACTCGCTCATGACATGTGTTTCGCTCGTTCGCGCAACCAGGATTCTGTGCACTAGCAAGAAACGCGAAGCGTTTCTTTCAAGCGCACACAATCTTACAAAGGGGTTTTAAAAACAGTAAGGCCCCTTGTAACAAAAGAGAAGAAAACAACGCTTGGTGTCGTTTACAAGTACTGCGAATCATTTTTTTGTGCGAACGCGTGAGACAGGTGGCACGAGCGAGTGCTCCCTCTCCACTCTTCCAAGAGACGCTCATTTGAGTGCTGTGCCGCCATTTGCCTCCAAGGGCCGCTCATATCTACTGCGCCGTCGCTTGCTTCCAAGGGTCGTACAAAACACGGGCCTCGCGCATTTGTGCATGTGACGCTACTTACGAGACCAACAAAAACACGTCAAGGGGATTTAGAAAAAAAAGTAAAGCCCCTTATATAATTCACGCTTTGTGCTCTTTTCTGAAGCTGGACCTGAACTATCTCGGTGAGGCCAAACTAGAATGTACTTCACAGCGCATAAACGTCTCACAATAGCAAGCACTCACTCAATCACAGACACAAAAACATACACACAGCGCTGACTCAAAACTCTTTGTACTTTGTCTTCGTTTTCTTCTACTTCCTATTAAAACAAAATCTGGAAATTGTTTTGTCATTTTTGTTTCCACCTATTAAAACGAATTTCTAAAATAGTCCGCGATTTTCATCTTAAGGTTAGATAAGCCAATTCTTTTGCCGATAAGGTAAGAGATGGGCTGCTCACACATCCATCGACAAGCCTGGCAATATGCTTTGCTTCAATTATTTCTCTTGTTAGCTGGTTGTTGCTTCGGTCAAGCACGGTGCAATTACGTAATTGTGCAGCACACCCTCAATCCCGGCAGTGCAGACTTAAATGTCCTGAGTTGGCTCTAGTGATGTTATTCTGGTGTTGGCGAAGTCGATCATTCAGGCACCCTCCAGTCTGGCCGATGTAGCGTTTCCCACAGGAGAGAGGAATGGAGTAAACAACCTTGTCGGTGCACTGGACAAAGCTGGTTTTGTGCTTCTTAGTGCAGCTCTCTGATCGGCTCGAAGAAGCGTTCACTTTCTTGCACAAGCTGGAGAGCCTTGTTCGGAGCTGAGAACACCACCTCAGCATTGACTTTTTTCGCTACTTTTTTCAGTCCATGAGAGAAGTTGTGAATATAAGGCACAACAATAGGCCTCGTTGACCGGTCTCTTGGTGGAGGTTGAGTGACCTCCCGTCTTTTTATATGTTTTAGGAGGTTTTCTGCATTTGACGTTAATAAGACACTCGGGTATCCTGCTGCTGTTAACTGAGAGATTTGCGCATCGAAGCTTGTTTTGATCAAATATTCGCATGATTCGTTAAGAGAGTTTTTGAGACATAGATTCACGATGCCTCTTTTGACCAGTTTTGAGTGAGCGGAGTTGAAGTGAAGTAGCGGCTTTTTTCCCCGCGGCTCATATGACCAGCATACGTGATCACTCGATAAAAATAATCTTAAACCCAGGAATTTGATCAATTTCATGACTGGAAGCTCGTGGGTAAGCTCCAAGTTCCAGACATGTACACGTTACCCAAAAAAAGTAACTAAATACCGTTACTTGTTACTCGCTCAAAAAGTAACTAAATACGTTACTCGTTACCGATTCTCAAAAGGAACGCGTGAGTTACCTCAAAAGTAACGAGTTACTTTCCACGTTACTTTGACGACCAAATACACAACTGTTTTTGTTTCATGGTTTATTGTTTTCTTTTTAGTAGTCATTGCCCTTCAGCAGCAGCTGCCTGTAGAAGTTTTCATCAGTTATGTTTCCCCGCTTCCTTGAAAATACATCTCCGGCGACGCTGAAGAGTCGTTCTACCGACGCGCTCGAAGGAACGGCAGTGTTGTGCTTCAGGAAGAGCTGGTGAATCTTCGAGAACTGCGCCTTCATCGAGGACAGCGGGTAATGGGTTATGTGCCTCCCCGTGTTTGCAACCTCCGGGTTTACATTCGGTCCGTACCCGTTTCTAGAAGGTTCAACCAACGAACGTGATTGTGCTCGCTGGGTGAAGGTCCCAGCTGTAGAGTTCAGTACAGCAACGTTTATCGCTGGACACGTCAGTCGAACCGTTCGACTGACGTGTTCAGCGATATACGTTGCTGTACTGTCATACTGGTTAGTTGTTTTTCGTGTTGCCCATCTGCCTTTGTCACAACAGACGCATACTCAGGTTAGAATAAAAACAAGGCCGTTTAAGCGGTGTTGTACACCAGGCACGTAGCCAGGATTTTGTTTCGGGGGAGGCCCGCCCATGACAAAATGCTGTATGAGGGGGAGGGGGGAGTGGAGGTCCCAGCAAAATGGAAGATTTCGGGGGGGGCCCGGGCCCCATGGGCCCCCCCCCCCCTGGATACGTGCATGTTGCACACGTTACTCCTCAAAAGTAACGAGACACCGTTACTCGTTACTTGGCCTTCAAAGTAACTAAATACCGTTACTCGTTCCTTTTCTAAAAAAGTAACTAAATACGTTACTCGTTACCGAAAATAGTAACTAGGTAAAAGTAACTCGTTACTTGTAACGCGTTACGTACATGTATGGCTCCAACGGATTCATGCAGCCTTTGAATTTGGATAGAACGTTGGCCAACTTCGTTGGGAACTTGCAAGTCTCCACTGCTAGGAAGATCAAATAATCATCTACGTATCTAAATATGTTCACTGTGTTTGAGGTGTCTAAGCTTCTTTGCAACACAAAACTATAGCGTTTAGTTGCGTGGAGAAGCACCATGACAGGGTGGCAAGAAGGTGAGTGATGAAGGACAGCACAAACTGCTTTGAATGGTTACTTTAGTTACTGAATGCCACTGAAATAGTACAATAACATTGATCACATAAACTGATGTTTCCTTCAAGTTCTAGAGGTTGTAATAAAACTGCAATTTATAATTCCGATAAAAAACAAAGCACTTGTCATTTTATTATAAACATAAATTACATTTTATCTGTAGAACTTCATATCAAAAACGGCACGTGAACGAAACTTGAAAACAATCCCGCCGAACTCATTCAGGTTCTTCCCGAGATTCCATCCACTGCTCCTGTCAATTTAGTTCTAATCTACTCACACCTCTAGAAAATTGATAGCTAAACAAATGAGTTGGCATAAATAAATAAACATACAAAAGAGCACATATAAATGTTCTTGCAATACCGAAGTACCATTGCTAAATCTCGAATTCGAAAAAGATACCGCTAGGATCTCGCAATCTATCATATATACGAGCCAAAGTTCTATTCAGGAATTGTGTTGCGTCTCGCTTTGGAGGAGTGCTTTCCGCTTAACACGGGGGTGCGCTTCGGCGAAGCAAGACATGCAAAATCGCGATGCCTACCCCGTGGAGTTTGCTTCTCTGCAGTACACTAGTGCGCGGTGAAAAGCACACTCAACGACACTAGCTAACCCTCCAGAATAAACAGGACGACTAACATAAAGATTATTACGAAACTTCCAGATACTGTCTGTCATTCATACAAAATGTGATCGAATAGTATAGTATTTAAGACAATAATCAAAAGTTTTGAAAACCTGAAAACTTGCGTAAGCATATCATAACGGTCCGGCCGGGCAGCGAGGCCCGAGCTATTATATTTTCAGTATTATTAAAGTGACGTTAAGTTTTGGCACTATGTTGGTGCAAATTCCTCACATTTTGGTTAAATGTAGCAGAACGTAGCAGGGTAATCACTTTGGGGCAAATGGCGCAGCAATCCCATCACTGATATAATGAAAATGTTCTTCGCAAAAATCCTTAAAGGAAAATGCAGCTTGAGATAAGCAGTATTTAAGAGGATATGTTTGAATATGTCTGTACTCAAACTGTCTAAAAATAAGACCTGCCTAAGCCAATGTGTAATTTTTTTTTACATTGCTTTTTTTCTAAGAATTGCTTTACATTTAGGCAATATGGAGAAACAAAAAATATATAACTGCTGTTGTTTGAAAAGTATAAACCGCTAGTAAAAACCTGTAGGTTAATAATTAACCCTGTCGTACAGCACCAACACCAAGGATATGTTTCAGAGAAGTTTTAACTTCTATTCTGGAGTTCAAACAGAAAAGAGCAAATGAAATATAATAATTAATGTGACGTATAGAGTTAACTGGCAAATGGTTGAATTTTGTGAATTGACTTACTTCATTCCCAAAAAGCTGGCTAACCTTAGAATAAACATTACAGGCTATGGCAGTAGGTTATAGCCAGTAGTATAAATAAGGTATAGTAGAGATACGCCTTCCTTTCCTTGCTTCTGAGCAGCCGTAGCCTACTATGCAAGAACATAAAAATGGCAACAAATGTAAAGCGCAGGCACAAGCATATGAAAAAGTTATGTGCCTCAAGGTGCCGAAACACTTAACCGTCGAACCAGGACGCATAGCCTGGTTTTTGCGTTCCACGATGCTCCTCATCGTGCTATGCGATGCATTGTAGACGACCTCCGCTGCTGATGACGTAGACAGGAAGGGCGTCATCAGCCATGGCTTGCAGGCGTAGCCGCTGTCTCCAAGCAGTAGACCATCGTAAACGCCATTGGCCAGCTTGCCTGACAACGAGCCCTCGGTGAATATCCTAAGTCGTGGGTGCGTCTAGGCCATTTTGCAACCACATTGCAGATACGGTAAAAGACGTCAACCACTAACTGTACATTTATCGAATCGTACAGATGGGGGTAAAAGACGTCAACCACTAACTGTACATTTATCGAATCGTACAGATGGTGGTAAAAGACGTCAACCACTAACTGTACATTTATCGAATCGTACAGATGGCGATTAACGTACACCTCCTCGTGCACTTGTGGTGCCTGTATCCGAATGTGAGTGCCATCAACAGCCCCCACGACCGAAGGAAACCCACCAATCTCAAAGAAGGCCTGTTGCAAGGCATGACCCTCAGATTCACCTGGCCACCTGCATTGTAGATGAATTTGAGTCAGTCTGTAGCACTATGACATTAACAGCGATGGTATTGTTATGATCACATGCTTAAAAATAACACAGCTATCATTCATCTTCATGAATAGTGAGCAATAAAAACCTTGTCTGCACAATGACAGTACTCAGTAGCC
This sequence comes from Ixodes persulcatus, assembly GCA_013358835.2. Classification (NCBI taxonomy): domain Eukaryota; kingdom Metazoa; phylum Arthropoda; class Arachnida; order Ixodida; family Ixodidae; genus Ixodes; species Ixodes persulcatus. The sequence goes on along the minus strand of JABSTQ010009275.1, from coordinate 537,635 downwards.
GCAAGACTAGCTCAGTAGCACCTATTGCATAGTTGGGAGTGCTGAAACCAGGCTGTTTGTAAATGTCTACACACCTACTTTATTTGTAGTTTAGTTGGATTTGCACCTACATTAATAATAGGTACCAAGGGAGTCATTTTGTACACTCCAGTTGGTTCGTGTAATGTTACTGCTCAGTTCACTGGTCTGCATGTCACGCTCATAACCAGGGAACAAATATCGAGTGCTGAAGCAACATTATTAATGTTCTTTTAGGGAGGTACCAGTATACGGGGGGATCGATTCGCTGGCAGATATTCAGGCTAGGAAGCCTACAGCTTAGGAAACAAAAACTGAAGGGTCATTGCACAGGTGGTGTGCCGTAAATAAACTGCAGAATAGGTGTGCTGAGAAGATCATCTTCAACGAATTCAGGTGTTTCAGCGAACACAATTCACGCACCAAAATTTCTATACAAAGGGTTTCTAAAATAATGGTGATTGCTCATCGAGCAATCTAGGCCGAGGGTTCTTTCTCGGAAAACTGGCCTGCACATGCGCCTAGTATCGGGACGCGCCAGAAGATGCTCCAAACCACTTACCCTTTGAAGTCTCGGGCACGACGTGCCAAGGCCAGAGTCACCCGCCTCACAGTCCGCGAAGCAGTGGAGACGTGCACACCGATGTAGTCCTCTGCGGTGATGAGGAAGTTCCCCGTGGCGTAGAACTGCAGGGCGACAATGACCTGCAGCTCTGCAGAGAGGGCGCGGCTGCGACGCGTCGGCCACTCCAAGTCCGGGCGCAGTGTGTCGGCAAGGAACACAATACCCGCGCGACCGAATCGAGAGCGCTCCTGCAGTTCGTTCTCGTCGAACTCCTCCTAAGGGTTCAAGCGGTCACGGAACACACGCTGCCGTCCTGTCATCACAACAGCGTACTGGGCGAACACGCGCTCTCTTCGATGTCGGCGTCGCGTCACAGTCGACATTGCGTAACTTATCTTCGCCAATCCGTCCGCAAATCAGTTGTCAGTCAGTCCCGTAGTCAGTCGGCGGGCGAGTCGGAGGGTCGGTTGGGCAAACGGCAGAGAAGACAAACAGGCAAAATCAGCTGATAAATAAAGCGCGGGTAACGTGCGTCGCAAGATACGAGAACAAAACAACGAATCTGTAAAGACCGTTGCCAGACTCGAAATCAACGCTGCAAACTTATGCTGTATTTGGTAAGACAATAGATGCATCAAAATATTATATTTTTTAAAGAATATATATATACCGGGTGTTCATTCTTAATTCGAACAGATTTATTACAAAAAATCCGTAAAAGATGCACTAGTACGGTTTGTTCAAGTGAGTTATACGGCTAGGGGGACATTATGTGGGTGGCTATTCCTTGCGAGAAGTTGGCTAATTAATTAAAATTCGTTAATTAACTTTTTAATTAATGAAAATAGACATATGGTTCCAATTATAAACTTGCTCAGCGTCATCGAAAACCCCTAATTCAGTCATTTTCAGAAAGACTTTGAGCGCGTGAGAAGCGTAGTAGTGCACTAAAGTTACCACTCGTGGAGCAGGTACATGGCTGGGGCTAGATAAGAGACGGAAAAATCGCACGGGCGCCTTATCGCTACCTCTAGCTTTGTACCTGCTCCACGAGCGGTAACTTCAGTTCACTACTACGCTTCTTACGCGCTCAAAGTCTTTTTGAAAATGACTGATTTATGGGTTTTCGACGACGCTGAGCAAATTTCTAATTGGAAACATATGTCTATTTTCATTAATTAAAAAGTTAATTAACGAATTTTAAGTAATTAGCCAACTTCTCGCAAGGATTAGCCACCCACAGAATGTCCCCCTAGCCGTATACAACTCACTTGAACTAACGTACTAGTGCATCTTTTACGGATTTTTGTAATAAATCTGTTCGAATTAAAAATGAACACCCGGTATATATTTATGCATAAACAGAAACACTGTGATAAGATGTCGTTTTTGTTTTTTTTAATAAAGACAAAACGAGCGAAAAAGTTTCTTAAAAGGCTATTTGTCTGCTTCGACCGGCAAGTGGCGGAAGCTACCGCATAATAATAAAACACAGAGAAATTGCGCATTGAGTTTTTGTCGAACGCGGCTAGGTCAGGCTAGGTACTCGGACGTACCTAGGTAGGGAAAAGCGGTTAACTTTAACCGCGGTTAGAGTTAACCAGCTTCGAGCAAACGGGCCCAGGAAGGTGAGCATGGCTTTGAGTGCTCGCCCCTTGATCGGTTTTGATCCGCGCAGTTTCTTCCATGGTTCCGCAGGTGAACACCAGTTCTGCGTTGGCCGCCTTCAGCACCGCTCGAGCGCCATCGTGTTCAGCGCATTCAAGGAGATGGCGGCCGGCGTCGGCCTACGCGCCGCAAGCCTGGCAGTCGGAGTCAGCGTCCCACCGCATGTTGTGCCTGCGGACCGCGATCATGGCACTGTGTTTCCTGAGACGGTGGATGACGACCGCTGTCCGGCCTTGTTGCTTGCGCCTCTTCGTCCGTCCGGCTTCAGAAGCATCCAGCGAGCGAAAAATACGCCGAAGACGCCACCGCGACGGCATCATGGACGAAACCGTGACTGTGCTCAGTATTTCTCAACGGTGGTGGGCGCTGCTTGCGAGTTCGTGGTTTTCGCTAAACGTGCTTACTGAGACTGTGTATGTGTCCGTGAGGTGCGCCTGCTCGGTTTTATTAGCTGAACTACCGTGCATCAGGAATTTACCCAGCGGCATTGTGAGTACTTCGGAAGATATTTTTCTTTGTGATAAAGAAGTCAGTTCTCCCTATCTGATATGATCTCTTTCGTCTACAGCTGCTTGCGCCGGTTTTGAACAAACGTTGGTTTTTATCGACTTTTTGAGTTATAGTACGCATGTAAAACTAAATGTCCGCAATAAATTTTCAATAACATTTTGAAGTGCATTTTTGACTATGGTTCACAGTCATTTGGTGTCTTAAGGGTTGATGGGCTAAGGGGTTTAGGCAGAAGCGTCTGACGGGTTGAAGGGCTGTGGGGCAGAAGGGTTTTTCTATGGGGTATCCCTGAAGGGTTTTTCTGTAGGGTATTTCTGAAGGGTTTGAAGGCCTCTGAGGGTCCCATAATCCTTCAAGGCTGATGGGCCCTTTAGACCTATTTTCAATAGGGTTCTATGACGTCATCAGGCGGAAATCGAGGGACCACTTTTTGGGCGCGGTAAACACATCAGTCGGAGACGCGTTCCAGGCACCATAGTCAAACCAAAACAATACCGGTGCCATATTGAACGTGCGTTGTTGCCACATTTTCTCCGACCAAACAAAAACAAAGAAAGGGCTCTAGCTTCCAGCGTACATTGGCGGCACCCTCCCCCCGTTCCTCCCCCCCCCCCCCCCCCCCCCCCCCTGATCCGCGGTGTTTCTACGACAAGACACACCGGAAGACGAGACGCTGCGTGCGTCGTTCTACTCCGAGCCAAGTCAATCCAAGAGCAAATCCAAGAGCGAGGGGCGGGGCGTACTTCTCCTCCGCGCGGGTCGAAAGAGCGGGAGTTTTAAATGTGGAGAGGTTCTGACTCCGACTAAATTATGTCCTGTGACGTGAATATTGCAATTTGTGAATATTGCTATATGCTATATTGCTATATGTGAATATTGCTTTGTGACATGGTTCTCACAATTATGCTGCTTAAAAAACACACTTTCTTTTTTCTTCGCAGTTACCCTTTAAGCGTTTTCTCTTGTGTGTCAGCATCCAGGCCTAAATTCTAGCCCCCGGTGTCCCCTTTAGATGTTTACTGTTTTCTGTCTTTCTTAGTCACGTGGTTTCATATCTGGTATGCTTGACGAAAAATAATAAAACATTACCATCTGAAATATGCGAGAATATATAGGTGAGGCAAAACAAGAATGTGTGACACTAAGGCATTTTCGTGCACACCTTGCCGTGGCGTGGGGAGATAAAAATGATGTTTTACCGCCTACCAGAACTGACCACATTCAAGATGGCTGCGCCCTTGTAGAAAATGTGTATAGACCTTCCCATCTAAGTAGTCATCTAACCGGTAGACTGAGGGCGCTGACACACGCGGCGCCATGTGGTGGCTTCAATTTGGTTGGTTTTGGTTTTGGCGGGCCCGCGGCTGTGTTATTTTGTTTTCGCTTAGTTTTGCGATGTAAATGTATCCCTTGTGGCACAAGCCCAATCATGCAGTGGTAAGGGGCCACCTTAAGAACTACGACGTAGATGTTGGCCTAGATTGTGGACGTTTTTACGAACACCTTCATCTGCTCGTGTTCTTTGTTCGGCCAGGTTCTGTGGCGAAACGACTGAAATGACGCCGGGGAGGATTACGGATGTCTACTGTCGTACTGGACGTGCCCGCTGTAACTAGTTTTTATCAAAATAAACTAATCGAGAGACTAATGCATGGGCGCACAGTGAAAAAGCAGGTCGACGACCGGACGAACATTGTGCTAAGTTGCAGGTAACATATGAAGTCGCAAGTCTAGTGCTCACTGTTTGGTTTTGGCGGACACCAACGTTTTGTGAAGATTGCCGACCGGGAAACCACCATGTAATGATGCATGGAATACAAGAAAAGAAGGGATATTTTCTTCATCAGTTTCTTTAAAGAAATTGAGTACTCCAGAGATGTTTTGATGGTCCATCCTAGGCCAGTGGGACATTTTTTCAACTATCAGAACTACTAAAGTATTCATTAGCAGCATTCACAATGTTTACCCTAAAAAAATATTTGTTATGCGGACATTTTCTCAGAGCGTATTAAGAGTGAGATAAGGGACAAACCCTTCAATTGTAGTCTGACGTCTGTCTTCTGTATAATTTGCGAAATAAAATTGAATGGTGCAAGTGAACTGGCCTCCAGGAAGCTTGGCTCAAGTCAAATGCCAGGCACCGCTTCATGGATTTGGGTAGACAGACATTTATTTGTTTGAACAGATACGCTTTTTAATTTAAGCGTCATCTAGAGTAAATCCGGCATCGACAACTTTGCACTCGAGTGATTTCAACGCAGACGGCTTCTTTTATGCGTCACATATATTGCATGCCTCAGGCGCCTTTGTCAGGCACTCACAAACTGTCTTTGACACGTTTTCCCTCGGGGAGGCCAACGCTTTCTAAGTAGATAAATTAATTGAAGTTGATATCTTACGAAAATTTAATGACTGCAAGCATGAGACCAAGCACAATGTATATTTCCTTTAAATTCATAAATAAAAATATCACGCGAATGTTTATACCGCAAACATAATTTCTGCATATAATAAAAAGCTACTGTTTTGAATTTGTTATAAAGGCAGAGCACGATGCCTTCAAGAAACCCACATAGCAACTACTTGTGTAGACTATATTTACCTCCATCTTTAAGATCAAATGCGAGATCATAAATATACCTTGCTCTTCTCATTGCGCAACTAACATTTAGCCACTATCACTTATGCAAATTTGCGCTATAATAAATAATTGGCCTCTCAACCCTTGTCTGCCTTAGAGACATCTACGTACTCAATGTGCGCCAGTGCTAACGTTGATTCCCTTCCTCACACGTACCCGGCACGCCGACGGTGTAAATATGCATAACCTGTTATAAAATAAAGTACAGAAGTTTCATACCATATGGAACAGCGCGAATTTTTACAAGGACAGAGGAAGGAACTGGACAGGACGAGCGCTGACTAACAACTGAAAGGTATATTATCAGGAAAGTTGTTAGTCAGCGATCGTCCTGTCAGGTTCCTTCCTCTGTTTTTGTAAGAATTCGCGCTGCTGCATTATGAATCCATACCAACTCACCCAGTTATCCTGTTTACAGAAGTTTGGCACATAATGATGGCATGTGCGGAGGTAGCAACAATAAATATCATAGGACACTTCATAAAGCAAGACAAAACATCCCGGTAAAACGTGACGTAAAAAACGAATACAGCGCCTTCGCCAAGACGCGGAGGGAAGAGAGGAGCGATGAGTAGAAGCCACCTTATGGCATCACGTAATATCAAGATGGCAGCGGCCATGCGACGAAGGGCGAAAAGGTCTAGAGCCCACTTACCTGATTTCGGCCAATCATTCGCGTCCTGAACTATACTCTGTTCACCCTTAAACTAAGACTAGAAGCTCCGCCTTCGGCGTGAGCTCTCTGCCCTTGCTAACACAAGTGTGAACGCGCAGGCACGCGCAACCACAGCACTGCGGAAGCCAGAGAGCTCGTGCTGAAGGTGTTGCTTCTAGTCTCAACTTAAGGGTGGACGAAGCATAAACTGAATATGCCAATTGTTGTCGAGCGAACGCGCGAGAGACGCGCCACGAGCGAGAGCAGTGCCACCATTCGCTTCTAAGACCTGCTCATTAAGGGTCGGTAAAATCGTGGAACACAAAGATTCTTTGCATTATGACGCATCGGGGGGAGTGGCCGAAAGTACGCCGCAAACTTGTGTTTTCTCACAAACCCGAAATTCGTTTATCTTCGTGGCGTTTTTTATTGAAGGAGCGAAAAATCTTTAGCAGCTCCCTAGGAGAGGACGACGAAGTGATCTCGGAGTGTGGTTTCCCCACTTCGAGCTCCGCGAGAATTCCTTGAAATTCTGACCTAAATATCGAATCCACCCTAACTTTACACTGAAGACCTTACGTGCACACCACCCGTAAGACTGCCGTTGAAATTCCGGCGAAAAAAGTGAGTCTCCTTGATTATTCGGTCACTTTCCGCCCAGACCACGCAGTCCGCCGCTAAGACTACTTTGGAGCACAGGCCCTCACTGGCGCAGCGCGCGTTGCGCGCCGAGTTCGCCAGCGTAGCTCACCGCTAGGCACTCAGAAGCCCTCCAACTCAGGCTCAATCGACGACGCTCGCCGATCGGAACCCCTTGAATTTACCCCGACCAACGTTTTTCTGCCGTGATGGCTTACTTCGCAAACGAGCACTCCCAAGCCTCGTGGAGCAGTCGCCTGCCCACCATGGCTGATTTACGCGACACCACGCCCTGGAGGAGAACGTCCCATCAGCCCAGAAATAATTAAAGCAATACGAGACCATTATAATTAAACCACAGACCGGATTTGACCTCCGTCAAGTACCCCAGACCGAACTCGACTTAGCCGTTATCACGACCCCTGTTGAGGAAAGAACCCGAGCGCGTCCGTTTCGTTGGTGGCCGTTTTATTCTCTCGTGCTCCGATCGTCTCGCGCTTCTGCGCTCCATTGCCTCTTTTTCCTCCTGATCTACCAGATCGTATAATCTACAACAACTTCCCGCGCCGACCTGGAGATGAGACCATGCATTCCCATAACGCGAGATCAGGAAGTTTAAGATGGTACAGAGCAGCGCAGAAAACACGAACTCATGAAAGTCAATGGGGAATACAGAAATACACAAAACAAGTTGCATAAACACACTGCCAATTCCCCACACAGTTTCAGTGAAGTCATGGCAACGCAATGCTTGTAGTAAACAAGGGGTTCGATGATCGTTCTGTGCCAATTCTTAGTTTGATATGTTGCCTTCAAGAAGGAGAAGACCTTGCATAGGGCGCCGAATTTCTTGTCCGCTTGCAAGGCGAACAGCGCAGACTCTTGGTATGCCGTCTCTTCCAGCAAATGTTTCTGTGATTCTTCCAAGTTTCCATAGGAGCGGTGGAGTGTCGTCCTTTACGATAACAATGTCTCCCGGTTACGTCCTGCGGACGCCCTCAAAGCCGACGCCGACGTCGAACGAGGCCTGGGCTTTTGCAACGAACCCGGCGCGTTCCTGGGCTCCTGCTCGAAGTCGAACTCCTCTGGATCACTCCTAGACCTTCCGCGACGCCTGCGGTAGTACCTCCTGTAAAATCGTCGATATGGCTTTCGCTGGACTCGGGTGTCCCCGTATTCGTCCTCCTCTTCAAACTGGAAGTGGAGTCTCATGTCTTCGGCGGGTAGCGAGCTCCTGGTCATACCTCTGTAACGGCGGTAGTAGCGGTGTAAACAGGGTCTCCCAGGCTGCAGCCATTGCGGCGGTGGCGGTTGCGGCCGCGGCGAGTCCGGCACGAGCACAACGTTATGGAAGGCGTCCGAGTCCTGCACACCGTGGTGCGGGTTTGGCATCGGTCGGTGTTGACTCCGTCTCGGAGACCAGCGACCTCTGAAGCGTCTTCTGTCCATGGCATAAGGGAGGTACTGCACGGGCTCGCCGTCGGGACCTCTCACATTGGCGGCCTCGCGTCCCTTCTTGCCTACGACGACGTCAAACTCGACGGTCTCGCCCTCGTAAACGATACGCGCGAGCTTCTGCGGGTGGTTCCGCGTGATGGCGGTCTGGTGGACGAAGATGTCTTCCCGCGTGTCGTTGCGGTTGATGAAGCCGTAGCCATCCTTTACGTTGAACCACTGGACGGTGCCCAGCACCCGCTCGGCGAGCACGGGTTTCTTCGTGGTCATTTGCATGACGCCAGTGTCGGCGGTGGGCGCTTTTTGGCGTTGCCCAGTAACACTCGCTGAAGGGTGAAAGATGGCTTGAGAGTACGTTCCTTGAACCATCCAGCCAAATATGGTTTTTACGGCGGTGAGGTCGTCAGTCATGCGCTTGATCCGTCCCGTGACGACTTGCCAGTAGAAGTCTGAGCCTATGAGAACGCCGACATCGTTGTCCACTCTGCCTTGAGCCCCAGCAGGGATGAAATCTGCGGCGTCAAGTCCGCTGGAATGAAGTTGCCTCAGTAACTTTTCATCTAGCTGCTGGTGTGATACTGTGCACAGGTCTGGGACTTCCAGTGCTTCAAGTGATGTCTTCTGGTTGCCTTGATGGCTATGGAGGGTCACAACCACTCGTCTACAGGATCTTTTGGTGGCTGTGTTTCCAAATGTGTATATAGTAAGCTCCTCCTGGCCAACGACTTCACAGCCCAGTTTTTCAGAAATGTCCTGCCGGATAAACGTGCGCTGACTGCCACTGTCCAGTAACAGCCTCAGTAGGAGGTGTTTCGGTGTCCCTAGTGCCCACGTTCTAGCAGTTTGCAGCAAGACAGTAGAAGAGCGGAAATTGGTGGTTGGGGCGCTCACGACAGTTGCGGTACCTTCACGAAGTCCTCCTGGGTCTGGGTTGTCCGATGCGGCTGATGTGGGACGTGATAGATCGCAGAGTATAGTCACGTGGTGACCTCCGCAAGTGGCGCATGTCAAGTTCCTGCACGAACGGCAAACACGAGCGATGTGATTTCGCTTGCCACATTTGAAGCAGCAACGTGCTCGCGCAAGCTTGGTTCGTTTTTCTTGTGTTGAAAGTCTAGCCTGGCAGTTTTGCACCTCGTGCTGGGTGGTATCACACAAAGGGCACATGGCCGCTCGGTAGCCAATAGCCTCAGTCGAGAGCGCGAGGGCTGAAGGGTGGCCCGCCTGTACGGATTCTTGACGTGGTATCGGCGATGACCCATACCGGGGAGAGTGACTTGCGTGTTCCATTTGGACATCTTCTCGAATCTCCACTTGAGTCTGTAGAAATAACATGATGACACGGACCTGCTCTTCCGGGCGCGTGTCAGGTGTGTCGGCTGATGGTGTTAGTGCTGCTTCCCTTAACTTCTGTCGGTATAGTATAGACCCTTTTCATGGCAAACGCCACCAGGAGTTGTTCTAGTCTTTGACGTCCCAGAGAACTTCCGGTTCATAAAAAGTATGAACAAAGCCCACCCTAACACCGCTGTTTGAAGTGTTGATGAAACGTTTAACCACCAATTCTCCAGGTGAACGCCAAAAGAACGCAGAACCCCCAGATATGATCAATATTTTCGAATACTCTTGTAAACCAACTTGCCTCCTCCAAGACGTTAAATTGACCAGCCGAGGGCCCTCGTTAAATCTCCAACTTTGATGTGCGTGTAGCGTTTATGCTTTCTAGCACTGGCGACATAGGCAAGCTCGACATACTTTCAAAGACGGAGCGACCGGAAGTTGCTTGGGACGCAGGAGGCAGTTCATGTTTGTAAACATGAAAAGGGTCTATAGGGAGTATTCACTGGCGGCCATATCTGTGTGCGCGACTGCTGAGCGCGTGCTGACGGCGAGCTTCCGCAGTCCTTTTGGAGCGTGCATTTAGCACCATCGAGGTTGCCGGTCTTAGCAGGCTACTAATGTGAGGTCGTTCTGGGCATGCGCTCTAAACATCGCCCTCAAATATGGCGTCCAGTGAATACCTCCTATAGCCTGGGGGGCTATGTTGCGCTTTTTGGACTCCCAGGAGACTTGGAAGAGGGAAGTGACGTCAACGACTAGAGAAACGCAGATTGGATGTTGACAGAAGAAAACAAAATCAACATCCAATCTGCATTTGCTGCGTTGTTGACGTCACTTCCCTCTCCCTAGTCTCCTGGGAGTCCAAAAAGCGCAACATAGCCCCCCAGGTCAGCAGGAAGGCACCGCATGAGAACACGATGCAGGACGACAGCGTAGTTACTAGGCGGGACATCCAGCCCTTGAAGAGATGTTGTTCGGAAGCGTATCGCATCGTAGAGTTTACGAAGCTGTGCAGCGTTGGTTTAACTGTTGACCGCAGGCAAGCTCAGAAGCCGATCAATGTGATCATCAATTAGGATGTCCCGTCGTCCAAATCGGTCTTGTAGCGTCTGTACCGCGAGGTCATAATTTTGTTCTGAGAGTCGGATTCCTTCCACGGCTCGCTTCGCGTCATCTGTGAGGTACGTGATAAGGTATTTAAACTTCTCGATTGGCGGGAGTTCGGAATTGGTATGGATCGTACAATTGAAATGATCCCAGAACCCCTGCCAATCGCGACGGCTGCCGGCAAAATTCGGTACCTGCAGTTTCGGTAGGGCGACCGTCCGGTGGTTCCTTGAGGTCGGAGTTGGGGGAGGACCGCCAGACTGAGTTCTGTCGAGAGGAACGTTGGGCATGCTATTCGTAGGTTGTGGCACGGAGACTCGAGAGTCGAGGGCGTGTCGGACGCGCGTGAGGCTGTGACTGATGCGAAGACGGTACTCTTCTGCACCCTCCACTTCGTCCTCCAAGGCGTCGTCCGTGATGGCCGCGAGGATGTCGCTGTCGAGGTCTTTGAGTGCGGCTTGTTTTTGCGTGAGGTACTCAAGTGGGATTCGCAGTTGGACTTCAGTGGAATCCGGGTTCTCGAGGAGAGCGTCGATTTGGGCGAGAGTGCGAGAGACGGCGGAGCGGACAACGCCACGGGTTCTGCGGAGGCGGTCCATGGCTTCTCAAGGGGTTTCGGCACCAAATTATGTTGAGGAAAGAACCCGAGCGCGTCCGTTTCGTTGGTGGCCGTTTTATTCTCTCGTGCTCCGATCGTCTCGTGCTTCTGCGCTCCAGTGCCTCTTTTTCCTCCTGATCTACCAGATCGTATAATCTACAACAACTCCTAAGCTCATCGCAGCCGAGCGCGGAGAAACCTACATCAAAGTCAGAAATCAACAAAACTTCATCGCCGTGGACGCATAAAAACAGAGTGCCCGGGACAAGCTCCTACTGATTGAATCGCTCCCTATACAAGGCAGAGACCACGCCACCCGCACCTACTTGGCCATGAACAGGGACCATGCCCGCGGTGTAGTACTTGGTGTTTAGGGATGGTCGTAAGAGCGGCTACTTGAGAACATCGGATGCAACGGAAGAAAACCCATATACGCCCATACCATCGGTGACAGCAAGACCACTCTACTTACCTTGAAAGGACTCTAACCCTCGAAAAACGTCATTATAAACTGGGTAGTTACATGCGTGCACCCCTATAGGCCTCGAAGCCTAATATGCGGCACGTGTTTGAACATCGGACACAAATCCGATGTCTGCCCGCAGAAGAACCACCTGAAGTGCTGCCATAAATGCAGCAAGGAATTTCCACCCGACTCCGAAATTAACGGGAACCACCAATGCAAACCATACTGCAAGAACTGCGACGAGGACCATTCTCCACTTGACCCCCTTTGCCCGGCCCGGGTCAACGCCGACGAACAACACAACCAAGGTATCTTATACCGCAAGAAAAGACAACTACTTGACACAACGCCGATGCCCCGACGCCCAAAAGCAAGAGCACCTCCCCAATCGCGCCACTACCTAGAAATATCCAGCCGGTATTAAGTACTGGAAGACGAATACCTGATGCTACCGCTAAAAAGCACCAAACCAACCCCCTCGGCACCGACCGCAACGCAGGCCAGGCCAGGCCCAGAAGACCACCTACCCAGAAGCCGACCCACACACCGGGGACAAACTTCCAAGAACCAACAGACGCCCCAGGGCCCGGGCCAGGAGCCTGAGTTTGCCGAGGAGGAGGGACCCATTCCTCCCTCTTCAAGACGACCCCAAAAGCACGTTTGCCAGAACACCGTCGTACCGGGAAGCCGTTATCAAAGCACGCAAGAACCCCACAATTTGCAATGAAGCCCGAGCGATCGCTATGGGGATCCAACGCAGTCACACAGGCCCCGAACCTCTAATAGCGCCACCATCACAAAACGAACATCACTCCATGAATCAGGAGAGCATGGAGGAAGCGGACTTGGTAACGACGCCGTCACAACCCCAGCCTGCTACAGAGATAACCCTAACTGCACTTGCGCAAATGGTGCACCAACTAACAATTCAAAATCGACAAATACAACATCAAATCAACCAAATGAAAACGACGATTAATCTTCTTATGAGCCGCAAAAGAGGCTTCCAAGACCAAGAGCCACAAGAAGAAGCAAAGTGCATATCCAAGAAACCACTACCACACAAGAACGAGGATATGAATAAAACAACACAAAGCAACCATAGCACCACAATATGGCAATTGAACTGTAGAGGCCTCCGAAGAAAAAAAGCCGAACTCGCTCTGCGCATACAACAGGCACAACCCAAACCCGACATTATCCTCATACAGGAAGCCAACAGAGACCTCAACATCCCAGGTTACCAAAAGTTCACTCAACCCAGCATCGGCGTCACACCTAGGAAAAACAAAAAGCTACAACCGCCCAACACAGTTATTGCCCCAATAACCATGACAGCTACCTACGTAGCAAAGCACATTCCATCCAACCAAATCAACACCGACCACCTCAACGATCAAAACCAAGAAATCGTAGCATCGAGTGTCAACCACCAAACCAATTCCAACCAATTACATTATTCAACGTATATTGGCGACCAAATAACAAGATCGCGAAAGCGCTGTGGATCCGAGACCTGGCTCAAAAAAAAACAGAAGGTTATCGAGTCATTATAGCAGGTGACTTCAAAAGTCACCATCCACTCTGGTGATACGAGAACACAAATCACAACGGCAACACATTACACAATCAAACAGCACAACACAAATTCCACCTCATCAACAGTGTCACTGCCACTACAAGAATCGGCAACAGCTGTTGAGAAAGACACCAGCCAAGACCTCTGCTGGTCGAACAACCCCACCGGCGTAACCTTGTCATATACTGAAGAAACCCTAGGTACATCCTCCAAATCGAGGTCACCCAACCCACGACCAATCGCAAGAAGTCTGACAAATCCAAGCAAAACCTTCCCAAAGTGATCATCACCAAATGGGAGAAAGTACGAAGTGACTTAGAACAAATGGAACCCCCCGACAACTTTAGCGCGTGGGTCAAGGACATTGCAGAAAGCATAAAAAAACACACTGCCACACCTACCAAGACAGAGGAGTCACCCAGCGTAGATAGACATTTACTCAATCTATGGGACACCAGACACAAGCTGGTTAAGAAATGGAAAACAAAAAACAAATCGAAACCTCAAGAAGGTCATTCAGAAGGTCACCGAGGAAGCTCAAGATTACACCCAGAAAATCGCCGACGACCAGTGGATTGAACTATGTAACGGATTCAACCGCCAACTCCACACCACCAGAGTCTGGAACACACTGAACACACTGCTCGACAAAAAGAAGCCAAAACACTCATTAGAAAAAAATCAAACTTAAACAGGGCTAAAAAAATGAAGAGTTGGCGACGAAACTCCACACACTCTTCTGCCCCTATTCTATACCATACAACCCGGGACCAGGTCAGACCGCCCTCACTGATGACAAACGAATAACCGAAACTCGGGAAGGATCAGACAGTCCTTTTAGCATAAACGAGCTGCTGACAGCCCTCTACTCCATCAAACGGAACACCACCCCCGGACCAGACAGCATAAGGTATTCGATGCTTAAGAACTTGCCTAAAAACCTACATCGATGCCCTCGTTAATCAAATTTTCAAGCCTGAGAAAGCGGCAACATTCCTCATGAATAGAAGACCGCTGAAGACATCCCCATCCCCAAACCAGGCAAGCCACCCATTGAAATCACGAACCTAAGGCCCATCTCTCTCACATCTTGCGTCGGAAAACTCATGGAAAAAATGGTCCTCCCACGACTGGAGTGGCACCTGCACAACCAGGAAACCTTCCACCAGACCATGACCGGATTCCGTAGACACGTGCCTACACAAGACACGATGCTACGAATCAAAAAAGACGTCTACGACTATCCAAGCACAGCTCAAACTCGCACGATAATTGACATAGACATCCTTAAAGCATTTGACAACGTCAGTCACCAAGCCATTTTTGACAAAATCGCTGAAATGAGCCCAGGCAAACGATTAAAAGCCTACATCAGAAGCTTTCTTTCCAACACATCATACGGATCAAAATTGGAGAATATAAAAGTGAAGCTAAAGTAATTACCACCGGGGTACCACAAGGCGCCATGCTATCACCCACGCTTTTCAACATGCCATGAAAGACCTACCTCAAAAACGTCACAATATCACGGACCTCCAATCAGCAGTATATGCAGATGACATCAATCTATCGTGCTGCAGCGGCTCCCCAGCACAACAAGAACATACATTACAAGAGGGCCTAGACGTTGTCCATAACTACATGCATACATTGGGACTGTCCTGCGCCCCAGAGAAAACCGAGTATGTCGTGGTCCTCAACTCCAACCAACCACAAGCAGAGAAAACCCGCGACATCATCCAACTGAATCACTCAGGACTCGCCATCCCAAGAAGAAACAAAATCAGAATATTAGGATTTTGGCTGGACCGGAATGGCAAAGCCAACGATGGGGTTCACAAAACTCTAGTACAGATACACCAGATTACATATATGATCACCAGAGTCACACGCAAAATCAAGGCACGCCCTAAAGACCACAAAATCAAGAAAATCATAGAAGCCTTCATTATCTCCAAAGGAATGTATAGACTTCCATACTACTCCCTCACTAAAACGCAGCTCTCAAAAATAGAAATAAGCATACGTAAGGCCATCAGGATCGCCTTAGGCGTTCTAAAATTTACCCCCTTCACCTTCTACAAGCCACAGGACTAATGAACACGCTAGAAGAGAAGACGGAAATCCATAAAGCACGGCAGGAAACTCCTTCAGACACTGGGATATGACATCACCTCACTCCCCTCTATCCTGCCAAAACCACCCCCGTGGGACATCATACCAAACATCATGGTCAGACTCATTCCCAAAAACATGAACACGGAGCGCCACCAAGAACGAAGTCAAGGGAGGGCCCATATGCTCTCAAAACGACCAGAACCCACCAACTGCATCTACACCGATGCCGTCTACTTACACCACACTCCAGAAGGTGCGACGGCCACAGCCGGCCCTACGAAGATAACAAAACGAAAACACCATGAGGCCCGTCACCCACTAGCTTGGAAGTGCAAGCCATCGCGGAGGCCATTCAAGAAAACGCCCAGCTACAAAGCATCACAATCCGCTCTGACAGCCAGGGCGCCCTGAGAAGATTCAAAGAAAGCAAGGCACCACCTCATATAAAGACTAACCTCACCAAGAACATGAAAGACCACCCAGACCTCCGAGTCATTTTCGAATGGGTTCCAGGCCACACAGGAATCGAAGGCAACGAGCTGGCCCATCAGCTCGCCCGTAAAGCCATTACTGAACCGGGACCTTCTACTCCTTGGCCACAAACATACGACCCTTACGAACACAGGAAGACACTTCACACCAAAAAAACTAACACACTGTTGGAATGAAAACAGGACCACTCTCCTATCCCCCTCACAATTTCTGAACCGACTGTACTCTACACAGATACGAAGAGCCCAGACTCGCACCCTCCTCACACCGCACATAACGCATCATTTGTTGGGAGGCGAAGGTCAACCGAAGTGCGCAAAGTGCCACCGAAACCCTTACAATAAACATATCCTTTGGGACCGCCCTCACAACCAACAAGCACTACAAGAAACTCTCAACACAATACCGAAAATACTTCACCCGAGCAGCTGAGAGGAATGGATCGCTCCCCCACCTACACACAGCACTCTACTCTGGAGTTTGCTTTTAAAGCATATAGCAAAATGAATAAACAATAAATGTTTATTCTCTCTCTCTCCCTCTTCCTAGGTGCCTAACAAGATCAGCACGAGAGAGCACGCGGAGACGACCGTGGTTCATACGTGTGACGTCACGACAAAGATTATCAGCTGCAACCTACATGTTTGGTGGTCTCTGTCATTCTTAAATCAACACCGTCGAAGTTTACAGCCTGATATTGTTCTCATATCCGTCGATAATGCAAAATTTACTGCAAAGCATCCCTGCCGTTCCTTTCCTTTCTCTCGGCCTTTTGGATATGGTCACAGTGTAGCCCGACGTGGCTAGGTCAGTGGCTAGATAGAGAGGAACATCGTGTGCATGGTTCTATATTCTATGTCTAAACAGTGACTATCCCCATTTAAGCAACACAGGCAATTGGGACGCGACGTTAAAGAGTTTGTGCAGGGACTCGATCACACAAAATACATCAATTTAGACAAAAAAAAAAAAAAAACACCACAAAGACCGGAGAAGAAAGGATTTGTTATCAAGACAATGTAAGACGGCCGAATAATATGGAGAATTTCTAATTCCTGGAAGAACGTGTTCAAAATACCTTCTTATTTTCATTGTTATTTATTGACTCACTCTCGAAAATGCACAGTTCTTGAGAAAAGTGAGCATTTAGTTGGAGTAATTAAACTCTAATAAAAAACAGTGGGTGGGATTTCTCAGCGACTTTACTCTCAATGACTTGGTATTTTACGGGAAACAGCCAAACAAAAATAACTGTTCGATTCTTTATGGTCTTGTGGATCCGTGAAACCAATAGAAAACAAAATGCGAGCTCAAATGGTCTTCAGCGCAGTGCCTAGGCGAATTGCGTGGAGCAACATTAAAATTATTTATTAAACAGATTCATGTTTATCTGATGAGATGAAGAAAAAAAAAACCCTACAATTGGGGAGGACAGAATACAGACATAATTATTTACACAAGTTATCAACTTAAAGGTTCTTTAGAGCACGAACATCGCCTTCCTTCGTCGTGCTCCCTGCGCGTAGCGGTCTACCACCTTCTCTTGGTCGACGTTCACATCTCGGTGGACGTGAAGGAGGGCAAGACCGTTGAGTCGCTTTTCGCCACACCGCGATCGAATCCAAGTTTTAATTCGACGAAGGGTGGAAAAGGACCGCTCAGCCGTCGCAACACTAACTGGCAGTGTGGCGAGAACGCGCAGCAGAGTCCTGATGTTGGGGTAGAGCTCTGGCTCCGACTCTTGAAGTGTCTCCACAGCTGTCGATGGAAGAGGCCCCTTCTCTTGTTCGCGTCTCCATTTCGCCGCCCACAGTGAAAATTCGGCTCTGATGATGGTCTGCAAAGCTACATCTCCCATTCCGAGGAGCACGCCGTATTTTGCTGCCAGGATACTGAGCTTTCCTGGAGCTCCCTTCTCATTCACATGGCGAGGCAAAAGTGTGTTGAGGCTGTACACTTCCAGCACCTCTTCCGGAAAACGCTGCTTAAGATCTTCTACGACAGATTCCACAAGAGGAATGTATACATGTGCGCGGAAGTATGGCTCGGCTGTCTGTGGAGGCAATTTTGCGCAGTTCATTTGTCGTTGGACTTGACGAGGCACATCTAGTTGGGCTCCCATATTCTCGGCAATTTCTTCTGCATGCGCGAAAATTTCTTTGAAAGTCTTCTCGACGTTTAATGGGTTCCGCTTTTCGCTCAGGACGACGATTGTGTCTTTCACGATGTCCGAGGCACTGTTCATTTCCAGATCCGGCTTTTGGAGCAACCGACATAGGGGAAGCGTGACTGAGAGTACATCATAGAGAGCTAGGGTTGCGATTACAAATTCGGCATCCAGGATTGATGTAAGCAGTGATCTCGCCTTGGCAGCCGAGCTTCGTTCTCGCCACTGCGAAACCGTTTCCAACGCCTTTGCGATGCTTCCCAGGCTCTCTCTAAACTGCAAAACAGCGTCGTGACGTTCAACCCAACGTGTGTCGCATAACTTGGTCAGCTGTTTGCCAAGCTGGAGTTTCAAAACGGCATTACGCTTGGGCGAGGCCGTAAAAAACGCAATGACTTCCCGCATTGTCCCGGTGGTGTTTCGGACACTTTGCACAGTTGATGTTTTGGATATAGAAAGGTTCAAGCTGTGGTTGAAGCAGGGGCATCGAACTGCATGCACGGCTACTTTTTGAATTTCCTGAATGGCACCGCAGAGCTCGGAGGTCATTACTGAGCATCCGTCTGTTGCAATGCCTACACAGCCTTTGGGGTCGAGAGACAATGACCTCAGTAGACTTAGCACGATTTTTCCGAGCTTGGTACCAGTCAGTGTTGGCTCCAGTGCGTCGTCTTCGTCTTGCTCTTCCTCGTCGGACCCGCTGTCAGACATGGACGAATTCTGATTCTGATTTGAATCTTGAGGCTTGAGTTCTCGAGGATCTAAGAAACCCACAAAATCTTCTCTGATCTTTAAATCATGTTCATACCTCAAAACAAGAGATAGCTGAGACTTGTGAGCCACGTCGGTTGTCTCGTCGAACATAATGCCATAATATTTGCTCTGTCGAACTCGTGCCAAGATCACGGACAGAACTTCGTCTCCGCAACATTCAATAAGGGCATTTTGAGTTGTTTTGCTTGTGAACATCTTCCTTCCTGTGGCTGTGGAGAGATGTTTTTCGCTCGAGAGAACTCGCCCTGCCTCGTGACCTTGCAGCGCTCCCGATAGACCGGTTCTTCCCACCCTCCCGCTTCGGGAGAACGTAGCCAAGGAGAGGGGAACGCCCGTCGCCCAAGACGGGAAGCAAAAATAAACCAGTTGAGTTTTGGTATGCGCGCCTCGCTATCGCCATCTGAACAGCACCTTGTTATGACCCGTCCCATCTCCATGTGTGTGTGAGTGCGTGAGAAGCTTACCGAAGTATTTTCCTAGTCGTTAGGACCACTTTGGGGGAAGGATTAGCCCAGGCTTAGCCGAACGCTCGGGGCGTTGCCAGTCTGGCTGGCGTCAGTCGCTTCCGGGGAAGCGCCGCTCAAGGACTCCCCTCCCTCACGTCACGTGTCAACCCTTCGGACTTCTACCTGCGGCTGGCGCCGAGGCGGCGGAACGCGACAGTGTGTGTTCCGAGCTTTCCCGATTCTTCTCTGCCACGGTGGTGGGAGGGGGGATTAAACGGCGCCGGCTGTCTGCGGGGGAACAATCCAGGGATCGTTCATCAGCCAATTCGAAGACCTTGGAACTGTTTCCCACCCCCTTCGTAGGATTCCAGAGTGGGGGATAATCGTCGTCTCGCCTTTCCCAAACGTTAAGCTCCCCTTGAGGGAGAGCTCCGCTGGTCCGACTGCCCTCGGTCGCTTCAGGAAAAGCACCGCCCACGGAATCCTCCTCTCCCTCGCGTGTCCACAAAAATCCCGACCGTTCGAGAGACGGTCGTCTTCGGTCACATATTTCGCTATGAAATAAACCTGTTAAGTTTTCCCGACTGAGTGGTTCGGGCGTTGTTCGTGAGAAAGGTTGGACGCCAGCGAGATTACCATGCTCCCCGAGAGACAAGGCTGGGCGTCGACACCTAACAACCTCCCCTCCACCCCCTTAGCCGAGTCTTGCGGTCATAGTGGACTTTTCCCGCCTCTCTTCGCCTTTCAACCAGTGGTGCCAATTCAGCGGCACAGGATGGCTCCACAGAGAGACGGAAGGAGCAGGGAGCCTCGATACCAAAGCCGCCGCCTCCGTACAGGGTGGAGAGACGCTTTGGACGAGCCCGCGCCGCAAAGCTGCTATCTTAGGTTCTGAACTTTAAACAAGTACCGCTTTCCCTTCGCAGGTACATTTCGCGTCTGGTAAACTTGTCCACTCATCTCTCTCCATTTTTTTTATTAAATAACAAAGACGTTGCCAAGGAAAAACAGATGGCCGAATCTACTGTCCTGCGTCGACAGCACAAATTTAGTTTGCTGACCAAATAATCACTACACCAAAACCAAATATTAAAAAAAAAAATTCAGAATTATTTTTATTTTTAACGTCTCGGGGGGGGGCGGCCGCCCCCCCCCACCCCCCCCCCCTAAATCCGCCCCTGCCTCACACCGCACATAACGCATCATATGTTGGGAGGCGAAGGTCAACCGAAGTGCGCAAAGTGCCACCGAAACCCTTACAATAAACATATCCTTTGGGACCGCCCTCACAACCAACAAGCACTACAAGAAACTCTCAACACAATACCGAAAATACTTCACCCGAGCAGCTGAGATGAATGGATCGCTCCCCCACCTACACACAGCACTCTACTCTGGAGTTTGCTTTTAAAGCATATAGCAAAATGAATAAACAATAAATGTTTATTCTCTCTCTCTCCCTCTTCCTAGGTGCCTAACAAGATCAGCACGAAGAGCACGCGGAGACGACCGTGGTTCATACGTGTGACGTCACGACAAAGATTATCAGCTGCAACCAACATGTTTGGTGGTCTCTGTCATTCTTAAATCAACACCGTCGAAGTTTACAGCCTGATATTGTTCTCATATCCGGCGATAAAGCAAAATTTACTGCAAAGCATCCCTGCCGTTCCTTCCCTTTCTCTCGGCCTTTTGGATATGGTCACAGTATAGCCCGACGTGGCTAGGTCAGTGGCTCTAGTCGGAACCAGCCGAGCAGCATTGTTCGCCTTCGGGTGGATTTTGCCTCAGGGCAGAGTTCCTCCCATCGGCGGGATAATATCATTTCGATGCTTTTAGGGGCGATGCTCCTTAGGGGCTAGCCATGTCCGTCCGCCGTCCGCCGTCCGCCGTAGGCCCGGCGTCGGGTGCTCGTGCTTCTGCTCGTGAGATCACGTGCTCACGAGCACGTGAGCACGCTCACGTGCTTGTGTAGGGAAAAAAAATTGGAAAAAAAGATGAAAAAAATTATAAAAAAGAAAAAGAAGAAAAAAAAAAGAGTAGGGGGTTCTGAGATGCCATCCCATCTGTCTGCTTAAAAAAAGACAAAGAAGAAAACCACACTTTCTCCTACTGACATGAATGAAAAGGCTCGGCATGCTGCGGCTCGGCGTCTACGCAGACAAGCACCACCAGAGCTTCGCCCCAAGTAACATCATTCACCACGTGGAGATGTGGTCAATTTTTTGGATGTACCGGGTGGCTCAAGGAGACGGCAGGCTCTTTAAATCGACCGCAAAATTCGGTTTCTTAACCTATCGCGCTACGACTTTGTGCAGCGCTGCCCACAGATGGTGCTTTTTTTTTTTTTTGTAAAATTTGCGAAGAGCAAACTTACCTGAGGAAAAAGTAAAGAAAGAAAAAGGCTTAGCTCCTATGGAAACGCAGCGACGCCACCGGTCTTCAAAGAGCACGGCGCCGTTTCGCACGGGACACAAGAGATGGCGCAACGAACGCCGCCAACGAACGAGGCATACGGCGTCGAGAGCCAGCGTCTTTAGCCGACAATCTTTCGACTCAAAAGCAGCGCGCGTTCCGCAGGCGGCGACATTCGCAGAAACAATGGACCTTTTTCACATACCGACGGCACCAGCGGTGGCTGCACGAACGAAAAATCAAGAAAATCCTAGAAGCCTTCATTATCTCCAAAGGAATGTATAGACTTCCATACTACTCCCTCACTAAAACGCAGCTCTCAAAAATAGAAATAAGCATACGTAAGGCCATCAGGATCGCCTTAGGCGTTCCAAAATTTACCCCCCTTCACCTTCTACAAGCCACAGGACTAATGAACACGCTAGAAGAGAAGACGGAAATCCATAAAGCACGGCAGGAAACTCCTTCAGACACTGGGATATGACATCACCTCACTCCCCTCTATCCTGCCAAAACCACCCCCGTGGGACATCATACCAAACATCATGGTCAGACTCATTCCCAAAAACATGAACACGGAGCGCCACCAAGAACGAAGTCAAGGGAGGGCCCATATGCTCTCAAAACGACCAGAACCCACCAACTGCATCTACACCGATGCCGTCTACTTACACCACACTCCAGAAGGTGCGACGGCCACAGCCGGCCCTACGAAGATAACAAAACGAAAACACCGTGAGGCCCGTCACCCACTAGCTTGGAAGTGCAAGCCATCGCGGAGGCCATTCAAGAAAACGCCCAGCTACAAAGCATCACAATCCGCTCTGACAGCCAGGGCGCCCTGAGAAGATTCAAAGAAAGCAAGGCACCACCTCATATAAAGACTAACCTCACCAAGAACATGAAAGACCACCCAGACCTCCGAGTCACTTTCGAATGGGTTCCAGGCCACACAGGAATCGAAGGCAACGAGCTGGCCCATCAGCTCGCCCGTGAAGCCATTACTGAACCGGGACCTTCTACTCCTTGGCCACAAAGACACGACCCTTACGAACACAGGAAGACACTTCACACCAAAAAAAGTAACACACTGTTGGAATGAAAACAGGACCACTCTCCTATCCCCCTCACAATTTCTGAACCGACTGTACTCTACACAGATACGAAGAGCCCAGACTCGCACCCTCCTCACACCGCACATAACGCATCATTTGTTGGGAGGCGAAGGTCAACCGAAGTGCGCAAAGTGCCACCGAAACCCTTACAATAAACATATCCTTTGGGACCGCCCTCACAACCAACAAGCACTACAAGAAACTCTCAACACAATACCGAAAATACTTCACCCGAGCAGCTGAGAGGAATGGATCGCTCCCCCACCTACACACAGCACTCTACTCTGGAGTTTGCTTTTAAAGCATATAGCAAAATGAATAAACAATAAATGTTTATTCTCTCTCTCTCCCTCTTCCTAGGTGCCTAACAAGATCAGCACGAGAGAGCACGCGGAGACGACCGTGGTTCATACGTGTGACGTCACGACAAAGATTATCAGCTGCAACCAACATGTTTGGTGGTCTCTGTCATTCTAAAATCAACACCGTCGAAGTTTACAGCCTGATATTGTTCTGATATCCGGTGATAAAGCAAAATTTACTGCAAAGCATCCCTGCCGTTCCTTTCCTTTCTCTCGGCCTTTTGGATATGGTCACAGTGTAGCCCGACGTGGCTAGGTCAGTGGCTCTAGTCGGAACCAGCCGAGCAGCATTGTTCGCCTTAGGGTGGATTTTGCCTCAGGGCAGAGTTCCTCCCATCGGCGGGATAATATCATTTTGATGCTTTTAGGGGCGATGCTCCTTAGGGGCTAGCCATGTCCGTCCGCCGTCCGCCGTCCGCCGTAGGCCCGGCGTCGGGTGCTCGTGCTTCTGCTCGTGAGATCACGTGCTCACGAGCACGTGAGCACATGCTCACGTGCTTGTGTAGGGAAAAAAAAATTGGACAAAAAAGATGAAAAGAATTATAAAAAAGAAAAAGAAGAAAAAAAAGAGTAGGGGGTTCTGAGATGCCATCCCATCTGTCTGCTTAAAAAAAGACAAAGAAGAAAACCACACTTTCTCCTACTGACATGAATGAAAAGGCTCGGCATGCTGCGGCTCGGCGTCTACGCAGACAAGCACCACCAGAGCTTCGCCCCAAGTAACATCATTCACCACGTGGAGATGTGGTCAATTTTTTGGATGTACCGGGTGGCTCAAGGAGACGGCAGGCTCTTTAAATCGACCGCAAAATTCGGTTTCTTAACCTATCGCGCTACGACTTTGTGCAGCGCTGCCCACAGATGGTGCATTTTTTTTTGTAAAATTTGCAAAGAGCAAACTTACCTGAGGAAAAAGTAAAGAAAGAAAAAGGCTTAGCTCCTATGGAAACGCAGCGACGCCACCGGTCTTCAAAGAGCACGGCGCCGTTTCGCACGGGACACAAGAGATGGCGCAACGAACGCCGCCAACGAACGAGCATACGGCGTCGAGAGCCAGCGTCTTTAGCAGAAAATCTTTTCGACTCAAAAGCAGCGCGCGTTCCGCAGGCGGCGACAGTCGCAGAAACAATTACAGGCGCGGTAACAACAAGCAACTGCAGTTCCTTGTCTGCTAAATACGCCGGCTCTCGGCGTCGTCTGCCCGTTCGTTGGCAGCGGTTGGCGTCGTGACCGCTTGCGCCCTCTCTTGTCTCCCGTGCGAAACGGCGCCGTGTTGTTTGCAGACCAGTGGCGTCGCTGCGTTTCCATAGGAGCTAAGCCTTTTTCTTTCTTTACTTTTTCCTCAGGTAAGTTTGCTCTTTGCAAATTTTACAAAAAAATGCACCATCTGTGGGCAGCGCTGCAGAAAGTCGTAGCGCGATAGGTTAAGAAACCGAATTTTGCGGTCGATTTAAAGAGCCTGCCGTCTCCTTGAGCCACCCGGTAGTGGCAATTGTCCATGTAGGCTACAAAAGCCTCTGTGTGGTCGGCTTGCCAAGATTAACAAAAACTGGGATTAATGGACCTTTTTCACATACCGACGGCACCAGGCGGTGGCTGCACGAACTAAAAATCGAGGAAGTGACCTACCTGCGCTACCAATCGATAATGGGAGCTACGCTACCAGTTTCTTCGCTCTCCGAGCAGCGGCGCGTGCCCAAAGCGACTCTAAAGAGGGGGATCTGTGGCGTCCACCCAAACGTCATGTTTTTCTTTCCGTCCACTTTCTTTTTTTGTGTAACACAATTATATATATGTTGCAATTACGTGTTCTACTCGCTGATCCACAGCCTCCTTCCGAATTTCCTCGATTTCTAGTGTCGACTTCCGCCGCTTGGCATCGAGTGCTCGCGCGTGCGCAGAACGCTACTCGGAAAAGCGTAATAGTAATGTTAGGTTGTCAACATAGGGGATATTCACTGGCCCCCATATTTGAGGTCACAGTTTTGAGCGCATGCTCTGAACGAGCTCGCATTAATAGGCTTCCGAGACCGGCAATCTTGATGGTGCGGGGTGCACGTTGCAAAATAACTGTGGATGCTCGCCATCAGCTCGTGCTCAACACTAGCGCACACAGATATGGCCGCCAGTGAATACACCCTATAGGGGGCTCACTGGACGCCATATTTGAGGGTGCCGTTTA
This sequence comes from Ixodes persulcatus, assembly GCA_013358835.2. Taxonomy (NCBI): domain Eukaryota; kingdom Metazoa; phylum Arthropoda; class Arachnida; order Ixodida; family Ixodidae; genus Ixodes; species Ixodes persulcatus. Next base: position 512,322 of record JABSTQ010009275.1, on the reverse strand, counting down.
AAGCGCATGCTCAGAACGAGCTCACTTTAATAGGCTGCTAAGAACAACAACCTTGATGGTGTGGAATGCAGATTACGAAAAAACTGTGGAAGCACGCCGTCAGCAGTGGCACACACATGTATGGCCGCCGGTGAGTACTCCCTGTTGACGTGATGTTTTAAGAACGCGATGACTCCAAGCTTCTAATGTGCACAATCCAACTTTTCACTGTAGATTCGAAAACGCACCATCGAATTGGTCGGTCCCAACTGATGATCTTGACCCTGACGTCAAGGGGACCTTAAAGGGATACTGAACCAAGTAATTTAGTGTCTATAATAAGTGGCGCACGTTCTTTCCACGAGCCAGCAGCTGCGGATGTGCGCGAGCACACGCAACAAAAATGACGTCAAAGATCTCCATTTGCGGTTAAGATGACAGTGAAATGTATGGGCTTCGGCCCAAAGGAGAATAAAGACAAGTTTTTCATCTACACAGTGGTGTCTGGTGTAAAAGGTAAGCGTTTAATTGGTCTAACAAGCACGTAGCTTTCACTTGTAGAGATGAAAAGCCTGTATTTATTCTCCTTTGGCCCGAAGTCCATGCATTTCACTGTCCTCTTAAGCGCGAATGGAGGTCTTCGACGTCATTTTCGTTGCGTGTGCTCGCGCACACCGGCGGCTGTTGGCTCGTGGAAAGGACGTGCGCCACTTATTATGGACACTAAATTCTTTGGTTCAGTATCCCTTTAAAGGACGGCACTCAACGCGCCTGGAGACTACAAGCCCTAGCGCGAGCCTCTCGCTTGGATGTCTCTCATGGCTGTTCGTGAGTGCATGGAACGCGAACCGTTTTAATTCCCGAATCTCTAGAACCATTATTCGAAAAATTGCGCGCTGTGCTGTTCCCGGTCGTCACTCAGTTCCGGTGCCTGTTTCAGGCGCCGAAACAGGGGAACGGGGAGGGGGGTAGGGAGGTTGGAGAAGGCGATCACCCTAGTCCCAGACCATAGCCTCCCTATATATAACTCAGACATTTCCCAAAGGCACAATAAAAATTCGGGTGAAAAAATATCCCCCTTCTTCACTACCATTCCCCCCCCCCCCCCCCCCCCCCCCTCTATCCCGAGCATTCTCTATGGTACTTCTTGACCCCTCATTTTTTTATCGTCTATGTTTTTGGTCGGACCCGCGTTTTTATTTTCCCTCCCCCGGTTTTTTTCGCGCCGTCCCCCGTCGCTCTGTCGTCTTTTAAACACTACTGACGTCACTACCCACACTGCCTCTCGATGACCGCGGTAGTGTTGTTAATCTTGGCGGAAGATGAGCTCGAAAGCCGCCTACACTGAACACGGCTCCACAATAGCACGCAGGTCAAGCTTCGTCTCGATTCCTAAGCGAAGATTTTCGCCTCAAATAATTCCTTCCCAAGTCGTGAACAGTCACTTTGTCGTCACCGATAACTTCAACAAACGACTATCTTGCGACAAGGTAGTTCTAAGCATTCACAGCCAACCTAGGGACCATCTCGACATCATTGACTCCAACCGCTCATTCACACTGGAAGCGGATCCGGGTTCGCAACCGCTTTGCGAACGCGGATCCGCTTCCAGTGTGAATGAGCGGTAACGCGGCGTAGGGATGTAGGGACACGTGGGCACGACGTCATCAGTGCAGCCGTTCAATCGGCTGGCCCCACGGTATCGCTCGCTTGCGCTCCGATGAAGCTAACCTAGACTTTGTGCTTCACAATCTTGCTAGGATCTGAGCACCGAGATCGTTTGGATAATTTACATCTCGTCCCGCGTGACGCCATTGTTGCGAGAGTCCAGTCAGTACTCTCGCAAACTTCGGCCCCAACTTTGTGTTTGAAGAGTTTAGCCACCCAGTTCAGCCTCCGATATTCATGGCGCCAAAAATCTCGAAGGCCATGTTCAGTTCTGCGCCGCCATTTACTTGCAAGGGTCGCAGCAGGCGCAGGTCGGGGCACGGGCACGGGACTCGTGCATTGGCGAATTTGACGCTACTTGTAAAACGAACACAAGCACAACATGGGGCTTCAGATAAGGGTCCATTGTTGTAGAGCTCACTTTGGCTGCGTTTACATGGATGCGACCGCTGCGCATCGAATCGAGATTTGACTATTTTGATTGGTACCAGATAGGTAGAAGAGGAAGAAGTAGGAAGACAGGCTCGTGCGATTGGTTCCTGCTCGATTAGATGCGCTACGATCGCATTCATGTAAAAGCAGCCTTTGTTTTGCAGCCTGCGCGTGCTGTGCACTCACAAGCCACTGAACGCCGTACTCCCTCGTGAGTTCGATTTTGACGTTCATCGGAACAGGCTAGCAGAAATTAGCTCAGATGGGTTCCTAAACAGAGCAAGTTGAAACCCAAAGTCCTGGAAGACCTGCAGAATAACACAGACTTCACGGAAGACGAGATCAAGAAATGGTACAAGTGTTTTATGAAGGACAGTCCCAGCGGACGTATATCGGTCGACGAATTCAAGAAGCTCTACTGTAGGTACTTCCCGCTCGGGGACGCGTCCAAGTTCGCCGAAAACGTGTTTCGGACGTTCGCCACCGACAAGAGCGGCGTCATGGACTTCCGCGAGTTCATGTGCGGCTTGCACGTGACGTCACGCGGGACGCCCGACGAAAAGATCGCGTGGGCCTTCAGCATGTATGACCTGGACGGAGACGGCTTCATCGAGAAGCACGAGATGATCGAAATGATCGCCGCCGTTCACAAGATGGTCGGATTTCCGACGAAGAGACTCACCGACGACGAGCTGACCCCCGAGCAGCGTACCGAAAAGATCTTCCTCAAGATGGACAAGAACAACGACGGCAAGCTCTCCGTGGATGAGTTCCTCGAAGGCGCCAGAATGGACCCCTCTGTAGTCAGGCTTGTGCTGGGGGACCACAAGTTTGAGTGCAAGTAGAGATGTCACCATTCGTAGCGTCCAGTGTGCCGTGGACTAGAAATGTGACGACTCCTTTCAGCTATGAACTTCTGGAAATATTAGGTGATTCCAAGATACAACTTTCTTAGCCTGTACTTATTTGATATATTTGATATCGGCGCATAACACAACAATTCAGTTTTCATCGTTAATTGAAATTAAGCAATGCTATAAATATCATATTTCTACAATGTCATTTGCAAGCGGACGTTTGCATCAGCTTTGAGTTGTTCTTCTTTATAGTTAACCTCATCCAATTTGCCGGAGATGTAATTTTTGATACTGTACCCCACTGGTTGCTTTCTTAATAACATTTATTGTTCTTGCAATGTCACCTGAGCCAGACAACCGAGGAGTAGAATAAAGAATGTCACGAATGCCTGATTTGCGCAAGAGATGCTTTCTAAACCCAAAATGTCCTGGCGTTTTTTTAAATGTTTTATATATGTTTCATCCACAGCTTCCTCGTTATACAACGGTGTAAGAACGCTTGTTTATGAGAGTAACCATACTCAATTTCGACGTATTCGCTCTTTCTCGCGTGAGTTCAAATGCGGTGGCGCCAGTGTGCAAATAGCCCCGAACCACTTCCGGTTCTGAACTAGTCGGCGGGTTTCGCAGGATTTGGGAAAGCAAATATACGCGCTTTATCTTCTGAAAATGGCCACTTATAGCACTGTCAGACTTAATTCACTCTTCTAATAAAACAAAAACGAGTACAAAATGAGAAAATACACGTGAACCGAAAGTGTGCAGGGGCTACCCAATTGATGGCGCCTCTGAGTTTGTTGCCAAACAAATAAGAGCGAATAACGCAAACACCTCGGCATTCTTAATTATATTATTAGTGAGAGAACTCTCTGTCCACTAAGAGGACTCTGACAATAGAAGGGTCAATTTTAGTTCCTTCAAGGTATTCATCTAGAGAAATCTTGCCGTCCCTGTTCGTGTCCAACTTTGCGAAGACCTCCTCGGTCATCTGTTCCGGTGTCGACTTGTGCTCGAAAGCCTAGCATGTTACGGGGCCGAACATCCTGTACACGGCGTTGAGCATGTCGACCATCTCGCGACGTTGTATGAAGCCATCACAGTTGACGTCATACATACTGAACGCCTAGGCGAGCTTCTGTTCGGGTTTCCCGCGTGAGGTCGCATTCACGCCACACATTAGCTCACGGAAGTCGATGCTGCCGTCCTTGTCTGAGTCCCTGGTTCGAAACACGTGCTCGGCAAACTGGCCAGCGTCCCCGTTGGGAAACTGTCTGGCGTAGATCCTCTTCATGTCTCCCAGCAAGATGCGTCCGCTGGGATAGGCCTTCATGAAAATCTTGAACCACCGGAATATCTTGTCGTCTGAAAAGTCCGTCTTCCGTCGCAGGTCGTCCATTAGTTTGGGACTTAGCTAGCTTTGTTTTCTTTCCCATGGGCCTCCTGCGTTCCCCAGGGGGTGCTGCGAAAAGGGACTTGTTAGGCCTTGTTTTGGGTAGTACAAACTTTAGCGTCTCAAACTGTCACGCATGCAGAAGCGTGCCAGCTCTGGTGCCGAGCGCAAGATCACGATGAAAATACAAAGAAACAACAAAAATTCGAACCCCGTCAAAGCTAAGACGCTAAGCGCGTGAGCCAAGAACAGCCGTGCCGCGCGTTCCAAAGTAGACATGACAAAGAAAAAGAAAAATTAAAGCGTCCCTTCACAGGTGCTTTGACGTCACCACCCTGAGATAAGAGACGCGTACCCTGGTGGTGGTGTCATGAATTTGGCACTTTTGGTTGTCTTGCGGCGTTGAGTCTGGCCGATTTCTGGCGTCCAAAAGTGTTTTTTAGTTCTTCAGGACCAGACAAAATTAAAAAAAGCTCAACCAACGTGCCATAAGTAGTGCGAGGCTCAATCAAGTGAGCTTGTACTGCCCAAAATGAGGGCGCTACAGTTTGTTTAAAGCTTCAGCGCAGGAGGCCTATGGTTCGCCGCAGCAGCTAACTTCGTTTTCTTCTGGGTTCTTGCAGGATTTCTGACCTGGTATGACGACACTCCACAGCCTGATCGTGTTTTTTACATTCGCAAAGACACGGATGATGTTTTTACACATTCCCGTTTTCGCACCGCCAGTCTTGAGCTTGTTGCATGAGTGGTGGCAGCTTTAGCGCACTGTGGCGCTTCTCAAGGCCCCTACGCGTAGTTGCAGTTGAGAGCGTTTGGTGGCGTTCGACTGCGTTGCGGCTGCGAGAAACCAGGACACCTCTGCCTATTATGTCGTGTGAAAAACTATTCATTGAATTGGATTCCACACTTCCCACGAAGCAGAGATGTGCCGGGGCTCGCTTTCGTTTCTCGACGGAACGCAGTCAAGCGCAGTTATACGCTCTCAAACGGAACTGTGCGTAGAGGCCTTTATACGCTCAAGGCTCTGTAAAAGTTAATAATTTAGCCATTTTCGATGAGTCTCAGCAAGTTTCTGATTGATATCATATCAATGTTGCTAATTAAAAACAATTAACAAACGTTTGCTAATTATCCGACTTATCGTGCCGATTCACCTCCTATATTACATCCAACTGGATGGCCCAGAAAGAAAACGAGGATCATGAAATCAGATTGGTTTTGGCAACGCCAGCTGCACCAATACCCCTGTAATACCCCTGTTACACGGGCACACTTAACCGCGGTTAACTCAGCTTAACTGCTGTTTCGCGGCACCACAGATGCCGTAGTATACTCTCGGAGAGCTATTTTAGAAGAAGTGAAGAGCGCGCGTGCACTGCTTTGATGGGTGCTCAAGGTGCTCAAGCGCAAGTTCGCCCATAGCTTTGACTGCATAGCCGCAGAATGTCCTCCGCAAGTATTGTGCACTAACTGTGGCTTAGCGTAACCGCAGTTAAGTGCGCCCAGTTAAGTGCGGCGGGTCTGCCATTCTGTTTTAGCCGAACGCCACGTGGTGGCGCTCGCGTCAGACGAGAAGTGTTCTCGCCTTCGAAAACAGTGCCACTTCAAGATCCCCATCCCCAGGATAGTGCAGGCTGTACACCTGGATGATATTAACAGTGTGACGATCGGCAGAGTGTCAGTGATACGAGCGCTGGCTCACATCCAGAGCAATACCACCCAGGGGTTAGACGAGATTCCAGCAACCGTCCTTAAAGCCCTTGGGAAAGATTCTAGAGATTAGCTCGCAGAAATATTCGATGGCATTGTCTCCATGACGGAACCCATTCCTCGCACGGGGGGTGCGGAAAAGTCACTCTGGTTCCGAAAATAGGCTGCGACCCTCAGTATCTCAGGAAATACCGACCACTAACCGTGGCCAGCACAATATATAGGACTTTCGCCTATACCATGAAAGAGCGCATGACAGAATGGGTGGAGGAAGAGGAGCTACTTATGAACTTCAGGAGGCTTCCGACGGGGACGTCGATTGAAAGACCGACTCTTTACTCTCACACAATGTATCGAAGTGGCCAGAAAAGACAACAGGAGCCTCATATGTTCTTTTCTAGACATTGCAAAGGCATATGACAGCGTTCCTCATGCCCGGCTCATTTGCCAACTAAAACAGCTAAATATGCGCCCGGATTGGACCCCACTCATATACCGCGTAAACCATGGCGACATGGTTAGGGCTCAGTTAAATGAGGCTAACACTCAAGATGGGCTGGTGACGAGAGGACTACGCCAGGGATGCCCGCTATCTCCTCCTTTGTACATGTTGTACGTAGCCGTCCTAGAGAGGCAACTCATCCGATCGGGACTTGGCTTCTCGCTGGCTCCCATAGATCACGGACACAGCATCAAATGGGTGCATCCGCGACTGACTTACGCCGATGATGTGCTTCTGACGGAGCATCAGTGTGCGATACGCAACAGCTGCTTGACATATGCACCAAGGAGGCTTCAGAGCTTCGTTTAAAATTTAACACCAGCAAGTTATTCAAATTAATCTCCATGGCCCTAGTCCACAATACCAAAAGAAGACGAAGACGAAAGTGTAAATATACCAAAGAGTTGTTAGTCAGCGCTGCGTAAGTGTGTCTTTCTTTAGTGTGCGTAGAATTGAGTAACTGTTTTGCGGGTACGCTGTTCCCCATGTACAGCACAACGCCATTCATAGCCTTTGCGGTGCAAAGGAAAGCCGATGCAACCGGTTCTCTTTGCGCTGTTGACGCTAGGGATGACACTGCGCTATTCGATTCGAACCACTAATGCCGCCCGCAGAGCCGAGAAAGCAACGCTTGGTCACGATCTTCTAGAAGATTCTCGTTCATTCTCGCACCAGACGTAACTTTCCCTCTGCTTTGTTATTCTCGAAAGTGCCAGTTCATCCTCGCCCCGAGCGCGCGACGCTCGAGCCTTCTTTGCCGAACTTTCGAGACAGTGACGCACGGTAGATAAGCAGCTACCCACGACCTTGTCGAGTGAGTCTCGCTCGCGCTCTCAGTTTTGCCGCCGAATCGCCGCCTGCTATTCTGCTGCCTCGACGCTCTTTCCTTTCTTATTTTGGTTGGCACAAGTTCGCCCATTAAACCTTTATTTTCAGTTCACTCTTCGCCTTCTCGTCGCCTTAATTCGCGACACTATTCGCACCCCTATTGAAATATCCCATTTTTATAAGAAATTTCTGTGTCCAATAAACACATGTGAATTATACAAGATAAATAAGAACATATAAGAACCTTGTGAGAAGATATAAGAACTATATAAGATATATAAGAACCTATAAGAAACTTGTGAGAAGTTTCTTTTAAGTTTTCTATATGGTTCTTCTATATTCTTATATGTCTTATATGATTTATATGTGTTTATTGCACACATGAACTTTCTCATACAAATGGCTTTTTCACTAGGGACACCCCTACTGGTATCACAATAGCAGACGTCAAATCTCCCGCGCTGTCGCGGCCGCGATAGTGTCAGTTGGCAGCGCCCCTCGCGGTTGTTTCGGTGAAGGGAAGGAGGAAAGAGGGAGAGGGCACGGCAGGACGCGCGCTGCTCTTATGACAGGCATCTTAGTACAGGAGGCGTTGGTATGGATTATGACTACTAAACATTTTTATCAGGCAACATCTATAAAAAAAACAAAAAAAAGATTTTTCTAATTAGTCATAAAACCTAAGCTCTATTACCACTGATAAGTGATTATTACTTTGTGATAGAGTGCTTTAAAATTGTTGGGCTGGTGGCCCTCCTAGAGAGGGTCCAACTCTCATGTCTGAAAGCGAAGCCACCATTTTTCCTCCCACTTATACAATGTTTATTTCCTTTTTGGAGGGAAGGGGGGTATCATATTTATTGCAGAAAAGGCGTGAAAGCTAAAGAAATGCAGTCAGCACAAGAGAGTTACGATGCCAGGACTAGTGATACAAATTGCCAAAGAATTTACTGTCGATAGTATTGATAGTTTTCCCAAAACTATCGATATTGTCGAGAAATTTGACATTAGACTTTCGAGAGTAATAACGATAGTCCACTATAGATAGTCAACTTTCGATAGTACTATTGATAGTACTATCGATAGTCCATTATCGATAGTTGACTCCTGATAGTAATCGATGCTATCAAAAGTTGTGGGTTTTCCGTTTGGGGGTACCACTTATGCCCGAGTCCCACTAGAGCGACATACAGAAACAAAAGACAACGACAAGCCTCAAACCAGGGTCTTTCGCGATTTGAGAGGCTTTGTAGAGTAGAAAAGGCTATGCTCAAACACGAGCATCATGCACGCGAGACTATCTTTGGCAGGCTTGCAATCGCTCGTGCTTGTTTCACGAGCACCGAACGACTAAACGCCTGCCAAAGGTACCATCGCGAGCACGCTGCATGGGTTTGAGGCTTGTCGCTGTCTTTTGTCTCTGTCTGTCGCTCTAGTGGGACGCGGGCATCAGAGCCGTTTATTGAGAGAGTTTGGCCATACATTGGTTTGAATAGGCGAGCATCTCGGGCCAACCACAGGCCGCGAAACAGCCCCTAGCGGTGGTCGCGTGCTCTAAATTTGTGCCACGAATATACTTCGTTTCACCTTATGTGCGAGCGAAGGCAAAACTGGAAGCGCGAGCACGGAAGCTCCGTGCGTTCAGGCTTTGCTCGAGAGCGCGAGCTGGGGAGAAATGCAAAAAGCGCTGGTCTCGCGCTTCTAGCTTTGGCTTCGCTCGCAGGTAAAGTGAAACGAAGTATAATTTGAGCCGTGCCGAGCGGAACTCCGCGTCTCAAGACGCTCGCGCACCCCACCCTTTGCACTGCTTTCTTTCAGCCAGTCTCAGGACGCTGTTCTAGCAGTGCAGACAAAGGCATGGGCACGAGCGCGTGGCTTTGGAAAGTGCCTCCTACGCACGAGGTCTCGTACAAACAATAGCGTTTCGCTGAGCTAGGCTCACGCGCCTGTGGCTTTGTCTTCACTGTCGACATTTGTGAGATGGAGTAGAGGTCTCCTGATTGGTCGACGCTGTGTCACAAATTTAGTTTACGCTCTAAGCGTGGGGGGAATATTCGGCGCTGGCGGCGGCCTTTGCTCCGCCTATTGTCCAAACTCTCCTAATATACGGCTCTGGCGGGCATTAGAAACACAGTGGATTCCCTGGGTCCGTATAATGAGGTGTGTATTGACTGAAGTGCCAACAGGTTTGCCCGAAGGTCAACAAAGCCCGATATAACGACGCTGCGTCTATAGACATTTCCAATGTTTACAAAATCACAGTCCAGCGTGCGATCTTCACAGCCCAGCACGTGCGTGTTCGTCGCTTCGGAAAGCGAGCAAAGCACGCGCCATACGCACGAACGCTCAAAATGGCACCGGCCACAAGCTCGTTTTTGGAAAGGTCTATTGGCAGGACCACGGAAGGGGAAGGAACGTGACAAGAAAGCAGGGCTCGGACAACTAGAGCCTCACCCAGCGAAAATCGCCCTTGGCCATTGGTTTAGGCCGTATATATCCTGCGGCAATGGATGGGCCCTGCGTGGTCGGAAGTATAGGCTCGTTCCCCGAAGGGGCGGACGCTTCAAATTTCTGAAATTACTTTTGTCCGAAATTAGAAAGTTCGGTTGCAAGCTTTCAATAAAGGCCCCGAAGAGTGAGCTGGTGCCAGCAGAGATGGCAGTAATGACATTACTGCAATGGAATTACAGTAATTAAATTACGTTTAAAGTAATGAGTGATGTAATGAATTACTTCTCTCCACTAGTAATTTAGTAATGTAATGAATTACTTTCAGGCAGTAATTTCGAGAAAATTACTCATTACTTCTGAAATTACTTTTGTCCGAAATTAGAAAGTTCGGTTGCAAGCTTTCAAGAAGAAGACAAAAATTATTTTGCATGGTGAAATGTTGAGAGAGAGCATCAGAGAAAAAAAACGACGGCCACCTGAGCGAAATGCCGTGTAGGAAGAGCTGGACAGACGCACAAAGGAGGGCTGGAAAGGCGAAGGAGGAAAGCTTACGTGTAGACATCGCTGGAAGGCAACTGCTTACGAACTCCAGGCACGACAGATTCACGGCGTCGCGTCATCACAACGATAATATACTTCGTTCATCCCTAAGCTGACAGTGCGGTGGGAGCTACAAGTTCACCAGAACCAATCAGACACCTTCCTTTCATCACCTGTCCCGCCCCTTTCTCTGCGCGTGGGTATGAACGAGAGCGTGGTTACGCGGCGAACGATAGACGTGTGACTGCTCCAACAAACACGTAGCTTACACCGTTCATCCCTAAGATGACAGAGCGTCAGCTTAGGGATTCACGGCTTATAGGCTACAAGGCGACGGGCATATCACCAGAGAGGTAAACCTAATTTAAAGCCTGAGAAAACAGGAACGACAGATCCCCAGCCTTGTACTTTCGTCAAGCAAGGTTGTCAAACTGTAAGCTTCGACCATTGTGAACAACACACGACAGGAATGAATAGTTAATTCCAAATGCCTCGTCAAAGCCCCAGAACATTTCGTGCGTCCTCCAGCAAAGCAGGTGCCACTCGCGGTATGCCTAGCTGCCTTCCCTTGGGAAGTTTATTCGGGAATAAGCCTACAAGCAGATATCGCCTCCCCCCCCCCCCCCCCCCTTTTTTTTGTTGGGAAAGTACACAATTTAGGAAGCTCGCGCCATTCCTCAACTGGTGACGCTTCAATGCGCAAAATCTTGGGCTTTTCGGGTGTTTGGGAAAAATGCTCCTTAAAAGGAATGACCGAGAATAGGTCAAGAATACTCGGCGACAACTTTTCTTGGCATTGCGGTGGAGGGTGCAAACACGCGCTCCCTCTCCCATTTTGAGCGCTGAATAAAGTGTTGCGCGGGTTCTCCTCCTCTCCACTGCATTGCCAAGAAAAGTTGTCGCCGAGTATAGTGCTCTTGGGAGAATAGAATTATATTGCGTCCGAAATGGAAGGGAAACGTGTCACGTGACGACTTCTTATAAGAACGAGCTGCCATTGCCCGACTTAACGAAATGACGCGGACTACAACTTCTAAATCAGGAAGACGGAAACATCACCATTTTAGTAAGAATCACTACCGTTGAATGAACAGCGAAATTGGTGATAGGACCCTCTTTCTGAGCCACATTTAAAGAAGCTATTCATCATGTTTATCACTTATGTCATGCGCCAGCAAAACCAATGTTCAGTACGGTTCACTTTGAGACACATAATGTTGTTGCGGTGTAAACAGGAAGATCTGAGTTTTGGCACATATAGATAAACTCAGCTCTTTTACGCCACAGCGCTGCGGTGGCGCTGCTGTCGACACTGCGCATGCGCAGCGCCTCGCTTATCCCTGATCTGGCAAACGAGGGCTTGTTTTGTAAATTCTTTGCTCGTGCATACGGTAAATAAAATGAGCACGAATTACTGCCTCAAGGTAATCAAAAGTAATGTCAAAGTAATTTCGAAGTAATTCCATTACTTTTGGAAAGTAATTGTATGTAATGTCATTACTTTTATTCTGCAGTAATTTGTAATGTAACTTAATTAGAGTTGTGCAGTTTTCAGAAAAGTGATTAGTAATGTAATTTAATTACTTTTTGAAAGTAATTTTGCCATCTCTGGCTGGTGGCAAATCACCCGAGAAGGGTGAGAGAGAGCCGTCCACAAGGGAATACGGCCTGGCTTTGCATCCGGGGCCCGCCCCGACATTGCGACGCTCCATGGCCTACCTGAGCCAGGCCTAGATATGAATGCGGGGAACCACGTGGTTTCCACACTTCCCCCTCCTTAGGGCTGAGGTATGTTTAAAATTTAAAAAAAAACACAACTTTACGTACCGACTCTCAAAAACAAAATTACAGGAGGACACTTAAGATTGCCTACGTGAAAGAATGCATTCGTATACGTAGCGTATTTCTACAAGCTGCGCGAACCGGTATCCTCTGCAGAGGCCGGCCGGCCTGGCTTTGGGGAGCGGCTGGTGTACGCTAGAGTTCCTCTATTAGCGGCGAGATGTTTTGGTGGCGCCCTCCTGTGGTTCCCCCTTGTGACGTCATTACCTTGCAAACAACAAGTTCGATGGTGTTTGTTATTAGCATGGTGGAAGCATGAAATCATTGCGCTCTCAAAGGAACACTGCCAACACCGTCAAAAGTAAAGTTCTTTCATTCCTCTTATTTCCGTCGATGATAAATCCCCTTTCCGACGTCATAGTCAGCGTTCGGCCAATCGTGGAAGGCCGACCACAGCGTCGCTTTCGGTCGCGCACGGGGCTAATAGGCTCCCTACGGGAGCCAGAGTTGCGCGTTTGATTCCACATGCCGCGTGCCGCCCTCGCCGCTATTCGCCGAGATCCGATCACGTAAGGAGCCGTATCAAGTGTCGTGCAGCAAAGTAGACGTTGCACGCGCCCCGGCGTACGTTCCCAGGCTTTTGAGCCCGCCGCGCGCCTCGAACGCGCGGCGCTGCTATTCGCCGAATTCAGTCACGTGAGGAGCTGGATCCACATGCCATGCGTGAACGCGCAACTCTGGCTCCCGTAGGGAGCCTATAGACGTTTCCACTGTTTACAAAAATCACAGTCCACACGTGTTAAACCACAGTCCAGAACGCGCACGTTCGTCGCTTCGGAAACCGAGCAAATCACGCGCCATACGCACGAACACTGAAAATGGAACCTGCCAAGTGCCCTTTTTGGAAAGGTCTATACAGGAACTCTAGTGTACGCTGCTGCGGCGGCGCGCGGGAGCAGAGCCAGGTATACATCGTCTCACCTTAGCATGGACTATTGTTAGCCGCGCGTGCTAAAAGCGCGAGCTATTTGCTTTGAATGAAGCCTCGGCGGCCTCACGAGCCCTCGTGCAGCGAGTGCTAGAGTCAAGGCAGTGGAGGCTACCCGCTCGCGCTTGCACAGCCTTCGCAGTTAGTCCGTGCTAAGGTGAGACGAAGTATAGAGTTCCTGTATAGGAGGTATTCACAGGCCGCCATATTTGAGGTCACTGTTTAGAGCGCATGCTCAGAACGAGCTCGCATTAATAGGCTGCCAAGACAGGCAATCTTGGTGGTGCGGAATGCACGTGGCGAAAGAACTGTGGAAGCTCGCGCTCAGCACGCGCTCCGCAGCCGAGCACACAGCTATGGCCGCCAGTGAATACTCCCAGAGTTGCGCGTTTGATTCCACGTGCCGCGTGCCGCCCTCGCCGCTATTCGCCGAGATCCGATCACGTGAGGAGCCGTATCAAGTGTCGTGCAGCAAAGTAGACGTTGCACGCGCCCCGGCGTACGTTCCCCGGCTTTTGAGGGCGCCGCGCCTCGAACGCGCGGCGCTGCTATTCGCCGAATTCAATCACGTGAGGAGCTGAATCCACATGCCATGCATGAACGCGCAACTCTGGCTCCCGTAGGGAGCCTATACAGGAACTCTAGAGCCAGGAGATGGCTTCTCTGTGGGGTGGCGGTCCTTGGAACTATCCGGAGCGCGGGCCGCGTTGCGGCAATTTCAAAAGCCGTTCCGCGGAAGGAATTCCTCTGCCGTTTTTCGCGGTTACGGACAACGCCGCCTCCGCTCCATGGGACAGTTAATACTTTCACATTAAAACTCGGCGGTGTGCATTCCACATGAGCGGGGTAAAAAATGCACCGTTATAAAGTTCGTGTAATTGGTGAATATTTGGGCGTGAAATACACGTTATTTACACAAATTATCATCAATTTACACGTTGTGTATTGCAATTTGTTAAAAAATTGTGCGGGGTTGCAAAAATAAAGTGTTTTGGGTTGGTTTTACACGTATACCTGTGTGTCCGACGTCAGAAACACCCTTTTGGAAACACCCATCGCTACCGACAAGGCGATCGCCATGCTAATGTTGACTCTACCCGACCATGAGACGCAATTAGACAGAAGGTCTTATAGGTAGTGATGCGAGGGCTCGGAAAGAAAACGGAAATTTTGGGAAAGAACTGATTTTTCTGTTTTTTTCCCCCGACATTGTAATCAAAACAAACCTAAACCCAAGTTTCTCAAGTATTCACAAACCTATTAAAAACATTTCTGCAACCAACTTTAAAATTTATATCACTGACCCCATCGAAAGGAATATAGTCATCACGCACCTCTGAATTGAGTTTTGTCGGCAGAGCAGGCGGACACTTAGTCATGCTATACTAAACATAATACATATTTCAGCCCCTAAGAACACAAAACAACGCGACGAGGAACAAGTGAGGAAACACAAGCACCTCGGGTTGTCTGCCGCCTTGCTCCGTCGTTACACCGTTTTCATTGTGTAAAAAATATGCACCAACCACCCCGAATGACCGTTGCTTTACTGTTCAGTACGGCAATAAATATTTAAGACTTTGGTGAAAGCTTTATACGGAGGAGAAATTACAGTGCTGTCCGAGGTTTGTTGGTCTAGTGTGTACGCATGTGACGAAGCCGTGCTTCTAAGTCATCTCTGGAGTGTCTGCCGGTCAGTAAATTAATATATGAGACTCTTAACTCACAGCCAAGTCTCCACTACCGCACCAGCATGAGCATAGCTTTAAGTAACATAACAGCAGATTGACAAAATATACTCGCGTGTCAAACATTGAAGATAGGAATTGCTGTATGTACTCATGAAAGTGGAGCCATGTTTTATTGCCACGTTAAATAATCATATTCAAAGGGCAGTGAAGTTTAACAAAAATTATGTATTTGTTTACGACCCTTTTCTCTTCTAAGCGTACAACTAGCTCTGCATTATAGAGCACAGGACCAAACTTAATACATACATAGGACGAGGTTGATATGCACGCACTGACTAGATATCTTCTGTAAATTAAGACAGATGTCCCAAAGCAGTATGTTAGTAATACTCTGACTTCATGTTGAGTCATATCCGTCGTCGCATTTCAGATCAGGGCTGCTCAGCTCAAGATTGGAGCGAGGAAACACCAACTTCTGCACTGTCTGTTCTTTGAGTCGGTTCCTACTTCTGGTGTGGACACCGCTGAACTTCGACCAGTTTCGTTCGCACGAAGCGGAGGACGTTGGAACTTAAAGAAGGCGACAAGCAATTGGTGTCAGGGGTTCAGAGGTACACAGCCCTTGCCACCACGTAGACGGGGGAATATGCTTTGCAGAGTCCTCCAATGCCTACCTCAACCAAGCACATGACAGGACCCGGTATTCGGCAAGATTTGACAGCACTTTGCCCGCATCGAATCCTCTCTGCTGTCTCGGTGATGTAGTCCGTTGCTCTATTTTTCCCCTAAGCGCTACTCTTTGAACTTCGGCTCGAGCAAATTTGCGGCCGCATGTGCTCGACGGCAAATAAAGTTGGGTAGCTCACGCAGAATTTCTGCTACTCTTTCCTTTTCGCCCTTTATCAAGGAAAAGTTTGGAAGGGTCTCTTCGACTTGTCTTGTTGCTTTGAACATAATCTCATGGACGTCTGAAAGAACAGCAGTGTCTGACTCAGCCTCTGAAATAGCATGGGCAACTGACTGCAACACGTGGAAGGTGCTTGGCACATCTCGCCAAAATTAGTCTTCGTCTAATATTGTTCTTCTTATTTCCCTGCTCACTTGACGCTCCACAGCGATCACAGTTTTCTGTAAATCTTGTTTGTTCTTCAGTAGGCCTTCCAGTGACATCTAAATGCCTGCCCAGCGAGTTTTAGTTGGTAGTTTTAGTGGGGTTTGGTTTCCAGCATAGCACCCTTCTTGCCTCCTAGCAAAGTGAGCCAAAACCAGGTGAGATTTTCTGATATACTTGATTACAGCCATGGACCTCTTGCAAACTGGTTGCAATGTCACCAGTTTGAGCATGTCCGACAGCAACAAGTTTAGTCTATGAGCACAGCATCCAAGAGTAGTGATGCTACGATAGCGCATACTGAAGATTGTCCACGCGGTCTTCATGTTACTTGCATTGTGGGTAACAAGAGCGAAAACCTTGTCGGTTCCAATTTTTCCTACAACCCTCAAAATGTCTCTCGCGATGTAGTCTCCTGTGTGCCTGTGATCTTCCGTCTCCACGGCGCTGTAGAAAATAGGGCTTTGGTGTAGCCACCACAAAGTTCGAGATTCTCTCCCCCCGTGCATTGGACCAGCCGTCTGCGAGTACAGTGACACAAGGAGCGGCGTTGACTTCTCTTCCACCAGCGTCATCACTCGGGCATACTCGGCCTTCACGAGTCGCCACCTAAAGAATGCCTGGAAGGCGGCACGAATGCGGGCCTGAGGAGCTTGAGCGATTCTCGCCAGCATCTGATTTCCGTAACTGATAAAGGCGTTCCACTGGCATATATCGTTCGAGCAGCGCCTCATCAGGCTTACTTTGATACTATTGCGTCGTCCTGTCAACGAACGCTTCTATCAAGGTTCGCTGCTTGGCCTACCTGTCGGCCTGATATTGAGAGCTGGGGCTTTCATTTTCCACAGTAGCACGCTCTAATCGTAAAACTTCCACAGATGGGCTCCTGGACCGACATGCCCCAAACTCTGATCTTGTCGTGTCGTCCGATGCTGCAGACCTGATGTCAGGGGGACACTTCGAATACCTCGCGATGTGCTGCCGCAAGCCGGTTGCGTTGGGGAATTCGTATGTGGCACAGCAAAACCTGCACACCGCTGGCCCCTTATCACTGTTTAGCACGTCAAAGTTTCCCCAAACGTTGGAGCGGGGCTCATCATGGCGCACAGCGCAGAGTTTTGACGGATCCACGGCGAAAGTCCATACCCGAGAACGATGAGCACGAAGTTTTGGAAACGGCGCTGGGGATGCTAAAGCGATATAGCTGCCCTGGCTGGCCTCTCCACGGCGCACAGCATACAGTTTTAACAGATCCACGGTCCATGCAAGCGTCCGCACCCAAGTACGATGCTCACGACTTTCATTAAGGGGCTGGGAAAGCTAAAGTGATATGGCTCCTCCAGCTACCCGTCGAGAGCGCGAACCGCACTAACGGAGGGAAGGAATAACTGCGTAGGTGCTATCGGTTGTTGCCATAAGAGTGGTCAAAGACCAGCTAAATTAACAAAAGTTGTCGTAAACATTAAAAAAGTTGATTTAATATAATAGTCCACCGTACTATCGGCGGAAATATCTTGCGGTTCTTGACCACTGTCGATATTTTTCGAATCATTACTGAATTATAGCTGCTGAGAAAATTAATAAAAGTGTTCCGAAATTTTCGAAAACAACTTTTCGTCGTTTTTTTTTTTCCGGCCTTCAAATTTTCAAAAAATTTACATCTCTACTTATAAGTAGTTAACACACTTGCGTCGACTGCGCTGCGTTGCGTTGCGTCGTGCGGCACAGAGCCTCCCCATCGGCTCGTGGTAAGCGTCGCCATAGCAACAGCTCGACGCCAGCAGTCTTAACGATACGCAAGTGGTTGCATTCGCACTCGAACTCAACTGTGTGGACGAGCATTTAGACGAGACAAGACCACGGCAGACCTTCTCAAAAGAGGGCTCCTGGCCAGTTTAAATTTTAATATTTCGTGCGTAGGGCAAGCGATTTGCTCGCTTTCCGGAGCGACGACCATGCGCGGAGGATATTGCACTTTGGGCTGAGGACTTGTAAATATTGGAATGGTGTACAGTCTTTATGTGAGGGCACTGCCCAACGCGGAGCGACCAGATAAACTCTCCTGAACCACG
Organism: Ixodes persulcatus; assembly: GCA_013358835.2. NCBI lineage: Eukaryota > Metazoa > Arthropoda > Arachnida > Ixodida > Ixodidae > Ixodes > Ixodes persulcatus. The sequence continues at coordinate 494,321 of JABSTQ010009275.1, read as the reverse complement.
CAGACGCGCACAGCCCGCGGCTTTCAGCGTCGCCGCCGGTCTCTTCTTGACGCTTGGAACGACGGCGAAAAATTTCAGTCGGCAGGCCGGGCGGGCCGAGAAGAATGCAGGTGGCTGCGACAATCAAAACGCTTGGAACGACGGCGAAAAATTTCAGTCGGCAGGCCGGGCGGGCCGAGAAGAATGCAGGTGGCTGCGACAATCAAAAGTGCCAGATATTCATCTATTTTAAGGTATGCACACGCTTTAAAACTAGCTTTTCATTTTGAGCCCGCGATACATGTCTACTAAGTGTGTTTGACAAGGTATTCGGAGCTTCCATTAGCACAGAATCTGCGCCGGACTAGATCTGGTGGTTTGCAGCCGCCATTCGACCGAACAGAGCGGTATCAGAGCCCCTTTCTGCACAGTGCAGTTGCAGTCTGGCGTTCTCTGCCAAGGTAGCTGAAAAGGTGCCCGACCCTACAGCGTGTGTGTGTGTGTGTGTGTGTGTGTGTTTCGTGTGAGAATCTTGTTGTATGTAGTGATGCGGCGCCACAGGCCTCAGGTATGGGCGAATGGCCTTTCTGTGGTGTCCCATTCCTTCTGGGTTGAATACAGGTTTATAATAATAATAGTAATAATAAAATTATTATTATTATTTTTATTATTAATAAAGAAGATAAAATGGATGTCCCGGAGAGCGATCGCTGCTTTCAAGAGCTCTGACTAATTTATTGATAATTATTGAATTTTAAGCTTATCAACGACGGACAAGCCATCCGAGACGCAAGTCAAACCCAGTTTCATTCCGGGTACGGTCATGGCTCCTAACAAGACCTCCATCGCCACGATCGACTGTCGGCTTCTAGAAAAGAATACACACCATTACCCGGCCGACTGGCTTTCGCACCGCCAGCTCTACACCTACTTTTTTGTATGAGCTCCACTACCCAGATCAACTAAAGGGACAAGACATGGCAATGAGAAATGCGGCAACCTTCCACAAAACGCCTGGCAAGGTCATCGTGACCCTGAGGAAAACATCGATTACAGTTTTCACTTAGTGGATCTCCGTGCCGTACGGATTCACGGGTGTGGCACAACACTCGAATTCAGCACGAGACAGCCACGTGGAATGAGCGTGGAGTGAACATGACAAATTGTCGCACGCTAAGCACTGTGTTGGGCACAGGCGAGACCAGAGGTCGCTCTCCTTTCAACTTTGCCTCTTTTTTTTTTTCCTCTAACAATCGATTCAGTTTTTTTTTTTTTTTTTTTCAATTTTGTCATAGTTATGTGACAGCTGCATATATCTACCCTACCCAACATAATGGAGTGTATCAAGTGCGTTCGTGCTCTACCATCGGACGGAAGGTTCTTGACATGTGCGTCTTGTCGGAATGGCTGCCATCTTGATGAACACTGCTCCGGCGTGGCAGATGGGATGTCAGGAATGGGCGCTCTAGACGAGAAACATCCCACTTGCCGTACCGGCGAGATCCATACCGGCGAAATCCGAATAGTTTCAGGTACTGTTGGTAACTCTTTATTAGAAGATTCTGTCACCAGTCAGCTGGCGTCGATCAGTGCCACGCCTATACTTCCTTTCAGCTTCGGTCCGAGCGCGGCCGATGTAATGAGCCGAAGGGCCAATCAAACAGCGAAGAGGCACAGCGTCATGGCATGCTCTCTGCAGTTGATAGGACCAGCGGGTATTCGCCGACTCTCTGTGCGTGCTCCTCCGCCGGCTAGTCCTATCAAGCGTAGACAGCACGCCATGACGTTGCGCTTTTTGCGCTGTTTGATTGGCCCTTCGGCTCATAACATCGGCCGCGCTCGGACCGAAGGTGAAACGAAGTATAATCAGCGTCTCTTGTTCTAGACTAGTTTTGATACCCTTCAGCCCCTTCAATCTAAGGTTGATCAGTTATTGGCTGTAAAACCAGCCGTCGATAAACTCCGCAGCACAGTCGAACGATTACAAACGACCGTTGATTCATTCAGTTTAAAGTGCGATTCCGTACTTGCTTTGGCAATGACGATTGAGGAATCTGTGTCCGGACTACAACAGGCAGTGGGCACAGTCAAGGCAACAATGCAACAGCAAGCTGAGACAACTGAGTGACTGAAAGAGGAGCTAAACGACACACATCAGTACAGTCGCCGTTGCAATATGGAGCTACACGGTCTTCCCTTTGTTCATGGTGAGCATTTGATGGAAGTCATGAATGATCTCTCTCAAAAGCTTAATCTTCGAACACTTTAGTCTTCGGACGTCCTAACAATTCATCGCCTCACAAAAAAAAACAAAAAAACACTTGACTTAGTTCCAACTGTTCTGAATAATTTCACCTCTTTTACAATAAAGAACTCTTGAATGACTGCACGTGGAAGGCTACGCGAGCTATGTCTGTCTGAACGTCAGCCAAACTTATTTTTCAAAAACAATCTTACACCGGTCAATAAAGAGCTTCCTTGGCTGACGAAAACTCAGGGCAAAAAAAAAAAAAAAATTGATACCGGTTTGTGTGGTGCTAAGAAAAGATTTACGCAAAGAAAGCCGAAGTCTCACCGGTCGTAGGCGTAAACACACAAAAGCACCTAGTGCAGCTGGTGTAACGCCTGACCGTCTGTTTCTCGGTTCCAAAGTTGTCTTCATTTAATCAGGTGTTCAGACCTGTTTCTGATAACTCTTTCACCATTATTCATGTATAAATATCAGAGGCCTGCGTAAACATTGGGACAAGTTCCGTGCTCTAATTAGTAACCTTAACGGGTCTGTAGATGCTTTTGTTCTAACTGAAATTTGGTTTTCATCTTCGCAATGCAGTGAATTTATTTTAAATGATTATGAGGAGTCCTTTCACACCCGTGATAATGGTAAGAGTGGTCGTATTGCAGTATGCGTTAAAGATAAGAGGTTGCTGTCAAATCAGAAGATATCTCTGGCTCATACTGAATCATTAGCTGTTCACATTTCCCTGTCTGGCTTTCTCAAATTTTTGCTAGCGGTATACAGGCCACCATCAGAAGACGTTTCGCTTTCTTTTGAGGAACTAGATTTAGCGCTAAGCAAGTTTCGCACGGAATAAAAAATGTACTTGGTAGGCGATTCAAATATTGATACTTTGACGAAAACAAATGAATAGTCTGCGAATATGTGACACCACTATCAAAATATATCATTGAAATTATTTTAACCCTACCCACTAGAAAAGAGCTACTGGTTGGGTGGTTAGTGACTTCCTTTATTGATCACATAAATATTCGGGCCCCTGATATATCAATAAAATCTTCCGTAATTACTCAAAAACTGTCCGATGAAGACTTCACACGCTGTCGTATAGATGTACAAGTAGAGGAGGAGCAGGAAACTAGGCGCGATTCCTCGAGTGTCTCAATTATGGATACAGTAACATTTGATGCTTTGGTCGCTTGTTTTGACTGGAATGAATTGCTATTGACTGCTGAACCCCGCCACGTTTACGGTGCCTTCGCTACGAGTTTCTAATAATTTTACTGTACCTCTTTAAAAAATATGAATTTCAAGTGACAATCTGATGAGACCTGTTTTAATGCTGACATAATGACTGCTATCAGGGAGAATGATGTGTTGGGGCTACGTTGCCGTCATGCACCAAAAAATGTGGAAATAAAAGCACAGTTTCGAACGACGCTACATTGAACGACGCTACATTCAGAGAAAAAAACGAAGAGTGCCTGCAGGCAAGCTGGTGGGTGTTGATCATGATGTAGAATACCCGAGATTGTGGTAAAAGAGGGAAACTTGGTGGAAGAAAAATGACAGAGGAAGAAGAACGTCACAATCCTCTGTAATCTTTCTTCCACCAAGTTCCCCTCTTTTACCACAGTCGCTTGTACATCATGATAAACTTTCAGAGAAGGTTTTATGAATCAAGATCGAATGCACGCAAAACAGGGAAGTTGATTAACTCTTTTAAAGGACGCGGAGCGGAAAATTCTCTCCTTGACTCTCTTCAACAACACTGGTTTCGATGTTGAGTCGGTTGTCATCGAATTTAACAAGCTTTTCACTGCTTTATCAGGCATTGCCAAAGATGATAATTTCACATCGTTCAGCTGTAGTCTTAATAATATTATGCCTACGTCTGCGTTTCTTCCTCCTGTAACTATGTACACATTACGTTCAATTTTGTGCTCTTGAAAATGCAATAAAAAGTCTCGTGGTATTGATAACATTCGTACTAATGACCTCCACCGCAATGTTTGTCCTATTCGATACGTCCTTCTTACCGTAGTTAATGAGATCCTAGCTTCTAGTGTAATTGCCAGTGACTTAAAGACCGCTCTTATTAAACCAATTTTTAAAAACCGGAATGTTAATCGCCCAATTTACATCTTGCTTAGCATTGAGGAAATTTTAGAAAAGCATCTGTATATGATGACATTTAGCTTCATTGGAAATTCGAACCTGCTGTCGCCAAACGAATTTGGTTTCGTCATTCGGAGCGGCACACAGCCTCTACTTGAAGATTTTTCTGACCTCTTATGCCGGGCTTTTGAACAAAACTTGTATTAATGTGCTCAAACCGTGTCCGTGTCGTGACCGTGTCAAAGGCAAAGGCCTTTGACACGGTCAGTCCCGAAGTACTCCTTTTTAAACTACAGAACTACGGCTTCCGTCGGCACTTTTTTGTTACTTCAAACTTTCTTTCTTGACCGTTCTCAAATTGCTACTATGGGAAACTCTAAAAGTGATAGGGTTGTGTTGAAAGCAGAGTGTCGAACCGGAACCGAACCGTTATTTTTAGCCGAATCGGAACTGAACCGAAACGAAATCTTCGCTGCCATCTTGAAACTGACCCGGAATTGAACCGGAAAAGAACGGTAACCTGTTCAAAACGGTTCACGGTAACTTTTTTTAATTACAAAATGAGTGCTTGAGAAGTAAAAATTGGCAGCTGTATTTTTGTGTAGTGATCAAATTGTCATATACCGAATTCCAATCTATGAGGAATTGTGGGTTTTCGTGGCGCTTTTGTATTGGCATTACAATTATTTATGTGTCACGTGGTCACGTGACGTCATGGTTTCAAGACATGCTGTCAAGTAACTGTCACTGACAAGACACAGGTCAAGTAACTGTTAAGCCCCGTGACGTAGTTGCCTGACTCACCGCGTCAAGTCGACTTAAATTGAGAACGTCACTAGATGTATTCGCGTTGTTTACACCCTGACGTCCCATGACATCACGGCCTCTCACCACGAGTCGCGTGACACCGTGACGCACTCGATTGTCCCGACTCGTGTGCTCGGGTTCTTGACGGTCAGCATCGCCAAACATTCGTATTGTCTTGTGTTCAATCAAAGTTGAGAATAGCCGAACTCTAACAAATGTCTAAAGCTCAACATATGCTTTATTCTTTCCAACCCCAGCGCATGACTACCATGAACACGTACTGGCGGTATACAGTCGGCCTCAGATCACATCGCTTCTTGTTCTAATAGCGAGTTGAGGACGGGAAAGCTTTTTCTCTGTATATTTTCTGCGTGTGCCATTGAGCGGAGAGGAAACCTTTTGGCTGTTTCTTCAAGTTGTCAACGTCAGGGATTAGCTCCTAGTGGTATTTACTGGAAGTACAAAAATGAAAGACGTTCACAACTTCCTGTAACGCCGATTTAGAGCGCAGCTCCTGAGGAGGAGGAGGGGAGGGTACTGAGGGGAGGGTATGCCCCTATTCCTCATCTGTACCCTCTCCCCCTCCCCTCCTTCATCTTTCACGCGCGAAACGCGCGTCGTTATGCAACGTTTCGGCATGGCGCAGAAACGTCACCGTGGCGAAACGCCGCGGCGTGCATTATGGGAAACGTCCCATAATGCGCCGCGGTGACGTTTCGGCACCGTGCTGAAACGTCCGCGCGGTGCATTATGGGAAACGTCCCATAATACACCGCGGTGACGTTTCGGCATGGTGACGTTTCGGCTTTTTCGGCATGGTGACGTTTCGGCACGGTGACGTTTCGGCATGGTGACGAATCGGCACAGTGCAGAAAAATGTACGCGTGGTGCATTATGGGAAACGTCCCGTAATGCACCTCGGTGACGTTTCAGTACGGTGACGTTTCGGCACCATGCCAAAAAGTCACCGCGGTGCATTGTGGAACGTTTCCCATAATGCGCCGCGCGGTTACGCCGACCGCGACGGCGACGCCGATGCCGCACAAGCCGGAAATGGGCGGCTAAGAGCTGCGCTCTAAAATTGTTGCACGACCCATTTTACATATGTACACATTTTTGAGGCACCCAAACATGTTTTCGTTGTTGCTGAAATGTCGCAGAAAGTTGTCCCTAAGTATAGAAGCATTGAAAGGACTAAATATGGCATATTAATTTGTCAATAAATGGAACTACAAGTGTGTACGGCAGTGATTTCTGAAAAGAAAGATAAATTCTCGCAGTTTTGCTTAAAACTTCACAGTAAAAAAGAGCGCAAACCTTCTGCAGCGTGCATTTTGCACCACGGGGTTTGATTTTCTCAGCAAAATAATAGTCTTAATGAACACTAGCATATAAAGCGATGACGTACACGTGCAAACCATGTTATACAGTTCAGTTCAGTTTTCCCGCTAAATTTAGCGGAGAAACTGAAGTGGCGTTGAGGTCACGTGACGTCAATTTCCTCGCCAAATTTAGAGGAGGAAACTTAATCCGCGATATTTATTGGGAAACTTTTCTCGCTAAATTTAGCGGGAAACGTTTCGCTAAATGTTCCGCTAAATTTAGCGGGAAAGTTTTCGCTGAATTTGTCCGCTCAATTTATCGGTAAATTAAGCGAAAATTTACCGCTAAAGGGGAGGGGAGGAGGAGAGGAGGAGGGGAGAATACGGAGGGAAAGAAGGGGTATACCCTTCCATTCGTACCCTCCCCTCCTACTCTTCAAGAGCTGCGCTATAATTTCGCATTACAGAAAATTGTAAACGTCTTTCATTTTCTTTTTTGCATCGTGTTCGCTCGATTTAGTGAGTGGGACTAACATATTAGACATGAAATAAAGAAGAAATCTGATGTATTTTAATATTATAGGTGAAAGACGTTCAGAATGTTGAGCACATCTTTATTGATAACGTCCTTGATATCAACCAATAGGGAACCGAAACGACAAGGGCGTGCAACAACCACGCGCGATCTTCCTAATTGTTGAAAATTAACATCCAGTTATGAAGATGGGAACGCCCCACGAATTTGCGGGTGTTCCATGCAAAGAATCACACGCTTGAAAGGATGAGAAATGGTCACGTGCACCTATTCAGCTATACTTCGTTTCACCTTATGTTGTACCGCAGCGAAGGCTAGAAGCGCGAGCCTCTTAGCGTTGCCAGCCGCTCTTAAAGGGATTATCCGGTCAAATGTCGTATTCATGAAAACATTTAGACCTCATTGTCAATGGCTGTGAAGCATCTTCCACGACAAATCTGAATTTTGTGTGCTTTCCTGGAGGAGTAATTGTATTTTAACCCAAGCGTGCATAAACGGCGTTTTCCTCTTCCACCTTCAGGGAAGCGGAGTTTCTGAGGTAACATCAGACAAAGAACGCGCCGAACTGGGTCGCTAAACTCGTCAAACACAAAGTTGGGCACGAAGTTCGCGGAGCGTGCTGATTGGACTCTCGCGACGTTGGCGTCACGCGGGACGAGATGTCAATCATCCAAGCTCTCTCGGTGCTGAAATTCCAGCAAGAATGTTAGGCACAAAGTTGTAGCGAGCTTCATCGGAGCGCGCGCGAGCAACACCGTGGAGCCAGATGATTGAAGGGCTGCACTGATGACGTCGCGCCTGCGTGTCCCTACATCCCTACGCCGCGATAGAGTCAATGAAAAGTAGATTGTACCTAGGCGGCCTGTAAATAGTCTGAACTTTCTCGTCGCAAGATCGTCGCAAGATCGTCGTCTGTGGAAGTTATTGGTGACGACAAATTGACGTTTCACAACTTTGGGAAGGAGTTATTTGAGGCCAAAATCTTCGCTTCGGAATCGAGGCGAAGATTAAACTTTGTGATATTGTGGAGCCGTGCGCGGTGTATGCGGTTTTAGAGCTCATCTTCCGCCACTGCCAACAACGCCACCGGGGTCACCCAATGACTGAGAGATGAGGGGGCGAGGGTAGATGGCGAGAAAGAGCCGTGGAAGGAAAAAAAAAAGGTATAACCAACACAAACACACACTCCAATAGGGGTCAGGGAGGGCCGTAGAAATTGTTCGGGAGAGAGAGAGAGGGGGTGGGGTGATAGTAGTGAAGGAGGAGGATATCCCTTCCCCCGAATGTTTAGAGCGCAACTTTTATGTGCCCGTTTCGAGCTTGAGCGGCGTCGCCGTCGGCGTAACCGCGCGCACGTTGCATTATGGGACGTTTTTTCACTAACTTTAGCGGGGAAATTGACGTCACGTGATTTTAACACCAATTAGGTTTCCCCGCTAAATGAGAAGGCAGCAGGATAGGAGGAGGGGGGTGGAGGGGCATACACTCCCCTCCGTACCCTCCCCTCCTCCTCCTCAAGAGCTGCGCTTTAATTCGTCATTACAAATAACTGCAAACGTCTGTCATTTTTTTTATTATAACTCTCTGAAATGCTATAGTTCGGGGCTGGGGCGATATCCCCCCCCCCCCTTACAGCCTTATGTCATTTGCGCCCCCTTTTTCGAGGCCACTTGGGGGGGGGGGGGTGAATCGCCCCCCTCCCCGTTCTTCTGTTTCGACGACCCTGCATAGAGGTGTTCCAACTGAGCGATGACGAGGAACAGCACAGCGTGCAATTTTCGAAATTATGGTTCTAGAAATTCTGGAATTACAACGGGGCGCGTTCCGTGAACTTGCGAGCGGCTTCAGCTTAAAGGGGCACTGAACGCTCGTGTTTGACACTGAAAGATGCGCCTTTCAAGGCAGCATTTCAATTTCTTCGTCCCTTTGCAGTGCCCCTTTAAGCTGAAAGGAAGTATAGCAAAACGGGATGTCCAAATTGTACAGTGGTGCAGTATATACAGCAGTCTCGCCGTGATATGCGGCATCCTAAAGAAAATGTTAGAGGGCGCATGACTGATAAAGCAGAGTGTTGTAAAATGAGGCGCCAAAAGAAGTGCACGCAACAGCGAATATAACTTTAGCCTCTCGAGAGAGTATTCTGCAAAGTTTCGAGCTCTTGCAAGCCGATATCCAAATGTGATTTAAACTATAAATATACTGTCTGTTCTTCGCGCTATTTATATGTAATTAGAAACATCATTTCACGCATCTTTATCAGAGAAATACGGACCATAACGAACCATGTACTAAACAGTTTGGAGCCCGACGTTTCAAAACCGATTTGGTTTTTTTGTTTTTCATCAGGGGCGACTATTTGCACGTGGAGAGCACCAGCTTCTTTGCCAATTACGATTTGTCGTTTGTTTCACTCACTTTATCTTCTTCAAGTGCCCTAGTCCGTAGACATACGCCGACGTTTAAGTACCTGTCGACCTATTTAGCCCGACCTATTGAAACGACGGGCCCCTAACTCTTGAGGACTTGGTTGGTGAAAGTCTGCATTTCTCAAATTTTTGGCCCAACCAAACGGAGTTCCGTCAAACGCGTTTACGTTTAAAGGGACAATGAAGGAGATTTTATTCAATTATTTTTTTTTAATTGTGTTTTTATGCTTCTTGGTAACATAGCATGCTGCCAATTTTTTGTAGACATTTGTGACGCGTATTTCTGTGCCTACGAACGAAGTAACGAAACCGAAACTAAACAATCTCCATTCTCGTTTCTGGGCCTCCGAAAACGGAGGTGACGTAGGGAGTGACGTCAAGTGGGAATAGTCGGTATCGGTAGCATTTAGGAGATCGAGACTCTGGTTACCGTGGTGAGTTATAGCAGCGCGGTGGCGCGGTGGCGCGGTGGCGCGGTCGTTTCGTCGAATCTGTCAACATGGGGCGCGTTATGTCCGTGCTCCGGAGCGCGAGAGTTTGGCGCTCCTTTCACTAAACGGACAGGAGCGCCACCGGAGACTGACACTTGAGCGCGCTCTTCTCTCACGCTCCGTGATGTCACGTAAACAAACAAGATGGCTGCGCTGCTGTTGAGGCCGTCAAGACGAAAGGCGTAGCCGGACCGCTGCCCCTTTTCAGTTGATTAGTGCTTATTTCAGCAGGTAAAAACGATTTGATTTGAAAGCCAAGACACAATTAGCGTTCCGAAAAAAGTTAGTTCGTGCATCTCGCCTGAAAATAATTGCTGTGGCTTAGCTCGGCTATGCCAGGATATACGTAGCGTGAGCTTATGCGCACAAAATGAGAGGCGTTATCAAGCGGCTCCGGTGCAGCGTTAGACTTGGCTACTGCGCAACGGAGGAGCACAGCTGGGCACGCGGCGGCGCTAGTGCGTCTGCCGCGGCTATGACGTCACTCCTCTGGAATGCGCAGACTGGCGAGGCGCGCGCGGTGGCGGCGGAGCCCGCGGCGGAGGCGGCTCCGGCGCGCCAGCTGTGCACCGTGTGACGTCACTGCTCCCCGCGCTTGCGCAGCACGGAGCACGGCTCATTATGCGAGCCACGCGAAACTGCTCAACCTCGGCCAGTGTGGCTCACGCTACAAAAGAAATTCATCTTTCAGACGGTAGCGTGCCGATTGCACGGCGACAGAAAAGTTGTCGAGATGAGGGGACATTCGGACCGCTCTTTCCCTTTTATAATGCTTAGCCCAGAGAATAAAGATACTTTGATTTGAAAGCCGAAATATCAGCGAGCGTTGAGGAAAAGGTTTGTTCGTGCGTCTTGCCTGAAAACGAATTGATCTATCGAACGAGTGTGCCGATAGCTCGGCGACAGAAAAGTTGTGATGAAAAGACAGTCAGACCGCTGCCCTGCTTAGAATGCTTAGCCCAGCTGCAGCGAATGAAGATACTTGGATTGGAAAGCCGAAACATCAGTTAGCGTTGCGGGAAATGTTTGTTCATGCATTCCGCCTAAAAACGAATTGACGTGCTATTGAAGGACGGTGTGCCAGGATCGGCGTAGCTTCCGTCTCACTGCGAGACGGAACCGACGAAACCAGGGAATCTCTGACAAATTTGAGCGTTTCCTGCGTCGCCGAGCGGGTTCAAGAATGTTGTCTTTAAATTAAATCGGAACAGCATGTATGGTCAATAAATAGATTGGCCAAGGTAACCTTCCATATATGTGCATGAAGAGAGTCTTCGATCCTTTCAGGAATATTAAAATGTTCGTAGAAACTTCATAACGTCGCCGTCTCTTTTGCTTTAGACTCTGCCGCTCCACTCGGGCCTAATTTTTTATCTTCAAAATATTTTCGGCTTGTGCCACCCGTATCCACAGTCGGAAGGAGCTCGTATGTCCCGTCGATAGTTTCTGTGGTTTCTGGCCGTGTTCCAAAACTTACTCGACCTAACTCTAGAGTTAAGGTGGTTATCGAAGACCTACCCGCGTTAGAACAGACATCTACAGCGCACAAATTTGGCATGAATACCATTTTTAAGAATCCTTCGAGTACCGTGTTCTTTTTTTTATTTTATTTTGTTTGCCCATAGTTGCTCGTTGGCCGTTTTGCGTCCAGCGTAGCAAGGAAAAAAAGAATTATGCTGCTTTATTTATGGTTTAGTAATCATTTCCGATCCGAATTATACTTTTCATGGTTATTCAAGCGGAAATTAGAACAGTATTCCTAAAATCGCGAACCAAAACGTGACCGAGGGCACGTCTCTTGCTTCGACCAATCACTGACGCGTCTCTTGTGACGTCGCGCTTCTTGGACCCGCATCGGTCACGTGAGCTCCGCTTCTCCTGGCTTCTACCGCAACTCTCGGGGCGTCGCCCCAGTCGATCCCGGTACGATTATTACCGCGACTGTTTAATTGATTGGCGCGGCACACAAGCGCCGGTTTCGGCTGAAATTTGGACAACCTGGCCTGAGACGTGCCTGGAACTCAGTTCAATCGCCAAAAAGATGTCCGAAATTGCCTTCATTGTCCCTTTAAAACCTGCGTCTCTCTATATTTCTTTTTGCAGTAAGGCGTCATGCATGGGATTATTTAGAAGAATACCATTTATTTTCTCTCTTTCTGCACATTTCGTGTATTTGCCTTCAGATATATAATGTGAGCACATAATCCTTTTTGGCATATCCCGCAACCCGGTATTTGATACTGTCATACAGCGAACAAAAACGCATGTTTTCGCAGACTCAATAGATGATGTATTTTAGAGTATCGTCCTCCCGTGTCGGTCTCGAGCGGTTATGTGAACTTCATGCAGTCAAATTTATTGATGACAATAAAATATATTTTATTACTGCCTGAACACTTGACAACATAAACAAAGGGCCGATCACCCTAAATATATACATCATAAGTATATGCACCCCCAAATTATCCGAAATATGCTCTGCAAATCTTTACTGGCGTTTTTATACTCGTTAGGCACCTCTATAAGTGATTTGAGAGAACCTTAAACATGTTTTTCTTTTTTTTTAAGCTGATTTAAATAACATATGTGTTCCTGACTTCTCAAACATATAGAAGCATGTTGCCTCTTTTATGAGATCGAACACAATTTTATGTGTCTGTGGGCTGGACGAAAACAAAGTGCACAGGGCGCTTGGCGGAATTATGACGATAGCGCGCGCAGACCGTAAGAAAGTGGCCAGTTAAAGGAGCGGTGCAACGATATTCAAATGAAATGTTTTTCACTTTACGCGAGCTTACTGGCACTAGTGGGACTCAAGGATACTCGCACGCAACGCCGCTGGCCAAGAAACTCCTTTGTTGCGGTGTAATTTCAAGGACAAAAACGATCATTTTCATTCAATCTCTCCTTTGCAAAACATGATGACGTAACGTGGGAATCGCAGTACACCCATATGACGATATTTGAATGTTGTTCATAGATTGGACCCGAGCATTGCGTGGGCACTCGATTTGGGCTCGTGATAATTACTATCTCGAGAAGCATTCGGGTTGTGGCCCGTGTCCAATCGCTGCAACGACGACAATAGCCGAGCCATAACAATGTCGGAAACTCAGCGCGTGTCCTGTGCTTTGCCAACCCCAGCGCGTGGCTATGATCAACATTGGCGGCATATAATCGGCTCCAGATCACGTGGCCGCTTGTCCTGGCTGCGAGTTGAGGGGGTGAACGCTACTCGTTTTTTTTTAATTTTTTTCTGAGACTTCTATTGCATGGGGTGAAAAACGAACGCGTGTTTCATAGGTCATTAACGTCAGGGATCCGTTTTAAGTGGTATTTGCGCGAAGTAGAAAAATTGTTGCATTGCCCCTTTAAGTATCTGCAATGTCGAGTAGAGTATGAAATACTACTTTGTTCTGTTTAATAAAAAAATAGCAAGGGTAAGGCTTATTTGCAAATTGAATTGACCGGCATCTTCTTAAGAACAAACCTCAAACGTCAAGCTACGTCGAAAAGGTTCATTTCGGTACGTGCCTTTTTAGACCAGACACGATCTGAGTACGAAGGTCACTCTATTCTGCATGATTATTCGCCTGCATCACGGTGCTGAGTGGATACAATATTGGTAAGGAAAGCAAGCGTTGTGATTGCCGCTCAGCGTTCTATAGAAGGAAGACTGAAAGGGTTTGTCCTAAAACTTTCCTGAGATTTTGAATTTTCTTTTGCTTTTAGCTCAGTTGCGTTGTCATATATATTGTGAAACGCATTTCGTAAACTAGATTTCAGAATATATGTAAAAAGGATGTGCCCCTTTCATGACCTTATGCACTGTAATTAACTGCTAAGTTCAAGAACAGAACAGGGTTCAACTTGTAATACTGCGACGCAAAGTCGTACCAATAACGGGCATTTTAGGCGACCTACGAGACTAATAACCTTTCAATTCAGGTAAAATAAATTCGACTGAGGTAAAAAAAAAATAGATGTTGAGTCTTATATCTTAATCTAGCTTTTGTTTTACTGTTTCATCGAAATTAAATACCGCGATTTATGTTTGGTCCCTGAAAATAAAAGTGGATTCTACGAATGATAAAAAGCAACAAAGATACTCGTTTCACTGTTGAAATCGTGCTTATTGCCAAGAAAACGCGGACAGTATTTTTTTTTTTTAATTTAGCGGTTTAGATTGCTTGGAACCGGTTCGAAGCGGTTTGAACTGTTATTTTTGCTCCCCGAAACTAAACCGGAACTGAACTGAAAGCCGGAAACCCGAACCGGAACCGGAACCGAACCGATAGAAATTTTAATTCGACACTCTGGATGAAAGCTGGTGTGACACAGGAATCGATTTTGTCACCTTTTTTATTCAATATTTGCGTTAATGACACCTCAGCAAGGCTTACTAGTTGCAAAATTTACCAGTATCTTGATGATACATTACTTGTTTCCAGTCACGTTAAGTACCACCAAGCTGAACGCGTATTGCAACACGACGCCACGAGTGTAACGGACTGGTTCTACGAGAATTTTATCACTTTTAACCATAGGTCGGCATTTTAAGCTGTTCTCACTCAAACTCACGATCAACATTTTTACCTCAATTAGAACTCACGCCCACTCACGATCACGATTTATTCAAAATGGGGTCATCACCCGGACCCACCCTCACGGTTCAACGCAAAACCAAAACTCACTCGCCGTCATCATCACGGTCTTCACGCTCACCGATCATCACGGTCATCACGCTCACAGGTCAGCACGAATTATCAGGCTCACAGGTCGTCACACTCACGGGTCCTCACGGTCCTCACACTCACATGTCCTCACGGTCCTCACACTCGCACAGGTCTTCACGCTCATCACACTCACAGGTCCTCAGACTCACAGGTCATCACGCTTACAGGTTGCTTTCTTTGTGTTTTTCTTTTGTTTCTTGCAAGCCGTTGGTTTGTCTTCGCGTGAGTCTTGCGGCGGGAAAACAACCCCCAAACAGTGATCTTCTGAACCGCTTATCTGATTTGAAAGAAGTGTACTATGTTTTTGTTTATGCTCCGCACATTTCTACCAAATTTCGTTAACCTGGTAATTACAAAAAAAAAAACTAAATGCAAGCTGACGAAAGTGGGTGTGTTGAACTTTCGCCTGCTGACAAGGGCGGCGGTAAAACACAAACGCGCCTTCCGACAGGGTAAACACACAACGTCGCAGTGATTAGAGCATCGCCTCGCTGTGCATACCTCGCTCATTTGTACACAAATGAACGATTACTATGTACACATATCACCCCCATTTCTTTTTTTTGTGCCACCCACACGTACTTCGACAGAGGTTTATGCATCATATATATATATAGTAAACATACGCATCGACGAAATGTTGGGTGGTTTCACGTGACGTACCTCTGGTTTGAAATCTCACCATTATCCCTGTTGGCAGCGGTGTCCGTCAGTCATATCCTATTCTATGAGCCGAGGCCGCCGAGGCCGAGTTTTCCTTCTCGCTCGAGTTGCTTCTGCTTTTGTTGATCGACCGTGCTTGCCGGAGTAGGCTGCGATTCAAGGAATCACACGACATCATATGCCGCCAATGTTGATCATAGCCACGCGCTGGGGTTGGCAAAGCACAGGACACGCGCTGAGTTCCAGACATTGTTATGGCTCGGCTATTGTCGTCGTTGCAGCGATTGGACACGGGCCACTACTCGAATGCTTCTCGAGCTATCAATTATCACGAGCCTAAATCGAGTGCCCAGGCAATGCTCGGGTCCAATCTATGAACCGCATTCAAGTATCGTCATACGGGTGTACTGCGATCCCCGCGTTACGTCATCGAATTTTGCAAGGGAGAGATTGAATGAAAATGATCGCTTTTGTCCTTGAAATTACACCGTAACAAAGGAGTTTCTTGGCCAGTGGCATTGCATGCGAGTATCCTTGAGTCCCACTAGTGCCAGTAAGCTCGTGTAAAGTGAAAAACATTCCAATTGAATATCGTTGCACAGCTCCTTTAAGGAATCATCAGCCGACATTGTTTTCCCGTCATCTCGGCCTTTATAAATACTGTCAGCATTATTATCTTGATACATGCAGCCGTCCTTGGATTGGTTTCGTTTGGATTGGGTTGACTTTGGCATGACTTTGCTTGGTTTCGTTTGGAGTGATTTGGGGGTTTGGAGTCGTCCCCATGTTGTTCTTTTCCGCGCTCTCGATCACGTAGGGCGTGCCACTTTTTATGTGGCAAGCCGCGTCATTCTTGGCACGCAGTTCTATAATGGGCAATCAGTTCGTCGAACAAGGTTTCATAGACGGATGGTTTCATCAACACTGTGATGTTTCATCGGCAGATCGTTTCTTCGACGTTTGTTTTATCGATGTGTTATCCGCAGATCGTTTCTTCGATATTCGATGCTCGACAGAGCTTGCTACATTTCGTCAACACTACTTTTTTTGCTCGTACGTCTAGACGACAGTTCTCTCTCTCTCTCTTTCATCGACGCGGCGTTGGCTTCTTGACGTCATGCGTTCTTCGCGTGTTCGCAGCGTACTACGGTGTCCGTTACGGACAGGGCGCAGGTGGTACAAGCGCAAATGCTCCTCACTCTTTGAACGCAGTGCGCTGTGCGCTTACGTTGCTGCAGTGGTGCGTGCGGCGTGGCGGCCTTTTGGATACGTTTGGCCGTTTGGGCGCGTGCTCGGCCTGTCTAGCGGATATTTGTTTACGTAAGGAGCGTGCCCTATGAAGCTGAGGCTCGGCGCTCGGCAGCCAGACGGCCGGACGTCATTGTTGCGTTCTGTCGTGCTTTTGGCTGCGTGCACACTCGAAGCTCGCGAGATGCTGAATCGTTCCAAACCTTTTCCAAAATGGGTGCTTCTCGATGCAGTGGTGGCCTAGTATACCGCTCATTTTTTGTAGAATCATGTGAGGCTGATATTTTGTCAACAGTAACGCACTGGCGAAATACCAAAACTCAGACGTTTTGCATTCCCGTCCGTGCAAGTGTCCCGAGAAAGGTTGACTTAGAGGTTAACTTGCCGGTTTCGGTGGTCTTTAAAAGTCCATGGAAACGAGGTATTTACAATGTTGTAAGCTTGTAGGTCGGAGCTGGCTGGAGATCTATCGTCTACGTTGGCGTTGGCCTTTGGACAGCTGACCGATTCTACGTGCTCGAGCGTCTCGCTTGGAAGCGTAATTGCCTATTATATAGTATTCACGGCTCATCCGTGTGGTACGTAGTGATATATTCAGGTTCGACAACTATCAATAGTTTATTGCTATCAACCAGGAAAACGCAATATCTGTTACACCTCCGGCAAAGAAAGAAAACCAGAGCTCGCCGTTCGCTTTGACCCTTAAAGGTGTATCCACACGACGGACCGGGCCGCGGACCAATTGATCACGTGATGCGCGGCCCGCGGGCCGCCCGGCTGCAATTAGCATCCACACGCCGGACCAAAAGAGCAGACGACACAGCGAACGGGCCGGTCTAACCCTCGACCTCACAGCTCCGCCAAACGCATGCAGCGAGCTGCTTTGAGGCTACTTGTAAGAAGCCAAGATGGAGGTTGAACGAAAGAGAGGTTTGGCCACGGTGGCCCTGGCGTTGACTATTGAGGACGAGGAGGGCTTAAGTGAACCGAAAAGGGCAATCCCACAGAGCGGGGATTGCTCCACGAGCGCGATGAAGTAAAAAGTTGCATCGTCGCACCATGCCGCCATCGTCACACAATAAAAGGTTCGTCTTCTTCGTCTTCAGCAGTTGGCGCCAAAAGAAAACGACTTTGGATTTGGATTCCAATCCAAACAACAAAAGTCAGCTTGTTGCCAGACTTAGCGCTTCAATTATACTAAAAACGCCGCGGTTCCGCCACCAAGGTCCGGGCAAGAAAAGTCGCTTGCATTTCTCAGAAGCGCGGGCCACGGACCGCCGGCGGACCTCGAATACCGGTGGCGTAAGATCACGTTATGCACGGCCCGCGGACCAGAGCAGCAATTTGGTCCGTCGTGTGGATACACCTTAAGCGGGTTTCACATGCAGCGATTCCACGGCCAAACTCGCTGCCGCTAGCGGCGCGGCGGCACAGATCGCGAGGTTTCATTTCACATGAGCGTTTTCTGCCGTTGCGATGGCCAATGTTGCTTGCAGCAAGCAGATGCCTACAGTCGGTTACAAAGGCTTCCAACAACAATTTTAATGGCTTTGTTCCTAAACTCTTTGAGCTACGCGTCCCAAAGGACCCGACGCTTCGCCATTTCACTGATAAGCAGTTCATTGAACTGGGCGCGATACATTTTGTCTTACTTGGTGTATGATCTGTGTTGGAAAAGACACGTCAATGTCGCTCAGTTCTTCTTCTTCTTTTGTTTTTTCTTACTAGCGCTCGCACAAGCCCTTTCCGATTAGCGTCTCTTGCGCTCACTACAGTTGGTATTCGTGCGAAGAGAGTAAAAAAGAGCCGCGTAATTCATTGAGAAAATAAATTCCGAGAAGGGGACAGCAGTCCCCCTTCTCCATAATCTCCTGAACTGTTCCGACGCCACTGCTGAAGCAAAGAAGCTCGACCCACCGGAAAAAAGAAACCGCAAACCAGTCGCTTGCGTACTTTCTCTGCATGTCGTCTGCTTCAAGAACGTGAAAATGCCGCCGTCCTATGCGCCAGCTTTCCCGCAATTTTCTTCTTCTGTCACGTGATTTCCCGCCGCGCTGTGAGTGGCCAGCTGGGAAGCTGCCACTCTGCCGCGGCGAAAAATTTCCAACCTGGTGGAACCGTGCCGCTCTGCCGCTGCGGCTGGCCAGAGCGCCGCGACGGCAGAAATCGCGCCGCTCTAGGACCAAAATCGCTGCGTGTGAACCCGCTTAGACCGATCTCATCAACCATCTGGAGCGTGCGTGACGCAGCCATAGTTGTACTTCACAGGAGGCAGCGGTATAGACCCTTTTCATGGCAAACGCCACCAGGAGTTGTTCTAGTCTTTGACGTCCCAGAGAACTTCCGGTTCATAAAAAGTATGAACAAAGCCCACCCTAACACCGCTGTTTGAAATGTTGATGAAACGTTTAACCACCAATTCTCCAGGTGAACGCCAAAAGAACGCAGAACCCCCAGATATGATAAATATTTTCCAATACTCTTGTAAACCAACTTGCCTCCTCCAAGACGTTAAATTGACCAGCCGAGGGCCCTCGTTAAATCGCCAACTTTGATGTGCGTGTAGCGTTTATGCTTTCTAGCACTGGCGACATAGGCAAGCTCGACATACTTTCAAAGACGGAGCGACCGGAAGTTGCTTGGGACGCAGGAGGCAGTTCATGTTTGTAAACATGAAAAGGGTCTATACAGCTCGTGATTGATACGCGCAAGCCTACAGTGGCGTTGACCCTCGTGCAGAAAGAGTATACAGTTTCCCGCAATGCATTGCGCCAGAGGAGGCGTAGCGAAACTGGCAGTAAGGTCGGTCTATTACCTAAAGCCCGGTTTACACATCTGTGTTCCGAGCGACACAAATGACAGAAACAACACGAACGACATGACATCGGGACGAATCTGTTCGTATTACAGAGCGTGACAGATAATGCAATGAGCAGCTTTGTCATCAATCATGTGTCACGAATTGTCCCGGTGTCATGTCGTTCGTGTCGTTTCTGCATTTCCTATAGCTCGAAACATAGATGTGTGAACCGGTCTTTACGAGCCTACTCTGATGTTACGCTTGAACGTCACGGAAAAATCGGTTTTCCCGCCTTTTCTAAGTGTTGCCGCGGGTAGGAATACTAGCGTGGTGCTTGTTCGGCACACAAGTGTCAGTACAGGTTATGACTTTGTCAACATTGCCTGAAGCCTATTCCAATTGTAAAATAAAATATCGAAGGTGTCTTCAATGGTCCTTTAAGTGTGCGTGCTTGCACGACATGAAGCGTCACAGCTTTGCGACCGCAACAACTCACGCGGGCACAATGTCCGCTATATCAAATTTGAACTGGGTGGTGTTTTTAAATACAATATTTAGCATTATTTCGCGCATTTAGTTCCCGGAAATTAGCAGCACATTCGAGAAGTTGAAGTTGCAACAGAATGTTAAGTTGGGCTAGTTGGTTGTTCATGACTGGAAGGAAACGCCGAAAGACGGGGACAAAAAGAAGTAGGTAACAACGACACGTGGCGCACTCGCAACTGAAGGTTTATTGGAAAATACAAAGACTTAAATACTATGACAAGCCACTTCATTTCCTGCCACCCCACTCTCTCTCTAAAAATAAAATCTCCTTATCTAACAATGCCACAGACGGCTCGCTGACGCACTTATCAACGCCCATAGGTAGAAGAAGAAGTAGGTATCAACGTTCACGAAGCATTCATTATCAAAACAAGGGGCGTTGATAAGTGCGTCAGCGAGCCGTCTGTGGCATTCTTAGATAAGGAGATTTTATTTTTAGAGAGAGAGTGGGGTGGCAGGAAATGAAGTACCTTGTCATAGTATTTAAGTCTTTGTATTTTCCAATAAACCTTCAGTTGCAAGTGCGCCACGTGTCGTTGTTACCTACTTCTTTTGTCCCCGTCTTTCGGCGCTTCCTTCCAGTCGTTAAGTTGAAGTTGAGTGGTATTTTTTTCATAACTCGCGGAAATGATGACAAACGGTTTATCTAGTAATTTAGTTGCACATTCAAAAGAAATATTATAATTTAGGTTAAATAATTATCAAACCCGCGGCGTTTCTGTAACCATTGGTTCGAGACAGATTCTCTGTCGCTCGGTTAACAAGTATTCATTCAACGCATAGCGCACTTCAACGACCCGCTGATCAATCTTGCCTTCTGCTACACCATTGTAAAATTTAATTACGGTGTTTGAATCAATCGGCGATATGTTTCATAGGCCTTCAAGCGATAAGTGTTTTGTATTGAATTGTAAAAAAGTTGGTTATCAAATATATTAATTTCGTTGTACAAGAAATTCTTACCATCACTCTGAGTACCTATGCATTCGACCATAACAACGTAAAAACAACATGAGTAAACAACGGGCAAGGGGAGCACAGCGCCATGAACGAAGCCCGAAAAGCCCCGGCAATTGGCGCCTCGGAGTCGCGTCCAGCCGGCGCGCCGGCAACCCGGCCGTGGCCGTGGGGCAGGCGGCCGCGACGTTGCGGCCGCCGCGCGCCGCCGTCATCTTACTTCTCAGTGTAAGCAGGCACACGGCACACGGCAATTCTACGAATCCCGATGAGCCAGTAAACTCATTGGAGTGAGGCACGTGACAGCGTCTCACAGGCGTCCATTCTAGAAGTCACCTGTCTGTATACGACGCTCTAATTGGCCCACTGAGTCGTAGCTTCCACAGTTTGCTAAGTAATACTTAAACGGTCTTATTGGTGTGCCCATAGGCAAACGGCAATGCAGTTGGGCATTACATGTTGCGCCATCTAGCGGCTGCACAATAAAACAAATTGGGTAGGCCAGGGCGGCCCGGATCGCGGGGACGGCGAGCGGACGCATTTAGAAATCACGTGTGAACGTGACATTTCGGATCGGCGTGAGCCTTCTGGGAACCGTTTTTCATAAAAGTAAGTCTCGACTTCACGTCTCTATGACCTCACCGGTTTTCTGTGACATCTCGCCTACTCCTAGAGTTTCACCAAAAAATAAACGTCGCTACTGCTGCGTGAAGGAACTGCCACAGTCGCGAAGGTGACTCAAGCGTCAAACTTTACCGCTTCCCTTCAAGATCTTGGGAAGCGACACGGTGACAAAGTGGATTACTGCAGTGCGACGCATCAAGTAAGTGAATTTTATATTAATTGTTGAAGTGAACGAAAATGAATATGCAAGCTTGGAAAGTGGCCTGACAAACTCGTTTTGCAGACTACTCGGCAATATAACCTCTTTAGTACGCGACCTATACCGAAAAAACTCTTTATTCGTACTTGTTTCATCGTCATTTATCCTTAAAGGGAAGCTGAAGAGCTTTTCGAAAAAAATGAGTTAATGGTTGATTCTGACGTGTTTGTGCCTGCTGAGTCCAAATATCACAACCGTTTGACCCAAAATAATCCCTAAACGCGAAAAAAAGCGAAGAAATCAGAAGCGATCGCCGCAGCGGCACGCCATTGGCTAGTCACGCGTGACGCGCCACTACGTCATAAAAGGACCATCTCGATTCTCGTTTGCTCCTTCGCTTGCGGAAGTAGCCGGGCGCCGGGTCTTCTGCTCTTGTAAATCGGGTTCGGCTTCTGATTTTTCGAAATCTTTCGGTGGATCCGAAAGAGGAATGTGTCCAGACGACCCTCGACGTGACAGAGTACGCGTTCCAGCCGTTGGCAAAGTAGAAAAATGACCCCCCGCAGTAATAAACGCAGACACGAGGAACCGCTTGCGCGGACGCGACATGGCCGGCTTCATACTTTCAGGAACGTACTGACTGCTACTTATTGTAACGTAAAACGATGACAATAAACGGAGTGCTATTGACGGGACGCCTCAAGCCGGATTAGCGTGACCCTCCCCAAAACGGTCGTCAGAGGACAAGAATTCTGCACACATCGGCCTTCGTGCTTGCCAGCTGCTGGACGCGTGAGCGTGCAGGCTGCATTGTTCATCAAGGCTGAAGTGGTTTGAAGGGATAGTATAATCGGCTTCGGTCGACGGGAGAGCTTCCCCTGAGATGAGACGGGTGATAAGACAGGGTCGCCGTTCTGCCACCGCCATGTGCTTGCGCACTATGCGAATACCTGCGCAGAAGGTCCATCCTTGTGATAGCGGTACCCTCTGCTGCGTTTAGTTTGTTTGCCACAAACAATTACGCCATTATAGTTTTAGAAAAAGCGGAGATGTGTGTCCGGCAGTCGAAATCGTGAAAGCTTCCTGGGCCTCTACATTCGCATACTTCTACCAAGATTTGTTGACTGCATCACACCACCACCAAGCATTATCATCGCCCGATCGCATTTCTACGGCACAAAGAATTGTTGCATGGCACAAACTTTTTACGGAAAACACTGCGTAACTTGTAAAAAAGAACTCAATTCAGAACACAGGTCACATGCTTTGTATTTCCAAAAAGCTCTCCTGAAGAGAATATGAACCTTTGGAAGGAAAATTAAACAAAATTTATGTTTACGTTTAAAAAATATGTGAACTCAAATAATGCCAGCAACTGTAAAAAAAAAAAAAGGTTATGCTAAAACAAGTTTCACCGTGAAAGTCGCATTATGAATTGCATGACCACTTATTAGAGCAAGCCCTCCTCTCCCAAGTGACTGGGTAGCCAGTAGATTAAAAGCAAAAGAAAATAATCTTGGGCTACCCAAGATTGTTTTCTTTTGTTTCCCAGATTTCCCGCACCAGAGTCGGTCCGGAAAATATAGTCACTTCAAAAATATAAGAAACCAACACTGAGACACTAATATAAGGCGGTTAACACAAGAGAGCCAGTGGAAACCCGCTATTCGGCTAAATGATCGCGGCTTTTCTAGCACACTGCACAATTCTAATAACGTAATAGTTTTTTTCTAGAACAGTCGACCTCCAATTCCTACCTAGTTACGTTTCCTCTTTGCTTGTGACTTTTAATGCGCTGAATTGCCTTCTTACCTTCAAAAATGGTCGGCAGAGCGTCGGGTTCGGGCGAGCCTTCTTCCGACCCAAACCCATACGTACATAGTTTTCATATGCACCGTCCGAAACACGTTTCGAACAAAAAACGATGTGCTCGCTCAAACCCACCACCCCTTTAAAATCTTGGTGACGAAGTAGAAAAGACGGTAAGCGGGAAGAACAACTGCGACGAGCGCTGTTCGTGAAAGCTGGCTGCTACACATGATACGGCATCGTGCAACAGCACGAGTCAGTTGGTTCGGTGCCACGAGAATTGTGCGAACACGTGAATAAACAAGAGAACAATCAACACGTCCGGCGATTGAGTGCATAGCATGACCGGTCAACGGATAAAAGCAAGCGCTATGCAGCGGCAGAACGACGACAGCTCGAAAAGGAGCAGCGGACGAGGGACGCTAGGCCAGCTCCGGCGGGGTCCCCCAGCCGGTCCTTTTGTGACGCCGGCTGACGGGCTTCCTCCTCACTCCCCTTTCCCTCTGCTTCGGAGAGGCGTGGCTTCGGCGCTACCTTGAAGGCGCTTCTCCGGTTAATCCGCGCAGAAAATGACCAAACGAATACGATATTCGTGATGGCTGAGGTCCGATTAACTAGGCTCAGGTGTTTTTTCTCATATTTAAAACCGCTTCAGCTTCCCTTTAAAGGGAAGCTGAAGAGCTTTTCGAAAAAAATGAGTTAATGGTTGATTCTGACGTGTTTGTGCCTGCTGAGTCCAAATATCACAACCGTTTGACCCAAAATAATCCCTAAACGCGAAAAAAAGCGAAGAAATCAGAAGCGATCGCCGCAGCGGCACGCCATTGGCTAGTCACGCGTGACGCGCCACTACGTCATAAAAGGACCATCTCGATTCTCGTTTGCTCCTTCGCTTGCGGAAGTAGCCGGGCGCCGGGTCTTCTGCTCTTGTAAATCGGGTTCGGCTTCTGATTTTTCGAAATCTTTCGGTGGATCCGAAAGAGGAATGTGTCCAGACGACCCTCGACGTGACAGAATACGCGTTCCAGCCGTTGGCAAAGTAGAAAAATGACCCCCCGCAGTAATAAACGCAGACACGAGGAACCGCTTGCGCGGACGCGACATGGCCGGCTTCATACTTTCAGGAACGTACTGACTGCTACTTATTGTCAGACTTGTACACGTTACTGAAAAATAGTAAGGAATTACAATTACAATTACTCAAGGCTAAATTGTAATTTATTACAATTACAATTACCCTCACATAAAAGTAACTGACCGTTACCCCAAAAAGTAATCCGTTACTTTCGTGGCGTTACTTTCAACATTATTGTCCTCAAGTAAGAAAAAAAGGGAAGAGGGTTATTTAAGTTCTTATTGTTGCAACCTGTTCCATTTAATGACCTTGAGTATTTTGAGCAACAACTGACTCTCGAAAGTCTTGTCAGACATTTTGCGTTATTTCTTACTCAATATGTCGACTGCTACGCTGAACACCCTTTGAACTGAGGCACTGGATGGGAGTTCCATATTGTTCCTCACGAATGCTTCATGCTCTGCAATGAGATTTTTCAGCGAAGCAATGGAAGTACTATTTACCTCGAAGATAGAGCAAAGCTTCTTCGTTGCAGCTGTTGCCGCGAAGCTGTGGAAGTCATCATACATCTAGCCAAAACTAGAATAAGTATTGATTTATGTCCATCTTACTATACCGACATATATTGCCAGACAATAGCAAAACATATAGTTGTAACAGTAAGGTTATAATTAAAAATTAAATAAGGTTTGGCTCGATATTCCTCTTCCTTTGGTACTGAACAGGTCGAGCCTCGGTTGAGGCGTTGGTGAATAAAAAAAAAGTTTCCAGTATATAAATATAGGTAATAAATAAAAGAACACTCATAACAACAATTAATTAGAACGTCGGTTAAAACAAGGAAATGTAAACGCACGTTTGCCGTGTGTACCTTTCTTGGTGCCGTTCGAAAACGCACGGAGCACGAACCGACTGCAGTTTACTCCGGTGTTCTCCAGGTAGACGTCCGCTGATGCCACGGGCAGCGAAGGGCAGAGTACTAAGTAAGCCGCGCTATGGCCCCACTCACGAGTTTCACTCTCTCCTCAAGCCCAGAATATCACGTCTACGTCAGCCACCATTATGTTTTAATTCTAAAGAATATCTGCTTGAGATAGGATGCGTCCTGCTGGGGTAAAAACAGGAAGAAGAAGAAGAAGGAAGGACTATTACCATTTTCCAAGTGCTCGCAAAAAAGCTGACTCACAAAAAGGGTGACTGAGATGGAGATAACCTGGCTGGAATTCACAAATAAAGTGGGCCAACCCTAGAAGTTGGACTACAAAAAAAGTAAGTAGCTTTTAAAACAGGGTAAAATAATGTGAAAGAAACAGAAAAAAAATACATCCTGGTTTATAAGAGAAGATGATAAGTGTGCAGCAACGAACAAGGATGCTTGTGGCAATAACACCTTCACATATTATCACATCTCTTTTAGTGGATTTTAGGGTAGACGGAGCGTTGTCTCGTGTTGTGACATTATGAAAATGGTCGTAGTCACTATAACCGAGAAGGACATTGTTAATTCTTGTCTGTGCACTCACCACCTCGAGGTTATCGAAGAGGCACACAATCACTTGGTGTCCTCCTCTCCCCGTCTTCGATCGCAAAGAAAAAACAAAGGGACTAAAAAAGCGGATGTAACTTGCCCCCCCCCCCCCCTCTTTTTTTTTTTGTAGAAATGTTTATTTGAATTTTTTGACATTGTTGTTAGCATCTAAAAAAAATAGATTCAGGGGCTTGGTGTTGCAAACAAAGGCTTTGCGGAACTGAAGAGTGCCAAGCCTCCCTTTGCGCTGGTCAATTCGCGCGATAGTGTCACTGCGCTCGACCTTACCGAAATCAAAACAACCCTTTCTTTAGAAAAGGGGGGGAGGGGGGGGGGGGGGAGGTTGGCCCTGAAAAAAAAAATGTAACGGATTACAAGGAATCCGTTACGTAAAAAATGTAAGGGAATTACTTTAAAATTACTCCAGGAAATATGTAATTATTCCGTTACAAAATTACTGATAAATGTAAGGGATTACAAGTAATTTCGTTACTTGTAACGGATTACGTACAAGTCTGCTTATTGTAACGTAAAACGATGACAATAAACGGAGTGCTATTGACGGGACGCCTCAAGCCGGATTAGCGTGACCCTCCCCAAAACGGTCGTCAGAGGACAAGAATTCTGCAAACATCGGCCTTCGTGCTTGCCAGCTGCTGGACGCGTGAGCGTGCAGGCTGCATTGTTCATCAAGGCTGAAGTGGTTTGAAGGGATAGTATAATCGGCTTCGGTCGACGGGAGAGCTTTCCCTGAGATGAGACGGGTGATAAGACAGGGTCGCCGTTCTGCCACCGCCATGTGCTTGCGCACTATGCGAATACCTGCGCAGAAGGTTCATCCTTGTGATAGCGGTACCCTCTGCTGCGTTTAGTTTGTTTGCCACAAACAATTACGCCATTATAGTTTTAAAAAAAGCGGAGATGTGTGTCCGGCAGTGGAAATCGTGAAAGCTTCCTGGGCCTCTACATTCGCATACTTCTACCAAGATTTGTTGACTGCATCACACCACCACCAAGCATTATCATCGCCCGATCGCATTTCTACGGCACAAAGAATTGTTGCATGGCACAAACTTTTTACGGAAAACACTGCGTAACTTGTAAAAAAGAACTCAATTCAGAACACAGGTCACATGCTTTGTATTTCCAAAAAGCTCTCCTGAAGAGAATATGAACCTTTGGAAGGAAAATTAAACAAAATTTATGTTTACGTTTAAAAAATATGTGAACTCAAATAATGCCAGCAACTGTAAAAAAAAAAAGGTTATGCTAAAACAAGTTTCACCGTGAAAGTCGCATTATGAATTGCATGACCACTTATTAGAGCAAGCCCTCCTCGCCCAAGTGACTGGGTAGCCAGTAGATTAAAAGCAAAAGAAAATAATCTTGGGCTACCCAAGATTGTTTTCTTTTGTTTCCCAGATTTCCCGCACCAGAGTCGGTCCGGAAAATATAGTCACTTCAACAATATAAGAAACCAACACTGAGACACTAATATAAGGCGGTTAACACAAGAGAGCCAGTGGAAACCCGCTATTCGGCTAAATGATCGCGGCTTTTCTAGCACACTGCACAATTCTAATAACGTAATAGTTTTTTTCTAGGACAGTCGACCTCCAATTCCTACCTAGTTACGTTTCCTCTTTGCTTGTGACTTTTAATGCGCTGAATTGCCTTCTTACCTTCAAAGATGGTCGGCAGAGCGTCGGGTTCGGGCGAGCCTTCTTCCGACCCAAACCCATGCGTACATAGTTTTCATATGCACCGTCCGAAACACGTTTCGAACGAAAAACGATGTGCTCGCTCAAACCCACCACCCCTTTAAAATCTTGGTGACGAAGTAGAAAAGACGGTAAGCGGGAAGAACAACTGCGACGAGCGCTGTTCGTGAAAGCTGGCTGCTACACATGATACGGCATCGTGCAACAGCACGAGTCAGTTGGTTCGGTGCCACGAGAATTGTGCGAACACGTGAATAAACAAGAGAACAATCAACACGTCCGGCGATTGAGTGCATAGCATGACCGGTCAACGGATAAAAGCAAGCGCTATGCAGCGGCAGAACGACGACAGCTCGAAAAGGAGCAGCGGACGAGGGACGCTAGGCCAGCTCCGGCGGGGTCCCCCAGCCGGTCCTTTTGTGACGCCGGCTGACGGGCTTCCCCCTCACTCCCCTTTCCCTCTGCTTCGGAGAGGCGTGGCTTCGGCGCTACCTTGAAGGCGCTTCTCCGGTTAATCCGCGCAGAAAATGACCAAACGAATACGATATTCGTGATGGCTGAGGTCCGATTAACTAGGCTCAGGTGTTTTTTCTCATATTTAAAACCGCTTCAGCTTCCCTTTAAGGGCCGTTTAAAAAGGACATTACATAAGAAGAGGGCTGTAAACAATGTAAAAAAAATTGAACCACAAAAGCACGAAAAACAATGACACTCGCACTCCCGCGAGCACGGTGCCCGCGAGTAAACCCAGAAATCGCTACATTCCAGTGCCAAAAAAAACAAACAAAAAAACAAAGAAACACGAGAATTGGTAACAGATAAATAAAACATTACCCCAAGTTTAATCTTATTACACAAAGTAAAGCACAGTTGATATCAAATGTGCAACTTAATGCATTATATTGAGGAGTTTCAGCGACGGCGTCACCGCCCTGGCGGCCGGTCGCCGAAGGAGAAAGAGGGGGATAGATTCGCTGGGCGTTGCCTTTGTGTAAAGTGCGTTGGCCGCGAACGTAGGCTTATAAACTTCGGCAGCAAGAATATTACGTGGCTCTAGTGCTCCGGTACGAGCAACAGAGGTGACACGATCTCCTACGACAAGCTACTACCACCCGCCGCAGCGATGCAGGCGTCGAGGGAGCGCAACCTGTGTACTACGCGGTCAGTCGCCGTCGCCCGACGCAGATCGTTTGGCATTCAGGGCTTTGCGCCCCGGGTTCTTCGTTTGTACTTGGAACCGAGTGTTATTTCCTGTGCTTGTGCATGTGCTCAGTGGCTGCATATGGACCTCATAGAGCAGTTCTTCAGGCTCAACAGCGACTCAAAGTTGACGGCGGAGGGACTTGCAGCAACGCTTTCGGTTGGTGCACGGGTGTGACGACTATACGGATATATTTTTGAAATTGCTGCTAGCAAGGTGGGCCATAGTCGCTTTATGTTGACACGATTTTAAGTGTAAGTGCTCCGTGCAAAGGCGAATCTATCGCGTTTCTAATTCACCTTTGTTCTTGTTGCTGTTTTTATCACGCACGACCGATTACCAAGCAAATGCTGTCTTCGGCCTTACATTGCGGAACGCCCAATAAAAAACCATGTTCGTTCAGCGAGAAAACTTCCCTTTCGAGTGACCTTTTTTATTGATAAGTTCTCCCGTATCTAGGTGGTTTAATGAACGCAATCGATTAGGTTTGCTTCCATGGTTAAGACATTTTGCTGCCACATGCGGCACTAATGCTTGGCACGATGTATGCCACTGGTGGTATTGTGAATTGGTTTACTTCCAAAGCTAAAAGTGTAACAGTTGGGACCATTCAGTTTGATAAAAATGTGCTGATATGGGAATTTCGTTGCATAACTAGCGTTTTACGTTTAAGATTGATAAGAAACATGCTCATGTGATGATGCATGTCTACAGCATAAGCTTTGCAGATCCAGAATGGCTGTGCTATAGGCTACAGCCTCAAGGTTTTTAATGGACCAAATTGGTGACTACACGGCAATAAATATTGTGGTGCAAAACTGCCCATTGACTCGGTGAGTTTTGATCGTGACCATTGGTGTGCTGTTGGCAAATTAGGTAATGGCACACCTTTTCCCTGACCATGTGGCTTCAAGGGACATCGCATCTAGATGTGCTTAAATATGTTTATTTCAAGGTTCAGTTGACCCCTCTGCATCATTACAGGAAGGCAGTCTCAAGCCACAACAAACAGCAGTGAATATACAATGCAGAATAACAGGCACCAGTGTCCAGGAGTATAGTCCACAGAAGCCAATTTGAGCCTAATTTCTTTTTGTTTTGTTTAGATAGTTTGCATTTGGTGTATAATCCACAGGGCCTGATTTCCGCGCCCAGTGCATAGTCCGCCAAGCTGGTGCGTTGTGTCTTGGTGCTTTTTTTCCTGGGTGGCATTTTCTTCAGAAGTTCTTCGGCGAACGCTGTTGAGCCTGAATAACTGCTCTATGAGGCCCATATCCAGCCACTGAGAACACACACAAGCACAGAAAATAACACTCGGTGCCAAGTACAAACGAAGAACCTGAGCGGAAAGCCGTGAATGCCAAACGAGCAGCGTCGGGTAACGGCGACTGACTCCGTAGTGCACAGGTTGCGACCCTTCGACGCCTGCATCGCTGCGGTCGTAGCTAGTCGTAGCGAGATGATCTTCACTTCAAGCAAGGAATCTTGCCATACCGTAGTCAAGATATGTGTGCAAGTGTTCGACGACGTGGGCTCTCTCACGCTGGTGCAACTGTCATCAAGGTAGATATCAACAATGTTTGCGCGTTTGAGGCTGAAACTACGACGCATACTTTATCTAAACCTAAATTTATCGATCTGCGGCTACAAACATTTTCGTTGACGTTGCTTAGATGATGTAACCCTTCAGGCCTCGCATTAAATGGTGTTGCAAACTCTTCGGTTGTTCTAGTTAATTGCGCTAAAAAGCGGTTGGATGGAAAGTATGACAGCTACAGCATGCAAGGGACAATCGAGGTCTTTATCCTGTGTTCTATGTGCATGGACACTGGTGAATGTTTTGGATGACGTAATGACAGTTGCAGCAGGTGAGCGTTACGTCGGCATCCCACTCTGCGACCGCGAATCGGCTGCCCCGCTGAGAAAATGCCTTCGGAAGACTTGCCCCGCTTGAGTCTCACCCAAGACCTTGCCGGAGTAAGAATGGAGCTTTATGCGGTCTACATGAAATCAAGGATGACCAACATAAAGGAGGATTACGATTTTCCCCTACAAATGGGTAAGCGTAGCAGAGTCGCCGAAACCAGCGTGTCTGCGAATTCGGAAAAAGGGATATTTATTATCTATAATCGGTTACAAGTTAAAAAGGTAGGAGAAGCTCCTCCCACAAGCGTGGTGCGCCGGTTTCAAATCCCTCCGCAATCGAAAGAATAGTTCACTGGAAACGCTCCTTGTTCCGCTTCAATGGATAGATAATGGCCACAGAGTGGTGCCAACTTGTCTCCGACCCCCACTTTTTAAGAAAGCGACCTTTGTATTCATCTGAGAAGGAACCGAGCTCCTGAAAGCAGCCTTTGTATCAATCGGAGGGGGAAGCTAATCCCCGAAAGTCGTCTTTGTTTCCATCGGAAGGGGGAAGACTTAATCTCCCTCTCGTGGCTTCCACAATGCTAAGTCAAAGTCGAAAGATAAAGCAAATATGTACAGAAAGGCACGACCCTCCTCGCGCGTTGGCCGCAACGTCACGGAAACGATGGGACGCTATTGGATGCGGAGCTGGCGGAGGGATATATGATTCCCTTTGAGGGGCATTTGCCGCTACCTTCTTGACTTGTAACCTACTATACAACCTATACAAAGCAACTTTTTGTCAAAATTAAAACGCCAGACAGTAAAGGGATAACCCCGGTACAAATGCTGTGGTGGACTTTTCTGACCCCGCGACTCTGTCAAACTTGTCTAGAAGTTATATTTAACCTTCATATAACTAGATATGTCTCCACTCTGTAAACAGCATACATTTGAATAACAGCGACTTAAAATCCTTAGACCAATACTATCTGCCATGTTTCTAATACTCAGTGTATATGTTTGTGTATGAAAACCTATTTTTGCCCTAATAAAAGACATTTTCAAATGGACTCGTGTCTTCTGCAGATACATATCTTCCAATTTACAACGCAGAGGAAAAAAGAAAATCAACTGTGTACATCTACCACTTAGCATAAGCACCTTTTGCCATTCATTCTTGAGCACACTCAAATATCAGCTTAGGTTGCTCTTGTTTTAGAAGTTTTGCCAGCTTGTAAAAAGAAAAAAAAAGCTTAAAAAACTTTACATCTGTTCTCCTTCTGGCATTTAATACAGACTTTTGTTTGTCAGCCGATCACACACAGCATATATCACCGTGCCACATACAACTCAAATGACCGATGAGATTATTGCTATTACAATAAAGCTTTCCACGAGAGCCAAAAGGAGGCTTGTAGGGGTGCACAAGCACATCGAAATGAGGTTTGCGCTTCCGGGGCTTGTTTACATTATGCGTAAAAACAGGACGATCGGTGACCAGCTGATCGCAATTTAACACCAAGGATACTGATGTTTCGATACATAGAACGCAGGATAAAGACCTCGATCGTCCCTTGTATGCTGTAGCTGTCATACTTTCCATTCAACCGCTTTTTTAGCACAATTAACAAGAACAACCGAAGTGTTCGCAACACCGTTTAATGCGAGGCCTGAATGGTCACATCATCTAAGCAATGTCAACGAAAGTGTTTGTAGCCGCAGACCGGTAAGTGTAGGTTTAGATAACGTACGCGTCATAGTTTCAGCGCGCGAACATTGTTGATATGTATCTATCTCTGGACCCGCGTTCATTCAGTTCAACTCGATGACAGCTGCACCAGCGTGAGAGCTCACGTCGAACACTTACACACATATCTTGACTATGGCAAGATTTCTTGCCTTCGACTGGCTTGAACACTTCATCTGTATCAACCACGGTAGGTCTTGCTTGAAGCGATGATCCTCTCGCACACGGCAACAAACAGAGAACGACGCGCTTTGTTTAATTTATACGCTACCTGTCTACGGGCGTCGCAAATCTATCCCCCTCTTTTCCGCCATGTTGGATCGATCGGAGCGCCCCCTATATTCGCTGAAACTCCTGAATAGCTTCTCTCGAGCAGCCGCCACATCCAAGGCCTTGGAGGCGGGAGTACCACTAGACGAGATCTGTCGGCAGCAGCCGACTGTTGTTTAGAGGCGACATTTAAATGTTCTTCATTGATGCCAGCAGAGAGATACCCGGGGCAAGTGTGTGACCCAGTTCTTTGCGTAAAAGAGCGGCTAAATTCAATGTTCTTTGGTAACGCATTGGTTTATGTGCATGAAAAATTTCAGTACAGACATAACATATGCAGAACTATTGTGTTATTTAATATCCAGAAACTAAATATGCTAAAGTCTAAAAATCGTATGCGGTCTGGTAAGTACAGTACGTTGAATACCCGGTGTTTGGAGAAAAAAAGAACCGTGTTTTATAACCGTAAAAGTAAACTACGCGTAACCGAATGCTCAGTCTCCTCCAAAGTTTAGTGCTAGCGGCCAAGACCAGATGCCAATTAGCTTAAAAACTAATTTATGCCATTTTCAACGATAGAATGGCTGTGTGAACCGCGAACAAACCTCGTTTTTTTCTTTAATTTTTTTTTAAGAGCTTCAGTGTTTTTGACGTGTGGACTATCTATACTATGTTCAAGTGGCTCTTGAAGATTCTACCAAAAGACGCGACGCGCGGAAAGATACACTTGCTCTGGAAACAACCCTGCCACTTCGTCAAAACAGTCAGAGTGCCGGCGGCCAGCCCGCGAAGGGTTGCATTCGATGGCGTACAGGCGCCTCGATCACGTATGCTGCTGAAAGCATAGCCCTCAAGAGCAGCGCACATTGTTGAATGTTTTAAAGGTGTAGGGAAACGAAATGACAGCGCTCCTTTTCTAGCTTGAATGTGTTGCATGTTGCACCCTAACCTCAAAAACACCAATCTTCCGTTGAAAGGCGCAAGAAAACTAATTTTAAAGCTAAATAAACGATCTTTCAATGTGCACCTGGTGGATGCATGCGGAGCCTATTCAGATTCCTTCGGAGCAGCGCCGCTTTTTGGCATTTCAACATTTTCCTTCTTAGCTCTCCTCCTCAACTCACAAATCACGCATTGAACCAGACAGTCCAAGAAGACGGAAAGGGTGGACTCCCCTCTTTCTCGGACCCTCGTCTGTGCACCCGGATACTGCCATTCTCCCCCTAGAAGATTAGCCGGTCGCTCAAAACTCGGACAAAAGTTGCTTTCCCCACCCCGTTCAGCCCTAAGCTGACAGTGCTGTAGAAGCTACGTGCTCCTTGGGCCAGCCACACGCTCGTCACCCCACGGGTACTTCGAACGGCTCGGTTGTAACGCGTTGACGCTATTGGCACCACCACAACGCTGACAACGCCACCAAGGGCAAAGCTCATAACCCCGCCAGCCTTGCTACGTTACGAGTGCGGGGAATCTTTTCTTTCTGTTTTTGTTTGCGCCGGATATCCCATGACGCATCGCGCTCTCCGTTCGCTTCTCTTCGAGCGCTTGCTCGAGTGCACCGTTTGGAACGAAAAATATAGCCAATCGTTCAAAATACAAACATGCGATTATCATTTACGGTATTTATCCGTCATGCTTGACACATTTCCGAACGAAATGTGAATATTTAAATTTTTGTTTCCGTACCCCTTTAAGAATCTAATTTGATAAAGGACAGTGGTCGAGAACAAAACTTTCCGCCTTTGACAACGCTTCCCCAAAGGTTCGGGCAAAGACACGAGCGATACCATACAAATCGTAAGTTCCAACATCAGTGCAATCGGTAATCTGAAGAAAAAAAAGTAGAAAAAAAGCAGGAAAAAATAAAAGACGGTTACAACACCCTGTAACGCCAAATTAGAGCGCAGCTCTTGAGGAGGAGGAGGAAAGGGGAGGAGGGAAGGTATACCCCTCCTCCTCCTCCCCTCCCCTCATCCTTCAAGCTCCTCCCCTCCTCCTCCTTCACCTCCTCCTCCCCTCATCCTTCAAGCTCCTCCCCTCCCTCCTCTCCTCCTCCTCCCTGCTACTCCTCCTCCCCTCCACCATCCTCCTTGTCCTCCTCCTTCACCTTCTCCTCCCCTCATCCTTCAAGCTCCTCCCCTCCCTCCTCTCCTCCTCCTCCCCTCCACCATCCTCCTTGTCCTCCTCCTTCACTTCCTCCTCCCCTCATCCTTCAAGCTCCTCCCCTCCTCCTCCTCCACCATCCTCCTCACCTTCTCATCCTCCTCCCCTCCTCCTCCTCCTCCCTTCACCCTTCAAGCTCCTCCCCTCCCTCCTCGCATCCTCCTCATCTCTCCTCCTCCCCTTTCCTCTTCACCCTCCTCCTCCCCTCCCCCTCGTCCTCCTCCCCACGCGTTGCATTATGGGAAATGTCCCATAATGCACCGCGCGGGACCCTCGTGACGTCACGTGTAACGTCATGAGGGTACCGCACGAGGGTCACGTACGACGTCACGACGCTGCTCAAGCCGGAAACGAACGCCTAAAGCGCGAAACACATGTACGACGAAACCGTCCAACCCGACGTCCGATCAGGCAATACGACGGTCGAAGGCGAGGGTTTTTTACACTCTCCGGTGCTACGAAAACCCTCGCCCCCGGAGGTCATTCCGGCAGTTCGCACGTGGGATCGGACGGTTTCGTCGTACATGTGTTTCGCGCTTAAAGGGGCCCTGCAATCATATTTAAGCGTCTGCCTTTTTTGCGGTTTCCGCGTCTCTTGGGGTTCGGGAAAGCCAGCGGGCATGAAGAGAGTAACTAAATATCAGTGCGTCATATTTTAACCGGACGACGCGGAAACCTCCTCCGCCTACGAGGGCGACCCACGTTGCCGAAAGCGCGCGAAATGTGACGTCTTTGGTCCTGGGCTTACTACTGGTCAGAGCCGCTAAAAGCTTTTTTTTAGTCGAGATACAAAATATAAGTGTCGCGAACCGTTTCAATTATGTATGAAACTAGTTTTTGTTCAGTATTTTAGATCAGAAAAGAAACAAATGCAGTTTGTAAAGTACGGAAACAAGAAATGATCCGTCAACGTACCCGCCACCAAGCGGCGGAAAAAACGGCGCATACTAGAAAGGGCTAGTGGGATGAGGCCCCGACGAACGGCCAGCGAAATCCCGGTTCTGCGCGCGGCGCTGCGATCGTATACCGGCTCGAGCATCCGACCGCTTCCGAGCGTTCCGAAGGCCTTCGGCGCGGGCTTGGTTGGCGATTTGGCCATTTGGCGGTATGGCAGCGCGAAGTGGCTCCCGTTCTGAACTGATCTTTACCCCGTCTTTGCTGTCGTTTGTGGCCAATGAAGTGTTATGCCGAATTAGTCTTTAATCGCGCAGCAAATGCAATGGGAGCCGACCTGGCCGCCCGCTTCATACAGCCTATCCAAAACATGCTTTAGTGGCGCCCTCTCAAGCCGTCGACACGAAGTGCGGCAGCCGTGAACGCTCGATGAGCCCACTACCCTTCCTCTATTTCACGGCCACTGAAGCAGGACCTACGACGTCATGAAGGATGTTATTTTTTGCTTGTTTTTGTAATTCTAATTTGCCTATAACTTTTAAAATAAAGCGAAATTTGAGAAAAGAAAAGTTTCATTAAGTTACTACATTCAGAGCGCTCAGGTTCGGTGCAAATCAAAAACCAGTAAAAAAGTCATTGCAGGGCCCCTTTAAGAGCTGCGCTCTAAAAAAAATGAGATAGTTTAAGTTGGTGAGGCAAGATGGCTGCGCACTGGTTCGCCCTACTTGGCCCAGTCGGCCATCTTTCATCCATCCATCCATCCATCCAGCACAAGGCCGCACGACGCGCAGGCGCAGAGGACGCGATGAGGTGCAGCTGAAGCTGGCGGAGCTGGCAGAGCGAGCTGTCGACGAAACGTCGCAACTTCTTTCGATGAAAGGAACGGGCGCTCGTTTCCAGGAAACGATCTGTCGATGAAACATCGCACTATCGACGAAACGATTTGTCCATGAAACGTCGTTCGACGAACTGATTGCCACCGGTTCCGACACTCGTAGTTGCAGGCGTGCATCTGGTTGCGACCGCGCGCGGCGTTCGGCACGCGCGGTCGCAACCAAAACCTTCAAAACCTGCGAGTTTTCAAATAGTGGATTTTCGTAGAACAAATTTTTGTTTGTTTCGGCTACCAAATTTAATGCTGAGTCTGGTAACACATATGACGGTGTGCAGAAAACAGGAGGCAAAAGTTTTTTCTTAAGAAAAAGCTAATGCGAAGCGTAAATATCCTCCTCACACGTACACTTTTTTGCCTGTCGCCTTTTTACACCAGGCTTGTGTACTGTTTTCTAGCATGCAGAGTTTGGTTCTAATTACCCACAATTTATTCTAGTGTCGTGGGGGCGTCGGGAGAGGCAGAGGACGGTCGAGCGAGGCGCGAGCGGGGGCCAGCCGTCGAGGAAAGAGGAAGAGCGTGCTGCACGAGGCTGGGGCCGGGCAGGAACGATAGAGCCGTTCTGGCTGGTCAAGCTCATGGCGATCCCCGGAGCATTCCACCAGTGAGGTTCGGATCAGGACTGCCGGAAACGGCGAGCCCTGTCCTTACCGGCCTAGGCCATGACAATCGAGGAGTGGTTACGCAGCGAAACTCTGAATGTGATAGCCCGGAACAGCTAGCCTACGCAGCGCTGGCGTGGGAAGGATGATCCGCAAGCGTGGACACGGACTCCGACTGCGAGCTCAGAACGACGGGCGACAACTGGGGTCGCCGGGTCCGACCTGCCGGCTCTCGAAGACGGGCAACCGGGTAGTAGAGTAAACCGTTTCGCCGCCTTCTCATAGTGTTGTGTCACTTCCTGGGAGACAAGCGAAGCACAGACCCATCGGGCGGCGATTATTATACAGCGACCCTAAAAGTGGTGAAGACCGCCGCTGAAAGTGGTGTCCAAATGACAACTCTGGAATATGCTCTAAACACTTCGACCTATCAAGGTTCCCGATGGTCTTAAAAAAAACGCATAAAAGAACCAGAGACATGGCGCGCACGTGCACACGGGGACTGCTGAAATCGAGGTCGCCGCCGCTCCTCACGGCCCGACGGCCGGGCAGACTGGCCGCCCCATTAACAGAGACACCTCCGCTTGTGGCGCTGAATGCAACACTCTCGTGGCGCCGCCTGGCCATTGCCGGCTGGCTATCATGCACTTGCGCCATCTTGCCCCGAACGACACATAAAAGCATGATATCGCACAAAGTGAAAGATCTCACTCGAAGCTTCGATCGATCATAACTATGCCTTTGTTGCACTCCCTGAGTGATGACTCATTTGCGAAAGGTACGGTGAGGTGCGCGGAAAGATAAAATTGTTTGTGCGACTGGGTGTTGATGAGGATCATCCGAGCCACTTAATTTTATCGCTGCCGTGCGAACGTTATTGTTGACACAATTATAAAACTTAATGCACACCGGCACCAACTTGGCAACAGGAGCCGAAATCCACACGAGCTTTTCTATGCCACAGAGAGAGGAGCGCTAACCGTTCGAAGCGCCATCAGTCGTTGGCGTCTCGCCGTCTGCCGTGAAGCGAAGAGCGAACGCCGAGGGGAGACGAAAGCGAACCCCCCCAACACCACCTAGAGCGAAGGCCGCAGCGCTCGGAGTTGTGACGTCACAGATTCACGACGAGTGGGCCGACCTGAGAGGAAGGCTTCTCCGCAACACATACTCTCTTATTTTTCTTAAAGCCCAGGGTCTCCCGGGGCTTGCGCAATAGACAATTTTTGCTTCCTTTGCGCACGGCGGCTTGCTCGAGTGCCGCGGCGGGAGTACGCGAACTGCTCTAACCGTCTCTTTTGTCTTTTGTGTTTGGTGTGCGTGGCGGTTTACGCGTGGTGTTTGTCAAGTTAGAGGCGGCTTTCGGGCTAGCCATGTCTCATAAATGCTGTGTCCCTGGGTGCCATGGGAACTATGAAACGTCGTCGAAGAAAGTGTCTGTGTTTAAGTTCCCGGACGATGAAGATCTAAAAAGTATGGGTGCGGGCGATTCCTCGAAAAAACCTGGTTCTATCGACGCATACCGGGGTGAGAACTCTCATATCGTTTCCCAGTTTTTTTATTATTGAGTTTATTTCGTTGAATTTTACGCTGACGTGGCAGCGAAGGCGACAAGCACAAGCTAGCTCTCGCTTTTCATTTTAGAAACGCATCTTTGTAGCGCAAGCTTCCGTTTTCAAAACCACGGTCAGGAGCCTATAGCCTTCGCTCTATGTCCCCTTCTGGTTCCTACAACTGTGGCGCATATTATTAAAGGAATCAATGAAATCGTCGAGGTCTCGGAATCTGAAGGAAATTTTACCATGGACGCCGAACAAAGGAACGCGACTCAGAGACGACTTTCAAGAACCAGTGACTTCTGCAGAGGACGATCCCAATGTGCATTTTTTGTGCAGTCTTTTTGACTGGCTGGACGCCTGGCTTGACGTATGGGAGAGCAAGAACCTTACCAGTGGCACGCTAACCAAGGGGACTCACAGAGCACTCCGTCAAACAACCCGTGCACATGTACAGATCACCGAATACTGCTTCACTGAACTCGGGCTGAACTATGTCCTGCTGGGAAAGATTCAGACTGATAGCTTGGAAGACCGTTTCGTTAAGTACAGGCAGCTGGCTGGCTCGCAATATTACATATCTATAAGGCAGCCTTATGAAGGTGAAAATAAGCTGCGACTGCAGAGTATGTTGCCGACAATCCCGTGTGAAGACGAGCGATGGGAGCAGCTTGAAAAACAAGTAGATACGCCACGGCCCAGCTGCAACATATAGTTACAAGAGAGGCAGTGTCACAAGCGATAAATTAGACCCTCCCAGTCCTAGTCTCCGTGGCAGGGACCAGGGTACACAGTTTATGCCGCTTTCAAAAAGCCGAAATGTCAAAAATCCAGAGCGGCGCTTACCGAAGAAGATAAGACGGCAGCATTTTCACTTGCGCAGGAGAACTACTCTCTTGTCAAGCAATTCAACATACGCGTAGTTATCCAACTACGCGTATGTTCGCCGTTAATGCCATGACACACAATTACGTTGTTGCTCAAGAACGCTCCAAGCAGACACAGTTTATGAAGGTTCTCATCCAGCGTCAGTTCATCAGCGAGCTTACTATGGAACTGCTGTCTACCAACGAGATTTCTGACTTCGACGCATGTGAAGAAGGACTCACAAGTGAGCTCGTGCTGAAGAACGTGTTCTGGTGCAGCACGGACATTGTGCTGAAAAACTATTGTGGAAAGGTGAACGAAAAGCTTATGAGGCTATTCCCAAGTCAAAGAAAAGAAAATGTGAAACCCTAAAACCTAAATAATTATTTTATATTCAGTGCAACAGTTGTCATAGCATTCTTTGTTTTATTTTTTTTTTTTTTACATTGCCGTACGTGTGCTGTGTGTTAGTGCCGCGAAAGCTACAGAGCGGCATCTGAGTTGCTTGTGTTTGAATTGTGTCAAGATGGATAAAAGAAGAAAGTATGGATACACGAGAATATACAATTTGAAGCTTTCAAAGGTAAGAGAACTTATATTCACAGCATCTATTCGTAGTGTGAATGAACGCGGGTAGATGTGTGAATGAAGCTCTCACAGCTGCATGTGTCCCTTACTGAAAATTATGCTTTAAGCTTGCTACGTTTGCCTGCACTCGGTTAAATCAAAACTTGTGCGCTTTGGTCTAGGCGGCGTCCTTGCCTCTTTTTTGTGTCTTTTCTGCGCTTAATATTTCGTCTTCGTGTCTCAGTTTTGGATTAATTACGTTATGAAAAAGATTCCCCAGTTCGCCTGCAGTTTTGGTTTTATTATCACATGTTCTCTTCTGGTAAAAAATACATTTAAACACATTACATTTTTTCGTGCTCCAAAAGTCCACATTTTTTAAAGTAATCTTTTTTTTCATTAGCATCACATACGAATTCAGTAACCGCACATGTCATCACCATCTTGATTGCTGCGGTTATGCATTTTGGCGGGTCCCATCACCTACAATAACGTTTCAGGGCATTTACTTTTTGTTTGTTTGTGTCTTCAAACTCCTAGAGATAATTAAAGCACCCAAGGTTTGGATGCCTAAAACGAAAACCCATCTCTCTCAAAACGTCGTTAACCTTGTTCTTTCATATCATAACAATAATTGTACGTCCTAATATGCTGCCCGTGTAACAAAATATATTTCCCAGTCGATCATACAGATATTTATAAATCCTTTTTACTGATTAACAAGCGTTTGGGTCAATAAAAAATGCCACTCTTCGTCGATAAATCTATGCGCGACGCCTTCAGTGCAGCGCTTTTCCGCGGCGCTCGCCAGCCGACTCGTGTGACGTCACCGGAGGAGCGCTGCGGCCTTCAGCTCTATACTTCGTTTCACATTATCTGCGAGCGAAGCCAAAGCTAGAAGCGCGAGACCAGTGCTTTTTGCGTTTCTCCCCAGCTCGCGCGCTCAAGCAAAGCCTGAACGCACGGAACTTTCGCGCTCGCGCTTCCAGCTTTGCCTTCGCTCGCACATAACGTGAAACGAAGTATATACTCCGTTTCATACTTAGCGTGCAACGCCGTCAAAGCTACTGGCGCGAGCGTGGGGCTTGATCTCGTTGATCATTTGCACGCGTTCTCGCGCAAACAAAACCGTAGATTAAGCCACAAGCTCGCGCCAGTAGCTTTGACAGCGTTGCACGCTAAGTATGAAACAGAGTATAGGTGGTGTTGACCCCCCCCCCCCCCCCATACCCCCTCTGCCCTCCACAGCTGGTTGAGACATTGGGGAGGGTAGGGTGCCTTCATGTGCGCTTTGCTTAGGGTGGTGGCATCTCGCCATCTTGTCTCACACGTTTATTTTTATTTTTTGTTCAGAAGCGCGTGAAAGAGCGTGTTCCTGCACGCGTTTGTGGCGCTGACTCTGCTATGGCGACATTTTGTTTTCGTCGATTTCTTTGTATTTTCCTCGTGAGCGCGTGCTGTCGGCATCAGGTACTACAAAGGGTGGCATCACCCTTAACAGAAGGACATTGAGGCACCCTAGGGGAGGGCGCTGGCAAGGAGGAGCCTGCAAGAACAAGCATCCCCCCCCTCCTCCTCCGCCCTCCACAGGACCCAGCCAACACCACCTAGAGCTAAGGCTGTAGCGCTTCCCTCTCTCCCTTCAAGGAGCGTCGGCATGAGTAGGCTGAACTGGTAGTGCGCTTCTCCGCAAGGCTCCCCTTGAAAGTTGGCTTCTTTGCAAGGCACGTTCTCTTTTGCTTTTCCTCTCTCTCTCTACGCTTGACGCGGTGCAAACAAAAAAAAAATGAAAAGAAAAAGGCGCCACGGCGTCGCGTTTTGTTTTCCTTTTTTACTTTTTCTCCCCAACGGTCGTCCGTCGCGTTCCTTTCTTCGACGGCTTTTTTAGTTACTCCTGCGGGTTGGGTCACGTGACAATGAGGCTGGAGGAATCAACTAGAACAACTCTAGAAGCGAGTAGGTTTTTGGACGCCGAGGGTCAAAAGTTCAACTCTCGAGTGAGATCGAGCACATTTTGGAATACAACACAACCGCGGCGTCGTGTGTGAACGTGAACGTGAACTTTGCTTTTCCGTTGGAGTAAAGCTATACGCACTCCGGAGTGCGGCTCGACGGGAAATGGCTATACGCACTCCACTTGGAGCTCGCGCCATCTAGTGGCGGGCGCGGGCAGTCGAAATAGGCCAGCCCGAGCGTGTGCGTGTGGTGCCGGCACTACTACACGTAGAAGCGTCGGCTATGGCGGTCCAACCCGAGCGTGCTGAGATCCATGTCGGCGCTAAGTTTAACAGCTTCGCGTAATTTGACCGAGCATTCAGGGACTTCCAAGTGACGACGAACACTCTTTTCGTCACAAAAACAAGTAAGACTGTTGGCTTGGTGAACGCGCGCCGTTCGCCTGGCCTGACCCCGCTCGATCAGAAACTAAAGTTCGCCAACGTGATATACACGTGCAAGCACGGTGGTGCCACAAGAGCTACGGGGACAGGAATCCGTCCGCACCAAAGGTAAGCGCTCGGTGTCATAACATGTGCCCTAGGTCTTTCTGCAGGGCCGCTCTTTTGGATCACGATGTACTGGCGGGGACTTGTAAGGCTGACGCGCAGTTGTATTTTCGGTTTCTGTTTAGGACAATGAAAAGAGACTGCCCAGCAAAAGTTGTCGTAGCGGCGCGACGTAGCGGCGTCCAGCAGCTGGAGATCACGGAGCTGAAAACGGAACAC
This sequence comes from Ixodes persulcatus, assembly GCA_013358835.2. Lineage (NCBI taxonomy): Eukaryota > Metazoa > Arthropoda > Arachnida > Ixodida > Ixodidae > Ixodes > Ixodes persulcatus. The sequence continues at coordinate 451,168 of JABSTQ010009275.1, read as the reverse complement.
AACCACGAAGTAAGCTACGAAATCTTCAGGACGTACCCCGAGTGCCGTCAGCTGAGTGCCGAAGAGGTCGACTTTGTGAAGCCGTTAATGGAGCTGAATGTGCTTCCCAGTCTCATCGTAGAGAAGCTCAAAGAACGAAGTGGTAGGTGATAGTTCCTGTTTTTCTTTCAGTAGATGTTCTTGTGTGCCTGATCCGGGGGTTTCCCCAAAAATTGAAATTAAGAGAAGGAAAGGAAGGGTCCAATATTTTTTTTTTTTTTGTGTGTGTGTGTGTGTGTGTGTGTGTGTGTGTGTGTGTGTGTGTGTGTGTGTGTGTGTGTGTGTGTGTGTGTGTGTGTGTGTGTGTGTTGGGGGGGGGGCTTATTGAGAGTAGAGGAGTCGTCGTGAATTAGAGGGGTGCCTTCAGAAAAAACAAGCGGGTGTGTAGACCTCCCTTAGGGGGTGTGTAGGGAAATCACTGGCCTGATCGTCATTCTCTTCGTTTGTATGTGCAGGAAAAGCAGTGATCGCAAAAGACCTCTACAATCTGAGGCGAGAGACTTATGGACAAGATGAAGCAAATATGCTGTTAAAGGAGGTGAGCTACTGCAAAATGACATACGATGCGAAGGTGCTTGTCATCACCGACGAGAATAAGGAACTTCAAATACTGTTTCTTCAAACGCCTCACATGCAGCAAGCATTTGACTGTTTCCCGGAAGTTATTCTCCTCGATGCCACGTATCGCACAAACAAACTCCGAATGCCCCTCTTCGTATTGATGGTTCAAGATGGTGCGGGCTGTAGCCACGTTGTGGCATATGCTTTTGTCTCGTCTGAACAGCAGCATGTCGTTACGCGCCTTTTGGAGCTATTTGTACAAGAAAACACGGCAACAGCAAACACAAGAGTGGTAGTCGTGGACAAGGATTTCACTGAAATCACTGCCGTCAGAACGACATTCCCGAGTGCACCAGCAGTCCAGCTATGTCAGTTTCATGTGTTCAAAGCATTCAGAGCTGCAGTTGGACACCTTGCCAAGTCATCAGATGAGCGGGAACGTCTCTCGAGCTGCTTTGGTGAGATGTTGCACGCTCCTACTCCAGACAAGTTCAAGGAAGCGAAGGCCGAGTTTGAGAGGTTTGCAAGTGCAGATGTTTCCAGCTATTTTGCTAAAAACTGGGGCAGCATTCCTGAAATGTGGGCTAGGCACCTCTGTGACCGTGAATTCACGGGCGGCAACAACACTACGAACCGCGTTGAATCGCACAACGCCCGGATAAAACATGTCCTAGCCTCATCGTCAAAACTCCATGAAGCGCTGCGTGGACTAATGAAGTTGTCAAGTAGCATGCTTCACGAGGTTCGTCACAAGACCATGCTCTTAAAGACTTCAGAGTTTTATTCTTACGAAGCATCCGAAGATGTACAAAAGCAGTGCTCAAAAGTGCTCACACCGTACGCCTGCAAGTTGGTAAGCGACGAGCTGGCCAAGACACGAGACGATCCTCCACAAATTGAAATGCTCTCTCCGGAAACCTATTCTGTTTCATCCAGTTGCTCCGACTTCTGCCATAAGGTTTCGTTTCAGGATCAGTCGTGCAGCTGTACCACATATGCCAAAATGGGACTACTTTGTCGACATTTCCTCGCCGTCTGTGTGAAGTTCAGTCTAAAACCATCCCTTGAAAAGGCAGTTCACAAGCGCTGGTTTAAGTCATGCCAACTGGAGTTCCTCAGCAATTCTGCGAAAAGCAACCCTGAAGCTGGCAGTTCCGAAGAACCAAGAATACTATCTATGCCAGGGCCCTCCTTTGAGAGGATGAACCGGAACCAGAGATTCAACTATGCAATGCGAACACTTCGAGCTGTCGCAGACAACTTGGCTGACTGCCAGCCAGATGTCTTTGCAACACGCCTAGCGCTCCTCGAGTCTCTGAATGCCTCTTGGTTGAGGAGAGAGGATGTAACGCCAAGAGTTTACCATGAAGATGTTGAAGTAGCGGAAAATGTCACCACACAAGATGTCCGTCCAGCCATCGTGTCTACAATCAATCAACAGGAGGAAACTGATCAGGAACAAGTCAACGTGGCCACTGGATGTGCTAGCAGCAGAAGCAATGTAACTGTTCCAGATAGTGACACGCCAAGCAGTGCTAGCCAAGGGTGCACTGTCACCCTTGGCTCCCTTGGCCTGGAGTGGGGGAGTGTCGCGGCGGGCTACCGCCCGGGTGCCGATGACCCTCGTGACGCCACTGGTCCATGCTAAGGTGAGATCAGTGCCTGCTCTCCAAATGCTGTCGCTGGTTGGAATAGCTTAATTTATACTCAGCGTCAACATTTTTGTACTAAGATCGCTCCCATTCCCCTTCCTTCAAAATCGGTTGTGGCATGCGGGCATATGTCCGAGCGCAACCGTACCTACAAGCGCAAGAGCGCTTGTTGAAATCACGGAGCTCGCTCTTGCAGCTTCTGCAGTGCTCGCAGTTAAAGTGAAACGGAGAAACGGAGTATAGCTGGTATAGCCACGCACCGCTCGGTCCTGTAGCCTTACCAGCGTAGCGCAAAAGAGTTGACGTCGAGTATAGTTTGCCGTTCGTCGGCGATCGAGTAGAAGTACAGTACATGACGAAGTCGGAAGAAAAGAGCGTGTCGTGTCCTGTCGTGCGACTAAATATCGGTTTTAGAACCCACCGCTAGATGGCGCAAGCTCATAAAAATCGGTCCATTCAGTCGGTGCCACCGCTAGGTGGCGCAAGCCGCCGCCCGGTTCAGGCTTCAGACGTATTCATCCATTCATCTTTATGGCGGAGTGCGTATAGCCATTTCCCGTCGGGCCGCACTCCGGAGTGCGTATAGCTTTACTCTTTCGGTTGTCGGTGCTGTCCGCTGGTGCTGTCATTCCGTACAGATGTTGTCTATCCGCGCTTTGGCGGAAAACTGGATGTGAAAGTGTCCATATTTGAGTTTCTGCAAGGATGACTATGAAAGCGTGGACTATACAGTGAATCGACGGGAAGATCTCGCTCCTTGACGGCATGGCAGGGTGAGAACTTTTCAATTTTTATGATCGTGGTTTCGTTTCTTGTTTTCACGTTTCGCTGAATGCATACATGGGAGTGATTTGGTTGTGGCCTGGAAGCAACATATTCAAATGCTCGCGCTACTTGTAGGTGCAGACCTAAATAAAAATGACTTGATTTATGAGTTCAGATTGGAATGATTTTCGCAAGGTATGATGGGTTATCGGGGTTGCAACTTGCAACCAGCACATCAATGTAAAAATTAAATAAAAAAGAAGTACATCGTGTCGCTTCTGTGTATCCTCATCGGAGCGCAGAAATGATCCGCCGCAACTAACTAGTAAGACCTATATTTTAGCGGGTCTTTGAGCTGTAGTTAGGAGTTAACGCAAGCCGGAATATGGTTCATTGACCAGTTTGCTTATCCATACACCAGAGCCATATACTAACAATTTAGCTGGCTTCCCTTCAGGCTCCCCAAGGAATCCCAACACACACCAGGAAGCTCTATGGAGCATATTATTATCATTATTAATTATTATTATTATTATTTTCTGTACCTGGTTCTATGGGCTCGTGCAATAAGCATTATTATTATTATTATAGCGCATTCGGCACATCAAATGCAAGAATAATTTTAATGTTTGTGATCCGAAATACCAGATCGAAACACTGCCAGGGTTTTCTCTCAAATATGGAACCACTTCAGCTACACTTTAAAAAAAAAAATTTTTTTCTTCTTTTTTTTTGTATTTTTATAACCATTTTTGATTACATTACCGTTCTTTGGATTAATATGATTTCCTCCTTTGTCGTTCTATTTCTTGCAGAAGCGGTCAAATACACATCCCGGATACTGCTTTGATGAACTCGGGCTACTGTACGGCTTCCATGGGACAAGCTGAAAACTGACAGCTTAGAAGAGTGCTTCGGAATTTATAGTCAACTTGCTTGCTTCTAATGTCACGTGTCCACAAGGTACATTTACGAAGATGAAAACAAAATACTGCTGAGGAGCACTCTGTCAACGATCACTACAGCTAGCAAGGATGGAAACTAGGAAGATCATCCCAAGCGAGCGGATACTTGACGCCCTACCTGCAACGTGATATACCTGCAATGTGGCACTGGGCTGTAAAAAATAGGACACAGCCTCCCGGCCGTGGGCTTGAAACCTAAGGGGCGAAAATTGCAAGGCCGCATCAACAGCACGAAACAAGTTGGCTACAGTTTGCTCGCACAGGAAGACTGGTCTCGCAATTAAACTCGTTATAGAAGGGCTTGTTTTTCCTGGTGTAAATGCTGTAGAACACAACTATGTTATTCACCAAGTGGTGATGCCCAGCCAGTGTCAACTTGTTACATATCTCATAATGGAACTACTCGCCGAAAAGGAGACTTCCGACTTCGACTACTGTGAAAATTAACATACGAGTGAGCTCATCTTAAAACACGTGTTGTTGTCACAAGAAAATGCAGAAGCATTTTCTTGTGACATCTTTGCAGCAAGATGAATGTTCGCATTAATGGCAAGAATGCCAAACAAAAGAAATGGAAAGCTGAAACTGGAATCAAAGACACTCGCTGCCAACCGTCACAGATGTCAAGACGCAAACTCAGACCAAGGAAGAGTACGTCTGATGCCTGCGATGGTGAACCCACTGTGAGTTCGAGCTGAAGCATGTGTTGGACTGCAGTGAAAACATTCGACTGAGAAACCTTTTTTGCAAGGACAACAATACGAAAAGTGCCAGTGCAAAATCTAAAAAAAAAGCTAAGGGGTCAACGCTGAACAAATTAGTTCCTGTCCGGCCAGCAACGTACTTGCGCTTCATCCTCATGCAAAGGCAACTGCTCTCTGAAGTCGGTGAATCTGTGTGTGTGTGTGTGTGTGCAGAAAGTCGGTGTCCTTGTAGCAGTGTCTTAGGTATCTGGTGGTGCTACAGCGTAAATGCCGACACTCTGCAAAGATATTTTGTGTCTCGGTGTCACGAAATCTACAGCATCTAAGATGCATGTGTATCATTTTTGTTCAAGACGGATATTTGCAGAACTTATGGATACCAGGAGGCTCGCATCGCAGTGTTTAAAGGTGACCAATTTCTTATTTACGACTCTCTTCTGTACTGTAAATGCAAGCAACTTTGAACATGAAGCTCCCATGCCCACTTCTCTGTGTACAAAACTTGTTTTTAGTCGCCCTAACTGTGTCGTTTCACAGACTCGGTACTGAGGTACATCAGCGTATGGGGCAACGCTCGGGTATTACGGTACTTTTTTGCAAAGATAAAGTTTTCACATTATGAAATTGCCAAGAAATAGGCTACAGGTGTTTGTTTCGGTGTAGTAACCAGATAGGATAGGTTGCTTGCTGCAAAACAAGTACTATATTTGAACAGGCAGAGTTCATTGAATTGCTGAACCTATACAGATTTATCACAGGTCTAAGAAAAGTTTGTCAAAATATGTGCAATACATTTTTCAAACCAGCACATCACAATTTTAGAATGTTATTACTTTTATACTTGTCTGGCAATTTCGGTCCCGTTGTTGTTGCACTAGGTGTCCTTAAGGGCAGTGTACTCGGGCCTCTATTGTTTCTAATATATGTCATTGACCTACCATCATCAATTAAATCAACAATTAGACTTTTCGCTGAGGCTTGAGTTATTTACCAGGAAATTAATGCACTTATAGTGATCACAATATTGTCCAAGACGATTTAGATACAATATCATCATGGTATTCCCTACAGCAGATGAAAATTAACGCATGTAAATGCAAACAAATGTCCATAATTAAGTCCTCCACTAAAACACTAACCCAGTACTTATTACCTTCACAACCAGTAGAACACTCATTGTCGTACAAGTATTTGGGCGTGTATTTTACAGACTCATTATCATGGATTGAGCAAATAAACCGTGCACTAAAAACACTTGGTTTGTGAAAAAGCCATTTGTGTGAGAAACTTCTTGTGTCCAACAAACACATGAATCATACAAGATATATAAGAACTATTGAGAACTATATAAGATATATAAGAACCGTATAAGAAACTTCTTACAAGTTTCTTCTATATCTTATATAGATCTTATATGTTCTTATATATCTCATTTGATTCATATGTTTATTGGACACAGAAATTTCTCATGCAATTGAGATTTTTCAGTAGGGATCTAGCTCCCATTGAAACAAAACTACTCGCATACAAAACATTTATCCTCCCAAAATTAGAATATGCAAGCATAATTTGGAATCCACACCTAAGCTACCTAATCTCGAGGCTCGAATCTTCGAAACGAAGCAGCCAGATTTATATGCAGTGATTATTCATCCGAAACTAGTGTCTCCGCTTTAAAAGCTAGCATAAATCTTCCTAATATAGAAAGAAGACGAAAAATAACCAATTGTGTTTTATTCAAGCTGTATATTACTCGGATTCCGATTTTCAATCTACTTAGTGCAGGGCTGCCAATTTTACATAATCCATATTAGATAATTCCTGCAAGATGGAACCATTTCAGTGCCATACTTACACTTTCCTCTTTTCCTCCTTAGTACTTTGCACCACTGACTGGAACAAACTACCTGACCATATTGTAACTGAGAGATATCGCATTTCATTTAAAAAGAAGTGCATTAATTTGTTTAACTGAACCTTGATTTGTAAAACTGCATCATAACAATAACATGCTAATAAGCGTTTTTTTTTTTTTGTGTGTGTGTGTGTGTGTGTGACTTGTTTTTGTTGGTGTCTATTTTTTATGTTCAATTACTTTTTTGTCTGTTATTTTTGAATCCCCCTCATGTAATGCGTCTTCGGATGTCTTTGAGGTGAATAAAATTAAATGAAATGAATGTCTCTGCATCATTTATCCGATTATTACTGTAGTTCATTTTATCTGGGCCCATTACTTCGATTATTGCCATTTCACATGGATTCTTCTTTTATACAACTCCCATGTCGTTCAGAAACAACTACACCACCCAGTTTATAGCTTAAAAAAAGAACACATCTGTGTCAAGGTATCACTCTCTTGTATTTCACTACGATAATTGTAGGTTATAATAAATTTCCTGCGTTCTAAAATTGGTTCTTTAAATCACTCGGCGTTCACAGCTCTCATGTTGGCTCATAAAAAACAAATGGTGCGAAAACCCGCGTTTCTACGACGTAAAACCTACGCGCGAAGCCTTCAGCTCAGCTTATAGCGCGGCGCACGTCAGCCTGCTGCCGTGACGTCACTCGAGGCGTGTTCTGGCCTTCTCCTCTAGGTGGTGTTGACCCAGCGCGTTTACATGGCGGAGGAGCAGGCGAGCGATACCTAAACCAACCCTGAACCCCGCGCAGTAGTTGCGAAGCGAGAGTCTCCTCGCCCACTAAGATGGCGTGGGAGCTCACGTGACCAACCCAGCTAATACCAGCGCTCACCGCGACTCATCATGGCCATGGTCCTCAGACTCACGTCATCACGCAGACTAATGCAATCACCGGACTCATATCCACCCCAAGACTCCCGTCTTGACTCAGGCTCATGCTCATGAGCCTCGAAACTCACAATCACACGCAAGATATCTCAAAACTCACGCTCATGAGCATTTCACTTAGAGCTCAAGCTCACACTCACACTCAAGAGTTTTCAGAACTTTCGATCACACTCACGATCAAACTCACGCTCATGACTTCGCAGGATTTACACTCACACTCACACTCATGAGTTCTCAGAGCTCGCGATCACACTCAGGATCAGACTCACGCTCATGAGTTCACATAACTCACGATCACACTCACACTCACAATTTTTCGCGACTCGCGGCCTCACTCACGATCACCTCAAATCAGATGGTGAGCGTGACTGATTGTGATCGTATGCTCTTAAAGGGTAACTGCAAAGAAAAACGTTTTTTTTTTAAACAGCCTAATTGGGACAAGCATGTCAAAAAACAATTCTTCTGCGAAAAAAAAAATTTTTTTTTTTCACAGCAATATTTATTGCGTGAGACCGATTTTAGTTTGCGGCTATTTCGTCCGTCTTAAATCGCGCGCCACGAAGTTGGGATTCCGTGACGTTAGTCCCTATCGGCTGCTATACTTCTCATTGGCTAAGAGTTTGATTGACAGCTTAGATCTTGGTTGTTAAACCTTTGTTATATGTTGCAGTTTCCTTTTGAGCGGCATATTTTTACGTTTAAAAAATAACCCATGTGATGAAAGTTACTATGCTTTACAAAAGGTTTACAAGACGGGCACTTCCGTTTGGATTCATACCAAAACAAACAAAAGCTTCGCCATTCTTTCATGGCCGCCGAAGTCTCTGCTCCCGCCTGTCTCGCCTACCTCGACTAATCGTTTCGCCGAAGTGATCAGTGTTTCGTGTATACCCAGGTGCTTGAGTGAGACTTCTTGAAGTGAAGTAGTGTGTCTCTAGCAGCTGTCGCAGGTGTTAGTGATAGGAAGCGACGCGGGGGTTTGGCTTTCATAGCGCGGTTCTTTCGTTTTCCTCTTTGCTTGCTTAGCGTGCTTTTATTATTTTTTTTTTTGCTTGCTTGCGCGTGCAAATGCCTACTTTTTGGAGATGTCAGATGAGTGATCCCGACAGCGAGCCTTCCAGCAGCCATTTCGGCCCGAAAGGAATGCCATTTGGCTGGAGGCAATCGGGCGTTCGCGTAGCGACAAACGTGTCCAGTTACGTTCTCGTCATATCGCTCTGGAGGCCGTCGAGATTCGCACTGGGTGCATCGAACGTCCGCGGCTAGACACACAAAATAAAAAAGCACTATGTTCACTACGTAAAAATGGTATCAGTTCATGCATCTGTGGGCAGGTACGAAATCTTGCCCAAATTTATTCACACCGCACGATGAGCGCGACACGTCACTGTGCAAACGCAGTCCAACAACACGAAGCACGGCAGATTTAGGACAACTAATTCGGAGTTCATTGTTCAATTAAAACGACGTAATTTTGTTGAAAACGCCCGCAGCTTTTTACTCACGGTATGCGTCGGGAATCTTCCACATTTTGAAACGGAACGAAGGAAGATTTACTTTTAAAAACGCTCGCTGCGTCCTCCCGGGCCAGTTTGACTGGATCAGCTGACGACGACGGGACTGAACCCGTTGAACATCAAGCCCACAAAACCAATTTGCGATCCGTATTATTGTGGGTGTCTACTTCCAAGCACCGCACCACACACACCACGAACGTTTCAGTTCTTTGTCGCATCGCCGTGTTGCACCAAACAGAACGAGATCGCCGAAGTCAACGCAGCGCTGTCGTGAACCTTGGCTTGTGGTTGCGCACTCGTGGACCCTGTGACTCCCTTCGCTTTCAAAGCACACACGACGATTATGCATGATACTTTCCGTCTTCCGCGAACATCACAAAAGCACTCCCTGTACATATACCTTGGCACTTCTCCGGTCACGTCTTCGCTATGAGCTCGCAAAAAGCGCAGATACAGGTGCCATGTTTAACGTGCGTTGTTGCCAGATCTTACCGGAAGTCGAGACGCTGCGTCGTTCAACTCCGCAACGCAAGGAGAGTGAGGGGCGGGGCGTACTTCTCCGCGGGGGTCGAAAGAGCGGGAGTTTCAAATGTGGAGAGGTTCTGACTCCGACTAAATTACGTCCTGTGGCGTAAATATTGCTAAAAAGTTTTTTTTTTTTTTTTCGCGGAACATTTGTTTTGTTACATGCTTGTCCCAATCAGACTGTTTAAAAAAACACTTTTTTTTCTTTGCAGTTACCTTTTAAGTAGCGACAAACGAGTCCAGGTATGTTCTCGTCATTTCGCTCCGGAGGCCTCCGGGATTCGCACCGGGTGCACCGAACGTCCGGGACTGAGACACAGCTGTTACCTAAAAGACCTGGCACAGCCAGGTTATTACGTAACAGCTGTCCGCAGATGCCTTCGGACGTCCGAATTCTGCTTTAGACGAGATTTTTGTTTCTCGGCTTCCGAACCATCTTACGTAAAGTTGTTTGAATTGAATGTGTACTGGTATCGTAAATCTTGGCTTGTGATTTCGTCTTTGTAGATCATCTTATTCGTTTTGCTGGAGACGCAACCGACGGGCATTACGAAATCATTTGCATATTCCACATATCTCGCAACAGAACGGTCCCCAGTCATCTTGCGAAACACGAAGTCCACACCATCCTGACTTCCCAGTCTTTTACCTGCTTTAGATCAGTTTGTACCTGCTAGTAGGTATGCCTACTGAAACTGCAACTTGGGGCAGTGCCAGAGAGGAAAGAGACAAAGTTCGGAAAGCTTGGTCGCCCTGCCCAATTTCTGAACTTTCAAGTGATTGTACCATAATAAATGCACCAACGCCTCTTCCCAAAATAAAAAAAAAAACACTATGTTCACTACTTAAAAATGGTCTCAGTTCATGCATCTGTGGGCAGGTAGGAAATGTTGCCCAAATTTATTCACACCGCATGATGAGCGCTACAAACTCGCACGAGATTTACAGGAAAATTTTGGTGGTGACTTACGTTTCCCTGAAATTGTATAACCGGTCGTTTGCAGGATCGCATCATCTACTCGAGCGGTGTGCGTCGTTGTGTAAACACGTCGCTGTGCAAACGCAGTATAAGAACACCAAGCATAAAAACGGCGGATTTAGGAGTACAATTCGAAGTCCATTGTGCAATTAAAACGACGTAATTTTGTTAAAAACGCCCCGCAGCTTTTTACTCACGGTATGCGTCGGAAATCTTCCACATTTTGAAACAAAACAAAGGAAAATTTAGTTTTAAAAACGCTCGCTGCCACAGTTCGCTGCGTCCTATCGGACCAGCTGGGCCGGATCAGCTGACGACGACGGGACTGAACCCGTTGAACGTCAACCACACAACAACCAATTTGCGCTCCGTGTTAGTGTGGGTTTCTACATCCAAGCCCCGCACCACACACCACGAACCTTTCAGTTCTTTGTCGCATCGAGGTGTCGCACCAAACAGAACGAGATCGCCGAAGTCAACGCAGCGCTGTTGCGAACGTTGGCTTGTGGTTGCGCACTCGTGGACCCTGTGACTCTCTTCGCTTTCAAAGCACTCACGACGATCACAAATGATACTTTTCGTCTTCCGGGAAAATCTCAGGGGCACTTCTCAGGTCACGTCTCCGCTACATGTGCTCGCAAACCGCAGAGGCTTCTCGCGTCCCGTCTAACCAAAACAATACCGGCGCCATGTTGAACCTGCGTTGTTGCAAGATTTTCACCGACCAAACACATACAATGAGAGCAAACGGGCTCTAGCTTCCAGCGTACATCGACGGCAGCTCCCCCTTCACCCCCCCCCCCCCCCCCTATTCCCTCCCGATCTGCGGCCGGAAGTCAAGACGCTGCGTATTTCGCAGCCAAGTCAATCCAAGAGAATCCAAGAGTGAGGGGCGGGCGTACTTCTCCTTCGCGGGGGTCGAAAGAGCGGAAGTTTCAAATGTAGAGAAGTTGTGACTCCGACTAAATTACGTCCTCCGGCGTAAATACTGCTAAAAAAAAACAAAAAACATTGTTTTCGCGGAAGATTTGTTTTGTGACATGCTTGTCCCGATTAGGCTATTAAAAAAAAAAAACTTTTTGTTCTTTGGAGTCACTCTTTAACGCATCTAAACCAAGACTTGTCTTCTTCGGGAATCCGCTAAAGCAGGGAACTTTGGACAAATCTTTTGTTTTACACAGATTCAACTGCCATGACTGAACACGTACTCCCCTAAAATACGTTGAGAATGTGAATTACTAGGAATATTCCTTGATTAAGATTTATCATTGTCAACGCTTTCATCGTAGGTACTAGACAGCGTCGAAACGCCAGCTGCATACCTTATAACAATAGGATATTTATGCCATTTGCTGTAAGAAAATCAATTCCACATGCTCTTGCTTATATTATACTACGAAATAGTATCACATTATCTGGTAACTGCACAGAAGTTTGGAAAACTAAAATTCACCTCTTTAGAAATCATGGTTCCAGAGTTTCTGGTATGAAAACATGTGTTCGCTTTCCATAGATTCACGAGCGACCATGGCATGCTTTCAAGCGAGATCTCGTGAGAGCGCTCGTGTAGTGCACGCGCTTTCCCTGCCCAAAAATCTCAAACCGGTGCTTTCCAAAAAAAAAGGTGGATTGACCGAATTCTTAAATATTTATAAAAAAAGTATCGGATAGCTTTGTTGATCTTACATTAGGAACAAACATCTTCGAGGCTTTGCAGCTGGTGCACTCTCGTTCACTCCATCTTCGATGTATTTTGGGGGACCGGTGGCCGAGTGGGCTAGCGCACACGAGCTCGGAGGACGTGGAGCGAGAGCTCGCGCTGCAGAACGCAGGGACCCTTGGTTCGATTCCCACCCCTGCCCGTTTCGATCTGGATGAGCATCGTACCGGCGTGGTGCGGTCGTGTACCACTACTTCATGATGCAAGTTAAAGACTCCAGGCTAGTGGTTGTACTGCACTGGCTAAATTTCTCATCTGCAGCTGGGAGACAAATCGCCCATTAAGGCAAACCAAGTTCACAGTTGTATAAACATACACACAACCCAATTGTTTTTATAGAGAGATTGCCAGAGTATGCTGACATTTTTACCCACTGTGGATGTTAGATTTACCCAGTTCAGAACGACTGCTAGCATGGGGTTTTTAGGTTATTACGCAGCAGTGATACACGACCGCAAGCCGGTACGATGCTCATACGGATCGAAACGGGTAGCGGTGAAAATTGTACCCAAGGTTTATGGGTGCTGCAGCGCGAGCTTTCGCTTCAGGTGCTTCAATTCGCGTCCAAATCGCCTTCATTGGGAAACAGAGAGAAGACGAGGAAAACGTGTCTTTGCTGCTGTGCCACGTGCCATTTGAGAAAAGAATGACAGAAACAGAATCGCTCTTCGTTGGTTGTGTACCTGACTTTCGTTTTGAACTGAATAGATACGCCCACCTCGACTCTTTCTGACCGCGCCTTCGCGAAATTTTGACCTGTCACCTTATCCTTAGTTCCAGAAGGCTTTCGACAGTTCAAGGGTAAACACTTTCAGTTTGAAGTCATGGGAAAGAAAAACAGTACACTCAGGCCAGAAGTATTAGAGGACTTGCGAAATTGCACCGAATATTCAGACTCCGAGATTATGACCTGGTGCAAGGGATTCTTCAAAGACTGTCCAACGGGGCGACTCACCCTTCGGGAGTTCAAGGACATCTACCACAAAGTTTTCCCTAACGGCAACGCGTCCAAGTTTGCAGAACACGTCTTCCGAACCTTCGATACCAACAAGGACAATACCATCGACTTCCGCGAGTTCCTGTGCGGACTGCATGTAACTACCAGAGGCACACCAGAGGAGAAGCTTCAGTGGGCCTTCCGCATGTACGACATGGACGGAGACGGCTTCATCCAGTACCACGAAATGGTGGACATGCTCACCGCCATCTTCAAGATGGTTAGACCAGTTATAAAAAGGTCACCCACCGATGACTTGGAAATCGGGAAACTGGCGGACAAAATCTTTCGTCAGGGAGACACGAACAGGGACGGCAAGCTCTCTTGGGAAGAGTTCAATCGGTTTGCCAAGGATAACCCTATGATTGTCAGCGTGCTGCTGGGAGATAGCAAGTTTTCTCTTGAGTGAGTGCGGCTCTGGAGAAGCAGCTGACTAACCATGCCGATAAGGCATAATACATTATAAAAAGAACGGAATCAAGGAGACAATACAGTATACAGCGTTTTGGCTGATCAGCGGGGAGAAACACCTTTTTTATTTAAGAACCATTTGCCTGACAAACCGAGCAGGTGTCTATTTCTTGTATGAGAGTACTTGCGACGTCTTCAGATGACGAGCACGTATGCCGAACAGTGTTTGCAGTTTGTAGTTCATTCTATCTGAAACAAATATAAAGTACAAATGTATATGCGTGAGTCATCGAAAATCACAAACATGTTCCAAATCAACCATTTCTTAGTGCAGACTTTCAAATACCCTACCTTTTTTCCAGGGCTCTCTTCGCTCAGTGCGTCATCTCTTCGAACCCTTCAACGCTATAAATATTCTTGGCGCCCTAAGCTCTCCTTCGGACCTTCGAAACGATCTGCCCAGCAGAAGGAACATATAGCGTAGCTGATACAGAGCCGGAATCAGCGTCTGAAATGTCAAAGGGGCCATGAAACGATTTTTCAACTTATTCCTGTTTAGCTTTCCTCCTCAGCTCAAAGGCGAATTGAGAGCAGTAGAAAATACTTTACTAGGGGGAATACTAGGGTGCCTTCATGTGCGCTTTGTGCTGCGTGGTTTTTTCGTTTGATTTTTTATTTATTGATCCTTTGGGAGGGAGGATGGCACAAGGCCGCTGTGGGGGATAAGGGGGTTGAGGGAGGGGGGGGGGAGTGTCTGGGTGTTACAGAAGTGGCACCAGTTCCGCCGTCATTGGTCTTTGTTGTCGTCGCTGTCTTCTGCAGCACATGCAGGGTACCCTGGAGCAGTCGAAAGGAAAGTGTGAGCCAGCCTACACTATCCTGGTCAGACCGCTAACGCTACCAAAAGTGGCGAGAAGGTGTCGACTGGCTGGTTGATGGAAGAGGTGTTGAACGAGGGTTGTATACTTTTTCGAAACGATGCACACGATATGCCCCGAGTTTCGGCAAACATTAGTTGAGTTTCGGTTCCTGAATTTGGCTTTTAGAAACAAAAATCTCCCCAATTAGGTGTATTTTGCCGTTTTACGTTCAAGAGACAATCTGTTATTTTCTGTATTGCATATGCCATTTCAGTGATGTGCGCCACTAGAATGGTGTAGTTTTGGAATTTGTATCCTATAAACGAGGAAACCCTATTGATCTCTTTTTTAAGGCGCTATCGGCTGTTGGTCACCAAAGCATTTTGTCTTTAGTTTTTTGTCTTTACTTATTTGGATCTGAAGAGCCGCGGCACCGCGGAAAGGCAGCAGCTCGTACCATGGAGGCCTGCGGCGCCGCGTCTAATGAACATGATAATGTGATGAGTATATACATGCAAGATGACGACGACAAGGATTGTTGGTATTGGGGAGGATGGCAGCCCGATTCGCACAAGTCCTGATTTCGTGGCGCCGGGTTGGGCGGGTCAGCAGTGAGCCATGGGGATCTGGCACGCCGTTCGATCGGTGCATGACGGAGCCCCAGAACATGATATCGGTGTTGCTCACTGGTGTCTACTGGGGTCAAAGCATCCGGCTCCAAGGAGGTAGCCCAGTCAGAGTATAGCTGCCACCTCCGAGGCACAGCCGTCCAGGGCTCAGATTGAGGCACCGCCGTCGCCTAGTGTGACAACCTCTCAACGTCGTCGTCGTTGTGTACTTTATTTATACGCGTATATATATAAATAAAATAAGATTGATAAAAAGACACAATCGAATGGCCAGCGGCGCGCCCATCGAACACTGCCTTTGAAGGAAAAAGGCAGCCTCAAAATCAAAGACCACCATCATCATCATTTACCGCCCGATAGCCGAGACCTCCCCGACGATAGATGGCTCTCGCGACCCAGAAAACCTAGAGTTCCTGTATAGGCTCCCTACGGGAGCCAGAGTTGCGCGTTTGATTCCACATGCCGCGTGCCGCCCTCGCCGCTATTCGCCGAGATCCGATCACGTGAGGAGCCGTATCAAGTGTCGTGCAGCAAAGTAGACGTTGCACGCGCCCCGGCGTACGTTCCCCGGCTTTTGAGCGAGCCGCGCGCCTCGAACGCGCGGCGCTGCTATTCGCCGATTTCAGTCACGTGAGGAGCTGAATCCACATGCCATGCATGAACGCGCAACTCTGGCTGCCGTAGGGAGCCTATAGACGCTTTCAGCGCGCGCCAAATTGAGCCGCCATAGCCGACCTTCTCTTGTATTACCGAGATGCCGAGCCACTGAAGCGGGCCTTGACGAGTCTCCACAAGGGCCTATGCTGGGGAGAAGGACACAGTGGAATCTACAAATGGCAATAACCCGGCCTGCTATGGTAATGATGAAGTGGAGTAAACAGAATAAGAGGAAACAAAAACTGAAGGTCGGTTATGGCGCCGCCCATGCACAGTTGCCTGAAAGCGTCTATACAGGAACTCTAAAGGCCGGTTCAGACACTTGCGGTTGAGTGCGTTTGACTGCGTTGCGGCGAGAACCGAAAGCCAGTCACCGGCACATCTGTGCTTCGTATGAAGCGTGGAACCCAATTTAAGGAATCTCTTGGCACGCGCTATGAGCAGGAGGAATGTCTTGGTTTCTCGCTGCCGCAACGCAGTCAAACGCAGTCAAACGCAAGTGTCTGAACCGGCCTTAAGAAAACCTAGAGTTCCTGTATAGGCTCCCTACGGGAGCCAGAGTTGCGCGTTTGATTCCACGTGCCGCGTGCCGCCCTCGCCGCTATTCGCCGAGATCCGATCACGTGAGGAGCCGTATCAAGTGTCGTGCAGCAAAGTAGACGTTGCACGCGCCCCGGCGTACGTTCCCCGGCTTTTGAGCGCGCCGCTGCTATTCGCCGAATTCAGTCACGTGAGGAGCTGAATCCACATGCCATGCATGAACGCGCAACTCTGGCTCCCGTAGGGAGCCTATACAGGAACTCTAAGAAAACCCAGAGCCGTTTATTGAGAGAGTTTGGCCATACATTGGTTTGAATAGGCGAGCATCTCGGGGCCAACCACAGGCCGCGAAACAGCCCCTAGCGGTGGTCGTGTGCTCTAAATTTGTGACACGACTATAGACCTTTCCAAAAACGAGCTTTTGGCCGGTGCCATTTTGAGCGTTCGTGCGTATGGCGCGTGCTTTGCTCGCTTTCCGAAGCGACGATCACGCACGTGCTGGGCTGTGAAGATCGCACGCTGGACTGTGATTTTGTAAACACTGGAAAGGTCTATACTTCGTTTCACCTTATGTGCGAGCGAAGGCAAAACTGGAAGCGCGAGCACGGAAGCTCCGTGCGTTCAGGCTTTGCTCGAGCGCGCGAGCTGGGGAGAAATGCAAAAAGCGCTGGTCTCGCGCTTCTAGCTTTGGCTTCGCTCGCAGATAAAGTGAAACGAAGTATAATTTGAGCCGTGCCGAGCGGAACTCCGCGTCTCAAGACGCTCGCGCACCCCACCCTTTGCACTGCTTTCTTTTAGCCAGTCTCAGGACGCTGTTCTAGCAGTGCAGACAAAGGCATGGGCACGAGCGCGTGGCTTTGGAAAGTGCCTCCTATGCACGAGGTCTCGTACAAACAAAAGCGTTTCGCTGAGCTAGGCTCACGCGCCTGTGCCTTTGTCTTCACTGCAGACATTTGTGAGATGGAGTAGAGGTCTCCTGATTGGTCGACGCTGTGTCACAAATTTAGTTTACGCTCTAAGCGTGGGGGGAATATTCGGTGCTGGCGGCGGCCTTTGCTCCGCCTATTGTCCGAACTCTCCTAATATACGGCTCTGAGAAAACCCAGAGCCGTATATTAGGAGAGTTTGGACAATAGGCGGAGCAAAGGCCGCCGCCAGCGCCGAATATTCCCCCCACGCTTAGAGCGTAAACTAAGTTTTTGACACAGCGTCGACCAATCAGGAGACCTCTACTCCATTTCACAAATGTCTGCAGTGAAGACAAAGGCACAGGCGCGTGAGCCTAGCTCAGCGAAACGCGTTTGTTTGTACGAGACCTCGTGCATAGGAGGCACTTTCCAAAGCCTCGCGCTCGTGCCCATGCCTTTGTCTGCACTGCTAGAACAGCGTCCTGAGACTGGCTGAAAGAAAGCAGTGCAAAGGGTGGGGTGCGCGAGCGTCTTGAGACGCGGATTTCCGCTCGGCACGGCTCAAATTATACTTCGTTTCGCTTTATCTTCGAGCGAAGCCAAAGCTAGAAGCGCGAGACCAGCGCTTTTTGCAATTCTCCCCAGCTCGCGCGCTCGAGCAAAGCCTGAACGCATGGAGCTTCCGTGCTCGCGCTTCCAGTTTTGCCTTCGCTCGCACATAAGGTGAAATGAAGTATAGTCGTGTCACAAATTTAGAGCACACGACCACCGCTAGGGGCTGTTTCGCGGCCTGTGGTTGGCCCCGAGATGCTCGCCTATTCAAACCAATGTATGGCCAAACTCTCTCAATAAACGGCTCTGAGAAAACCTAGAGTTCCTGTATAGGTTCCCTACGGGAGCCAGAGGTGCGCGTTCATGCATGGCATGTGGATTTAGCTCCTCACGTGACTGAATTCGGCGAATAGCAGCGCCGTTCGAGGCGCGCGGCGCGCTCAAAAGCCGGGGAGCGTACGCCGGGGCGCGTGCTACGTCTACTTTGCTGCACTTGACACTTGATCCGGCTCCTCACGTGATCGGATCTCGGCGAATAGCGGCGAGGGCGGCACGCGGCACGTGGAATCAAACGCGCAACTCTGGCTCCCGTAGGGAGCCTATTGGGGAGGAGATCGAGCAGTCACGCCTCTAGCGGTACGCTTCAGCTGTGGGGACAACAAACCAAACTTTCTTGTTTGTTTTTGATCAGAGAAATCGAAGAAGACGATTCGAAGGCCGCTCCTCGTGCAACTAAAGCACTGGTCAGAGCGAAGCGCTCGTGCCCAGACCGTGCTGGGCGAGGTTCAATTTCTTTGTTACGCTGTGTTAGTAAACACCGGGCTGTGGGGACAACAAGCTTGATAAAGCGCCCCCTATAGTTCGATCTCCTGCCCAATAGACGCTTTACACACGCGCCAGATTGAGCCGCCATAGCCGCCCTTATCTTGTCTTACCGAGATGCCGAGCCACTGAAGCGGGCGTTGACGAGTCTCCACAATGGCCTATGCTGGGGGAAGGACACAGTAACCCTTAAAATGGCAATAACCTGTTCTGCTGTGGAAATGATGAAGTCAAGCGAACAGAATAAGAGGGAACAAAAACTGAAGGTCAGTTATGGCGGCGCCCATGCACAGCTGCTGTAAAGCGTCTATACAGGAACTCTAAGAAAACCTAAAGCCCCTCTATCCTGGGAAAAGTGGCGCCATTCATTTTACCGTTTAGTAAACAGTTTTTAAAGGGTAGAGGAAAGAGGTGGGTGCAGGTGGCTGCGAGGCCTGGGCACGCGGATGGAAAAATCACGTCGTCGCGACATGCTTGGGCACCGGTTCGATGAGCCCAAAATTCCATCGTGCTTTTTAAGCACACCTTAGAACTTGTCATTGGCAAATGATGATAAGTTTCGTTCGGGGCACTCATTGGCAGACTTGTACGTAGTTCAACTACTCTACTGAAGTTACTGTAGTTTAACTATTTTTCTGAGTAGTTTAGTAACTTTTAGTTACATTTTTAATGCGGTAATTAGTAGTTTACTTAAATTACTTTTTCTGAGTAACTTCTACTCGAATTACAAATTACTTTCAAATTTTAGGGGTTATTTTGCCTATAAACAAACATTCCTGCACAAAAGGATTTAAGATGTAGGAAGATCAGCTGATCTTTGCAGAGGGCGAAGCATGTGGCGTAGGGGGGGGGGGGGAGAAAGTGGTTTGGAAAGCCCGAAACCCCCCAAAATTTTTACGAGCCCCCCACTGAAACAACACTGCTGCGAGGCGAGGGGAGCGAACAGACATGACGCAAGAAAGGCCGAGTAACTGCGGGATTAGCGAGTTACTCGGCCTCACTTGGACGTAAAAATTCGCCCATTTGTTGATTATTGCATACTCTTTTCACAAATAAATAACCCAAATGACCAGATTAACCTAAATAATGCGCTTCAACACATCATAAATTGGTGCAGATTGTTGGGCTAGTTGGTACTGGGAATTTGACGACATGATGGCGCTTAAGACAAGGACAAAAGGGGAGACTCCCCTTTTGCCCTCATGTCGTCACCACGCCATCATGTCCTCATAAATTGGTGCCATGATTGGCAGATGGAAATAAATTCGAATAAAACTGTATTTATGACCATAACCAATAAAAGGCAACAATACTCCTTTCCTTTTCAGATAGGCAATAACCTCTTGGAACAAGTCGGTGAATACAAATACCTCGGCCTCAACATAAGTCAAAAGTTGCGATGAGACTCACACATTCACTCCACAACTAATAAAGCTTTAAACAAACTGAGTTTCCTTAAACGAGTCTTAAAATTTGCATCTCCTGCCACTAAATTAATAACCTACAAACATTTAATACGTCCTATGCTCGAATACGCCAACGTCGTCTGGTTCCACCACACAGTTTGCGGCATCAATAACATAGAACGAGTTCAGAGAATGGCCGCGAGGTTTATTTGCAATAAATATAGTAGGCACGTCTCTCCCTCTGAACTTTGCAGGCACCTGGGTCTCTCCTCTCTAGAGAAAAGAGCAAAAATGGCTAGACTTAAATTTCTATACGAATTAGCCAACGATCACTTCAACTTACCAAAAGAAAATTATCTTATCCATACAAGCAAAAGATTAACACGGTACACCATGGCAAACTTTACGAGGAAGACGTCGCTCATAATAACTGCTTTAAATTCTCTTTTTTTCCCCGAACCATTAACGAATGGAACCACCTTCCTCAAAATGTTGTTCATTCCTCTTCTAATGAAATCTTCCTCGATTACGTAGATGCCCACATTTCATCATAAATTAATATTTTGTGCAGTTTTTAAAAGTCCAATGTATCTATTGTATTAAAGAATGCTTACTAATTTTTCATTCTTGACTTTTATATTTGCTTTGAATATTGACCTGCAAATTGTGTGTTGAATATTTGTTTTCTGCTTGTAATATTTCTAACTGTACCACCCTACAACAACCCCGAATAGGGTCAGTAGTACTGGAAATAAATAAATAAATAAAAAGACTGGCGTTTCTTTATGTCCGGAAGCTCAAGAAGACTTGAGGCATTTGAAGAAAGGGCGTGTTCCCGAATCTCCCCAATGTAGGAACTCTCACCCACTACAGGAGGTGTACACATTGCATCCTCACTCAAAGGAGGTAAGCAAATGCAGCACCCGCTCTGAAGCTCATCTGGTGCTCCCGTAGTTTGTGCAGTACTCGAAGAATCGCGTGCTAAAGGGCAATGCGAAGGTGACACTTTTGCGTTCCCTTTCCAGCCACAACTCAAAATAAGCAGATCTTCAAAGATTTGAAGATCGTTGAGAAAAATTAGTAATTCCCCCAACATTTTTATATAAAAAATAATAAACAAGCTGTGTTGTGAAGTACTCTAAGTACATGGTACTTAAAGTACTACTGTTTAGAAAACTTATACTGTACTTGAAGTACATTCTCTGAGCCTGTACTTATACTTTACTAAAGTATTTTTTCTAGTACTTAAAGTAAAACTCCCGACTTCAATATACATTTTCCGAATTTGAAAACAAAAAATGGCGTATCATCGTGTGAAGACGCGCTTTTTCGAGACGTTATCTGATCATTTCCCCTAGTGAAGTAATGGAGGCTATAAGACCAACACAAATGCCTTATAAGTTGATTGTGTCAAATAGCTCGTCAGCGAGAGTAAAACAACTACACTGTGGCGATTTGAATTTATACAATTTTTGCTGCCATTTCCGTAAAAAACTGATGCACCTCCAATCACTCCTGGAGAAATGCATAACAGTTAAAAAAAAACAAAAAAAAACGCTGTATAGGGAATGAAAGTGCATCATGAAAGATTGTGTCAAAAGTACTTGTACTTTACCTTAAAATGTATTTATAGTGCGTTACTTCAAGTACATTGCACCTGGTGTACTTATTACTTTACTTGAAGTACATAACCTTTATTTACTTTGTATTTTACTTCAAGTACTTTTTAGATGGTCTTTACGCAGCACAGTAAACAAGAAAACGCTCTCTAAAAAATCAAGCTCAGGCAGTGCTAAACCTCAAAGTAGAAATGATGCATTCGCAGTAGATCATTGACCAAAAAACAAAAAAAGTACAAAACAGTTAGGCACGCAGAAGCAGAACCAGCTATTAAAGCATTTCTGTTAAAAAAACAAGCCGACTCATATTTGGCTAGCACAATTTCGCTAACGATTCGAAACCTATTTACTTTCTTGTTACCGGAAAAAAACATATCAAAGTAAGTTACAAAGTAACTTCAAAAGTAATTCGCTACTTTTTTACGGTAATTAGTAATTTTCTCAACTACTTTCCATTTGAGAAATTTCTACTCTACTCAAATTACTTTTTACGCGAATACTCAGTGACTTAACTTAATTACTTTATTTGAGTAACTTGTACATGTCCGCTCATTGGCCACGAACGCGAATCCAAATATTCGTCGACGGATTGATTGTTGACGAGCGCATACATCCGAGTGACGCAGTTTTCTTGTCCAATGCGTGAGCTGGGGTCGGCTGGCGTGTTTTGGCGATGGCTGGCGTGTTTTGGGTACCGCGGATGCCTCATACTAAAAAGGCAGAGGGCTTTTGAAGGAAAGGACTCACGAAGTAGTTCGTTATGTTTTCAAATGTTCATACCAAAAAGCTGGCCTTTGACTTTCTACCTTCTTTTTTGTTTCTGCCTACTAAACGATATGCGCTTAGTAAAGTCCCAATCTTATTTATCCCAGCCATAAATTTATTTCAAGGCTCCATTAATTGGGCGCTCACAATATATTCTCCATCTCACACAAAAAAAAAACCTTGAGCAAAGAGAAGGGCACAGGGCGCGTGGGCCTGACACAGCAGAATGCCTTTGTTTGTAAGAGAACTCGTGCATAGGAGGCACTTTTCAAAGCCACGCGCTCGCGCCTTTGTCTGCACTGCAGCTACGGTGAACAATACTTCGTTTCAGCTTAAGTTGAGACGCAGCCGATGCTACAAGCGCGAACATGTGGCCTTGAACAGTGCTTGCATTGCCCGTGCTTGGTAGAGACGCTGACAGCCCGGAGCTAGCGCTTGTAGTATCGGATGCGTCTGAACTTAAGCTGCAGCGAAGTATAGAATAATAGGATAGACCGATCTCACACGCATGCGTGTCGCCGCCCTAACTTTAGTTCATATAAGGCACACGGCCGGGCACGGGAGGGCTCGTGCCGTCTCGTGCTCTACATCTGCAGAGCTCCTGCGAGGTTGTCGCACGTGCAGAAAGACTAAAGTTCCCTCGATGCATCGTGGCAGCGGTGGCGTAGTCAAACTGGCTGGGGCTGGGCTGGGGACTCGGAGATCGGTCTATTCCAGTAGTGGAAAAAGTGCTGGCCTCAGGGTAAGGCGCTTTGTGTAGAACCCACCAGGTAGCGCTGGCACTCGATTCCGGAGCCAAGATTCTTGTTTTGGGAGACTTTAATGTTGCGTAGACAACCTCTAGACAACTGCAACATTCTCGCTACAACATATGGAGGAAGGAGAGTACGTGAACAGGGTGCTGCCTGGGCTGACTTTCGCAGACGACATTGTGCTGACAGCTGGCTATGCGGAAACTATTGGCTAATTCGGGTGGTCACTTCCCGGCAAAATATTTTGACATATCTCCGGCAAGGGCGTTCGCGTGGTCAAAGGCTGGCGACTGCGCGCCGTTCGGGTTGCGCTTCTCAGGCGTGTGCAGGCAATTTACCGGCACAATTTTTGCCCGAGCTTCAAGAGGTCGGGCAGCTTGTCTGCAAGACGGGATCCGGTATCGTCATATTCGAATGTGGAAAGGGAGCCAAACGAGACAATGCTCGCCGATAGCGGGTACGAGTAGAAAACGAAGCCATTGAGACAGACACCCCTTTGTTCTTCGAGAAAAGACACTAAAAACAACGAAGATAAAGATGAAACATCTTAAAGAAAGCTTGCGCAAGTCAAGTTTGCTATATGTCACAGCGTGTTATTACACCGCTGTAAAAAAATTGATAGTGCTGCAGCTCGGCACTTGAAGGCGCATTACTATTTCAAAAGGCTGGACCAAATTAAAATGCTGAGGATTCCAAAGAAACGGTAATAACAAAAATAAAAAATACAATATAAACAGCGACGCTGGTGAGCCTTCTAGGATTCTTGTAAGATGACAACAGTTCTTCGGGAATCCAAACAAAATACAGGGTGTCACAAAAAAAATTTACACGGTCTTTTTTACCGCAAAAATAAACTAGGCATCGCCGATCGCTCATTCTCCGCCCAAAGGTAGAGCTAGAGGTCACAACCGGATGCCAAAGTTTCAGCCCGATCCGATAACTTAATCAAAAGGTATGAGTGATTTTCTCAAAATTTCAATGGGAAAATAGAGCCCATTTTTGCCCGGTTTCGGTTTCTGGTGCCATAGAGCCCCATGTGTTCGAAAACTCCGTCGGCCGCTATTTTCCCATTGAAATTTTCAGAAAATCAGTTATAACTTTTGATTAAGTTATCGGATCGGGCTGAAACTTTGGCATCTGGTTGTGACCTCTAGCTCTACCTTTGGGCGGAGAATGAGCGTTCGGCGATGCCTAGCTTATTTTTGCAGAAAAAAAGACCGTGTAAATTTTCTTTTGTGACACCCTGTATATTAAAATTTGTTTACCCACATCTCAGAGTCCAAATATATGTTGCTGATGCCTACAGCGTGCCTATTGTATCATAAAATAATCAAGGAATAAGTTAACAAAGTTCATGCGCGACCAAGGCAAACGAAAACGCCAGTTGCAGGCGCTTTGTGTTCGGGTGGAGATGATCACGTGGTGCGCCGCTGGCGAGGTTTTGGTTGCCTGTGCCGCCGGCGTGGGCTTGCCGGCAATTGACCACCAGAATTCGCCATATGCAGCAACTACTCGATATATGCGTTGAGCTGCACTGCTCGGTCTTAAGTGCAACACTACAAAGTCCGCAGTGGTACAGTTCGCCAGCTCGGAGGAAATGAAGATCAAAAGCGTTAAGTTGGGTTTGGACGACATGAAAGCTGTTATCATGTACAGGTACCTGAGAAGTGATGAAAATAATCCCTGGAGAAGGGGAACAAGAGGGACAAAGGACAAACACAAATCTCCAAACACAGCTAGGTGACTGGTGAGCGACTGAAAAAATCCGTCTGGTCCGGGTATCGAACCCGTGACCTCTCCATTACAGGTGGAGCGCTCTACCAACTGAGCTAACCAGGGGTTAGACGTCAGTAGTGCAAACGGGTTTTATCAGCCGCCACCAGTCTAACACCAACAAGGGTGAAGCTTGCAATTTAAGGTTATAATTATAATGCAATTAAATGCAAATGTGCAAGCGAGCTGGACAATAATGACGAAAATAATCCCTGGAGAAGGGGAACAAGAGGGACAAAGGACAAACACAAATCTCCAAACACAGCTAGGTGACTGGTGAGCGACTGAAAAAATCCGCCTGGTCCGGGTATCGAACCCGTGACCTCTCCATTACAGGTGGAGCGCTCTACTAACTGAGCTAACCAGGGGTTAGACGTCAGTAGTGCAAACAGGTTTTATCAGCCGCCACCAGTCTAACACCAACAAGGGTGAAGCTTGCAACTTAAGGTTATAATTATAATGCAATTAAATGCAAAGGTGCAAGCGAGCTGGACAATAATGACGAAAATAATCCCTGGAGAAGGGGAACAACAGGGACAAAGGACAAACACAAATCTCCAAACACAGCTAGGTGACTGGTGAGCGACTGAAAAAATCCGCCTGGTCCGGGTATCCAACCCGTGACCTCTCCATTACAGGTGCAGCGCTCTACCAACTGAGCTAACCAGGGGTTAGACGTCAGTCCAGTCACCTAGCTGTGTTTGGAGATTTGTGTTTGTCCTTTGTCCCTCTTGTTTCCCTTCTCCAGGGATTATTTTCGTCATTATTGTCCAGCTCGCCTGCACCTTTGCATTTAATTGCATTATAATTATAGCCTGAGAAGTAGCCTCTCAAACGAGGTGGACTATCTGAGAGAGCATCACACCCACCTTCGACTGGCCGCTATGCTGGGAGCCAGCATCCTCCGCAAGCGCAGCCTGTGGAGCTGTAACAGATTCATAGTGAGCTGGGAGTTGTGGAAGGCCTTCGTGGTGCCTGGTTTGACATTTGCCAATGCAGTGGTATGTGTGGCGGGCGAAGTGAGAAGCGTCTTGAAGCGCAGACTGCGAAAGGTAGGGCGCCAGGCACTGGGCTGTCATGGGACGGTGGCTAACGAGGCGGTACAGGGTGACCTCGGCTGGTCATCGTTCGAGGCACGAGAGGCAACCCGTAAGGTTGGGTATGACGGGAGACTTTGGCACATGGACTGCTGCCGCTGGGCGAAGAGGTTGTTCGTGTGCACCCACCTGACTTCCGTGCTGACCCGGTGGCAGAAACGTCTTTACCAACTGGAGAAAATGTTCGTTTTTTTTTTTTTTTCAAAGCACCGGTGGAGGCGACCACGGGGAAAGAATGGGAATCCAAAGTGCGAAAGAGTGTACGAGAGCAGGAGACCGTTCAGTGGCTTGAAGCTACCCAAATAAGTCAACGCTGACAACGTACGCCTCCGAAAAACTGGAAATCACCGCCGGGACGCAGCTATATATGATAATAGCTGCGGAAGCTGTGTAGTGTTCGAAGCACGTGCGGGTGCTCTTCGAAGGCTTGTCTACAGGCAAAGGTTCGACACTACCGTAACGTCAACCCTATGCCGAGTGTGTCAGGCGAATGAGGAAGCAATAGAGCACCTCATACTCGAGTGCAGGGCCTACTGCCAACCCCCGCAGAAAAGTTGGCCCCACCCCCTGGGACGGCGCGACTTATTGGCGACGTGAGCGATCGAAAGCGTCGCTGTGGTTGGCCCACCACAATTGGCCGAATGCTGACTATGACGTCAGCAAAGGATGTCTCATCGACGAAAATAAGAGGAATGTAAGAACTTCAATTTTGACGGTGTTGGCAGTGTTGCTTTGAGAGCGCTATGATTTCAGGCTTCCACCATGCCCATTACAAACACCATCGAACCTTTTTTTTTCACAAGGTAATGACGTCACGAAAGGTAACCGAACGAGGGCACCACCGAAACATCTCGCCGCTAATAGCGACGGCACTGGGCTTTATGACAACACAAGAAACCCCGCATCCTCCCACCGGAGAGAACTCCAGTGGTCGCGCCAGCGTCAATATGGACTCGCGGATTCCTGTTGAACGGACTATTGGCTCATCGTCATTTCAAGAACACAGTGGCATATAATGGTCAGTGTGTGTTAGTCTGACAATACCATTGGCTTATAGTGGAAGCATGTTGGAATATGCTGGTTTAGGCGTGTTCGTTTTGCCTCAACAAGTTGAAATTGCTCGAGTGCTTGTCAATTTTATGTTATTTTGTCAAAGCGCGATTCAGGTGCTTTTCTGCAAAGTTAACAAGACATTAACAAGGTACAGAACTTAATTGCGATGTTTTGCTCGTTCACTGTGCATATGAAGGAGTCGCCAGCGATATGGGCTCATCAGGACCGCCAACTGGAAAAAAAAAAAGAAAAACGATGTCCGCGTTATAGAGTCAACATAATAGATTATTATGTTGACTCTATGATCTCGACAGAAAAGCTTCGTACCCTAACTACGGCTTGTGGACTGCACCTCGTGTCAGGTGAAGAACTTCTTTGCGATTGAATCGAACAAGACACTATTCTGGAATGTGGTTATACAATGACGGCTCTATGACTTTACGGCACTACTGGTGCCACAATAAGAGCCCTAATGCCTCCTACATGGCGCCAAGGCACTGATAGCAGACGACAATGTTGGTCTTGATTTAGAGTCTAGCCGGATTGTCTAGCCGGATGTTGGTCTTGATTTAGAGTCTAGCCACTTTTTCCGCATTTGATTTATCATTGTCTCTTTTTAATTTTGACATTAGGCTCCAAGCTGATTTCGGAGCTTCGTGTCTGTCAGTCCCTTTTCGTCCTCTTGCTGTAGAGTTATCATGTCTAAGCAATCTCTACTACATTGGTTTTTGGAAACCCGGATAGCAAATACCAGCAGAGACTAACGAAAGAATTCGAGAGGGGGAGTGGGCAGGGGAGGGTCGCGCCGACGACCTCGGAACGGCTTCGGAAAGGGCGAGAGAGGGTATTTAGAGAATAGTTCCCCTCCCATTTTCCCCACGCCGTCACTAATCTCTCCAAATCTCTCCTTTGTGAACGAAGAGGACTCGGCGTCCTTGAGGGAGTAAGACACTGTGCATTCCTAAGCTTACAGTACCGGGGGAGCTACGCGCCGGGCGGACCAGGCATCACCTGCACCGTTCTCTGCACGTGGTTACGGGAGAGAGCGTGATCACATGATTAAAAATAGACCTGCGATTGATTCACCGAGCTTCTTAGCTTCCTCTACACTCTCAGCTTAGTGGTGATGGAGTCCAGCCCGCCAAACACACGCACACACACGCACACAGAAAGTGGAATCGCGTGCACAAAAGCCACACGATAAGGTAATGACTGGAAGACGGTGGGGACGGTCTCCTCAATTTCCAACACGTACATCCGCGAACTGCAAGTGGGCACTTGCGTTGCGCAATTTATGCATGTTTTTTTGTTTGTTTTTGTGGCAGAAATAGCTCTTTTCTCCAAGGAACAAGAATGGCAAGATAATCATGCGGATAGCAGGACACCGTGGTGTCCGTTTCTAAGTTGTCTGAGTGCATTTGATTGCTTAGCAGACTGTTTTTATCGGGCGAAGTGGCTCGGCATCTCCGCCATCCACGCTACCCTATACTCTAGCCGGCAAGAACGGTGGTTCTAGAATTCCGATAACCAGCAGCGCATTTCGTCTTAGTGCCAGCTACGATCTTCGACATGCGGATTGTCAAGACCATGGATATTCTTTCGTCAGCGCCTACACACCGGTGATCTTCCTTTGTTGTGGGCATACATGTGACCACCAGTGTTGCCAGATGGTCCCACCAAAAAACCGCCAAACAACTGGGAGGTATAGTCCAGATATAGCCAAAGCCGTAAAAACAATATAGCCCAAAATAGCCAAGACTAAAAACAATGATTTCTAAGCCTTATATTGACAATTTCTCACACTGATACATACACGTTACAATCTCTGTTTCAACCCTCAGATGCACCACTTTTTGTGCACATTATGTTACTTGTGAATTTTTTAAAAAAAAGTTTTGAAATGATAAAAATCCGTACAAAACTGGCCCTTCCTTCGTAGAATTTTAGAAGTACAAAACACACAAAGACAGCTTTATTGTGAAGCCCGGGAGATATGATCACACAATAAAAGAACAAAATATAGAAACAGAACAGTCAGAACACTGGATGTTTCAAACCAGAACCCCAATATCTCAGGTCCTTACCAATATCCCACCCGTCTTTCTTTCTTTGTGTAGAATATGAGTGTCCTCCATTCTGGTTCACGCTATTCCTGAATGTGCTGTCCTTTCTTGGGGTGGTCGACAACTCGAAGTTAGTTGATTGTTTAGCAGTGAAACTGCGGACTTCTCATTTTTACAAACTTGGGTGCCTATGGATTCTCACAGTGGGCACCAAAGCAGCATTTGGAGAGTTCAGTTTACGTCGGGGCAGAGCCATATGCGTCCGGGTTGAAGGCGCGCTACCGGGCCTGTGGTAATAGTGCAATCTGTTTGGTTTGCTCCACTGCGCATTGGAGACCGCTTGAACTTTGCAAGCATTGCTTCACTGCGCATTGTGAAAACACCGAAGTTTGTAGAAGTTTCAAGCCTTTCTCCTTCTCTCTCCTTTCGAATAGCCAAAGAGAAACAATTTATTTCGAAACTGATTAAAAGTTAGAAAATTAAGTAGCCAAACGTCAAAGTTCGGCGTCAAACATGAGGTTCGACAAAAGTTCGCCGCATTCTTAGAAATAGCCTAAGATAGCCACATAGCCAACCACGAAATTTTGACGCTAACTAGAAAAAAAATGTAGCCCAATTTGGCTATATATAGCCGAATCTGGCAACACTGGACTAGCTTCGACGGACCGAAGACGCGACGGACCGCCTTCTCTTCCATGTGAGTGACAAGGAGAGGTCCTCCTGACCATTGGTGATAGGTATTCTTGCTACGCAATGTACGTTTTCCCACTATCCGATGCGTTTGAACCGTGTCGAACTCTGAGTTTGAACTGTGTCGAATCTCCGACGAGTTTGAACTGTGTCGAATCTCCGTCGCTCACCAGTCACCTAGCTGTGTTTGGAGATTTGTGTTTGTCCTTTGTCCCTCTTGTTTCCCTTCTCCAGGGATTATTTTCGTCATTATTGTCCAGCTCGCCTGCACCTTTGCATTTAATTGCATTATAATTATAGCCTGAGAAGTACCCTCTCAAACGAGGTGGACTATCTGAGAGAGCATCACACCCACCTTCGACTGGCCGCTATGCTGGGAGCCAGCATCCTCCGCAAGCGCAGCCTGTGGAGCTGTAACAGATTCATAGTGAGCTGGGAGTTGTGGAAGGCCTTCGTGGTGCCTGGTTTGGCATTTGCCAATGCAGTGGTATGTTTGGCGGGCGAAGTGAGAAGCGTCTTGAAGCGCAGACTGCGAAAGGTAGGGCGCCAGGCACTGGGCTGTCATGGGACGGTGGCTAACGAGGCGGTACAGGGTGACCTCGGCTGGTCATCGTTCGAGGCACGAGAGGCAACCCGTAAGGTTGGGTATGACGGGAGACTTTGGCACATGGACTGCTGCCGCTGGGCGAAGAGGTTGTTCGTGTGCACCCACCTGACTTCCGTGCTGACCCGGTGGCAGAAACGTCTTTACCAACTGAAGAAAATGTTCGTTTTTTTTTTTTTTTTTCAAAGCACCGGTGGAGGCGACCACGGGGAAAGAATGGGAATCCAAAGTGCGAAAGAGTGTACGAGAGCAGGAGACTGTTCAGTGGCTTGAAGCTACCCAAATAAGTCAACGCTGACAACGTACGCCTCCGAAAAACTGGAAATCACCGCCGGGACGCAGCTATATATGATAATAGCTGCGGAAGCTGTGTAGTGTTCGAAGCACGTGCGGGTGCTCTTCGAAGGCTTGTCTACAGGCAAAGGTTCGACACTACCGTAACGTCAACCCTATGCCGAGTGTGTCAGGCGAATGAGGAAGCAATAGAGCACCTCATACTCGAGTGCAGGGCCTACTGCCAACCCCCGCAGAAAAGTTGGCCCCACCCCCTGGGACGGCGCGACTTATTGGCGACGTGAGCGATCGAAAGCGTCGCTGTGGTTGGCCCACCACAATTGGCCGAATGCTGACTATGACGTCAGCAAAGGATGTCTCATCGACGAAAATAAGAGGAATGTAAGAACTTCAATTTTGACGGTGTTGGCAGTGTTGCTTTGAGAGCGCTATGATTTCAGGCTTCCACCATGCCCATTACAAACACCATCGAACCTTTTTTTTCACAAGGTAATGACGTCACGAAAGGTAACCGAACGAGGGCACCACCGAAACATCTCGCCGCTAATAGCGACGGCACTGGGCTTTATGACAACACAAGAAACCCCGCGAGATTGTAATTCTTAAGACTTCTTAAAGCTAAACGAAAGGCTGAGGGACGCCATGCTGTTGCAAGAGTAGCTCGAGCTAAGCAATTTATGAAATAACCTTCGTATTATTTGATTAAATTTTTAAATCAATATAAATATTTTAATATAGATCGATCGAGCTCTGAGTAAGGACAAGTCGGACAAACAAAACAATAGTAAACGCCTGGGCTGTCTTGCTAGAAACAGCGTCTCAGCTGAGACGGGGGGAAAGAAAGCACTGTCAAAGCCAGCGTACGAGCTGAACGGGACTCAAACCTCGACTCAAGACGCTCGCGCGTCCTAGCCTTTACAGTGCTTTCTTTCACCCAGTCTTAGCTGAGACACTGATTCCAGCAAGCCGGCCCCGGTGTCTTACCTGCGCATCTATTTATTTTAGAAAGCAGTAGTAAATTTTTTACATACAAAATAGCGAAAAATAATTCACTGGAAAATAAAGTTTATAATATGGAAAAGTAAACATAAAAGGTCGGTAGGCCTTTTCGAGATTTTATACTTGAAGAGCAATTGAGCCGATTAATCGAATAGTTAATTAAAAGGCGGCGATTAATAATAAAGCTATGTTTTATTTTGATATTTATTATTGGCAAGCGTAAGAGAGAACTGAGAGCCTTTGAAACCCTTCACCTGAATCCAAACCCCCGCTTCTGTCTCTTTCAGAATCCTGTGGTCAGGCCCCTGCGTGGAATCCCTTTGTCCAGCCCTTCGCCCAGCCCTCTGCCCTGTCCACTACCGAGCCTTCCGTCGCCTCGGCCCCCCTGGTTGCACAATTGCTTAAAACTTTTTATTCGATTTAAATAAATTATGAACTGTCAAGCGTTATGAACACTTCATTTGCATGCTTTAATGATTTCTAAAGTCTCGAAATATGGTAAAATTGCTGCATTTATTCGATTTTAGTATCAAAAAGAAAACTGCTTGAGGAAAAATGGCAAGGGACTTGCTTGGTTCTCTGCACTGTTTTTGTGACGCTGGTTAGAACACTGGCTGCAAAATTAGACTGGATGCCAATATTGGAATTGCCAATATTTAAGCCAATGTTGGAAGAGCCAGTGTGTAAGGCGCTAGATGCCAATGTTGGTTCAGCCAACGGTGAAACCTCTATGCCAATATTGGATAAAAAAGCGCAAACCACGTTGGTCCAACGTGGGCTAGAACGTTGCAAACTAGTGGTCCAGCATTGGCACCAATGTTGGACCACCATTGGATCGGGTGGCGTTTTCGAAAATGCCAACGTCAGACCAATATTGGAACCATTTTTTGCGAACATTGGGCCAACGGGGGTCCAACAATGGTGTGCTACCTGGGTTATCTCATATATGTTTCATCCACCGTGCTCTGGACGCTCTTCCCGAGGGGAGAGAGTGACCAGATCGGGGTCGGAGCTAGAGGCCACTAATTGAGCTGCGTTTAGAGTATCGGCACTCTGTTCTACGACATTATTGTGGGCGCCGCCATTTTGGTACTTGTGCAGAGCAGACGTAACTGCCGATCGTCATGATTTAAAAGTGCGACTTCGTCTGCATTCGATTCGGTGTTAGGAAGCTTATGCAACATTTCTTTGCTCTGCCGCGAACTGCTTATGCAAAAAACGTTACCTGTGATTTCGGATGAGGCTTCAAATAACGTTTTTTGCCGGCATTGCTCTCCCTTCGCATTGCCTTACCGGTGTTGAAAACTTAATTCCGTTGTATAGATTCAATAATTTTTGTCTTTTCCGGTGTAAGTTTGTATGTATATGCATTACGTAGCGTTAACGTCTTCTACTTTGTCCGTGCCCCTACCATGTTTGTATTTCTTTCTGCGTGCTCTATTTTTATATTTAATGTTTCTTTGCATATTTGTCATTGACGACGAAGTGACTTCTACTCTCAGTTTTACGAGAGTCTATCGCTCTAGAAAGTCGTTTATTGGACTTGAATGAAGTCTCAAGAGGGCTGCTTCGACTGCCAGTGCACATGTCATCAGTGTAGGCAGAGCAACGACGTAGCAATCGCGACGCGAGAGCATACTGCGCCTCCATCTGGCCGGCCGCGCTCGCTCTGCGGAAATGTGAGCGTAGGACTCTCGAGCCCCGTTATCTAGCTGAAGTTGGAAGACGCTACTTTGTCGTCGCGAATCCTTTGCCCTTCAAACGGTCGCGAAGCCGTTGCGCCCGGCGTATCCTACGCAGCATCTTTCCGAAATTGTTATCGCACCATCGCAACCTTCTGTCAGCGAGCGGCGGCGATTCATCGTGTGTTTAAAGTCGGACGATGCATGTGCTGCACGCGCTGTCTTTTATGTGTAACTCTTTCGTAAAAAAAATTTGAAGTTTAGTTGAAGAAAAATAGTCGCGCTTAGTTCTTCATTCTAAATTTCAATGTGAGTTATACGACGTAAAACATACTAGGGAGTTTTAGCAGGTCGTTTCCACACGAACGGTTCGCCCTCGAACGCATCGGCGACGCCACTGCGCATGCGCGCGCGAGTCGTTCGGGAAGTCGGGAGGCTCTTCTCGTTCGTTTCTCCCATTCCGGCCGCTGGAGTCGTCACCGCAACGCCGCCAGCACCGTTCACGACTCGGGTAAAAAAAAGATGGCGGTCGGTTCGGCGACTGCCTTCGCCGACCCAGCCGAGCGTTAGGCTTAGGACAGCGGGAGGAGATTTGCCGTCCTTTTAGTCTGCTTCATTTCAGAGGTTGAACCAAATCATTTCGAGGACTGCTCACAGTGGTAAGCGATCGTGAATGCTGTAAACTACGCATGCTAGTAAATATTTGCGATCTGCGGGCAGACTGGCTGCCGTGGCGACCGCGAGCAGACGAAATGATTTGGTTCGACGGCACACAACGTGAACGATCGTTCAAGTTCAGGATGACGGAGACACACCACATACCTTTACGGTCGTTTAGATACTTTTTACTCCATACAGCTTCGTAGTTCTTGAAATTCCGACCGGCAAATGTTACATCGGCCGTCTTGTTTACATCAGTCGTACGCCGGAAACACGAGCCGCCACCACGGTGTCCGCCACGGATTTACACGTTGCAGAATGTTTCACATGTTTACTAGAAGATGGCGCCACCGTTAAGTACTATCATCATCATCGTTTACACGGTCGCGCAACTTTCACGATTCGCTAAAGTATGTCAAATTTCACGTACGGTTTCACGGAACGGACCAGCTGTACCGTTCGTGATTTCGGAACCGTGTGCTTGAAAAACGACTCGCTAAAACTCCCTACTGTCTTCAAACTTGCCCCGTTCAGAATCACTTTTGGGCTGGATAGCTTCTTTAGAAATTCAAAAGCTAGCCTTCAAAAAGCTGTCCTGTTCAATCGGTATTGGCAACAGGGTAGACGCTATGCGTGTTTTAGGCCAATCGTGTCTCCGGTTAGGGTCACGTGACTACAGTCTCAAAGCTGGTGATAAGGCAGAGCACGAAACCTGACTAAAAGCCCAAGGCCACGCATAACATCCACTGCACTATCAACCTTGGGTACAAGTGACAAATCCTCTGGTTGGGTTCATTGTTGAGATGGGCTTGAAGATTAGCCTTTGTAAGCGCACCCCCCCCCCCCCCCCCACCCCGGTTCTGGGCTGCGTTCTTTCTACTCCTTCTCTATCTTTCTCCCTCTCCCTAAGCTGAAGGCGCAGCGTGATCACGTGGTTTGACAGATGACGCATTAGCCGTTGACAAACCCGGAATGCCTGCGAAGACCGGACCTAGTTTCGCGTGTGATGCGGCCTGCGGGCCTGCTGTAGATTTCGCTTCTGTGGTAAATATGGTAAATCTAGTTCTAGAGTTCCGATCACCAGCAGCGCATTTCGTCTTAGTGCCAAGTGCGATCTTCAACATGCGGATTGCCAAGACCATGGATATTTTTTCGGCAGCGCCTACACACCGGTGATCTTCCTTTGTTGTGGGCATACATGTGACTACTAGCTTCGACGGACCGAAGACATGACGGACCGCCTTCTCTTCCATGTGAGTGACAACGAGAAGTCCTCTTGACCATTTCGGATAGGTATTCTTGCTACGCAATGTACGTTTTGTCCCTATCCGATGAGTTTGAACCGTGTCGAACTCTGTGCCAGGAATCTTCGACGAGTTCAACGTGTAATCCAGAGCGATCGGCTCGAAAGGCCCTGTACAGCGCTATTTGCAAGTGCGTTTTATTCTAATAGACCGTGAGAGACGTTCTGATTGGTTATTTTTGTGTTCGAAGTCATTCTTATTTAATCTTTTTTTTTGTTAAAATATGGCTGTCTTTTTGGCGGTAGATGTGTGCTGTAGTAAAAAGTTAAGTACAAAACGAGCGTGTTGGTAACAGTAATTAAACATGAGGAAGATACACAGAACGGGCGACGGACAACGTCCGTCCCCCTTTCTGTGTATCTTCCTCATGTTTAAGTAAGTAAAAAGTCCTCCCGGTATTTCCAAGCCGAATACCACAGAGCGTTGTGTAGTCCTTATTTGCCAAGGTTCGGCTTGTTGGGTGCGAGTGGAGTGTCAGTTATGTCACCGCGCTCTGCGAGTGTAATTGCCAGTAATTGTCTTTACACGACAAGCTATTTTATGTGCGCGATTTATTTCAAACTCTTGTCATGTTCTTACGTATAACGGGGAAGAACTGTCATGTTCTTACGTATAACGGGGTATTTATTGAACCGTTAATTTAGTAGTGCGTTTGACCCTGGTGAGCTGAAGAGGGAGGCCGGCGGTGTAATTTATAGATTGTAAATATTATGGAGGCCATATGGGTACATTTATGAGTACATATTTCCGTGCCGCAAATACCGTAAATCTTAAAAAAACGTTTTTTTTTTTTCTTCAAATCAAAGTAGAAATATTGGTGTGAACTTAAATGGCGACATTGCAATTCTTAAAGCTAGATGAAAGGTTGGGGGACGCCATGATGTTGCAAGAGTACAGTTAAGCAATTTATGAAATAACCTTCGTACTATTTCATTAATTTTTTAAACCACTATAAATATTTTAATCTAGATCGATCGAGCTCTGAGTAAGGACAAGTCGGACGAACAAAACAATAGTAAACGCCTGGGCCGTCTTTCTAGAAACAGCGTCTCAGCTGAGACGGGGGGAAAGAAAGCACTGTCAAAGTCAGCGTACGAGCTCAACGGGACTCATGCCTCGACTCAAGACGCTTGTGCGTCCCAGCCTTTACAGTGCTTTTTTTCACCAGGGTGTCGAACCGGACATTATTTCGGTTCGGTTCGGGTTCGGGTTCAGTAGCATTGCATTTTGTTCCGGTTCAGTTCCGGTTTAGGGTAGCGCACATAATATCACTCCGGTTACCGGTTTTACTAAGCACGAACCGGTTTGAACCGGTTCCCAACTCGACCTTTGAATATTGACCGAGCACTTTCTGCAGCGTTTTCTGAACACGAGATACTTGCAGTAGACCCATCCCAATACTGCTCCCTCTTCAAGCAGATATGAAAACTTTGCTCCGTAACGTGCGCAAAAGACACCACCAATGTGGCAAGGCTATTACTTGCACATTACTGTTCTAAGTGAACTATATATAAGCGATGGGTTCTCTATTTTTTTTTTTTTTTTGTCTTTCGCACACACAACTGTGCAGTATTTCAAGTCTGCCAGAAGAGGGCATATTTTCGGGATGGGTCTATAAAACTTTCCAAAAACGAGCTTGTGGCTGGTGCCAGCTTTAGTGTTCGGGCGTATAGCGCGTGCTTTGCTCGTTTTCCGAAGCGACAAACACGCACGTGCTGGGCTGTGAAGATCACACGCTGGGCTGTGATTTTGTAAACAGTAAAAAGCTCTCTAGCTAGATTGCTTGTTCTCCACATGTTTTGGGTTGTTTCGCTCTGCACACTCGTGTTTTTTAGTATACAGACTACCTGTTTTCGGCACCCAGCAAGATGTCACAGCTATGACCCAGAGTGGCTGACAGGGGAATGAGAGGAAACAGAGGTGCCGTAAAACACAGAAACAGGCCTAGGGACGTCGGGTGCGCAGTTGGGGTAGTTTATCGAATCCCGTTAAGCTGTGGCCGTGTATACATCGGCCAGACTGGCCGATGTGTCAATGACCGGGCGTGTGAACACGCACCTCTAACGAAATGTGACTACGTCTTGACCAAATCTTGACAGCGCGTCGGGTTCCGGTGAAAAAAGCTGTTCTAAAGATCTCGTTGCGATGCTTTGCCTAGTCACTTTGACTTTTTATCGCAAACAACGCTTTATGCAAATTACCCGGTCTGAGGGACTCAGACCAGGTCATTTGTACCTCTCAGCAACCGAACAAAGTTCCGGTAATGCCATCACAGCGAGCGACGTTTCTCGAATGCTCAGTTGAAGATGATGAAAGAGGACTTAAAAAAATGAGAAAATGGTTGAAGAAGCGACATGTTGGCCTTGCTAGTCTGACAAACCTACAAAAAACAAAGATACATTTTCTTTCCTCCCTCCCCCCTCCTCCTCCCCCTGGCCTCCTTCCAGGGCGCGGCGCGTCGGCGAATCATGACCGAGTAACGTTGCCTCCAACAACCCATGTTTTCCTTCTTCTTTTTTTCTTTTGTAAAGTAACACTTCGAGCACGTTGACGAAAAGATTTTTTTCATTGAAATGCACCATCGGCGACCCTACAAACTGTACTGCCGATGCAGCGCGGTACTTGTCCCCCTTCCTTCAGGGTGTCGCTGCACTGAAGCGGAAGGCCACGTGGTGCGCTCTCGGTGCTCGATTGGCTAAATGGCTCATCGACTGCAACTACAGTGCATCTTGAGGTCAAATATTCGCGGACGCGTAGGCCTCCGTGCCTACAGCGGCGCGATCCGCTCCGACAATTGGACATTTCGTAGCCAAGCGACCAAGCGGTGCTTTGAAATCGCCGCCGCTGCTACCGCACCGCCAGGGTCAATCCAAGAAACAAAGTAATGTTGAAGCTCTCCCGACGATGATGTATTTTTTTATTACGTATGCAGTAAAAACGAAATGTAAAAATATCCCACAGTATCTAAGATTCGTCTTGGCAACATAAGAAAAATATACGCCTGCAACTTTTCACATTTAGACCAATTATTAACACATTGGCCCTGAACCATTTTCGTTGGACCGGTAACCGCCACATAAGATTATGGTTTCGTTCCGGTTCGGGTTCAATATGAAGCGTTCGATTTCGGTTTTGGTTTTGTTCCGGTTCGGTCAAAAATAACGGTTTTGATCCGGTTTTCGGTTCGGGTTCGGGTTCGGTTCGACACCCTGTTTTTCACCCAGTCTCAGCCGAGACACTGATTCCAGAAAGCCGGCCCCGGTGTCTTACCTGCTCATCCATTTATTTTAGAAGGCAGTACTAAGTGTTTTACAAACAAAATAATTCACTGGAAAAGAAAGTTTATAATATGGAAAAGTAAACATACAAAAGTCGGTAGGCCTTTCCGAGGTTTTATACTTCCAGAGGAACTGAGCCGATTGATCGAATAGTTAATTAGAGGGCGGCGAATAATAATGAAGCTATGTTTTATTTTGATATTCATTATTGACAAACGTAAGAGAGAACTGGGAGCCTCTGAAACCCTTCTCCTGAATCCAAACCCCCGCTTCTGTCTCTTTCAGAATCCTGTGGCCAGGCCCCTGCGTGGAATCCCTTTGCCCAGGTCTTCGCCCAGCCCCCTGCCGTGTTCACTACGGAGCCTGCCACTGAGTCTGCCTAGGCCCCCCTGGTTGCACAATTTTGTTAAATCTTTTTATTCGATTTAAATAAATTATGAACTGTCAAACGTTATGAACAATTCATTTGCATGCTTTAATAATTTCTAAAGTCTTCAAATATGGTAAAATCGCTGCATTTATTAGATTATAGTATCAGAAAGAAAACAGTGATTGAGGAAAAAGGGCAAGGGACTTGCTTGGTTCTCTGCACTGTTTTTGTGACACTGGTTAGAACACTGACTGAAAAATGGCATCCAATAATGTCATAGATAATAGATGCAACAAATAGCCAGTGTATTAGACTGGACAGCCAATATTTAAGCCAATGTTGGAAGAGCCAGTTTGTAAGGCGCTGGATGCCAATGTTGGTTCAGCCAACGGTGAAACCTCTATGCCAATATTGGATAAAAAAAGCGCAAACCACGTTGGTCCAACGTGGGCTAGAACGTTGGCAAACCAGTGGTCCAACATTGGCACCAATGTTGGACCACCATTGGATCGGGTGGCGTTTTCGAAAATGCCAACGTCAGACCAATATTGGAGCCATTTTTTGCCAACATTGGGCCAACGGGGGTCCAACAATGGTGTGCTGCCTGGGTTTCTAAAGTCTCGAAATATGATAAAATTGCTGTTTTTATTAGATTTTAGTATCAAAAAGAAAACAGTGCTTGAGGAAAAATGGCAAGGGACTTGCTTGGTTCTCTGCACTGTTTTTGTGACGCTGGCTAGAACACTGGCTGCAAAATTAGACTGGATGCCAATATTGGAATTGCCAATATTTAAGCCAATGTTGGAAGAACCAGTGTGCAGGGCGCTGGATGCCAATGTTGGTTCAGCCAACGGTGAAACCTCTATGCCAATATTGGATAAAAAAGCGCGAACCACGTTGGTCCAACGTGGGCTATAGAACGTTGCAAACTAGTGGTCCAGCATTGGCACCAATGTTGGACCACCATTGAATCGGGTGGCGTTTTCGAAAATGCCAACGTCAGACCAATATTGGAACCATTTTTTGCGAACATTGGGCCAACGGGGGTCCAACAATTGTGTGCTACCTGGGTCATCACATATATGTTTCTTCCACCGTGCTCTGGACGCTCTTCTCGAGGGGAGAGAGTGACCAGATCGTGGTCGGAGCTAGGGCCTCTAATTGAGCTGCGTTTAGAGTATCGGCATTCTGTTCTACGGCATTATTGTGGGCGCCGCCATTTTGTTGCTTGTGCAGAGCAGACGTAACTGCCGATCGTCAAGATTCAAAAGTGCGACTTCGTCTTCATCAGATTCGGTGTTAGGAAGCTTATGCAACATTTCTTTGCTCTGCCGCGAACTGCTTATGCAAAAAACGTTACCTGTGATTTCGGATGAAGCTTCAAATAACGGGCAACCATGATTTTAAGCCACAATATGGGCGAGTGTCGTTACTCTGAAGCGTAGCTCATTTAGTGGCACTATTCAGAGCTAGCCTCGAACCAGGCAGGAGTACTTAGTTCCGTGCCACCGCGGAGGGCGCTGAGGTATGAGGGAACCTCCTCGGCGGCCACGGTGTCGGCGGCGCAGCGTGCTCGCCTTTTTCCCGGTGTGGTGGTGTGGTGGTGGTGTGCGGCCAGTGGCTGACCTCGTGTTTTGCTTTGGTGCTGTGTCGATCACATGTGCCACCACCGTGCACGAAGGTGAGCCTTAACCCGAAAAAGAACGAGGAAGATAACAGAGATTTACGGACTCTGGCGACTTGGTGGCGGCCTGGCGGCAGTGAGGTACAACAAGAAGCGGCGAGCGAAAGAATGTGGGACCACCGCAGGGAGAAACAACCGGAGCTGTCGGTTTGGGAGGGACCCGATACTTGGGCGCCATCTATCCTCGTGCGAGTAAAGCGCTCGGTGCGCCGAATATAATATGACCGCCGCGTCAGACAGGGAGTCATCACCTGAATGTGTTTCTTTCACTGTGGTTACAACAAGAAGCGGTGAGCGAGGGAATGCGGGAACACTCCTGGGAGAAGCAATCGGAGCGGTCTGTTTTGGAGGGACCCGATACTTCGGCGCCATCTATCCCCGTCAGAGCCATTTATACTGAGAGAGTTTGGTCTTTTTAAGGAGATTTTGACAGTCTGGCAACCACAGCAGCGTAGTCTGACAACTGGGGGATGACTAATTCCGTCCGCCATTTTGTGGCTCTGACTCATAGAAACTCGATGCGATTTCTCAGGAATAAAGAAGAGAAAGAAGTAACGCCATTTTGTGTTATCGCGAAATCCGTTGGTTCTCGCGGGCAACAAGCTCCGCCCATTGGCCAAACTCTCTCAGTATAAACAGCTCTGATCCCCGTGCGAGTGAAGCGCTTGGTACGCCGAACATAATGTGGTCGCCGCGTCGGACATAGAGTCATCACCTAAATGATTCTTCTACCATGGTCCTGACGCAGCCGATGCTACAAGCGCGAATATGTCGCCATGAACTGTGCTTGACTGCGACGCTCAAAGCCCGAAGCTCGCGCTTGTAGCATCGTCTGCGTCCACTGATCTCTATTATAGGGGGCTGGATGGCACATTCACCAAACAGGTATGAATCCACGTGAAGTAAGCGGCTTGTCCCGGAAGTAAGCGCTTGGCATGGCTTTGTTGCCCTTCCGAGTGCTGGTTCGAAAAGCGTCGAGGGCGCTGGATTTTCTCTTGTCACCTCAAGAGAGCCTGCTTGTTGCGCAGTAAGAGCGCATGCAG
Source organism: Ixodes persulcatus (assembly GCA_013358835.2). Classification (NCBI taxonomy): domain Eukaryota; kingdom Metazoa; phylum Arthropoda; class Arachnida; order Ixodida; family Ixodidae; genus Ixodes; species Ixodes persulcatus. The sequence goes on along the minus strand of JABSTQ010009275.1, from coordinate 409,419 downwards.
ACCAGAGAAGTATCATGGAAAGCCATTCTAAGTAAATATTTTGAGATTCTAGTTGATCAAGTGTGCATATGTCCCAAGTTCAAATGCCGGATTTCGGGATTTAATGCGGAGCATTATTATTAAGCCCACTCAAAGACACCGGAACGTACGAACCAAAACATCGACTGAATGCACTAAGAAGCCCAGCAGACGCCCGACTTCCGGGACAAGCATCAAACTGCCGGTGGCTTCACTTGCACCCTGCTCGGACAGCGGCTATGCGCTATCCAGCCCCCTATAGACCTTTTCATCTCAGTAGTTACCCGACCGGCGGATAGAGGGCGCTGACGCACTCGGCGCCATTGGGTGGCTTCAATTTGGTTGGTTTCGGTTTCAGCGCGCTCTCGGCTGTGTTTGTGTGTTATGTCATTCTCGCCTAATTTCGTCATACAAATGTGCCCGTTATAGCGCACAACGAATAAAACTGTGGTACTGAGCCAATTGGAGAACCACGAAGTGGTCTCGAGTCATATTCGCGGACTTTTTTACGAACGCTTTACTATGCATCTCGTCATGTTCGTCGCTAATTTCGGTCAGGTTCGGCGGCGTAACGACTACGATGCAGAAGGAGGGTTCCATCTTCTACGGCCTGACCCACTGACGCTAGTTTCCAAAAAAAAAAAAATAATAAAGAGACTACTGAGTAGATATATAGTAAAAATGCAGGTCCACAACCTGATTACAAACCTCCTAAATCACGAAAAACTCACGAAGTCGCAAGTTCACTGACTGATTTTCGCGGACACCAACTTTCTGTGAACTTTAGAAACTCGAAATGTCTCCTATAATACGCAGATATTCTAAGAAATAAGTGATATTGCCTCGGGCTGTTTTCATTAAAAAAATTAAGTACTCGAGATATATTTCCATGGTCCGCGTCCTAGGTCAGGTGGGAAATTCCTTTAGCTATTGACCTTGCTAAAGTACTTACTAACAGCATTTAACAACGTTGGCGTTAGAAAATGAACTATTTGGTTTACTGACATTTTATTACGACGTGCTTGGCACATGAGATAAGTGAGGCCCATCAATTGAAATCTGAAATTTTGTCTTTGTACAAACTTTGCCAAATAAAATTAAGGGTACGAGAGAAGTGATCTCTCGTACGTTTAGTTGAAGTCGAATGCTAGGCACGACTTCATGAACCTTCATGACAGATCTCCATGCAAACTGACGCGATTTAAAATCAACAACCCTGAACTTGGGTGATTTCCATGTAGATGGCTTGTTTTCGGCATCACATAATGCGAGCCCTAGGCACTCTCAAGCTGCCTGTGACAGATTATTTAACGGGGGTCTTTGTGTTTAAAATAAATAAAAATCATTAATTAAATTTTGTATAAAAAATGTTAGCACCTTTACAAATTGGACGTTTTTTAGTGATTTATACAGCGTAAGGTTGGTCTGCCAGTAGGGGCGACACTGGTTTACACTGTAGATGAGCAATTTTGCCAGTGCAGTACGACTGCTAACCTGGGGTCTTTAACGTGCTCACGCAGTAGTGATACACGACCGCACGCCGGTACGATGCTCATCCAGATCGAAACGGGCAGGGGTGGGGCTCGAACCCAGGATCCCTGGGTTCTGCAGCGCGAGCTTTCGCTCCACGCGCGTCGAGCTGGGTGTGCGCTTCAGCCCACTCGGCCACCGATTTTTTTTTTTTTTTTTCTTTATTGCCGGCTTTTTTTACATTGTCAAATAGGCAGGCATATCGCTCCAACCATAGGAAGCAGGGCAAGGCTAAACTAAACCAGTCCGAAGTGACTGGCGTCGGAGGCTAAAATTGTTTCATGGCCAAAAGCGCTTCAATGCGCGGAAGCCACTCAGGTTCGCACCTCTTTGCTCTGTTGACTTCAACTAACAAAGATACACTTTCACGAAAATATTCCCGCGCCTCCCGTACATTATTGTCAGCGTTGTGTACAGCCATTCGTGACTTCCAAATACTGTGCAGACCCAACAGCATAACTAGGTCAAATGGAAAACCTTCCTCGTTTTTAACCGATAGATAACGGATTCCATGCGCGTCTAGGGGGAGGTCCTTTTTCAAGGTACGTTGGAGGACGTCCCAGAAGAAGACCCCGTCCCAGCATTCAAGAAACACGTGTTCGACCGTCTCTGGCTTCTTGCATAAAAAGCAGTGATCCCCCCATGGTACAAAAAGTCCCCTCTCGTTTAGCCATGTCTTGACCGGCAGTGTACCTGAATGTAATTTAAAGAAGAAAGTCTTGGTGCCTGCGGGCACCACCATACGCTTAACGCGCTTCAAGACATCTTGCCCTGGGCCTGCACAGTATAAGGCTCTGTATAGATCCCCGTTAGCACCTTTTAATGACTGCAGATATGTGACCGAGCATAGTGTACAGTTTCTCTAAATTCATAAATAAACAAATCAAGCAAACGTTTCTATTGCAAAAACGATTTAAGACCGTCGAACAGATTTAGGTGTAATGTAGTGCACAAACAAATCGCCCGACGTGGACGTTACCATTATCCCAAGCATCAGATAAAATGTGAGTTAAACGTTTATCACCTGTATATCTTATATGTCCTATATAATCAAAAACAACTATTTTATATTTATTATGAAAGTAAGGCCGGAGGCTTTCAGGAAACACACATAGCTTCATATGCTGCGTAGTGGGCTGGATGGCACATTCACCAAACAGGTATGAATCCACGTGAAGTAAGCGGCTTGTCCCGGAAGTAAGCGCTTGGCATGGCTTTGTTGCCCTTCCGAGTGCTGGTTCGAAAAGCGTCGAGGGCGCTGGATTTTCTCTTGTCACCTCAAGAGAGCCTGCTTGTTGCGCAGTAAGAGCGCATGCAGACCAGAGAAGTATCATGGGAAGCTATTCAAAGTAAACATTTTGAGATTCTAGTTTATCAAGTGTGCATATGTCCCAAGTTCAAATGCCTGATTTCGGGATTTAATTCGGAGCATCATTATTAAACCCCCTCAAAGACACCGGAAAGTACGAACCAAAACATCGACTGAATGCACTAAGAAGCCCAGCAGATGCCCGACTTTCGGGACAAGCATCAAGCCGCCGGTGGCTTCACTTGCGCCCAGCTCGGACAGCGGCTTTGCGCTATCCAGCCCACTATAGTAGAGATCAGTGGATGAATCTAGACTATAGCTGAAATGAAGTATAGTTCACTGTACTGCAATTGTTTGTGAGATAAAGTACAGAGCTCGTACTTTTGTTTATACTGTGAAGGTTGATTGATTGACTGATTGGTTGGGGGTTTAAGGCACATCAGCATCTAAGGCTATAATGCGCCAAGAGTCTGAACTATCGCAGTAGAGGGTTAAAGAGAAGAAAGAGCTATAGCAGCTGGTGATGTGATAAAGCTATGAACATGCATTTGTATAAGTGTAAAGTATACGGTCATGAGTTCGGAGTGGAAAATAAAATCACAGTCGGTGTATAAGGCCGATATCGATGAGAACCTTACATAAGCAATCATGTGAAATGAGTGGTTCATCACCCAGAAGCAGGGCTAGGTGAAGTGGGACATGTTTTTTTTTTATATAGTTGCGACTTGCCAAAAGTGTTTATGACGGTATTGACCATATGTGTGGCATTCAATTAGGATGTGAAAAATGCTCAAAGTTATCTTACAGTGTTCACACCCTGGAGCATCCTCCCGATTCAAGAGGTGCCCTTGTGTGAGACGCGTATGACCAATTCGTAACCGGCACAGGACCACTTCGTAGAAGCGCTCCCGATGCCGGGCAACCTCCCATTCACTTATGTAGGGTTTTACTGCCTGTAATTTGTTTTGCGTTTCAGTATTCCACTGAAGTTGCCACTTTAACCGAATTCACCATTTTAAAGACGTGTGATAGTATTTATAATGTATTTTATGCAAGTCTACTTGTTTCTTGTTAGCAGAACGTGCTGCAGAATCAGCCGCTTCATTTCCCGGTATGCCAACATGGCTAGGCAGCCAGCATAAAGTTATGCGAATGTTGCTGTTTGCGGCTAAAATAATCCTGCTCTGTAATTCAGAAATCAGCGGGTTTGTGACCCGTTCCAGCGATAGGACTGCTTTTAAAGAACTCATATGGTCAGTGAATACTACTGAGCGAGGAAACCTTTTCTTGGTTATGTATTCGATCGTCAATAGCAGACCATAGAGCTCTGCCGTGAGTATGGTGGCGTTTGAGTTTATCCTCCTTACTCGCTTAATGGGTGGTCCGATCATAACGCAGCCTACAGTGGAGTCATTTTTGTCCCATCCGTATAGAAACTTGCATACTCTCGATATTTACATTGCAATTCCAAAAACCTTTCTCTTTCATGACTTTCTTTGCAACATCTTTTTTTACTATGTTTAATAAGTCTGAAGTCGCAGTGAATGTTGTAGTAGTCCCATGGGGCAATAAGTTGATGGTGTTGGACTACTGGGGCCTTTGCATCCATCCCAACAGACTCTTCTGATCTACAATTCCTAATTGAAAAAAGGAGGAACTATGAAGGGTTTGTTTTGAAATGTTCTCTGGAACCTAATGTTTCTCTATTATCTCGAGCAGGGTGCTCGGCAACCGAGCGGACCCTAATGGAGTGCATAAAACCCAGAAAGAACCTTCTATACTCCAAGGATGGTTTATTAGCTTCTACATACAGACTAGGTACTGGGGAGTTGCGGAACGCACTAGTAGCTAAACGCAACCCCTGATTGTCACCTGAAGGTCCAACATCTTCAAAGCCGATGCCCGGGCTGAACCATACACTATGCAACCATAGTCAAGCCGGGAACAAACGACAGAGCGATATATGCGTAATATACACAGTCGGTCCGAGCGCCATGACACATGCGATAAGGCCTTAAGATTGTTGAGCGATTTAAGACAGTTCAGTTTAAGACTTTTAATATGTGGACTGAAAGTACGTTTTGGATCAAATATGAGACCCAGAAACTTGTGTTTTCTTTTTATGAAAATTGGAGTACAATATATACTCAAATATGGATCATGGCAAATTCCACGCCGACGAGAAAACAAACACAGGCTTTTTTTGGGTGCGAAAATCTAAAACCATTTGCATGAGCCCATTTGATCAAGTTGTTTAGCGTGAGTTGAACCCGATGTTCACAAATCGACAAGTTACAGGACGAGACGGAGATGTGAAAGTCGTCAACATATATACTGGGTGTATCAAGGGGTGGCCAGGCTCTTTAAATCGACCGCAAAAGTCGGCTTCTTAACCTATCGCGCTACGACTTTGTGCAGCGTTGCCCACAGATGGTTCATTTTTATCGTAAAATTTGCAAAGAGCGAACTTACCCGAGGAAAAAGGTAAGAAAGAAAAAGGCTTAGCTCCTATGGAAATGCGGCGAAGCCCAAGGTCTTCAAACAATACGGTGCCGTTTCGCACGGGAGTCAAGAGATGGCGCAAGCGGTCGCGATGCCAACTGCGCCAACGTACGAGCATACGGCGCCGAGAGCCGACGTCTTTAGCAGACGATCTTTTCGACTCAAAAGCGGCGCGAGCTTTTCTGATATCAGGGGTGCTATGTTGCGCTTTTTGGACTCCCATGAGACTTGGAAGAGGGAAGTGACGTCAACGACTAGAGAAACGCAGATTGGATGTTGACAGAAGAAAACAAAATCAACATCCAATCTGCATTTGCTGCGTTGTTGACGTCACTTCCCTCTCCCTAGTCTCCTGGGAGTCCAAAAAGCGCAACATAGCCCCCCAGTTGCCATTGCATTATTTCATTGTCCTTACTGATAAAACATATTGAATGGACACATAATCGATTAGAAGAAGGTTTTGTCGGGATATTTTGACTGCTTTTTTTTTTTTTTTTGGGGGGGGGGGGGGGGGTACCGATGTCGTCTGCTTTGCAGTTCCTTGTTGTTACCGCGCCTGTTTTTGTTTCTGCGACTTTCGCCGCCTGCGGAACGCGCTCCGCTTTTGATTCGAAAAGATGTCTGCTAAAGACGCCGGCTCTCGGCGCCGTATGCTCGTTCGTTGGCGGCGTTCGTTGCGCCATCTCTTGTCTCCCGTGCGAAACGGCGACGTAAAGTTTGAAGACCTTTGGCTTCGCCGCATTTCCCTAGGAGCTAAGCCTTTTTCTTTCTTTACTTTTTCCTTGGGTAAGTTCGCTCTTTGCAAATTTTACAAAAAAATGCACCATCTGTGGGCAACGCTGCACAAAGTCGTAGCGCGAAACCTTAAGAAACCGAATTTTGCGGTCGAATTAAAGAGCCTGGCCACTCCTTGATACACCCAGTAGTATATTCCACTGAAGGCGGACTTACACGAGTAATTGAGTTTAACTAAACGATGAAAAGATTGACAGTGAGCACGCCTCCCTGAGGGAGTCCATTTTCTTGTATTAGCTCTCTTGAAAGTGTTGTCCCCAGCTTCACACGAAAAGTACGGTGCTCCAAGTAACTTTATATGGCAGCTAACATTCGACATCGAACACCAAAACTGAATAAGTCTTCCAGTATGCTAAAACCCCAAACCGTGTCATAAACCTTCTTTAAATCAAAGAAAACAGAAAGGCATTGTTGCCTGTTCACAAAAGCCTCCCGCAAAACAGTGTCAAAACGAACTAGATGATCGACTGTGGACCAAGCGGAACGAAAACCACACTGGTACTTATCAAGTAGGTTGTTTCTTTCCAAACAAAACATAAGTCTCTTATTAATTATCTGCTTCATAGTCTTTGAAATACAGCTAGTTAAAGCTATGGGTCTAAAGCTAGATGAACAAAAGGTATACTTGCCTGGCTTCAGCACTAGTACGATGATCGCAACCTTCCGAGAAGAGGGAAAGGGACCCTTGAGCCAAACTCTAGTAAAAAGGTTCAAAATAAATTCCAGGGTGGACTGGATGAAGATGCTTATGCATTTTATAATGAATCCCATCTGGTCCAAAGGCAGACTGCTTGGATGAAAGAAGAGCTGACTGAAGTTCATGTAGTGTGAATGGATCATTGTATGGTTCTCTGATAGCCCCGGATGTAGTCATAGTCTTTTTTTCTGCCTGCGACTTGTAACGCTGAAAATTTGTAGTATAATGTTCAGAACTTGATACAAATTCAAAGTATTCCCCTAGGATGTCTGCTGCTCTTCTAGAGTCGCAGGGCATATTCCATTTGAACTTAAGAGTGAGACAGAAAATGCAAGGTAAGAACCATCGATCTTATGCACTCGGTCCCAAATTTCTTTCAGAGATGCACTGCTATTAATACAGGAAGAATAACCTCTAAAGCTTTGCCGCTTAACGTGCCTTTGGATATACCTCGCCTGTGCCCTCTTTCTTTTGAAATTAATAAGGTTGCTCGGTGTAGGATATCGTCAAAACATTTCCCACGCTTTTTTTAACCTTTCGGCAGTCTTCGTTCTTCCACGGCTCTGCCCTTTTAGGAAGATGGGTGGACGTCATCGGTGTGGCAAGCATTGCAGCTTCCAGGTTATGCTTTGTGAGATGGTCTATTGCTTCATCGACAGAGTTCATGTAGATATTAAACAGTTAAAAAAGATGATTGCTTAAAACGTGCCCAGTCAGCTTTTTGAGCTTCCACAGAGGTGAACGAGATGAAAGAATAACGTGAGAATGGTTAAACTCTAAAATTAGTGGAAAGTGGTCACTTCCATATGAATTTGGAATGACCTTCCGTGAAAGCAATAGTAATAATAAAGGGTGACAAAAAGATATGTCCATAGAAGTAAAAGTACGAGTGGTACAACTAAAATATGCAGCCTCATTTGTGTTACGTAGGCACAATCCTGAGGAAAGAAGAAAGCGTTCAATGAGAGCCCCTCTGGGATCTCGTTTGCCACTCCCCCACAGGGGATTGTGTGCATTAAAATCTCCTAAAAGTAAAAAAAGGTGGTGGACGTTCACTAACAAGATCTTCAAGCACTTCAATCTTTAGCCTATAACTGGGGGGTATATAAAAAAACAAACTGTAATTATATAATCTAACATAATGCGGCCTGCCACAGCCTCCAGCGAAGTCTGCAGAGTCACTTCGCTACATGGAGTTATGCGTTCCACTACAACTGCTACGCCTCCAGATGAATGAACTGCTTGTATCCGGTCCTTGCAAAACAGCTAGAAGTACTTTGACATACTAGTGTGGCTCGCTTTTAGATGTGTTTCCTGCAAGCAAAATGCAATGGCGCCATGATCTTCTAGTAGGAGGCTCGCTTCGTCATAGTTAGGAAGGAGGCCTCTACAGTTCCACTGAAGAAAATGAGACATTGGTATTCTAAAAGGAAGTAAAATTGATATATATCAATATATATATATATATATATATAGAGAGAGAGAGAGAGAGAGATTTATACCAGACTCGCTAAATTAATAAATGTAAGGAGTTTTTGGTGCCTCAATACGTGGGATTGTTTTTTTCTTAGCAGTGTTCTTTGGTCGTCCTAGAACCTCAGAGGAGACCAAAGGAGGAGACTCTGTTTAAGGAAGTGACGAGTCATCTTCAGAAAGTGGTAGCTGCTCTCGTCCATTTTTTTCAGCTGGCGAGAGCGTTGGACCCTTGGGCGGTGGAGGTTGTTCTATCCGACTGCGTGCGCCTGCGGGCACAAGCGGCTGCCCATGTTTGTTAACAGCAAAAGGGTCTTATATCAGCGACATTCAAATATTGTCACTCGAGAATACGCCGATAACCCGCTACGTCATCAAGTTTTGCGAAGGAGAGATCGAAATAAAACGTTCGCTTTTGTCTTTGAAATGACATCGCAACAAAGGAGTATCTTGGTGAGTGGCGTTGAGTGCGAGTTTACTTGGGTACCACTAAGTGCCAGTACGCCCGTGTAAAGTGGAAAACATTCCAAGCGAAGATCGTTGCACGGTCCCTTTATTGCCGGGGTCACACTGCTCATACATCATACAAAAGACAGTTTGCAAACAGGAATCACTGCATTTTCCGTGGTCCGAATGCCGCGTGCCATTCCCATGCGGCATTCGAAGCACGGATCTTGTGGTGACTCGCGGTCGAATCTGTATTCAAACTGTCTTTTTTTTAAAGTATAGGGGGTATTCACTGGACGCCATATCTGAGGTCATTGTTGAGAGCGCATGCTCGGAACGAGCTCACAATCATAGCCTGCTAGGACCGGCAATGTTGATGGTGCGGAATGCACGTTGCAAAAGAACTGCGGAAGCTCGCCGTCAGCACGAGCTCAGCAGCCGCGCACACAGATATGGCCGCCAGTGAATACTCCCTATAAGCAATGTGACCCCGGCTTAAAGGGGCGATGCAACAATTTTTGTACTTTGCGCAAATACCGCTTAGAACGGATCCCTGACGTTTATGACCTATGAAACTAGCGTTCGTTTTTTACCCCACGCAATACAAGTCCCCCCCCCAAAAAAAATAAAGAAAAACGAGCAGCGTTCACCCCCTCAACTCGCAGCCAGAGCAAGCGGCGACGTGATCTGGAGCCGATTATATGCCGCCAATGTTGATCATAACCACGCGCTGGGGTTGGCAAAGCACAGGACACGCGCTGAGTTCCAGACATTGTTATGGCTCGGCTACTGTCGTCGTTGCAGCGATTGGACACGGGCCACTACCCGAGTGCTTCCCGAGCTAGTAATTATCACGAACCCTAATCGAGTGCTCACGCAATGCTCGGGTCCAATCTATATGAACCGCATTCAAATATCGTCATTGGGGTGTACTACGATCCCCACGTTACGTCATCACATTTTGCAAAGGGAAGATTGAATGAAAATGATCGCTTTTGCCCTTGAAATTACACCGCAACAAAGGAGTTTCTTGGCCAGTGGCGTTGCGTGCGAGTATCCTTGAGTCCTACCAGTGCCAGTGAGCTCGTGTAAATTGAAAAACATTCCAATTGAATATCGTTGCACCGCTCCTTTAAAGGGGCTATGCAACAATTTTTTTACTTTGCGCAAATACCGCTTAGAACGGATCCCTGACGTTAATGACCTATGAAACACGCCTTCGTTTTTCACCCGACGCATTAGAAGTCCCAGAAAAAAAATTAAAAAACAACGAGCAGCGTTCACGCCCTCAACTCGCAGCCAGAACAAGCGGCCACGTGATCTGGAGCCGATTATATGCCGCCAATGTTGATCATAGCCACGCGCTGGGGTTGGCAAAGCACAGGACACGCGCTGAGTTCCAGACATTGTTATGGCTCGGCTATTGTCGTCGTTGCAGCGATTGGACACGGGCCACTACTCGAATGCTTCTCGAGCTATCAATTATCACGAGCCTAAATCGAGTGCCCACGCAATGCTCGGGTCCAATCTATGAACCGCATTCAAATATCGTCATACGGGTGTACTGCGATCCCCGCGTTACGTCATCGAATTTTGCAAGGGAGAGATTGAATGAAAATGATCGCTTTTGTCCTTGAAATTACACCGCAACAAAGGAGTTTCTTGGCCAGTGGCATTGCATGCGAGTATCCTTGAGTCCCACTAGTGCCAGTAAGCTCGTGTAAAGTGAAAAACATTCCAATTGAATATCGTTGCACAGCTCCTTTAAGTATGAACGAAGTATAGCGTGCATCGGTTACAGCTTGAGATAAAGTGATCTCGAGCTGTAAACCCACCTCGTTTTAGAAATTGCCGATTCGAGAAGGCTGTTGTTGAGGTTTTGACAGTTGGAAAGAATAGACTACTTCCATAAATCCCTGCATGTAACACTGCGCGCGTTGCACTCTGGGAACTAGTAGGCCTGGGAGGAGAGTGTCATGGTTTCTTGTTCGATCGACACGTCGAGAGGAGATCCTACACAGAGCGTGGACTATTAACAGCCGTTATATTATGTTTCCTGGCCCCGAGCACATCGGTTTTGGTCGCTAAACTAACCTAGATGGCCGGACCTTGAAGCTTAAGCACAAACCCGAACCATATATTTAAAGTTTCTCTCGACACATGCATGTTCTATTTTTGTACTCGAGCCTTTCTGCGGCGTTTCGAGGTATGTGGACGAGGCAGTGCTGGGAATCTCGACGCTGCCAAGCTTCGGGGTCTTGCTTGTGTACGAGTCAACACGCTGTAACAACCAATAAATACGCATACACCGATCTCGCACCTTTAGATTACGGTTGCTGGTTAGGAAGTTTGTTACTTGTTTTGTGCTGCCATTGAATAAATATACTTTTTAATTACTGTGTTTATTAGATCTGAGTACGCGAGGTAAAACTCGGAGACGCCATTCTTCAGCTAAAATAGAACACACATCTTTTTTCATAACTGTACTGACCCTCAGCACTGCACGAAGTGAAGTCCCCACCCGTTGCATTATACCACTTCAATATCGCGTATGCGCATAAAGTTATCCTGCAATCATATAGGCACATTTTCACATACAAACCGTTTTTAAAGCAGAAACAGTCGATCAATTGCGTGAAGAATGTAGCACCGTTCGCCGGACGGCACATATACAAACGTGAACCCCTATGCGGTGCCCCGAACGAACTAAAGAATTCAAAGCGCATCTGACGGTTGCGAATGGCCATAACATTTTTTATGTGTATGGTTTCTTCCTGATTCACAGCTGATGCTATCAGAGATCTTGCCTCGTCTCTTGAAGAGGCCAAAGCACAGAAACATCTTCTACATGCCTTGTGTTTGGACATACATTGTGCTTTCGACGCTCTTCCTCTGGACGTCGTAATAAGAGATTTCATTTCATCGGTGTACGAGGTCGCGCCCTGTCCTTTGTATGATTTTTTTTTTCAATAAACGAATGATCCGAGTTAGGCTGGCCAGGCAATATACCGATCTCACCAGTAAGTTTGACTACGCCACCGCTGCTGCAATGCATCGAGAGAGCTTTAGTCTTTCTACACGTGCGACAACCTCGCTGGAGCTCTGCGCTTGTGGAGCATGAGGCGGCACGAGCCGTCTTGTGCACTGCTGCCTGCCTCCTGCGAACTAAAGTTATGGCGGCGTCACACATGCGCCGAACGCTTGGTGAGATTTGTCTATTGAGTACGCTACGCGAGTGCACACAAGGTGCACCACAGGGAAGTCTGCTAAGCCGCTGCACTTCAACGTTGTCATAGCAGCACTTCCCCCTGCTTTACCAAAGGGAGATATCCTTCCATTCGGACGACGTCGTACTGTGTTTTGGTGGCTCAATGCGCCTCCCAGCAACAGTTGAAGTACAACTTCAAAAGGCACTTAACTTCACCTTGGCATTCCTGCATCACGCTGGCCTCACACTGTATAGTGATAAGACCTCAGCACTCACCTACAGGCCACAAGAGTGATTACGTTCTGAATTCACAAGACTACGCGTGGAAGGAGAACGAATTCGAAGGCCGACACACGTGAATTACCTTGGCGACACTATAGACGGGAAGACATTTCAACTGGCCACCTGCTGTTAAGCACGTCATGATTGAGTCTCGTAAACTACAGGGTGAAACAAGGAGACGGCAGGCTCTTTAAATCGACCGGAAAATTCGGTTTCTTAACCTATCGCGCTACGACTTTGTGCAGCGTTGCCCACAGATGGTGCATTTTTTTTTTTTTTTGTAAAATTTGCAAAGAGCGAACTTACCCGAGGAAAAAGTAAAGAAAGAAAAAGGCTTAGCTCCTCTGGAAACGCAGCGACGCCACCGGTCTTCAAACAATACGGCGCCGTTTCGCACCGGAGACAAGAGATGGCGCAACGAACGCCGCCAACGAACGAGCATACGGGCGCCGAGAGCCGGCCTCTTTAGCAGACGAACATTTCGACTCAAAAGCGGCGCGCGTTCCGCAGGCGGCGACAGTCGCAGAAACATAAACAGGCGCGGTAACAACAAGGAACTGCAGTTCCTTGTCTGCTAAAAGCGCCGGCTCTTGGCGTCGTCTGCTCGTTCGTTGGCGGAAGTTGGCGTCGCGACCGCTTGCGCCATCTCTTGTCTTCCGTGCGAAACGGCGCCGTGTTGTTTGAAGACCGGTGGCGTCGCTGCGTTTCCATAGGAGCTAAGCCTTTTTCTTTCTTTACTTTTTCCTCAGCCAAGTTCGTTCTTTGCACATTTTACAAAAAAAAAATGCACCATTCGTGGGCAACGCTGCCGTCTCCTTGTTTCACCCTGTATGTGGCGCTATTCACCGCATTGCGAGCCCAAACTCGGGTCCGTTCCAGTCACCATTGTTGACGCTCTATCGGGGTCTCATTGTAAGCTGAGTGCTTTACGTACTTGCCCTACTCGACATCGAAACACTCCAATGGACAACTCTTAAGGTTCTTCCTCGGCCTGCCCTACTTATCACTGAATGTGCCCACACTCGTAGAAGCCGACGCCTCCCCACTACGGCTTTAAGCTCAAGAACGAGTGCTTCGACATTTCACTAAGCTCCACAGTGCACATGATACAACCCAACTCATCGAAGGCATTAGAGCGGGGAGTAATTCCTATTTAGGAAGAATGGGAGCAACATTTCGATCAACTATCGGCTATCCATCCAACGTTCTCTGGATATCCCCGCCTTACTGTGAAAAAGAGCGCCTTCAAATACTGGCCACTATTCCTGACCTGCCTCGGCCATCTTGGGTTAAACATTTCGTAGCACGGTCTATTACTGAATAGTTGATAACTACAAATTACGCAGGAATAACGCACACATATATACAGATGGCAGTATATGTGGAAATTTCCCAACAGCCACTTAGTGCATTCCCGAACTCCAAGTTCACATGGAAGATCACTTGGAAATCTGCTTCAACAGCGATTGTGCCGAGCTTGCTACCATCTGGCTTGCGATACAAGAAACATTCAAGCCCGCAGAGCTACACAACTGTTTCATCTTCTGCGAATCCCAAGCAGCTCTGAGAACTGACAAACCTGCAAAGAGTATTTCCGCTAGCTCGCACTATAGCCCACCTAGTGCAGAAGGCAGCTGTAGAAGGAGTATCCATTCAGTTTCAGTGGATTTTTCCCCGTTGGTATTTAAGGAAAGGAGACTGCAGCTGGTCTTGCACGTGCTGGTCATGCGGATGTCATATCAACAATCTCCGTACATTCATATAACTCGTCAGTCTTACTCATAACACCATTCAGAAACTTCACCCTGACCCTGAAACTGCGGCTGGAACCCCGCCGCGCAGAATCCCCAGGAAAAGCTTGAGCAGGCTTGACAAGCACTACTTCATCGGATAAGGGTAGGCTGCGCCTGAACCGTTGCTCGCCTGAATCTCATCAAACGCCGGACATGTCCCAGCCTTCAGTGCATGTGGTGCCGCGGAGGACATCGAACACATTATCTGGCATTACAGATCGGTGAGCAACCACCGAGAGACAATTCTGACCACTCTTATACCCCTGTTACACGGGCACACTTAACCGCGGTTAACTCAGCTTAACTGCTATTTCGCGGCACCACAGATACCGCACTATACTCTCGGACAGCTATTCCTTAACACGTGAAGAGCGCGCGTGCACTGCTTCGATAGATGCTCAAGATGCTCAAGCGCACGTTCGCCCATAGCTTTGACTGCATAGCCGCAGAATGTTGTTGGCAAGTATTGTGCGCTGACTGTGGCTTAGCGTAACTGCAGTTAAGTTTGCCCGTGTAACAAGGGTATTAAACAGCTTAACAATACAACTGGCAACACCAAGTCACTCTTGTTCCGGCAGGTTCACGGCATTCGAGAACAAACGCTTTAAGAGCACTGCGTGAGGAAAGAACCAACATTATAATTTTTCGCGCCATTTGCTTATTATCGCATCATACTGTAAATAGTGTATTATTGTGTATTATAGTGTATTGTAGTGTGTTATAGTGTATATTGCGCCACCTCTCCAACAGCCACCCTTGGTTTTCCCTACCCCCGTAGCACGGCGAGAAAGCTGGACCCACCACTGGGAGAAAAACCGTTCGTCTTGCTTCTAGACATTTTCACTTTACAATAAACTACTAAATGGCTAGCGGAGGATTCTCATTGGATCTGGTGGAGCGCTTCACACTGTGCGTAGAAAACCGGTCTCACGAGTCTCACGGCGACGACAGCGCCACTGTTTCGCCAGCTACCGCAGCGGCCCACGCTAGTCCGGTAAATGCCGCTCGAGTTCTCAAACTGACCCCCTCTATAAAAAAAACTTCGTTTCAGCTTCGGTCCGAGCGCGGCCGATGTAATGAGCCGAAGGGCCAATCAAACAGCGAAGAGGCACAACGTAATGGCGTGCTCTCTGCAGTTGATAGGACCAGCGGGTATTCGCCGTCTCTCTGTGCGTGCTCCTACGCCGGCTAGCCCTATCAAGCGCAGAGAGCACGCCATGACGTTGCGCTTTTTGCGCTGTTTGATTGGCCCTTCGGCTGATAACATCGGCCGCGCTCGGACGGAAGGTGAAACGAAGTAGAGTAACGTTGCTATTGGCGCTTCTGACGTTGTGTATCTAGGTATTTTTGCTTCGTGTCGCAACTCTGGTAGCTAAAGCTGCCGATTACAGTGGCTCTATAGACCTTTTTCGAAAGGGCGCCGCCATCTTGAATTGTCGTCACTTCTAGTATGGGCGAAAACATTGTTTTGCCGTCGCCACGCCAATATAAGACATTTAGAATAAAAGCATAACCGTCACAGATTCTCATTTTGCCTCCCCTCTATTTTTTCACTATTTACAGGTTGAAAAGTTTTAATAATTTTTAGTCGCCCATACCGGATCTGCCTATTAGGTGGGTGGGGACGAGAGTACACGGAAAAGGGACAATTTTTCTTGGCAATGAAGCCAAACATATGGGTACTCATGCGCTCGCGCACATTGAGCACCGATCACACCTGTGCTCGCGCGGTCTTCTCTTCTTCAGAAATGTCAGAAGTTGTTCCCGAGTATAGACCTTTTCCGCTTACTCTCGCCCCCGACCGCCAGGTAGGCATATCCGGTATGGGCGACGAAAAAATATCAAAACGTTTCAACCTGCAAATAGTCAAAAAATAGAGGGGAGGCAAAACGAGAATGTGTGACGGTTACGTTTATGTCCTAAATGCCTTCTATCGGCGTGGCGACGGCAAGACAATGTTTTCGCCCATACTGGAAGTGACGACAATTCAAGATGGCGGCGCCCTTGCGAAAAAGGTCTATAGATTCTTTGGTAGCAGCTGTGCATGTGCGCCGCCATAACCGACCTTCAGCTTGTGTTTCCTCTTATTCCTTTCGCTTAACTTCATCATTTCCACAGCAGAACAGGTTAGTGCCACATTAGGTGCTACTGTGCCCTCCTCCATAGGCCTTCGTGGAGGCTCGTCAACGCCCGCTTCAGGGCTCATTCACACTGGAAGCGGATCCGCGTTCGCAAAGCGGTTGCGAACGCGGTTGTATAAGGATTCAGTACAATTGCACGCGCATTTGATGACATCAAATGCGCGTGCAATTGTACTGAATCCTTATACAACCGCGATTCGCAACCGCTTTGCGAACGCGGATCCGCTTCCAGTGTGAATGAGCCCTCAGTGCCTTGGCATCTCGGTAAAACAAGAAAGGTTCGGCTATGGCGGCTCAATTTGGCCTGTGTTTAAAGCGTCTATAGTTAGTTTGAGTAGCTTGAGCAGGGCACTCATTTGTCGTCTTTTATGTGGGGCACGAGGTTGCGTGGGTGCATTTTTATAGGTTGTTAGACATCAGTAGTACAATAATTACTAGCCTTTTTTCACTGTATTTGCTGGTGTCCAATAGATCCTTCGAATGGTTGCCTTCAACTAGCGCCGGCTATTTTCTTTTATTGTCGCACTACGAAATGTTTAATTTTGAATTCGGTGTCCAACTTTACAAAAGGCGAAGTTTTAAGAAGATTGCCCACATAGCCAGCCATTCAGAAGATTGTTCGCCTATATTTGGTACCTCACAGTCTGGCAAAAAGCATAATGTCACACCATTGTCTTCAATGGCATGTATCTTTACCTCTATCGTCTTTTTTTTTTATTATTCATCTGCCACCGGAGACCACCTAGAAAAAGTAAACGAGGACATCACTGAGAAAGGGCGTCGACGAAGCGTTCCAAACCGAAGAGATTCTTTCTGCTACCCAGGTATGGGCAAGAATCAGAGCAAACTGAGCCCCAAGCTAGTAGAAAACCTCCGCAATGAGACGCACTTCACCGAATCCGAGATCAAACAGTGGTACGAAGACTTCGTCAAAGAGTTTCCTAGCGGGCGAGTAACGCAAAAGCAGTTCAAGGAGGCATTCCGCCGGCAGTTCGCAAACGGGGACCCCAGCAAACTGGCCGAGCACGTGTTCCGCACCTTCGACACTGACCAGGACGGCAGCATCGACTTCCGCGAGTTCATGTGCTATCTGAGCGTGACTTCCCGTGGCACGCCCGAGCAGAAGCTCACGTGGGCATTTTCCATGTTCGACGTGGACGTGGACGGCTTCGTGCAGAAGGACGAGATGACCAAGATGATAGGAGCCATCTACAAGGCTTTCGGGTACGAGCCGTCGGGCTCTCCGCAGGACGAGGCTAGGACGCCCGAGAGAGAGACCGAGAGGCTGTTCCAGCTCATGGACAAGAACAGGGACGGAAAGCTGTCCCTCGAGGAGTTTCTGGAGGGCGCCAAGAAGGAACCCTTTATTGCCACTCTTCTGAATAGAGAAGTTAAGGCACCTCCTCTAGAGAAAAAGAAATGAACTGTCTTGGAGGTTTAAATAGTGCGTTAAGCCTTCGACAATTGAAATATAAAATATTCTCCGCTAGTACGCATACTTTGTGGGTTTAATCGCCTGCATAGCAACAGAGATACTCTTATCTGTATCGGAGTGCCAAGAATGCACTGCGGTTAAACATTCTGTTATTTGTTTTTTCTCGTACACTGAGATACTTTTTCATAGTGAAATATACAGATTATAATAAGCTACTCAAGGACTGCGATAGGGAAATTTTTGTGATGTCAAATACTTTACTAGTGGGGAATACACCCTACTCCGCTCATTTTCATTAGACGGCGCGCCTACTGTGCCAATTTCTCCTCTGGAGGTTTGGACGTCTCGCCGCGCCGTATATTGAAGTACGCATGCGCGCCGCCCGAGCCGCTCTGCTCGGGCGATTGCAAGAAGAATTTGATCACCGATGTGCCGATGGTGGGGACTTTGTGCTATGTGGACGGCTGCAAGAACCGCGGATTGGAGGTCCTAGGGACCCACGCATTTTAGTATACGGCATTTATAAGCTCCCGTTTCTGTTCTCGATTCATGCCTCTCAACTATAAATGATGGGATGCCTAATTTCAACCGCTGGGAACGGGCAGTTCCCTGCAAGTCTGCAGATTTTTCGCCGCTTCCACAACGCATGGGCCGGATCAAACTGACTGAAACCCACACCGAAGAATCAAAACAGGACCCAACAAAAACGCAGGGAAAGCAAAGCAAAACGCCGCAGGAAAGAAGTGGAGGCAATTCTTAAACAGGGAACCGCGGAAGTAATTTACACCGACGCCGCGAGGAGCGAGGACGGAACCACGGCCATAGCAATGCACTCAGCTGGCACCGGCGAATCAAAAAGCAAATACCTGCTCAATAACAACAGCACAAAAACTGCTGAACTATTGGCCGTACACTGGGCCCTTGAAGAGCAGGTTCAGGGCAATCCGGCCGCACACATGTACGTCTACACGGACTGCAGCGAAGCAGTCAAGGCGTGCAGAAGGACAGACTGTAGGAATAAGATTGCGAAAGACATCAAACATACAGCTAAGATCCTTTGCCTAAATGGAGGCAGTTTGCACATCGCATGGATTTCAGGACACCAGGGAATCCGGGGAAATGTGGAGGCCCCCGAGACCGCGCGGATTGAGCTACAAGCATCCCACGCCGCATCAGGTCACGAGGGCTCCCCCGTCACAACCCAACCAGAAGATCTGGACCTCGATGAACTGAAAGAGGAAAGTAGGACAGCTCGGAAACAACGACTGGCATCGCTGCTGCCAGAAGAGGCTTAGCCTCTTCCATCCAATTACTCAGGGAGGGTATGCATTCGACGCATCGCCACCAACACAGCCCTAACACCTGTGCTGAGAAGGAAATTTTATAGGTCACACGAAGAAGACGACCCTAGTCCCGACTTTAACTGCAAGGCTTGCAAAACCCCGGCTACTTGTAAACATCTAATATGGGACTGCGAAGCAAACAAACAACTAAGACAAGACGCACTCCTCAGCATTCCGAAATATGCACGACCTCAAACATGCGAAAAGTGGGTAACCCCCCTAAAAGAAAACGCAAACAGGATAAAGATCCTGGACTCTTTACTCACCTACCTTAAGGTAGTAAACTTCGCACACCTCATCTAACCCCCCATTCCTCCTCACACCCTTCATCTCTCCCTAATCATCCCGTCACACCAGATGACTTCAGTCAAGAGGTGTGGCGGACCCCAATCATTTTAATAAACGTTTTCTGATCTGATCTGGATCAAACTGAGCCGGATCTAGATGTACTAGGGGAGCCAGAGTTGCGCGATCACGTGAGGAGCAAGTGCCGTGCAGGAGAGTAAGCGTTGCACGCGCCCCGGCGTACGTTCCCCTACTTTTGAGCGCCCCGCGCGCCTCGAACTCGCGGCGCCGCTATTCGCCGAATTCAGTCACGTGACGAGCGGGATCAACATGCCGTGCAGGAAAGACGGCGCTACGGAGATGAGCGCGCAACCCTGGCTCCCCTAGGGAGCCTATACAGGAACTCTACTATAGTCGGATGCAACCTAAGAACAATCCTTTAGCTCCACCCACAAGCGCATTGCGCCCATCTGAAGTGCCTCCGCCGTCAAGAAAGTAGTTCGCTAGCAACGTTGCTTTTTCTTCCTCCAGTAAACGTGTCTTAAACTACTACAATATTTATTTAATTCATTCAGGACGTTTAAATAAGTTAGAATACGTTTTTGTCAACGAGGTAGCTGTTTAGTAAAGAAAGAAAGTCATGTCCAATGTACCGTCTTCCCAATTCATTTTCTGTCCAAGATACTGTCTAACATACCGTCTTCCAGCGCCTTCGATTGAGGGAAAGCGGCGAAAACGAAACCAACCTTTCTCTCGCCAAAATTATAAATAACAAATCACTTATAGTTCCTGCAAATAATAAATATTTAGTGATTTACTTAGTTTTGTGGGCTTTTTTGCGCACGAAATGTGTGCCTTTATTTTGTTGGATGAATAGAAAACAAGAATAATTATACTTTTCGGGTTTGACAAATCGGCACCCTCCCAAGTCATCGACACCACCACCGCGCCCCGCTCTCTTTGTCTTCCGTCATGGATCCCACTGAGGTGACATCGGAAAACGATTCCCCTGATTCTTCTTGGACGAAACAGCCTGGTGCAGCCTTACCGGCGACACCAAAGCGGTTCTTCAAGAAGCACAAGCGAGGTCGGGATTTGAACAACGGCCAGCGGTGCGTAAAACACGGTGCAAAAAAGCAGAATAATTGTCACGAGAAACTAGCGTCGCGTTGCTAAGGCCAGCAGCCATGTTGAGCTTTTTTTTTTTTTCAAAAGGATCGCGATTGGTCCACGGAATTGTGACGTCATGAAAACGATCGGCTGGCGTTTCTCGGCGTAGGAATACATTTTCCTCTGAGAGGCATTTCCGGTTTTTTCTTAGCTTGCAACCGACTATAGAAAGGACTGAGTGGGGCCACCGGTGTGCTATTTCTGAAGCTCCGCATATGGAAACAAAATAACACGTTGTGTTCCAACACCAAGCTCGACCGGCACACTGGTCATGGTCATAGAAACAGCGAAATGCCGAGCTATATTTTTTCATACAACCTAGACGTTAGGCGTAACGTCAATACATAACGTCACCGCGACCTGACTTGTCGTCACGACGCCAAGCGACATCACGACGACGCCTTGACGTAAAGGTCGTTATCGACGTTGACAGCGCGCGTTATACGACATCAAGACTGTGTTCTGACGTCATATTGCGTTGACAACGACGTCGATGTCAACGTTGACGTTGACGACGACGACGACGATGTCACGCGACGTCAAGACGATGGCGTTCTTGTCAATGCGACGTCATAAAGACACTTAGCGTCAGGTCGTCGACGTCGTTGTCGACAGGACTCAATTCGACGTCACTACGACGTCCCGACGACTTCATGACGTCGACGTCATCGTCGACGGCGACGACGTTACACGACGTCAAGACTTCGTCGGGACGGCGCGTCGACGTTGATGTTGGCGAGTGCGACGACGTTACACGCCGTCAGTGCTTCGTCGTGACGACGTTGTGACGATGACCTTGACGACGACGTCAGGACGACGTTAACGTGACGTTCTAGTGACGTTTGACGCTGCGTAAGGCCTCGTCGTTAACGTCGTCATCGACGACCACGTTGACGTCGTCGTCGACGCGGCGCGATGTCACGACCCCGCTAAAACGGCGATTGGATGTAGCGAAACGGCATCGTCCTCAACACGACGCGATGTCATGACGGCCTAATTACGGCAGCATCTTGGTGTCGTGTAATTTCATAGTCGACGATGACGTACCGTCGTCGTAACGTCACGTCGTCATGACGTGGTGTCTTGAAGTGACCTCTGACGTCAAGATCATAAAAAATACAATATAGCCCTTAAAGGAGCTGTGCAACGATATTCAATTGGAATGTTTTTCACTTTACACGAGCTTACTGGCACTAGTGGGACTCAAGGATACTCGCATGCAATGCCACTGGCCAAGAAACTCCTTTGTTGCGGTGTAATTTCAAGGACAAAAGCGATCATTTTCATTCAATCTCTCCCTTGCAAAATTCGATGACGTAACGCGGGGATCGCAGTACACCCGTATGACGATATTTGAATGCGGTTCATAGATTGGACCCGAGCATTGCGTGGGCACTCGATTTAGGCTCGTGATAATTGATAGCTCGAGAAGCATTCGAGTAGTGGCCCGTGTCCAATCGCTGCAACGACGACAATAGCCGAGCCATAACAATGTCTGGAACTCAGCGCGTGTCCTGTGCTTTGCCAACCCCAGCGCGTGGCTATGATCAACATTGGCGGCATATAATCGGCTCCAGATCACGTGGCCGCTTGTTCTGGCTGCGAGTTGAGGGCGTGAACGCTGCTCGTTGTTTTTTAATTTTTTTCTGGGACTTCTAATGCGTCGGGAAAAAAACGAAGGCGTGTTTCATAGGTCATTAACGTCAGGGATCCGTTCTAAGCGGTATTTGCGCAAAGTAAAAAAATTGTTGCATAGCCCCTTTAAGGGGCTATATTGCCCACATGACCTTGACCTGTGTATCGATCGAGTGTAACGCTTGAAGCTAACGATAGAGCGTGGCGCTGGAACCCAAAGCATTTTTCATAGAAATCGGCTGTTAAAGCACATTCTCTGTTAAAATAATCTTATCAATCATTTGTTCAGTTTGCTGGTTCGAAAGTAGACTCGATGCATAGAAAGGTCTAGAGTACCAGATATGCACTCCGAGCGGTGAAACCTTATTTGCCACAGAAATGCGAGATTGTCAGGGTGGAACAAATTAAATGCCTCCCCTCTAAATGTAAGTCAAGAAAGGGCGAAGTCCTCTCCCACAATCGCCAACTCAAGCAAGTTACTGCGCCGAAAATCCAGGTGAACCAAGCCACTTCGATCACAGTGCCACCACGTCAACTTTCCACATTCTGAGCTTTAACCGAAAGCATGAGCGGAGCCTGTAGCTCATCCCTGGCTCATCCCACTCAGTCGTTTCTATTCGCAACTTTCACGACCTATAGGGGGCGCAGTGGTGCCTATCAAAATGGCTGTCATCTGGATGATCGTCGTAGAACAACGGTACGAGGCTGGGTCTGCGACGCGTAAGTAATTCTTGTTTTGCTATATACGAGCAGTATTAGAGCCTTACGTTATTTTTTCACGCCAGGAAGGTGTAGGCAAGCCCGTTTATTATGACGCCAATCATCCAGGAGCTAGGGTGCGCGATTCTCACAACGCGGTACCACCATCGCTGAAAGTTGCGAATAGACGATTGCAAGACAGGCCACTGGCCGCCGACATACCTCTGCTCGTGCGGACAAGCTCGTGGAATATCAAGCTTTTCTAAGCTGTGTTCACGCGCAAGCTGCACGTGCTTGCACTCATGGGGCACCAGTCGGAGCACCAATGCTTGCAATCGTCTATACTCCGTTTCACCTTATGTTGTACCGCAGCGAAGGCTAGAAGCGCGAGCTCATAACGTTGGCAGCTGCCTTTAATGCACGAGAGTTTTTTGCCGCCAAAATGTGCTCTATTAGCGGCGAGATGTTTTGGTGGCGCCCCCCTGTGGTTCCCCCTTGTGACGTCATTACCTTGCAAACAACAAGTTCGATGGTGTTTGTTATTAGCATTAACACCGTCAAAATTAAAGTTCTTTCATTCCTTTTATTTCCGTCGATGATAAATCCCCTTTCCGACGTCATAGTCAGCGTTCGGCCAATCGTGGAAGGCCGACCACAGCGACGCTTTCGGTCGCGCACGGGGCTAATACTTCGTCTCACCTTAGCATGGACTAACCGCGAAGGCTGTGCAAGCGCAAGCGGCTAGCCTTGACTGCCTTGACGGGAGCACTCGCTGCACGAGCGCTCGTGCAGCCGCCAAGGCTTCATTTAAAGCAATCAGCTCGTGCTTTTAGCACGCGCGGCTAACAATAGTCCATACTAACGTGAGACGAAGTATAGGGAGTATTCACTGGTGGCCATAGCTGTGTGCTCGGCTGCGGAGCGCGTGCTGAACGCGAGCTTCCACAGTTCTTTCGCCACGTGCATTCCGCACCACCAAGATTGCCGGTCTTGGCAGCCTATTAATGCGAGCTCATTCTGAGCAGGCGCTCTAAACAGTGACCTCAAATATGGCGGCCAGTGAATACCTCCTATAGAGCAAGGAGCTCGCGCCCGTAGCCTTTTTTTGCGGTACATCATAAGGGGAAATCATATTAGCCCCGTGCGCGACCGAAAGCGTCGCTGTGGTCGGCCTTCCACGATTGGCCGAACGCTGACTATGACGTCGGAAAGGGGATTTATCATCGACGGAAATAAGAGGAATGAAAGAACTTTAATTTTGACGGTGTTGGCAGTGTTCCTTTGAGAGCGCAATGATTTCAAGCTTCCACCCTGCTAATAACAAACACCATCGAAATTGTTGTTTGCGAGGTAATGACGTCACAAGGGGGAACCACAGAAGGGCGCCACCAAAACATCTCGCCGCTAATAGTTAACTCTACCGAATCTTTTGCGTAACAAGCGTGTGTTGTCCGACCATTTTCACGAGGACGACTTCAGCAACCCGAATTCGAAGAGTCAGGGGTGAGTAATTGCAAGATAATATTAAAGTGTACGTCCCTGCACTCCATTTTATTTAACTATATACATATATATACTGAGACTATCAGCGATCGAAGTGCAGTGTTCTAGAGGTTGTAGTGGCAAGAGCGGCGCCCGCTTACAATGGGCCGCGTGAAGACGGTCGACGTAGATGGCCGCGAGTGGCGCTGTAGTTTCGGGCCCTCAGAAAAAAAGGTCAAATTAGCCGTTAGTTGTTTATACAGCAGGAGGTTAGTCTGCCTGAACATGGCGAGATTGTTACCCACTGTAGATAAGCAACTTAGCCTGTGCAGTACGACAGCTAGCCTGGGGTCTTTAACGTGCGTCACGCAGTAGTGATATGCGACCGCACGCCGGTACGATGCTCATCCAGATCGAAACCGGCAAGGGTTGAACCCAGGATCCCTGGGTTCTGCAGCGCGAGCTTCAGAGTACCGCAAGGGTGCCATTCTGGAGCCAAGCACTGCGGGAAGCCACGGTCGGTTTTTGCAGGGGCGCGAAGGCGCAGACGCGAGGCGGCGTGCTGCGGCCTGCTGCTTCGCGCTGCGGAAGGAAAATAGTGCGGCGTGCGGCGACGCGACGCGCATGCGCCGTGATCGTTGTCCCGTCGTTTCCTGTCTCCCTCTCGCAAATAGCGCACCCGCGTACGCACCCGCGGGTTCCGCGGGTCGCGTGTGAAGTGAAGTCGTCAAGTCGCTGTTGCTGGGACGCCGATAGCGTCGTGAGCCCGCTGTCTGCCCAACTTTTGGAGGACCTTTCCCCTCGAGCGATCGCAAGAAGCAAAAGAACGCAGGCCTGCTTGTTTTCCCCTTGTGTTCAATCGAAGAGCAAGTGCCGCTGCTCAGCCTGTGACTTTTTTTTTTCTTTTCAGCAGTTTGCTTGATATTATGTAGACGGAACAGTGCTTTACCTTCGTGCGTTCCAATTATATGCGAGTCTGAGGAATGTCGAGCACCCCCCCTTTCATGCTAAAATTGTGTACAACTTTTTTTTCTTTTTTTTTTATCCGAAGTTTTTGACATTTCACGAATTCGAGACGCCCGAATTAAGAGCTCTTAGAGACCGGAATTTTCGCATGCTTTCAAGTTGGGCTTAATTTTGAATTCGCTAAACATTAGGGGCTCGCGAATCATAAATGTTAGACGGTGCTCCAAACTTTGGGAGATGCCGCAAGGTGCAAACTGCCTAATATAAAAAAAAAAATTCCACCGACGTTCCACTATCATTGCGGATAAGTCTTTGAAAACGCTGTCCAATTCGTTGCAGGGACCAGAATGATGCCGAGATTGACTGTTTTCCTATTGACCAGTATATTCCGCCCCGAGAATAGGGCGATAGAGCTCTGTCTACTTTCAGTGTGTGACACCAACCTACATCTCGCTTTCTCTTCTAATTTGAATATTTTGCTGAACCTATTAAATTGTTTTACTACCACCGACATGGTCCCTTGAAGAAATCGCGAACAGGCACAGCATTAACAGTCTCTAAAACATGTTTATCCACACAACTGCCTGCATAAATCTTTTGGGGTATTGTAAAAGGGCAGACAATTATTAAAAATGATCTCCTTCCCATACGAAAAAGCCAGACGAGGCGGCGTCTCACATCATGTCTCGCCGTCGGAATCCGGTACAAGCTCTTGTCGCTGTCTGTGCGATTTGTGCACTTGGTAGCACTACAGCCTGTCATTTTCACGGGGCTCTTTCTACGCGCATACAAAATTTAATGCGGTAAACGACGCAGCGGCTGACGAAAACGCCGTCCCCCCGCTTTCGAACGAGAGCTCGCCGATTTGCCAAGCTGGCCGGATGTGCCGGTCGCATATCGGTAGCGCGTATCACTCCGCGAGAGCCGCAGACGCGGGGAACGCGATCGTCCTCCGTGTCGTCTGCTTCACATACCCTGAAAACGAATGTCCCAAAACATCACTCGCGGTATAAAAAGAAAACAAAAAACGAGATTGTACTGTGCCCAGTTGATACACATAATGTTCAATGACTTAGGAAGCTTTAGGTTTGTTCGATTTTGGTCTAGGATCTATATTTTTCGAACGCAAAGCGGAAAATATGTTCCCCCCGAAACTCGGCGCTCTGGAAGGCCGCTTTCCCGCACGAAGGTCGCATCCAGTTCTGCGCACGTGACCACTCCTCCGCCAATACGGAGATGGCGGCGAAAGGAAAAGGAACGCGCTACTCTGGCTCTGCAAGCAGAGCCTATACAGTTACTCTAGTGTGCGCTAGCCCACTCGGCCACCGGGCCCTAGGAGAATTGGTAATAGAAAAAGGAACGTAACGAGCGCACACTCGAACCGTTTCGGGGCTCAGGGGCTAGGGGTTCTACTGGCCGTTGGGAGGCGCAACAGTGTCAATTAATTTAGAAATTTGCAAAATATATACAAGTAATAAATATGTTGAATGTATTCGCAACTTCTAAGGCCTATAGGGGGCGCAGTGGTGCCTATCAAAATAGCTGTCGTCTGGATGATCTTCGTAGAACAGCGGTACGAGGCTGGGTCTGCGACGCGTAAGTAATTCTAGTTTTACTATATACGAGCAGTATTAGAGCCTTACGTTATTTTTTCACGCCAGGAAGGTGTAGGCAAGCCCATTTATTATGAGGCCAATCATCCAGGAGCTAGGGTGCGCGATTCTCGCAACGCGGTACCACCATCGCCGAAAGTTGCGAATAGAATAAACGTTTAAAATTATTATTAGCCTTGAACTCTAAAAAAAGCTTGAATGGCTGCGGCTATATGGCTTTGCCGAGACGGGTGTCTTTGGAGTGCCGACACCGCGGATGATGGGACGGGATGGCTGCGCTGTTTGGTCTGTGCGTCTGTGTAATTGTCACGTGCGGTACGCCGTACGCATGCAGTACGCCCTGTTGTAGATTTTCGGTAGTTATGAAATTGCAACGTGTGCGGCGAGAGGAAGAACGAAGATGTTGAATCGGAGAAAGCGAGATCGCGAGGACGACACCATCGAACAGACCTTCACTGTACATTCTGTAAATATCCCGCACTTTTAATAAATATAAGTGTGTTCATTTGTGAACAATTCCGCAAATAATCAAGAGGCCCGTCAGTCAGCGTGTTGTCTCCTTCGGATCTTTCTTCAGTTGCGCTGAAGGTAAGACGTTTTGCACTTTCCGTGTTTTGTTTGCAGTTGGGTCGTTTTTGTTGCGTCTGTGACATGTTGAAATTCTCTTATTGTCATTATGAACGTGAGAGCTCTCATTCGGATTATTTTTGTTAACATAAGTGGTTGTCAGGGTCCTCTAAATGGTGAGCGGCGGTTGTTCTGCCTCCCACTAGTCTAGCTGACCGTCCACCTTTGCGATGTGCAGTACAGGGCCGCATGCTGGTGTGATGCACATTCATATCAAAACTGGCAGAGGCTTACACTCTAAAAAAGGGTATAGTGGGTGCACCCACAGGGGGTGTAAGTGCTGCCACATATACTACACCCATAAAGGTGTACAAGTACACCTCAAGACGAGGTGCATACACACACCCTTTTTAAAGGTGCATATCTGCACCCCTTTAGACACCTTCAGCATTCGGGGGTGCACAGATATACCCCATATTGGGGTGTTTACTTACTCCTTTCTTACACCCTCTCTGTCGTTTCGGTGTGCAGGTACACCCCAATTTAAGGTGTACAAGTATTCCTTTCTCTACACCCACGCAATTTTTTGGGAGAAAAGATACACCCACCAACAGGGTTTACTATTACACCGTTGTTTACACCCACCCGCTCATAGAGAACAGAGATACACCCGACAACAGGGTTTACTCTTACACCGTTTTTTACACCCACTCTGCTCATAGGGAACATAGATACACCTCATTCAATGGTGTACCATTACCCCTCTTTGTGCACCCACCTAAAGGAAACCTGTAAAAAATGTACGCGCCCAGATGGTTGCAAAAAAGGCAGGTAAACAGACACAAGGGATTGTTTTCATATCTCCTAGAAGTTTATTAGACAGCCTATTCCGTAAACAAGTACAAACGTGCAAGCAATCTGTGATATGTGAAGATGTACAATGAAGCTGTTACACAACTAAGAAGATTACGTAGCAAACAAGAACCGGGGTGATTGTTAGGTAGTGTCTATTCTCCCAGCAGCCGGCACAATTATTTGCCCAAAATTCCGCCGGCAATCGCCAC
The DNA here is from genome assembly GCA_013358835.2 of Ixodes persulcatus. Taxonomy (NCBI): domain Eukaryota; kingdom Metazoa; phylum Arthropoda; class Arachnida; order Ixodida; family Ixodidae; genus Ixodes; species Ixodes persulcatus. The sequence continues at coordinate 380,965 of JABSTQ010009275.1, read as the reverse complement.
TCATTGGCGATACAATCACTTCATCGAACGACGTTTCATCGACACGCGATGTTTGATAGACAGCTCAGATTAGCTTTTCTATATTAACTTCTCTTTTTTTTTTGTAATGAGCCGCACCACACTATATGCTCGAAGTGACATGTACAGGTGGCACAGGTGGGGTAACATTTTTGTAATTATCCGCCGCAGACTGTCGCCACGAAGCGACGTGAACGGGTGGGCTGGGTCGGTGAGCGCGCGCCTCAGAGACACACGCGCGACAGAATGTTCTTACACCGTGAATTTAGCGTAAAGAGTGACGATGAAACCTTAGTGTCGACGAAACGTGTCTACAAAACGTGTATCAACAAAAAGTTGTCCATGAAACGCGTTTTCACAAAACGCCGGGAGAATAAGAAAGTCAGCATTCTACCTGCAGTTATCACCTCATTGTAGACAGCTAATGGCAGGCGACTGCCGATAGAATTTCGGGGAAATTATTCTCCTGGCTGCTAGGAAATAGACACTGCCTAATTTTAGAGGTAATTCGGAACGAAAGGGTCAATTGCTGCAAAGGAGTAGGTAGAAGCGCACTTACGATGAAAATACCGGACTTGAAATATGTAATCCGAGATGTCGACACGGGCGCACTGCGGAACAACCACACAAGCACAAAAACGAAAAGAAAGGGGTCTGTGAAGATTCAACACTATGTGGCAGAAGCAGTAATTTGCGAAACCGAACTTTAAACGCATCACGTGAATTCCTTGGGCTTTTTTCAAGAAATCGCTTGTTGCCGATGTATGGGTAGGACTTTTCAAACACTGAAAGCCTTGGTGCACTCGAATACGTTGTCGCGGACGAAATCTCCGGCAGCCCCACTGGTCGCAGCACAGCACGCAAGAAACTAGGCCAGGAATCAGACATTCCGGATCGGAAAGAGCTACTACGTCATCCGCGAAACCTTTACCACATGATCACGCTCCTGCCATAACCCGCGCCCAGTCAGCGGAGTAAAGGGATAAAAAAGCCTCCGGTTCATTGGTCCGCCTACTGCGCAGCTTCTTCCACGCTTTCAGCTTAGGGAGAGAAAGAAAAGAGAGGAGTATACGAAAATAGCAGTTCCTTCAAGGCCAAAAGATGCTGTCCTCGCAAAGGCTTATCTTCAGGGTTATCCCAACATTGAACACAACGAGAGGATTTGTCCCTTATATCCTCTTGAAAATTCGACCCAAAGTTAATAGTGCAGTGGATGCTACCCGTGGCCTTGGCCTTCAGGCAGGTGCCGTGCTCTGCCTTATCTCTAGCTTGGAGACTGTAGTCACTTGATCCTTCCCGGAGACCCGATTGGCCTAAAACAAGCAGAGCGTCCACTCTACTGTCAATACCGAGTAAACAGGACAGCTCCATACTTTCTAAGAAACTGCCCAACCCAAAAAGTGACCCCCAAGGGGGAATCCAAGCACAAGGTGATCGGGGTGCGTGGCGAGCGTGGCGGTGCACTGATACACCTCGAGATTTTAAGGAAGAGGACAATGCTCATTTTCGGTGTACAAATACACTGGCTGGGCAACAGAGGGTGCATCTTTCAGAAAAAGGGTGCATGTGCCCCTGATACACCCAACTACACCCTTTTTTTCTTAGAGTGTAGACTGCAATTACAAGTAGATCCGACAGACGCGTCTGGTTTGTTATTGGCAAAAGCAAAACTACAAGGGACGCGACGAAGAAGAAAAGAAAGACCGTCTTCTGGTGCTGGCGACGCGAGGCACACGTGCCTTCCGCAAACGCCATACTCGTCTGAGTAAACAAGATCAGTCATCTTAAACCAACAGCAGCATCTCGTCTTCCAATCTGAGACTGTCCACCGAAACTTCCTGTCGCATTAACGTGTTCATGATGGCTGTGACAGGCCTATTCATGGTAGCCACTCTTGTAATTTACAATTTGGTGTTTCAAGAAGGGATGATCTTGGTTACGGCGAGAGACTACTGTGTCGGAAAGACGGGTAACACCTTTTATTTTTATAATAGTGCCAATAGACCGATCTCACAGCCACTTTAATTACGCCATCGCTACCACCATGCATCGTGGGAACTGTAATCTTTTTGCTGGGGTTCCGCGCAAGCAGCGCACAAAACGGCACGAGCAGTCTCGGGAACTGGTGCCTGCGTCCTATGAACTACAATTATGGCAGATTCACGCATGCGTGGACCGCTTAGTGAAATCGGTTGATTGGCTGACCTTGTCGCGGAAGTCGCGACAGTGCCACTTCTTTAAAGGTGTACGGAAACGAAATGACGGAACCGGCGTTCTTTCTACCTCTCGCTTTAAAGTCGGTCAGCGAGAAGCGCAATGCGTATCACGCTCGTGACGTCAAGAGTACGGGCACGGCCAAGAGCACTGTAGTTGCGAGCGTTGCCGCTTGGTGGCGTCAAGGCGTGACAATCTTGTCTAGTGATAATATCCGGGGGCTGCACGCCCTGTGCCGTATACGTAGCGTGCCAGTAAAATCCTTCCCGGCCATGCACCTATTTTATGTGCCATGGGCGTTTAGTTGACCATGTTAGTTTCACACCACAGTAGACATAACTCAAGGGAAGCAGCAAGTAGAAAAACATGTTAGTACGCAAAAACGGCCATATTTGAGCGCGTTAATCACAGCGCATCCAGGGGTGAGATAGGGGGCATAGCAGAGGTCCTCGCATCCTCGGATGAAGCTTCTACCTATCGTCTGCGAGAAGTGGCGATTTTTATGGTGTGGAATGCACGTTGCCGAAGTAACGTGTCTTTAACGGATATACGTTGCACGATTCCCCCGATATCATTTCCCCCGTCTCGAATTTCCCGTGCCATTTCCCCCGAGTGTCAAAATCCCCGCTTTCAAAGTTCCCGTCTCGCTTACCTCGAGTGTCAACATCCCCGTGCCCAATTCCCCCGCTATGCACCTGCGGACGGTTCGGTTACGTGTTTTGTGGTGCACGGATTTGTATGCTTTTTAGAGTAATACACGTCGGCACACAGACTTTTCGGCGCACGCAACATTCGATACGTGGTTTTTTTTTTACACGTATTTTTCCATCGGTTATTACTAAAATAAGGAGTGCTATTTTATAAGCCTCATTTTCATCTTCTGCACATTATTTTTGACATGCCTTGATGTGGAACCGGCCCACTCGTCACCGGAAAACTCGTCACAGGAAAACTGGTCACACCGGCCCTCTTATACGAGGTATTTTCGTCACAAGAACACTCATCAATGTGGCAGGCTGAACTCATCAATGCCACCTGAACACTGGTTGCAACTTTGACACTGTATCAGAAAGAATGCGTTTGACCTTGTTTTACAGAAATGAACTAAGGTTCAATGTCCTCATGTAGCAAACGTTTCTTCTTTTTGTTTTCTTCCCTTTTTTGACACAAAGGGAAAGGGTCCAGTGCCCGCGTGTAATAAACCAAGCCCGGCCTGCGCTTCTATAGAAGCTTGACCTCGTATCATAATACGTTTGACCTTTTTTTGCAGAAAAATGACTAGGCTCCAGTGTCCTCGTGTAGCAAAAGTTTCTTTTCTTTTTCTTTCCCTTGTTTACACAAAGGCAAAAGGTCCAGTACCTGCGTGTTACAAACGAAGCCCGACCTGCGCCTCTTTAGAACTGGGATAGCCATGCTTAGACTAATCATGCTTTGTCTAACTAAAGAACTTCGAACACGAATTTTAACCAATCCCGCATAAAGAACTGACCCGTGAACGTGGGTTATAAAAAAACTGCACTCAGTACAAATTTTACGTTCTTGCTAGGGGCACGGATAGTATGGAAGTAACGAAAACCCAGCGTGGGGGGCTCCGTTGCTACTGTACGAGGGGCTTTCCTATACAGTTAGCGAAAAATGCGTGGTGCTGGTATTTAATGAGTATGTCGGAATTGTAATATTTGCAAGGCAAAGATAACTCCTAACGAGTCAATTAGTATCGTACTGGCCGTAACCGGGACTCACACTCATGCTGGGGATCCAACTGAGACCATATCATCCTGAAATTCCGCCAGAGCATCATCAGAAAAGCAGGTCAGGTACCCTCTCGTTTTGTATTTTGGGAAGTACCAGTGTTGTTTCTAAACTGTTTTCTTGTGCGCTATTTTATTGCAGAGAATGGAAGCGACCCACCACATCGATTCATACTTGATGCCGCCGCTACTGTCACTGAGCATAGGGCTTCCCAGGTGCCTTTGCCAAGCTAGCTGAAACGTACCATTCGATAGCAGAGACAACCGCGCAAAAGTCCATATGTTGTCCCAAAACTGCGAGAACACATAATTCTACCAGGTAATTCAAGTTTTTGTACCATAAATTTCTATTGAACTACCCAGTTCATCAATATAGAGCAACACGTTTTTTGTTTGTTTTTTCAGGTGTCGGGGCTATATGACGAGTCCTTTCTTCCTCATGACAGCGGTTCTGGAGACAAGGACCGTCTTCTGGCTTTCAGCACACCGAAAAACTTTGAGCGCCTTTCTACTTAGAAGGCATGGTTCAAGGTGACGCCGTCGCTATTCTACCAGGTGTACACGGTGCATCGGCTGTACCATGCTGCTATGATACCGCTACTGTACGCTTTGCTTCCGAACGAGAAGGAGGAAATCTACCGGCGGTAAGAATCATTGAGCATATTGCATGGTTCGAGTTTTCGTATTTCGCATGCAAACTATAGCATAACTTTCATTTCTTTTTCAGACTTTTTTCGGTGCTCTCCGGCTTCATGTCAAGTGTGGAAGGCGAGGTAATCTACTGAGACTTTGAGGCGACCGTGATCGCTGCGTGTCACAGGCATTTCTCTCAAGCGATGTTTCGAGGATTTTTTTTTTCCTCTGTGTCAATCTGTGTACCGGAAGATGTGCGAGTTGGGCATGCAAGCGTGCTGCTGCCAAGGCGAAGAATTTTTTTTTTTAGGTAATTAAGTTCTATTCTTCAACGCTGAAAGTAAGCCATATTAATATTGATTCTCTAATGTCTTATTTGGCTTACCATGTCATGAAGCCTTTCAGAAAACTGCGTTCCCCATTTGGAACTTTATATGCGGTAGCATATTTTTAAAAATTCATAGTATTGCCGCGCGCAATCACCAGAACTAATATTAAATGCCGAATTTTGATTCGCGTATTAGCTCTTCTACGCGTTCTCATTACTTATTTAATTTAATCAGTACGAACCAGTTGTGTCGCTGCCTCTTTTCTTCACGTGCCAAAGAAAAGAAGGTTTAAAAATACATATGATCACAGAATAACAAAGATAAATGTCAAGCTAATACAATATTTCATCGAAGAATATGCTAATACACTCTCAGAAATAGGAGGTGAAGACGGGTACACCGCTTGTCTCATATGTAACACCCTAAAACCATAATTCCACGGCCACTCCACCGACGTTGAACCGACGATATTAAATTTCCCGAGCGGCTTGGTAGTCGAGAGATACAACTTATTAAAAAAATAATGTACGCATTAAAGGCTACAGTAAGACAATTAAGGCTTTTTTTGCCCTGCTGCAAAAACTCAGTGTTTTTGTTGTAGTCTTTAATACGCAGATTAGCTATTTCACACGTTATATCCATCAGCTATCAAGCCGCTCCAAATGTTGGTATCGCATGCTGGACGTCAGTGAACTGAACGTCGAAATGTAGTTTTGGGGTGTTGCATATAGGACAAGCGGTGTATTCGCCTACACCCCCTCTTTCTGAGAGTGTAAGTATTGTCTTTTCTAGAGGCGAATGTCACCCGCGTTGTCGTTCCTGCCACCTGCCGAGGTTCCAGACGCATTTGACGAGCTTCTCGAGGTCCTTCCTAGTGAGGCCACCGATCTGGCCATGTAGTTTGAAGATATCTACGTTGGTCGCCGAAGGCGCAATGGAGTTCAGACTGCCATGTTCCCACCAGAGCTATGGACCGTGCATGATGCCGCGCAGCAGGATATGCCACGCACGAACGACGCTGTCAAACTGCCATCGAAGCTTCCAGGTGCGTTACAGCTGCTTTGGTCCTCACTGTTTTAATATGTTAGAATTAGTATTTTCCATCATATTTTACGTTAATCGGCACATTTTCTTTTCTTGCTGCAGTCCAACGTCGAATGCTGCCTTCCCAACCTCTGGGCCTTTCTGAGGTGTCTGACGGATGAACAAACACTACGATAACTGAAAATGGCCCAGCTAGAGGTGGGACAACCGTCGCCGCGTCGCGCAAATAAATATAAATTGTGAATGAGCGCATATTTAGAGTTCTAAAGGAGCACTTCACCGGATCTCCTCTCTGCACGCTTCGAAATATTGCTAGGAATATCCGGTTTTGAGTTCCATGCTGTACTGAACCGTGCAAGCTCAATAAAATCGCATTTCTTTTTTGTTCTTTCTAAACCACGTCATGGCATCTATATTTCTTTCAATTTTAGCGACATCTTGGAAACCCTGAGATGGGGAACGATAAAAAAACGGACGAACACAACAAAATCTCAATTTTTGAGATTTTGTTGTGTTCGTCCGCTTTTTATCGTTCCCCATCTCAGGGTTTCCAAGATGTCGATTAATTACCAACTCGCCTGCACTCTGTCACTGCTTACAATTTTAGCGCCCTGTTTTGATCACAGCTGCTAAAATGGTGCGTCAAATAATTTATAGGTATAAACAGAAGCAAATTTCTAGTTCTGCAGTCAAACTCCACGCCGTGACACGAGTGTTCCGTGTGACGATTATTCAGGCGTGACGACAATTCCTCGTTCGAGATGCCCTGTCACGAATTGGCCTCCTTGACGAGTTCACCTATGACCAGTTGGCCTGTGACGACTGGGCCTGTGACGAGTTCTCCTAGAGCCATGATGATTCACTCGCAGAGGTACATTTGTTAATGCACCTCTTATATTATTTGACCTCCACCTCCCGCGTCTTCCACCTTCACTGGAAAACAAAAACCACAAAAAAATTCTTTTTTTTTTTTTTTTATAAAATACGGTTGCACTTCTTTAGTGTTTAATTGTTGTGCCATTGTTTTTGTGAAAACCTTTTTCTCAGGTTAAATAATTGTGTTGATAGCTTTCCGTTTTGTCCTTCGTCCCATAAAGGGGTATGCGAACCGGCGATGTGACCGTGGCGAGCCGTAAAAAGTTCGTGGCGAAGCCGGGGAGACTACACTCCTTGGCGCGGCTCGTTCTGGCAAGCTATGGCGTCTCTTCCCATGACGTACACCATGACGGAATCACTGGATTACACCAACCACATTACGAGCGGGGTAGAGAGGAGGTCACGGCTTTGGCAAGGCGCCAGGCTTGCTTGGCTCGAGAGTCGGGCGTTGCGGCGTCACCCTACTCCCGAGTGAATCCAAGCACCGACCACGTGAACAGAGACATTTCCATTGGTGGGCCGGTGAGACAGTCGCACGCGTTCCCCCTCTCCGACCTCCACGGCTCGCCACGGCTCGATGTGGTGTTCAAACAGAAAAACGGAAGGGGAGTCCAGCTTTTTTGACGGAGCGGTGAGCCTTTCACGGACCACGCCGCCGGTTTGGATACCCCTTAACGAGACTTGGGGGAAAAGCCGGAACAACTGATAAGGGGATAGGGGCAAAGGGGATTCTGAAAGCCAGAGAGTTATAGTACGGGGGAGATAACGCGGGGTCTTTTCAGCGGGGATCTTAACATAGGTGTTTCGGGATTGGGTTATTTCATGCACCAACCGCTTTAATATATACAACGTAGTAAAACCGTTAACGTTCTGCGCCAAGTCACATTCAGGACTAAGTACCTCCACGAGCGAGCCGTACTGCCGCGAACTGGCGCTGCTTCTTAGGAACTCATGACGTGGCAGTATTCCAACGAATCTTCCAAGACCGCAACCAGGGGCGATTTGGAACATGTTAATTCGTTTTAAAATTAGTTTTTTTTTTTTTTTTACTCTTCTGCCTGCAGCCCAGAAACACTAGTCTTGACTGGTGTTTCCAAGCTGCCGGTACAACATGGCCTACATCTACACAAAGAAATTAGGGCAAACATTTCGTTTCCGTACCCTTTTAAGCTTTCTGCTTTTTTTCTTTAGAGCAACTAAGATCTAAATTCCTCATCTGGAGTGGTTTTTTTAGATCCAGGTAAGGTTTGTAGATGTCAAGAGTGGAAATGAAACGGAAATTTAGAGAACAGGAACGAAATAGACTTTAAAGAGGGGTGAGGTGTCTAAGCCGCAAATGAATAACTTGGTCAGTGCGGTACAGCTGCTCATATGTGGTTTTTAATTCGTACATCACAACTATCCACTTCCAGCTTCCATTGTATTTTTATCGCATATCAGCAAGTAACGCACTTTCAGTAAAACTGTGTAATTCCTATAAGCTTTCTTCACCTGAAAAGCAAATATTGCAGCGAGTTTGCACCACCGCTCTTCAACGAAATTAAAATGACGTAAAATGAATCAAAACCGCTAGACACTCATCAAGAGGCTAGAGGAAATAAGCCTTAAGGAAAACCTAAGAATTTTTTTATCCAGGATTGCCTAAACTATTTCAAGACTGAACAGTCCTGAAAATGGCGGAAACTACATGTATTTACAGTTTAGTATTTAGCATTAGAAGGGATGGTTGGTATAATTGTCAAACAATGCTATAGTTTATTTTTGTTTGTTTAAATATACTACGGTTCGTGGAAAAACATCCCCCTTATGAAATAAATGATAGGGCACAAACGAGCTGGTGTACATTAAACAAACTAAAAAAAAAAAAAACTGAGACTGCAGGTAACGACACACACTTAAAAGTCTCAAACACAGTTGAACTATTATTTTCTAGAATCTGGTTAAAGAGGAAAAAAAAACAAATAAGGGGAAGGGAAAAACTCCAAGAAAACCTGTTTCCAGAGATGTACTTTCCGACAGCTACCATGACAATGACGGCTTCCGCGGCATCCTCTTTCTCTCTCATCTTTGAACGCTGTTACCCCGATCCATAATGAACAAAACAACTTTTCATCGCGGAAACTTCTAGACACCCAAAGACAGGACTCTTCACAGCCTAAGATACCGCTAAAGTTCGCGGTTCAAACAAAACGAAGGTTTATTAATAGCGTTTCCTTGACGTAGTGTTGTGAGCGATTCTTTTATCAAACGTTTGTGGTCATTTTCTTCCCGTTCTTTTACTGATGTAACATTCCACAAAGGTATACAATTCTTACATTCGACCAGATGTTTCCAAACCTCAGAGTACAGGTCCTTGTTCCTTATACAGCGCTTAAGTTTCGTCAACCGTTCATTTATAAAACGCTTAGTTTGTCCGATACAACAAGGGCCTCACGAAAAGGGTATTTAATAAATGACAGCAGACACACGATCCACATTTTCTTCTTTGTGTTTTTTCGTACAGCCTGAAATGGTCGACGACGCAAAGGGGGTAAACATAATGTAGGTAAAACAGCGCAGAACGACAAAGACTACATTATGTTTAGCCTGCACCAACTAACCCAGCTTTCAACTTTGGGAAGGGGGATCTAACGGCTCAATCTATAATCTGTGCTAAAGTCTGTGTCGATATTGAACTTGTTGGATGACGCTTTGATATTCTGAGACACTCTATGAAAATACGGAAGGCAACCCGCAGATACAGAGCAGATACATAAATTGTCCTAAAATTAGTTTTTAAGGATAACCCGCAACGTCGAAACGTTCGGTCAGACAACGAAGAGGTGAAGCAATTGAATGCGAGAGAGACTTCTGTGCTGATGCTTTTACAAAATGGTGCAGATTTGGTGGCGCGTCGGATGAGCTCTAGAGGTTTTTGAGCCCCCATGGCGTACACCTACCACGTGCCGCAAGCCGCGGCTTTGACTGCATTCATATTGGCCGGAAAGCGAATTCTCTGTTCGTGAAGCATCGCTTCCAGCTGAGTGAAGGGCGTAGTGTGCGGACATGTTGACGGAGTTTAATTCAAGACGACAAATGCAGCCGCACGGAAACAAAATAAATAAATAAAAAACAAAAACAAATATTACAATACGAAACTGGCGTCCATTCGCGTCATTCAACGACTGCTGTGTAGAGAAGCAAACGCATGACTTCGTACCGCAGCGGAGAGGCTTGTTTAAATGGCTTTCGAATAATTACAGCATGAGCGTTTACTTTTAGAGCGCAGCTCAATTAGGCGCCCGTTTCCGGCTTGAGCGGCGTCGCCGTCGGCGTCGCCGTTGGCGTCGCCGTCGGCGTGACCGCGCGGTGCATTATGGGTAAATTTCCCGGCTAAATTTAGAGGAAAAACTTCCCCGCTAACTCTAGCGGAAAACATTTCCCCGCTAAATTTAGAGAAAAATTTCCCCGCTAAATTTAGCGAAAAAAGTTCCCCCAACATTTAGCGGAAACTTTTCCCCTAAAAAGGAGACGAGCCGGAGAGGAGGAGGGCACAGCCTCCTCTCCGTACCTTCCCCTCCTCCTCCTCAAGAGCTGAGCTCTAATTCGGCATTACAGGAAGTTGTAAACGGCTTTCATTTTTTTACTAAGAAATTCATCGCTTGAGCTGTTTAAAATACTTTCGGAGGTCTGACACTACTGAGACAAAACTCAACATAATGGGATTATTACCTAGTGCTTAGGAAGTCATTGAAAAAATATGTACCCTCAAAACGACCAGTACAAGAGGTGGAAACGCGCTATACCGAGTCAGTGAAGGGGTTAGTGTGCGGTCATGTTGATGTTTGTATGTGTTGTGTAAAGGAATGTTCCCTCTGCACGTAAACTGTATTGTACCATATGCAGAGGCATGCAAGGGTGTGTGAGCGCAGTATATAGATGTGTAAGACCCGATAAAAAAGCAAAATAGTTTTTGCGGCAGATAAATTGGGCGGTACCTAGTTCCACCTAGCCTAGATATAGCCACTTCTTCGTCTGTCCTAGTCTTAGCGCTATTTGTGATTTAGCCTAGATATTTGCAAATACTCGGCTTGTGCTTTCCATCTTTTGTCTAGCGATTTAACCTTCTTTCACGCCTCGCGATATTTTCTTGACCGTACAATGAAGCAAGTGCTGTCGTGCTGCTTTGAATTCACCCTTTCGGGAACGACTTTTGGTTTCGTGAATGGTTAACCCATATCTCTCTGACATGCGGTGCTAACGAAGAAAATGTGTCGCGGGGATTTGCAAAGGTGAGACGTGCTGTGTGCGCTGTGGCCGGGTTTGGGTTGTCTGCGCTTAACATCGCAGTGTTGAAAACGAGAAGACTGAGTGACAGCGTTCGAAAAGCATTTCATTACCGGCGTGGTATATAGGCTTCTGCAATAAGTATACTACGTGAAAAGCTCGTGATATATCTTCATTTCCTACAGCTCTCGCTCCGGAAGCAGAGACTTGCTTGGACGCGCGCACAGCGGTTGACTGAGTTTCTTACGATAGATGCTTAGCAGGCCTAGGGTGCGAGGTAATTGCCTATCTGAAAACTATCCTTGCTCTTTTCGGTTGAATCGTAGCAGCGTTGCGCGTAAAAACCTACGCTATGCGTAGCGTCCTGGCGTCCTCCTTTATCTTTGGTGAGCTCGATTCCCTCGATTAGGAGCGCCATATTGATACGCAGTAGAGGGAAGAACGTTTCTTCATTTCTAAACGAACATAGGGGGCAAGATTGTTCCTGCCTTTATGGAGGAATATTTATACTTTTTTTAAGAGTGTGCACTTTGACTCGCCTGAGCGTGGACGCCCCGAGAGTTGGCGATAACAGGGCAGGAACGCGACGTTTTTTCTTGTCATCTTGGCGCTTGGTGCTGCTGTTCGAAGGTCAAGAGCTGCGGTCGGGGACCGTCAGTTTGGACGTACGTTGCTGGATGATTGTCCCTTAAAATTAAAATATATAGCTTGGCTGTGGTAATGAGTTATTTAGTTGGTCCACACTTTGGCGTCTGAGAAATGAAACATCCATTTTTGGGATGTGTCAATCCTTCTTTAAAAAAAACCAGACATCCTGATAAGCCTTGGCCATCTAAGCATTCGGAATCAGGGCGCTCCACCATGGTCAACAGTTTGGTGGGGTGAACAATCAGTTACCCCTCGGTATTGGACAGGGGTGGCGTTATTATATGAGCGAACATTTCTTCCTACCTCCGAAGCTCCCGTGTTGAAGTTTAGCAAATGATCGTCATGGATATCAAATTTTGCTTACTCTAAAAAAATAGTTATGAAGTGGCGTTGTGGCAGTAAAATCACGCTATCCGAGATCTGTTCAGTCATGAAGAAGTAGTTTTCGCGTCGCCAAAACGACGTGAATTTGGAGACTACATTTATGTTCCCTACTGGAAAGAACCTAAAAAAAGTATTTTTTGCACCCGCTCTTGTTTTGTAATGGAACAGAAAACCTTTTAATAGAATATATATTTTTAATGGTTTAAAGAACAAATTTATGTTGTGCGATTTTAGATAAAAGGCCAATGGAAGTTTGATAAGCCCCAGATGGCACAAATCTTGCCTTGGCAGAATGCGGGTGGTTGTAAGTCGGGGAAAAAAAAATAAACAAGAATTATTTCTACAAAACAGTAGGAAAAAAGTGCGGTGCTGCTGAGTTCGTAGAATCAGCACAGAGCTTTGGTTGATTGCAGTAATAGCGTAGATTTCGGTTCATAAGTAGCGATTTTAATTTTTGCAAAATCTCCGTCGGTACGTCTTGCACAGCGGTGGGACGTATACTCATTTTTAACAGATAAGTATCAACAATAATTGCTTAAATTTATTACGGGGCTTATATTCACGTTCGATTCTTTAATGAGAATATTGCAACTTGCACTCGCCTTGCTCATATATCTTGATCATAATACACACTTGCAGGCTTTTCAGTGCAGGTTTACCGGGTCAGAAAGTACAAATATACGAGGTGCTTTTTTCATCTTTAGAGATTTGTTTTAAAAAAGCGTTAAAACCTACATTCTTTGCGGTTTGTGCAGATGAGTAATACGGTCAGGGGGACCTGGTATAGGGGCTAATTGTAACGATCATTCGGCTAATTAAGTAAAAAAAAATTAACTGTTTAATTACTGAAATAGATCGACATGTGGTTCTAATTAAAATGTGCTGAGCGTCATTGAACATTTTTAAATCAGTAATTTTCAGAGATATCGAGCGCGTGAGAAGCGCAGTAGTGCGTTGAAGTTACTACTCCTGCAGCAGGAGCAAGACTATCGGTGCAACAAGGCGCCCGCGCGATTTTTCCATCTCTTCTCATTGCCCCAGCTTTGTTCCTGTTGCATGGGTGGTACAGAGCGCGACACTGTTAGCGCGAACAAGCGATCGCCGGTTTTTCCAGTTTTTCTCTTTGAAACCAAGGGATGTCTTCCAAGTTATTATTGCTACGGAAAGAGCTCTTTTAGTTCTATAATGTAAGCGATAAAATTTCGTACTCGCTAATACTATTTAGAAGTAAAATGCAAAAATGCGCCGATATCGTGTTCGCACTAACGGTGTCGCGATGCGTACATGTAGCGCACTACTGCGCTTCTCACGCGGTCAAAGTATTTCTAAAATATATTGGAATACTGGTTTTAGATGGCGCTCACCAAGTGTCTGATTGAAACCATGTGTATATTTTCACTAATAAAAAGGTTAACTAACAAATTAAGCCCAGTTAGCCGACTTATCGTTATGACTAGCCCCATATACCATTCCCTCTTGCCGTATTACTCACCTGCAGATACCGCAGAAATGCAGCTTCCACAGCTTTTGTAAAACAAATCTGTAAAGCTTAAAAAAACAAAAAAACACACCCTGTGTAGATGCGATTTATACAAATGTGCGACTTGTCCACCAACCTTGTCGTTAAGAGTTGTGTATAAAGTGTTGTGACTTATACAGATGTACGGCCAATAGATCAATAAATACGGTAAACACTTCTACGTTACTTGGGGTGCTAGACCCTGCTATCAAGAATGATCGAACTTTAAACAGACAAATACTGGTGTCATAATTAAGACATTTGCGGCATAAAGACTGAAAGTTCTCGTTTCATTAGATCCGTTAACTCTTTGCAAGTATACAATTTCCAGATAAGAGATACGTTACTCTCACTTGCACCAGAGCAAACACAGATGTATTCTACAGCATCTAAAGTAACGCTTCCAAGGCGCTTTATATTGCTCGCAAAAATTAGTTTCTCAATGTTTTGCGCTGCAATTTACTACAGAGGTGCAAGCAGGCGGGGAAGTATTGGATGACAAATCAAAAAATAAAATTACCTCGTTCAGAAAACAAAACAAGAAATGTTTGTTTTGGGTAAATTATTCCGCCTCTTCGCAGACAAAGCACGCGTAGTGAGAAGTGCTGCCGACAGATGGCGTACGCTGCGTCGAGGGGAGCGCCGACCGATTCGGTGCCACTGATCTCTATGACAATTGCTGGATCACGCTTCCCCGCTTGTTCGCTGCAGCGCGAGTGAAGCCACCGGACTTCACTCGCTTGGGATACGATTTCCAGTTTTGCTAGCCTTTTGCTGCGGTTGTCCAGCGTGCTGTAGACACGTTTTCTACTCGTTCGTCGTCATTCTCCGAAGAAGTTTTTTAAGACTGTGCATTGTTGAGACTTGCCGTTGTGAACACGTGGATAATTTTACGAAAGCCCAGTGTCGCAGGAAAAAGGCACAACTCGTCGAAAGCAAGGGCCTGGCGGCGTGTTCAAAGCTTCCTTGGCACGCCGAAGTGCCGTATCTCTGTGCCTTCGCACGCTTGGATACCGACCAAGAATCGACGCCGTGTGAATGTGTTTAGCGAGTGCAATGTGCGTGAAGCCGTATGTGCCTCTGGATCAGCGTCTTACTTTACTCTGACGTCTGTATACTTGCGGCCCTCGGGGTTTAGGAACGAGCTTAATCCAGCGTCCACTAGCGACGGAAGATGGGGGGAAGGTACGTCTTTTTTTCGTTCTTAGACGATTTACACAATACCGTGCACTACAGCTCCTCATCACTGATCAGTGCTGGCTCATTATCAACCTACTTAATTGCACTTGACGTTTGAGCGCGGCTCGCCTAATTGTAATTGGTCAACAGATTGCACACGACCATATCGGCCGCGCTTCAAAGATTTTCATTCTCGCCGTCTTGTACTTTTGCTTTCGAAAATTCTCCTTGCTCCACAGCGTTGCCCTATTCGTGCTCCCACGTAATCCATTAGAGTAGATTTGGACCATAGCCATGGTTAATAGTACATAAGAACACGTACAGATCTCCCCCCTTTTATTGATAGCAACTCACCGGAACAGCTGGACGATCCAGAACTCCGTGGCCGATATATATATACATATAAATGATCTAAAGGCATCTACGCGCGACACACGTTCAGAACTTTGGTGCGGCGTCAATTCTTGACCGGTATCTAAGCGTGCGAAGGCACACAGATGCATCACTCGGCGTACCAAGGAAGCTTTGATCACGCCGCGAGACCGGCGACACTTGTTTTCGACGAGTTGTACCTTTTGATACGGCTTCACGCACATCGCACTCGCAAAACACATCCACACGGCGTCGATTCTTGGTCGGTACCCAAGCGCTTGAAGGCACAGAGACACGGCACTTCGGCGTGCCAAGGAAGCTTTGAACACGCCGCCAGACCCTTGCTTTCGACGAGTTGTGCCTTTTTCCTGCGACACTGCGCTTTCGTAAAATTCTCCACGTGTTCACAACGGCAAGTCTCAACAATACACAGAGTCTTAAAAAACTTCTTCGGCGAATGACGACGAACGAGTAGAAAACGTGTCTACAGCACGCTGGACAACCGCAGCAAAATGCTAGCAAAACCGCAAATCGTATCCCAAGCGAGTGAAGTGCGGTGGCTTCACTTGCGGGAGCGGGAAGCGCGATCCAGCAATTGTCATTGAGATCAGTGTTCGGTGCTCTCTCGATGCGGCGACCGCCCTCTGTCGGCAGCGCTTCTCACTACGCGTGCTTTGTCTGCAAGATAGCAACGTAGATATAAAAAAAATTGTTTTTGTTTTTGTTTTTGTTTAACGAGGTAAGTTTATTCCTTGACTTTTTCACTGTAAGCTTCCACTAGCTGCTTGCACTTCTGTAGTAAATTGCACCGCCATACGTTAGAAAACTGATTTTTTTCGGGCCGTCTGAAGGGCATTTGGAGCGTTAGTTTACATGCTGTGTTTGTAAAACAGTTCAAAAGTGTCTTTATACATCCCTTTAAAACATTTTATTGGATAATGCAAACACAAATTGATTTCACCCTGAGACCGAGCGCAATTCGCGCCTTTTAGCGACTGGCTTGCCTCTCAAAATTCTGCCTGGTCCGGTTATCAATCCCAAACTTTTCCGAAACAACAACCGGAGCGCTTTAACAACCAGAAATATTGCCATGGGCAGAGCAAACAGACGTTAACAGCTCCCTCCCACCACTTTATTGAATAAGAGTGCTGGGAACCGTTAACATGCGTTTCCTCTACTGACGGAAAGCTCATGGTTAGCTGAGTTGATAGAGTGCTCAGTTAGACTTGATATGTTTTGGGATAGATCTCCGGAAGAGGCAGGCTTTTCCAGCTTCACACCATTAGCCAAGGGGGCAATAGCCGTGCTGTCTAATGTAGAAATCAATGTATACTCGTGTAGGTCTTCTCCACCTTGGGGATGTAGCCTAAATCTTTACACCTAACCATTTAATTCAGCTTTCACACATTTCTTTAGACGCTTCTTCACATCCCGCCTTTCCAAAGAACACTAAGGTGAACACCGTAGTACGCCCAAACAAGCTGTTCTATTGTTTAGGCTTGTCTTGAAATTAAAAGAGACTAAGCTGATTTAATGGACTGCAGTTGGTTAAACCCATATAAATGGCGACTTCGTGGACTTCAACAAAAACCCAGTATCTTTGGCAATGACACCTATTAAACATAACGCAGGAGTCGTGACTGCTACACGGAGTGCTTCTCTTGGATCCAGGTTGCTGACAAAATGCGGCACTCGGCTCATGCTTCGGTACAACGCATCAGCGGCGTTACTAGCAAAGGTAAGTTGCCGTCGGGTCTAGGAGAACCTTGTTGTATCTAGGAGACCTGTGCTGCTCGTGGCCGCCTCGTCTGATGATGAGGACTTGCGTACATGGGCTGCGTCACGTGGGTCATGGCGTAGTCCAAAGCTGGGACACGCCGGTGAAGGAAACGACGTCTTTCTCAGTGGGCTCAGAACAAGACGGCTTTGTCTTTCTGTTTATCTTGTATCCCATGCGAACGATGGGCGGCTGATATTACGAGCTAGCCGCCCCCATTCGCGATACGCTAAATTTTAATCACAAAAAACTCGTCACAAGTCCAGTCGTCATAGACAAATTGGTCATATGTAAACTCGTCCGGTGGGCATACTCGTCACAGGTTATCTCGTAGGAGGAACTGTTCTCATTTCGGAATACTCGTCACAGGGATGACTCGTCGTAGCAATCGATTTTTTATACAGCACGACGTGTGGTCTTTTTCCCGCAAAAGTCAATTTACTTCGGTTTTGCAGTAGGATTATTTAATATATAAAACAGTGAGTTATTACGTAAAATTTGACTTGCAAACGAAACTATTATTTTCTTTGAAACTCAAAGGTAACCAAACGCTAAAATAAATTTTAGTCATTTTAAAATCTTGTGTGCAGCTGAGCAACAGAAGTGCTGAGAGGAGTTTTGTTTATTAAATCTCAAAAATGTCAAACAAAATGTATTTTTATTGCCTGCTTCGTAGTGTTTTTAATATATTTTGTTTCATGACACGACAGTACACTAAACACCGACCATAAACAAAACAAAAACTATATATCGTAATAAACCGGACAAACGTCTGTCTGTAACAATGACTAATAACTGAATTAATTGTCTTTAAACTCCCGGAGACGGAGAGATTTTGGCAGTCAACTAAGCCTAGGTTATACTGACGAAATGAATACAAAATACTCTCGTTGTGGACGCAACGCGCCCATTCCCATACAGTCATGTCTCGTTACTATGAACTCTTTTGTATCAGCAACCCGCATAATGCGCGAAATTTTCGGAAACCGATCTTTCGCCTTACAATTCTGCCCCGTTAACATGGAAACCCGCAATTCAGACTATGTACAACTAGTGTGGGCACGACTTGGGTAAATACAGGCCATTTTGTCTGGTTAATGTGGACGCCAGCACCCCGGATGAAAAAAAAAAAGAGTCCAAAAACATCAAAGGCCATCTCAGGCTACGACGGCGAGATAGAGGAGGCCATGCAGCGCGCAACCTACGTTGGCCAAAGATATGCGCGAGGCTGGAACATCCTTTATGACCCGCCGCAGATCATTCTCACTCACGAGAATAACGTCATCCCGCAAGTGCCGTGTATTCGAATCCTTGGTGTCTTTCTCCAACAAGAAGCCGGAGTATCACACGCGCTTCCGCGCTCTACGCATACCATGAATGAAATCATCCGGGTGGAAAGGAATGCCAACAGATGACACGGCCTGAAAGAGGAAGACGCTTTCCGCCTCGTTCAGGCAGCGATCATTAGCCGGGTGGTCTACTCCGTGCCATATATTTGACGCTCAAGTCTCGGGAACGTGAACAGCTCGATGCTCCATTCGTAGAGCCTACAAACAATCCTTAGGTCTTCCACCCAACACCTCGACGCAGCATCTCTTCGCCCTAGGGATTGACAACACCGTTGTAGAGCACTTTGAGGCCAACCCAATAAGTAAGCGCAAAAAACTCAAGCTGACAACCGCAGGCAGGCACGTTCTAACTCGCTTGGTCCGTCCGACCCAAACCTCAGGTCACGTTCAAACGTTTACATATAATATCATTTATAGCACCAAACTTCACGGTGCCCCAGTACACAATATCATGCACCCCGAGTTTCATCAAGAGAGACACCAGACTTGAGCTGCCGAATTCCAAGGAAAATTCAAAAACGCCAGAAACGTTCAATACAGTGATACCACTGGATACCCCGGGTCGTCTGGCTCTGGTTATATGTGTGGTCGACGAAGACGCGCAGAAAATAACCTCCGCGTCCGTTTCAACTTCCAGCCCACTTGAGACGGAGGAAGCGGCAATAGCGCTCACTATCCCGTTTACCTCGACTGTCAAATCTCTAACAATAATTACGGACTCGCAAGCGGCCTACCATGCTTTTGGCAAAGGTCGTCGTTCCAAATTTGATTACCGAATTATAACCACTTACCGCCCGGTCAAACCCTCACAGTATCCCAGATCTGGACGCCAGAATATGATTCTCTCAACGGAAATGAACGCGCACACTCGTCAGCCCGAGTTTTAATTATCCGGGCCACGCCCCCACAGGAAGACCCATCCCTGATCCATGTCCCGATCTCTCTAACCTACAATGCTATACTTCAGCATTTGCGCTTCACTCGTCACATCTTCCCCCCGCCGCACAGAGGTCGCCGCACTTACCCCCCGCCGCACGAAACCCCAACGAGGGAGGACATTATAGGACGGCGCCTGTTGCAGACAAATATCTTCCCCCACCTTAATCTTTTACATGACATATACCCTACAGTCTGCCCCCCTAACACATACCCCATGTGCAACGCAAAAGCTACACTGTACCAAGTCCCTTGGGCATGCCCTAGGATCCAGGCTGCCTAACACTTGAGCAGTTGGAAGCTGCGCTGTCCAGCTAGGACCCACTTGACCAGCGCGAGCTGGTCTCACGAGCCCGGAGCGCAGCAAAAGTTACAGGAGCCCTGGACAGAGGGCTCCTTTTGCCTCAGAAACGCCCCCAGGATGTCAATGGATCCCTTGGTCGCAGTGTGCGCCCAAATGTTTGTTGCCAATCTTCCAAAAAAGGGCTGTAAACCAAAATGTTTTTGTTTGCATTTCACGTAACATGGGTCCTTACTGGTTTTAGTCTAGTTGGTTGAGATCGAGTATGACCAACAACCGGGAACGAAGAAGAAGGTATCTTAAAACAGCTAACGGCCACCTGACTGGAAACCTCCTAACTGTTTGGGGAGCGGGGGAGAAGCTCAACCCACAACGTTAATTTCTCCTATATAAGGCTATGACGAGGAGGGGGAATTTGTGTCCTTCAAGTGGTTCACAACGAAGGACCCTATCGATCATGCGCCTGTCATTTGCATAAGGAGCAAGTATGGATACTTCACTGGTCACTTGGATTAGGCGAAATCAGAAGAGAAGCGGACGCGGTTAAAGAGTATTGGGAGTAAAATATCCTTATGGATTGAATTTCAAGACGTTGAAGGGGCGTATGACAATGTGAATCAGAAAAAAAGTATGGGCACATCTAAGTCAGTAGGATTTCGATGCAAATTTTATTGCAAATTTACGACAGATAAATACAAATAACAAAGCTGTTATAACATAGAAACAGAAATAACGGAAGCATCAGCAATAGAAAAGGGCTAAGGTGTGGTTGTCCGCTATCGCCCTTTCTTTTTATGATATACCTGAGCAGAATGGAGAAGAAATTAGAAGAGTGAAATTAAGGTTCTGATGTGTCGTATATAAAGAGAGGGGAAAAAGTAGGTCAAGTTATACCAGGATTGCTCTACGCAGAAGACATTGCTCTTTTAGCAGGTATCCGGGTTGGATTACAAAAGCTAATTAAAATAGGTGGAGAAGACGCAGACTATACTTAAAATTCAGTAGCGACAAGTCAGAAATAATGGTCTTTAACGATGAAGAGTGGTGCCCACTGGAAATACAAGACACTCTAATAGAATAGTTAAATGACTGAATGAGGGAAAACAATACATAGAAGAAGAGGAAGAGAATATGCCAAGGAAAAGAAAAATGAACGCGACGATAATAAAGCATTTGGCTCCATGAAATTAGAATCGATATGAAGTAGTTATGAAAATATGGAAAGGAATCCTGGTGCCGGGTTTGCCTTTTGCAACGCGGATACTATGCATGAAATCTGAAATCCAGTAGATTTCGGAGACCCGATAGAGGAGCGTGGGCAAACTAGCACTTGGGCCACATGGGAACACACCAATTGAAGCAGTGAAGTGAGACATCTTTCGAGGTTAGAGAGGCGATCAGTAAATTGAAATTTGAACAAACATTAGACACAATGGAGGATACGGGATGGGCGAGAAAGACATATAAACATTTATATATGAAGAGTCTGAACACTAAATGAACTAACCCCAACCGAAAGCTGAAATTTAATAAAAAAAGTATAGTTCTGAGGCATAGCACACTGCCTAGGTAGAAACAAAAAGTGAAGAAGGCCGAGAGGAGACTGTGGTAGGAAGGAAGGCAGAAAAAGTCGGCGTTACCTATGTATTGAAGACAAAAATAAAAAAATAAAAAACTAACATTCGTATGATATAATTCACGGCGTAGTTCGTTGTTGTTTTAGGCTAAAACGGGGAGTATTCAGAAGTAGGACATTCGGGTAAAGTACGAATAAATAGATAGGCAGAGTACCATATGCCAAATGGAACACCAGGCAATAGACTACGCGGTATTAAAGTGCAAGGGGCTTACTCCCCCCCGGGACAAGGCGACGGATTTGGCCAGGACACTGGCGTTGGCACATGAGAAAGGAGGGAAGGATGAGAAGGGCATTCCAATAACCAGGAGATTATAAGACTGGTAGAATTTATCTAGGGAGTATTGAAGGACGTATGAATAACATACTAAAGAAATAACAAAAAGACAGTCGGGAAGGAAATAGGCGGAGAGGAAAATCATATTTTTGACTTCTAAGCTAGTGGGTACAGCCGCTAGCAGTCATTCATTTATCTATCTACATCTTTAAACAATGAGTTATAAGAATATTACTTTAAACCTTAGCTGGTCCTCTAAAACGTATTGTTTTGTAAACTTTGGCTGTAATCGTTCTTATGCAATTCAGCATCAATAATAAAACACCGGTCCCCTCCGAATGGCTATTTTAGTATTCATAATCGTCATGACTTCATGCGGGCATTCAAGACTTGAAATACCCGAGGGGATAGCTCATCGGGTTTAAGGCAAGGCATAGAGTTTCAAGCCTCCGTATTCATAAAGCGAGAGTGGGTGCTTAAATACAGCCGCTATTGCCGTTGCTCGGAAACATCTTGCAGAAGTCCTCGTTAAGCATTTTTCCACGGGACATTTACAACTTCGATCAGACTGTTTGTTGGTTTTTCTACAAGGTAAACCCTACCTTAATCCTTGCATCTGGACCTCTTCTGGAGCGAAATGTAGCAGAGAAAGAGTCACGGTGGAATTCATGTGCAACGCAAACGGAGCTCATAAGTGAAAGCCGATCGTTGTGGCGAAGGCAGAGGGACCATGATGTTTTCGAAAGATGTTGGTCGCGAACATTTACTACTCCTGTGATTGCAACAAGAAAGCATGAATTATAGTCAAGATGCTTGAAAGCTTTGTGACAAGATTTGGCAGTTTCTTGAAAACTTGGAAGGAAGAAGCCGTTTTGTAGTTTGATAACGCATCATGCCATTTTGTTTCGGTAAAATTTGAAAACCTGACATTGGTGTTCCCTTTACTCAACATGACAGCCAAAATAGAGTCCTTGAACGCAGAAATTATTTGAGCGGCTAACGCCTACTACAAAAGTGATGTTCTAAGGCACTACAACGCTTGCGCGGATGACAACAAACCAGACACTGCTGAATTGACGGGGCACCTCCTAAAGGTGAAAAGGACGTGGGACCAGTGGCGTAGGCAAGGGGGGGGGGGGGGGGTCTACCCTTTTCCCCCCGCCCCTAAATGCCAAACCTACCCCCCCCCCCCCCCCCCCCGCGGGCCCGCTTCCTCCCCTGCTCACGCAGTCGGTTTTGCACGGGGCACAGAGCAAAGGAGGAGTGCGGACTTACTTATATGCTTTCGGGAAAAGTGTTTGTGGCGTAGAGAATTCTCACATAAATAAAATAGGCGATATTTCTTCATTCATGTTTATTTGATGGGATGCGGAACTTGATCTCAGATATATAAGAAAACGAATATTTCGAAACATTTGTGGGGTGAAGGATGGCAATTTCAAGGCCAAGTATAACAAACTATCCTTACTAAAATACACAGTTCAATCAAACCAAAGCGAACATAATAAAACGAACACATGGTGATAATATAAAACAATGTTAGTGATCTGTTAAAGGATTTGTAAAAACACTGCACTGTAAGCAACGGGTGGCGCTGCGCTCACGCACACCTTGAGTACTGATAAGAATTACGTGCTTTCGACCAGATATTACCACGAATCAAAAAGTAAGTGCAACTAGTTGTTTCAGAAAGCAATGGGCAGTCTCTCTTGATCATCTCATGTATGCCAAGCGCCTACACATTAAGATGCAAGCGCCTGCGTTCACGATAAAGAATATCCAGGACGTCCTCTGCGTGAACTTCAATGTCGCGGTGAACATTCAAAAGCTCTAGACCGAGCAGTCGCTCATTCGAAGTGGACGCTCTCAAGTATGTTTTCAACCGTCATAGTGAAGAGAACGAGCGCTTAGCTCCCGCCGTTTTTACGCGCAGAGTCGCTAGGATCTCGAAGAGACGATGAACATTTAGGGATTGGCGGCGTACGCGAACTACAGCGGGCGCTTCTCTAGGTATCATAATCATCGTTTGGGACGTCACGGGTAGGACAGACTGGGACAGACTGCGAAGATCTTGGATCCCTCGGCTGGTCAGCTCGCTTCATGCGCTGTTCGGGTAACGCGCGGCAAAGCCTGTTTCACGCGTTGTGTTTATTTGGTGAAGTGATATTTGCAGTAGGACATTTTACCAAAGTTTTAAACCGCATGTGGCACGCGTAGTCGTGCCAACGATTACATTTGGAGCTGAGGTGTTGAAGTGGTCGGATGGTCTGTCCCAGTCTGTCCTACCCGTGACGTCAAAAACGATGATTATGATAGCCAGAGAAGCGCCCCCTGTAGTTCGCGCACGCCGCCAGTGCCGAAATGTCCATCGTCTCTTCGAGATCCTATAGTGACTTTTCGCGTAACAACAGCGGGAACTGAGCGCTCGTTCTCTTGACTATCCCGTACAAAAAGCTGAACAAGGAAAATAGAATATCCAGTGCTTTGTCGCACTACAGCGTCTACCACGGCGAATAGGGTGTCTTTTTTTTTTTAATATTATTCGTACAAAATAAAACTAAGAAAGGAAGATCTCATCAAATTAAAAAAAGGAAAGCGAAATGTGAGAACCCCTCGCGTGTGTAGTAAGCACTTCAGTGAAAGCAACTCCGTGTATTCTTTTGGTTCCAATGTGTACTGTGAGTGTTGGTCTCTTAATAGTTCCGAGTTGATTCCTTTTCTTTAATTTTGTAAACCAGTAAACGAACATTTCCGCAAAATAACTGGCAGGAGGAAGTGGAGGCTGGCTTCCGGAGTCGTTTCGACTAAATCCCTGATTATTCACCCGGCCGACCCGAAACGTGCGAGACCCCCTCGCGATCGAAGTAATCTAGTAAGTCGGTGACACTTCAGCGTCTTAGGGAATATACCTGCTATAAATTACTACCGTTTGTATGCTTCGTTTTTGCGAAACCAAATGCGCATAATGCGTGATGCGCTCCTCAGCCGAGCGATTTTAAATTTGTAAACAATTCTTGGTAAAAATAGGATAGAACAAATTAATCAATAGCCCGAATTCGCCGGTCCATGGCTGACAATTTAAGAATTTATGGAAATTTATTCTTTTCTTTTGAGCAGAAGTCGCGATGTGACAAACTTCTTTGCAGCGTTTTCGATTCGGGATGAGCTAAGCGTCAGTTGCTGACGAGCATTTTCTCGACAGCAACTGTCGAGAAAAGCAACTCCTGGATAGAAGCGTCGGTATCGGCAAGCTCAATGCAGCCTGAAACAAGTGTGCGGTGCTTCCCAACGCAACTGTGCGCACGTGCACAGCTAAGAAGACACTACGTCAATAACTCTGGTGAATGCAAAACCTTTTTTTTCTAAAGCGGCTTCCATAAATCGGAAAAACAAAAACAAGAGTCAGGCTTGTTTTTGAACATTTTAAAGTTTTTCTAATAAAAAAGCAACTTCGAGGCGCTGTTATTTATTAGAAAGATTACTCACAAAAACGTTATACGCGTTTCTTTAATAAATAAAATGTTTTAATCTGCATAGTTGCGAACTAACATAGCCACTCCGTGCGTTGACATAGCGCGCCGTCTGCTCTCATGCTACCAGCTGCGTCGTAGGAGGTCGCTTGCGAGGTGGCGAACAGAGGGCGACCACCTGTAGCGCGGACGTGACGGGCGTTTCACGTTTCCCCGTCTTGCATTTGGAAGCCCACATGTGACATGAGCAGCTCGCATTGGAGTTAAGGAACTGAAACCAGGCCTGAATAGAGCTCCAAAAACTCTTCAGCGCCGGGAGCTGCCCCGCTTTCCAAGATCTTTGCAGGCAGAAGCGACGAAAGTAATTGCAACCAGACTCGTAGGCGTTACTGAAAAAAGTAACAAATTACAATTACAATTACTTCACTGTAAAAGTAGCCGATTACAATTCCAATTACTTCACTGTAAGAAGTAACCGATTACAATTAAAATTACAGCCTCAAAAAAGTAGTGCAAAAATTACTCTAAAGTAATCGATTACTTCCCACGTTACTTTTCGTTCAACTGTTTTTTCTATTACGGTAGCATAATCCTTGGCGTCTCGCGCTCAGTTGTTCCGGGAAAAAAAAGAAGCGAAAGCCTTAACCGTTTTTGCTTAGAGCTGAGCGAGGGACACCAACACACCCAATCCCTCTCGTGAAAAAAAAAATAAAACAAAAAGAGCGCTGTTTAAATACATTACTCACTAGGGCTGGATAAGGCCATTTTTCTCCACCCGGACGTAGTCTCCGGTGTAGCAAAAAAAAAAAAAAATGTACCCAGGAAACGAACCATAGTGCAGTGGCCTACTGCTGCTCGAGGTCCCGTGCTTAGTAGTTACGAAAAAAAAAAAAAAAAAAGAATGGACCGCTGCCCAGAGCTGAGTGACTCCAACCCATCTACGCCTTCCCCCACCCCCCACCCCCCCCCCCCCCCCCAAAAAAAAAAAAAACTGAGAAAAATTGTAATGGGTAATTTTGTAAGCGATTACAGAAAAAAAAAGTAATTCAATTACAAGGATCGTTACTCCTTAAAGGAAGTAATTAAAGAGTTACAAAATTACAGTAAAATGTAATCGATTACAAGTAATCCATTACTTGTAACGCGTTACGTACAAGTCTGATTGCAACGTACGCCGGTGCTTTTTAAATCTCCCATCTAACTGTGTGATCAGGTAATCCACGAAAGGAAAGAACACGAAGCGCTTAAAATGCTCTTACGTGCTTCTAGCGGGATTGTTACAGCGGTGACGTTGCTGACTTGTTACTCGCGGCATCTGAATTTCAACTTCCGCTGTCTCGACCATTTTAGTGGTGGCTTGGAATATGGCCTATTGTTTGTGGGTGGACGTTGCTCCAATTTTTCAGCGTCGAACTTTTTTTTTTGTCTTGCTGTTTAATGTTTTTGTGACAGTATAGCTATCCTTTTGTTTTGTGTGGCCGGAACGCTTTGGTAACACAGTGCTACACTGCTACCAAAGGCGGAGGGAGTTGTGTGCTGTGAGAAAGCGTTTAAAGTTAGTGGGCCGCAACTACGACGACAGTAGAACAGGCAGCCCAAATGAAGCCTGCAAAGTCTTAAAAAATAATAATGCAGCTTCACCCGTTTTACGTTAACAGCGCCTCTGTAACCTTTGCGTGAGCGTCCGTAGTGCCGAGTTCACCCTGCTTCGTCACTGGAAGGGGGGGGGGGGGATAATGCTTTTAACCCCTCCCGAAATAAAATCCTGGCCACGCCACTGCGTGGGATACTGACTCCTCATACCATTGTGTACGGCTGGCGGCACGCAGGAATTCTCACCAACACCACTGCTATGTAAGATGAAGATTTGACTCATGATCTTCTGCCCGCAGTACTTCGGTAAGCACTTCGACAGCTGGGCGCAAATCTAACCCAAGGAACTCCGCGGCTTGAAAACATCTATCACTTACCTTGAACAGAATGGACAGGGAGAACGCGCACTTCAAGTCGTGGTCGTGTTACGCTTTCTCAATACAAAAATAGGGTCGAAAATTTCAATCGTGGTCCTTTTAATGCGAAAGCATTACCTGTCCCATGGAGCGAGCCGACGTCTTTGGCTGCCAACGGTGCCTTCAATCCTTTCTCTAAGTGCAGCCAGCTCCCAGCTATGAAACCACATGAAACCAAAAACCAAAAAAAAAAACACTAACTTTTTACTATCGGGATTATCGAACTGTAAATTTATCTAGGTGCTATTGGGATTTCATGTTTACAAACATTATTATTTTGTCTGCTCTATCGATTTCAAGTTTCCGGAAACAGCTGCAGTTAGATTTCCATTTCCATAATCCAGATAGTAAAAAGTTGTAGTGTTTTTTTTTTGGTAAAGTGCGATTGCTAATATATGTGTTTTGACCACGGTTTGTTACAATGAGCGACTCACACAATGGACGATTTTTCTGAACAACGGAGGCGTTCATATCAAAATGACATGACTATCTGAATTACATCGTTCTGTGCAAACTGGAGTGTTCTCTTATTTTTTTCTAGGCGATGGCGTACTCCTGCATCGTAACTCACCTGTGCTACGCCTACGCGAACGTGACAAAGAATATAAAGGTAAGAGTAAAAAAAATAAATCATAATTATTACCGTTGCGTAAAGTAAGGATTACCTTGATTGTATTTTATCTGTTATATGATAATTATTACTTGGATAGTTAAGGGCTGCACTTCGAATGTTTTGAACACGAATTGCTCTGTGGCGTGCACTATTCAGACATATTTAACGAAATGCGAAATAACGGGTGAATTTAGGCGACTCAGTACCAGAGTTTAATTGCTAGAATAAGTTTTGTTCAGTCCAACATTATATCGCAGTAATATCACTCACAGCTATAAACGCATATATTTATCCCATAACCAAAAAAACTAGATATTGCGTTGAATCATATACTAGTGATAATATTAAAGGGTAACCCCATTTCAAATGTCGAACCAGAATAAACAACTGATATGGAATCACACAGAACAAATACGAGCACTACCATAATATTACGCAAATGGGAAGGCGCGATCCAAGCCGAGATGTATTCCGGATTCGTGTACCGGAACACGTAAAAAATACGTGTTCCGGCGCACGTATACGGAGCGAAATCTTACGTCTTGGTTGGGACGGCCACATGGAAAACATGGGCGTATTCAGAATACGGGCGACGGAGAGAGAGGACGCGTAGCACGGCGGAAGCTGGCAGAGGTACTTGGTGGGCACGGGTATAATGCGGCCGCAACAAGTGCCTCCGTTGTCGAGAAAATAGCGCGTCGTCTGCTCCTTGACGTGGCAGCATCGTCAATGTCGATCGGTTTTGGAGAGGGTACTGCGAGCAACCGAAGCGACCGGTCGCACCTCACATGTGCTCCACACCTTTTCGAAACTTTGTGCGAAAAACAGGCCTGCGTCGCCGTGAATAGTATTTTACTGGGCGGTTTAAAGTGCAGGAAATAGCATGATATCATTTGTATTCCGGTGAGTGCAAGGCGTTCCGTGCGGCGGGACTCTGAACTTTTCACCATTCCGCGGTCGAGCGAAGCATAACAGGCCAAGCACGAGTACGGCACCGGCCGGCAGCGACGGCCATCCGGCGGGTAGGTTGGGCCTCGCGTCAGGCCTAGCCCCGCCACGGACGTTCGGATTGACACGGAAGGACACGAAATCTTCTAAAACGGCTCTAACACGGGGATACGACCCGGCGGCAATGGAATGCAACTACGTGGATCTCACGCAGCAGTGAAAACCAAGAGAAAGCCCTTGCGCCGCCGAGGAAGGCCCGGGAGGTAGCATGCAGCTCCGTAAAATACATGCAGCACTCAAGAATGCCCAACCGGAGAGACAAGCGGAACCCCTGAAACCGTATGCAGGAGAACGGCCAAGTCTCCAAAACTGCCGAGCCCCCTCGACTTTCTGTACGAGATCGTCATCAAGCCCAAGACCACGCTCAGCCTAAAAAAATCGTAAAAAGGGAAATAACGAGAAGTATTAGGGAAGCCCATACCGTACTGCTACGTAAAGGAGCGCTTATGAGAGTATATGAACAAAAGAATATCATCATCGCATGCAGATGCAACGAAGAGGATGCGGCCGAAATCGCGAAGATACCTCACATCCGCCTGCCTGGATTAAAGTCGACGCATACCCCACACTCTCGCCTGACAAATGCAGGGCGATCATCCACCAGTGGCGTACCAATTTGTTTTTGAGTGGGGAGGGGGGGTGCAAACCAGACACCCCCCCCCCCCCCCCCTCCAGGGCCGGGGGGCGGTGCCCTTGGTATCCCTTGGGCGCCGCCGGCCAGTGCTTGCCCTGCCAAGTGGCGACTGTTCCAGAGGGGGGGGGGGGGGGGGGGGGGGGGGGGGGGGGGGGGAGGGGAGGGGAGACACATGCCTTGACTCCCACTCTGAGAACTGGGAGGGGGGGGGGGCAAGAGCCATCTTGCCCCCCCCCCCCCCCCCCTTCCTCCGGTTGGTACGCCCGTGTCATCCGCGGGATCAGATCCGAGGCCAAAAAAGACGAGATCGAGAAGGAAATCTAAGCCCCAGGATTCAACATCCTAAGAGCCAAAAGGCTCGGCAATATAAATTCTGCCATGATCGTCTTTTCCGGGAACAGAGTGCCCTACACAGTGAGGTAGGAATGGCTAGAAAAGAGATGCTTACCTACAAAACAATCTAGAGCGCCATGTCCCAATTGCAGGGTTTCAGGGCACAGAGCGGATGTGTGCCCAAAACTGAGAGGCTATGCCTGCGTAATCTATGGGCTTGGCAATCCCGCAGATAAACGCCTATATATTCCAGTATGCACGCTGTGCAGGGGACCTCACAAGACCTATGCGAAGGAAGGCAAGTTTAAATTCTTTCACCCAAATAAGTCTTTAAAGATGGCGGAGGGCGAACACAAGAACCAGCAAACTAGCAAAGGACGAAGCCGACTGAGGAGGAGGCCTCAGGTTCGGTAGAGAAGGTCAACCCCTACGTCAGTGACATATGGAGGCTTATAATCACGCAGCCGCTCAGAGTCACGCGGCCGTTCCTCATCACGCAGCCGTTCACTCTCCCGGCCTATGAGGAATGTGAGGGCAGGACTAAAGAGTGGAGCTCGAAGTGATCAGCGAGTGAGCCGACCTCAAGCTAAGCCAACCAGCGCGGTGAAGCAGACGTCCTCGGGCCGCCTAGTGCCGGAGATGAACAAGACGTCGAGTAAGGTGAGTTGAGCAGAATGGCCTCCCCTCCCAACACACAAAACAAACTCAGCAAAACAACGCCGGCGCGTTACTGACAATCAAAAAAGAGAATCATAGTCCTAAAGCGCGCTTGGCAGCTATAGAAGCACGCTTAGAGGAACTCTCAAAAAAGAACACCCCTCAACACTATGCCAGTGAGCCCAACACAAAATCACCTCCTCTACAAATACAAACCCAAGTACAGCAACACCTGCGAGTGCACTCGCTACCCGCTCTGTTGGACATATACCAGCAAATCATCCAAGAGTTTAGAACCCTTCGAGAGGGAACACAAGGCCAGTTCCAGCAATTACAAGCGCAGTTCCTGTAGATCCAACAAACGCAAGCACAGTTCCAACAAACCCTGAAACGAATTGGAGAGCATATCGTGGAAAACCGGATGGCAAGCCCCCATGCGCGAGGAAACGCAGAAAAGGAGGAAAAGACGCAAGGACTAGAGAGGCACAACTGATGACCTGCCCTCTGACACAGCCTTAGAATGCCACACGCCACTCAACTAAGCGTATGAAAATGGAAATGCCGGGGTTACGGGCGCAAACAATCTACTTTACGTTTTTATATCTCCCAGCAAGACAACCACCCGGCCGCGATTCTGCTCCATGACCTGAATACGACGCCTATCAAGTTAAAGGACTATATCACATACCAAAAAGATCACTACACGACCATACTAGTGCACAAACAATTCACGGTCATCCTCTAAGAATCGCTAGACGCGGGCTCCTCACACTGCCAAGTTACCATCCTTTTCATCAAGACAGGGACGGCCGGAATTCCCAACCCGACTGTGCACAGCCCCCTCACACATAAAAGAACAAAAAAAGAAAGACCGTTTGTAGAACCTTGCTTAACTCATCAGGAGCTTCCTGGGACGTGTGAACATGAAACCGGCCATTATTGGCCCACCGCTCGTGGTGATATCCATGTGCTACCCCCAAGAGAAGGAAATTGGAAGAGACAAATCAACGAAGAGGGCCTCACTCTCCTCACGGACATCGAGATCCCCCCCCCCCCCCTAGGCTTGGCAACAGTGTGTGCAGAGATACATTCCTTGACCTTCTGATGGTCAGAAACGTCAGAAATCCACATAGGAGAAACCTCGACCAACACCTAGGAAGTGATCACTACATTTTGATGAGAGAATTTGACGTAGCCAGGTGTAAAAGATTGGACAAGCCAGAATCACCAAATGGAACAACTGACAGCAAGCACAGCCGATAAGGCGATCTCCATTGAAAACATCGAAGAATGAACGTACCTATTTGAGGATGTCAAGCCCTGCACTAAGGTCATTAATACTACCGAGGAAACTCCAGCAGTAGACAGACAGTCATCTCCTACACCTCTGGGAATCCAGAAGGTTACTCACGAGGCGGTGGAAGTTACGCCATTAACCTGACCGGTCAAAACGGGTTTATACTATGCGACCAATTTCGCTGAAATTAAGCGTATTGAAAACATGTAAATTACTCATGGGACTGATCGATCCGAACGGGGCAAAGACAGCCACACAAGACAGCATCAACAAGTTCTTACAACTAGCAGAAGGATCGGACGAAGAGGTAATACATCGATTAGCAGACAAATATATCTGTACTGATCACCCGGAAGACCTACCTCAATATGAAGGTGAGCCCAAATGCAGAACTAGATAGGCCATCAACCGTGGAAGAACTCAAAGCCGAGTTAACATTCATGAAAAAGACAGCAGCTCCCAGTCACGACTCTATTACAGCCCAACACCAGTTCAACCTGAACGAGGATACGATCGCCCAACTCATGGACCACTTTAATCGGGAATACAGGGAACTCGGATGCACAGCACAGAGCTAGAAGAAAGCCGAAATCGGATTTATCCTGAAGCCTAACAAGGACCTCGTGCTAGAGACTTTTAGGTTAATCTCGCTTACCTCGTCTCCAGGTATACTCTTTGGAAGGCTAATAAAGACGAGGCTCACCAACTTTATTGAAAAGAGCTCGCTATTAGAAACATGCAATTTGGATTTTGTCCGCACATATCCACGCTGGCCATACTGCTGCGAAGCCAACCAGGGACAAGACTAGGTGCATTCTATCTCTCGACATGAAGCGAGCCTTTGATAATATGCTATATAGCAGTATACACAAAGGGTTAACAGATATTGCATGTGGACCGGAGACCTGCCCGTGCATCACAAGCTTTCTTACGGCCAGACAAGCCAATATATCCCTGGGGAACATCAAATCGGAGCCAATTTCTCTAAATGGCAGAGGTATCCTTTAGGAAGCGATTCTCTCACCCCTACTTTTCAACCTGGCATTGAGAAACCTCTCCGCCGCACTGGACAGCACAGACCCAATCACTCACACATGCCAAGGCAGCAGTGGGAGGCCATCCTGCGTGGCGATGACCCCGCGTGCCAGCATTAGCTGGTAGAAAGGGTGACCGCAGTGTTAGAAGCCAGTGGAATCCTGCAGTTGCAATAAACACCCTCTTTCTTCCCCTAATATCTTTCTGAAATTAAGATATTTCAATCAATCAATCAATCGATCGGTTTCAGACGCGAAGCTCGGTGCCGACGAGCGGAACGACATTGTCGCGAGCGGGCCAAAGTAGCCGGACTACTTGGCACCGAACGGAATAGGGAGACGCAAACGTTTCCTGTCGTCAGAACTTCCTGTTGTCGAAACTAAACTTGTGGCGGCAGGGACCGATTGTAACTTTGTCTCACAAACCTCAATGTGCGACGACGGTAGGACGAGAGAGTCATATTGCTTACCTGATTCACCACGCCACTGATCGCAAACTACGATACTTGGCATGAACAGCACATTTTACAGACGAATAAATACTTATTTGAAGGCGACGTTTCAGTAGGCATCCTTCGTTTAATAACGCCAGCAGAGAAATAGACGGAGTCCGGTGAGGCTGCACGGTGGTGGCGTCACTCAAGCATGTAGTGAGCACAGCATGCTAACGGCACCCCGCTGAAACCATTGCTAGGGAAGCTCACACCACCACGAGTTTGCGACGCAACTTGACGAACGAAGAGGCGGCGCCGATAAACCTCCCTCGGATTTCGACGGGCACTTCGTCCACACGCTCGGCTCGACCAAACGCAGAAACATTGAATAGTCGTCGGCGGACCCGGCGAATTTTCACGTCATCACAGAGAAAGTACCGCGCACAAAAGCGGATACCGACATAAATACTCAAAGAAACCACCGCCAGGGAAGCTCACACCACCACTGACTTTGCGACGCAACTTGACGAACAGACATCCGGCACCTATGAACCTTCCTCCGGTATCGAAGGGCACCTCGTCTACAGTCTCGGCTCAACCAAGCACGGGGATGTTGAACACTCCTCGGTGGAACAGATGAATCCTCACGTCAGCACACAGAAACTACTACGCACAAAAGCGAATACCAACACAAACTTCGGGAGTGACGTGAGCTGGCGCAGAAAAATCACCGCGAGAAGCCGGCGGCAGCGCACCCCGCCGACCCTGCGCTCGGCTGGCTCGGCGGCTCGGCTGGCTCGGCGACGACACTGGCATTGCCGGCGTCGGAGGTAGCGTTCGTTCGTCCAGCACGCAAGGAACAAGTGATCAGCGGCGGGAAGGAAGCGCGCTCCGTGATTGCCCAGTCCCTCAAGACGGACGCCTACGTTACAATACGGGTACCTACGTCACAATACGGGTACACGTAAAAGCTGAGATATTTAGGCACTAAATACTGGTGCCGGAAGACGCCGAAACGGAGCGGTGACGTCAGAACCGGAAGCAGGTATGTGTGCGTGTTCCGGCATGCGATTCCGGAATACGTGTCGGTTTGGACTAGGGGTGTCGCGAACCGGCCGAGGTTCGAGTTCGACCAGGTTCGACTTTTTCAAACTTTTAGTGGAAACTTCGACGAACCTTGTATTAAGGTTCGACTCGTGTGCGCATGCGCGACAGGCTGGCCAGTTGGCTTCGGATTGGATGGTGATGGCTAAGGGATGAATTAAAGGCAGCGCTGATTGGCTATTTTAGTTAATACAGTACATAAAATTAAGTTATTAACTTCTTCAGTGATTATAATTAGTTTCTTTTAATTGCAACTGTTTACAAAATAAAATAACCCTTTTCATAAAAAAAAAAATTCTCCAGACCTAGACATGCTTGTACCTAGGTCTGGCTACACTGTCCACAAAGTCGAACCGTTCGAATCTTATGAAAAGTTCGAAGGTTCGTCGAACCGGTTCGACCCAGTCCAACCCCGAAAGTTCCACCTAAAAATCTGGTTCGACAAAAGTTCGCGACACCCCTAGTTTGGACCGCGCTAAACCGCGATCCACTCTTAAAAAAGATGTTAAAAATGCTACCACCAGCATCTCAGCGGGCATTTAGCGGGTTGGCTCTTTGTCAAGCAACCTTGTGCTTTGACGTCATTGTTCATACTCAAAGACGATTTCTGCTTAACATGTTATGTTTCAGCGGCCGTCGTTTGTAAGTGCTCCGCAAATTTTTGACTCCCCGCTCGCTCAAACGTGTCGTGGTGCCAAAGTGCGAGGAGCCCAAAGTACTGGCATCATTGTGCAATGCCGAATGCGCCTTGCTGAACTGGAAGTTGCGCAGACCGCCCGCTGGGCAACCGGACGAGCGTTTTTACCAGTTCCCCTAAAACACGAAATTCAGAAAGGAGCGAGTCAACGCCGGTCGTCGAAAGGATTTTGGAAAGCGATGGAGTTTGGAACATTTACAAGTTGAGTTCGCTCCTGCAGAGCGCGAGCTTACGATAAACTTCCAACAACGCTCCTTCGACGTACATTGAACACCATCAAGATTGATTCTTCTCAGAAGAGAAGTGGGGGCTCGTTCTACGCCTGCGCTGCAAACATCGCGGTCAAATATGGCGCCCTGTGAATACCACCTATTTATCCCGGGGTACTCGCTTTTCAGCCGCCAGCATTTAATATTATTTACTACCGATGTTTGATATCTGCGAAACAAAGCAGTAAAACAGTCGTAGCATGTTACCTGACTGATGGAAGCAATTCTTGCGACTAGCCTCTAGTCCAGTCATACATTTCTCGGCAACGCGGCACAGACTTTTCGTCACACGATGGCCATCCAGATGATCACCAGGACTGCCATATTCTCAAGGCGGTAGTTTCGGTTTCGCCGTTGATCCCCGAAACAAAACTTTGGTATAAGATATCTACAAAACTACACAACGTAGCGATAACTAAAATACACCTCGTAACTCAGGGGGGGGGGGGGGGGGGGGGGAGGGAGGCGGCACTCACATTATCAAATGACGTTTTAGCGAACACCGACGTTTCACTAAATGACACTTGAGCGAATAGTTGACCGCCGCGAAGCGTCTTTTACGGTTGGGCCATGTGGGCTCGCATTTCTGTAATGAGCCGCCGCAGACTGTCGCCGGGAAGCGTCGTAAGCGCAGTGCGGGGAGGAGGGGGGGGGGGGGGCGTGGTAACACCCGCCCCCGTTATTCGCTAGAACGTCGATTCGCTCAAATGTCGCGGTTCGCTAAAATGTCATTCGCTCATGTGATATGGACCCAAAGGAAGTCTCGTTTTTTACAGTCCTAATGAATTTGGTGACTAATAGGAGATAATTCAATTAAAGAGCGGTATAACCTCTTCATTCCAAGAGAGCCGCTGCGGAATATAACGAATCGGTCTAAAGTGATGAAGCCAGCTGTGTTTGAGGCGCTATATTTTATGTTTTCCCCTCACCACGTTACAGCCTGTTTGAAGATTTTAGACTTGCGTCATCTCGTCAGCACTGAATTAATTAGCTCAGAAGGGCTCAATATGTCGAAGCCATTACTAAACAGTGTTCCCTTGAAACCATGTATTTTTAAAGGTTTGTTGAATACTGTGCGTTATGGAGCAAGAATATTAATTTGTAATCAGCAATGCTTTATCTTTGAAGTGTAATTTTGTCGACTTTACCTCATTGTGGTATATTTTAGATTGCACCCATGATCCAAGACAACATTGTGAAATGCTACCGGGCGTACGGCGTCTGGGTGGCTACTTCAAATCCTGTAAGTACAGCTAACTCTCCCTTTTACATGATTCGGTAACAAGAAAAACGAATTATTTTTGTGGGGGGGGGGGGGGGGGGGGCTGGCATAAATAATGTACTCATTGTAGGATTCTGAAACACCGCGTTAATGTGAGGCTTTAGCGGTAGCGATAGAACACCTTAGATTGTAAACGTGGCGTAGCTTTACCCCATAATAAAACAGAAGTAGGACACTTTCGCATGAGTGGATGCTTATCTAAGCCTAATGCCGACGAGATGTTTCGGTGGCACCTCTTATAATATCTATCTGTGACGTGCAGGACCAAGAATACGGGGTGCCAGCGACAATTTCAATCAGATGAGCAAAAAGCAAGGTGGAAGCTTGAAGTCCTCGCGTTTTGAAAGAAACGCTGACACCGCACACACTTCTTTTAAAATCTTTTGCCAGACGATTTGCAATATTTCTCTACATAGACACGTATTTTTTTAATAAAGTAAAAAACTCAAGTGCTCAAAACCGAAAAAAGGAGCAGGTAAGCTCATGGCTTAAAGTCACGTAACTAAACCCAACCGCGTTTTTTTTTTCTTTTCTCCGCTTCTCCTGCGTGCGAAGCAGACGACAAAGTTGCGTGCACAGTTTGTTGTATCAAGACGACAGAAGAAGTAACACACTTAAAACAAAGAGACAATGGACACTTCTTCTTTCAACTCGCAACAACACAGATACAGTGAATCTATTAGCGGGGTGTTTTTGAAACCACCCGGGCCCAGACAAAATAAAAAAAAAAAATAAAAAGAAAAATAAAGTGATATTGTAAATACCGGCTTAACGGGGACAGAAAAAGTGTGACAGAAAAAATGCATTGTCGGATGGCAGTTGAAATGCAATTATGCCAATTCTGGAGTAAGGAATCCTATTTCATCCTTAGTTAAAATGATTGAAGGCGCCGAAATATGCTATCAACTGAATTCATGCTGAAGATTCTAAAATTCCTCTGCCAAACGTGTTTCTGTGCCCTTCCAAAATCATCGTTTGCTCGAAACGCAGAACACAGCCACTCTTAGAACACAGCCACTCAGGGCACAGTACACTCTTAGAAAAAAGGGTCAGTATAGTCCTCCCTAAAGGGAGGAACGCTCTTGATACATATGTTCCTTCAGAAAGGGAGAAACGTTCGTCCCTAAAGCAGGGAGCAAAAGTTCCTCCGTCGCCTACATCTCATTATGGCGGCCACGAATCGAGCAAATCGAGCTCAATAAGGCTTAACGAGAACACTAAGTCTATTGTACGGGGCGAGAAGAGCAGCAAATAAAAACGTAACACGAGCTTTCCGCGAACTGTATTTATTTCCGAAGCCAGCTTCACCCTGCAGGTAAAGAAACTTGCGTTTCAAAAGCATGCAGTCACTCAGTCTTCTCATCGTCAGCACTGCGATGTTAAACGGAGACAACCGGCACAGTTCGCGCACTTTATGTCTTACCTTTGCTATTCCTCGAGCCACAATTCCTTCGTCAATCGTTGCGTCAACCGCACATCACGGAGGAGTGCTAAACCATTCGCCCGCGAAACCAAACGCCGCTCTCAGAAAAAGCAAATCCGAAGCAGCCTCTTGGCTCATTTCAGCACGGCAACACGAAATTATGGCGTAGCCGCGTAGCGTAAAAGGAGGTTAAATCACTTGCCACCAGATGGCAGGGTCAAGCACAGTAATTGCAAGTAGCTAGGCTAGGGGGCGCTAGATACCGCCCAACTCATGTTCTACAAAAAAAAATATTTTATTTTCTCACGCCACCATAGCGCTTCGGGAATCTTCGGGAGCCCCTATTATACACACATGTACACACATTACGCATACTACAAGCATCAGCTGAACATACATTGAGCGCATACACATGCATCGCACACTCAAACATCAATACAACAGCACACTAACCCGTCACTACTCCCGAGCTCTGCGTTTCAGTCTTTTATACTGATCGTTTTGAACGTACGGAATATTTCGGTGACTCCCTAAGCAATAAAAAATATTCAGAGCATGTTGATTTCTTTCCAGCAATGTCATACATCTGAGAGTAGTTTAATGGCTCAGGGGATGAATCACTTATTAAAAATAAAACGCTCGATCATGCCGTAATTATTTGAAAGCCAATAAATTGAGCCGCTCCAATGCGGTTCCAAGCCTTGAGTTCGTTTCCCCGCACGGCACTTCGGAGCCACTAGTTATATTGTAGTGTTTGTTTTTCTACTCGTGCTGTCCGCGCACGGCTGCAATTGCCGTCTTGAATTAATCCCTGTAGAGCAGATATTCACCCAGCTGGAAGTGATGCTTCACGGGCAGAGAAATCGCTTTTCGATCAACTTGAATGCAGTCAAAGCCGCGACTTGCGGCAAGTGTACGGAGCTACGCCAGCTACGCCGTGGCGAGCTCGAAAACGTCTAGCGCTCATTCCAGCGCGCCACTTGGATGGCAGTTTCTCCAGGAACCGTAGGGGACCGACAGTCACATTGGCCACTGTACGATAGGAGCTTACCGTTCAGACCAGCGTTCCAACATGACTATCCGCACGTCGATCGACTGCACCTAATTCCTCAAGTGGTCTGAAACTCTTTAATGTAAAGCGGAATGTCAACCTGCGACACCCCGCCCCCTCCAATCAAGGCCCGACCAGCGGCATCAATGCCCCACAGTTTACGTCATCTCATCTTGTTACACCACTGATACGCGAACACACGGTCACATCGGCGATAATTCCAGTCTTCTGTTCACTACGCACAACACTGTCATCACGATGTTGCTGCTATGTTGCTGACACGCAGAAATACAGAACCACGTTGAACGCCGGTTGGCACTCGGCACGGGAAAGCAGAACCGAATTCAGCACTGAAGGCACCCAGGCAGCCAGCAGGAAAACCTGCCTGCCTTGGACGCAGTTCCTGCAATTTCCATAACGTCGAAAACGTCCACACAGTTCCGCGTGGTTCCGCTACTGTAGTTCCGCGTGGCAATCCAGAAACGGCCATCTTAACCAGTGTACGTAGCGCTGCTAGCACTGCTCCGGAACTTCGCTGTTTCTAGCGGCTTCGTGTGCTCGTTTGATAAAATTAGTGGTAAAAACGTCAATGCAACCGAAATGTTCTGCACGTTTGGACTAGAAGACGGAATTACAGGCGGCCTTCGCTGCCACTGAAGCTCAATCAACTTGACAACATTTATTAAACAACGTGTGCGACGTGCTCGAAAAACGAAACCGAAAGAAGATGAGTTGGGAGGGCAAAAGCTTTCTCCCGTCTTGTTCCTCCCTTCTTCTCATGTCCGCTTAGAGGCGCGTCAGTAGAAGGGAGGAAGACGCGCCGTTGCTACCTTTTTCCTCCATTTTTTCTTAGAGTGTAACAGGTGTGGCAGAGAAATTATGAAATTCTTCAACATAAATTCAATTATTCGGCGCAGTTATGACCCGTCCGCATCTCCTTGTGTCTGTGAGTGCG
Source organism: Ixodes persulcatus (assembly GCA_013358835.2). Lineage (NCBI taxonomy): Eukaryota > Metazoa > Arthropoda > Arachnida > Ixodida > Ixodidae > Ixodes > Ixodes persulcatus. Next base: position 341,186 of record JABSTQ010009275.1, on the reverse strand, counting down.
TGGGAAGCTCGTCCAACCATTTTTCCAGACGTTAGGACCACTTTGGGGGAAAGATTAGCCCAGGCTTAGCCGAAAGCTCGGGGCCTTGCCAGTCTGGCTGGCGTCAGTCGCTTTTGAAAAAGCACCGCTCAAGGACTCCTCTCCCTCATGTGTCAACCCTTCTGACCTCTATCTGCGGATGGCGCTGAGGTGGCGGAACGCGACAATGTGTGTTCCGAGCCTTCCGAATACCTATCCGTCACGGTGGGGGGAGGAGGGATTAAACGGCACCAGCTGTCTGCTAAAAAAAACAATCCAGGGATCGTCCAGCAGCCAATTTAAGGACCTTGGAACTGTTCCCAACCCCTTTGTAGGATTTGAGAGTGGGGAATAATCGTCGTCGTGCCTTTCCCAAACATTAAGGTCCACTTGGGGGAGAGCTCCGCTGGCCCGATCGCCGTCGGTCGCTTCAAGAGAGGCACCACCCACGGAATCCTCCTTTCCCTTGGGTGTCCGTAAAAACCCCGACCGTTCGAGGGACGGTCGTCTTCGATCAGATATTTCGCTATGAATTAAACCTGTTAAGTTTTCCCGATCTGTTTCCCCGACTGACTGGTTCGGACGTTGTTCGTGAGAAAGGTTGGACGCCAGCGAGATGGCCATGCTACCCGAGAGACAAGGCTGGGCGTCGACACCTAACAGCTGGATGGCGGCGCTGGGATGCTGAACAACGCGGATCAAGACCCGCCCCGGACTCCACGGACCGATGACCACACATGTGGGTGAGTGTTCCGCTTTTGTCCCTAGAGGCACACCAGGCTTTCGCTACAATTAATTGTTTTGTTAGACGAAGCGGGTGGTTGAGACTATTCTGAGGCGTGGGTTTTAAAGAAGCCGTCAGGATAGTAAGAGAGCCAACATTCAGAGCAATGATGAACCTCAGTTCGTTAGGAAAGGCAGATCTGATTCTGATTTGTGAGGAACTGGGTGTGGAGGCGGTCAAAACAAAACGAAGGCGCTCATCATTGAGGCCATTAGAGCCACGGAAGCAGATGCGGCCGAGCTTGCGGAGAGTTTGGACTATAGCTAAGGACAGACAAAGAGAGAAGCTCGAAGAGAGGAAACGAAGCGAAACGCATTCGTCGCGAGGAGCTAGAGAAGACACAGCAAGAGATCGAGCTCTTAAAACTAAATCTCGAGTTTAAAAGAATGTCAAACGGAGGGCGGAAACGGAGCGGGCTCGAGCGGCGGAGACAGGATATCCTTCAAAATTAAAGACCTTATGCAACCATATGAGGTAGGAGAGGATATTGGCCTGTTTCTGGTGAATTTCGAGCGTACTTGTGAAAAGGTAGCGTTCTCTCGCCAGACCTGGCCGCAGAGACTGCTAACCCTGTTGCCTATGTCAAGCAGCTGACGTCGTAGCGCGGCTCTCAAAGGAGGACGCTGAGAGCTGCGACGTGGTGAAGTCGAATCTCCTTAAGAGATACCGTCTTTCCACGGAGGCGTTCCGGTTGCGCTTTCGACAGGCCAAAAAGGGGAACGAGGAATCGTACCTTGAGTTTGCGTATGACCTAAAGGTCAATCTCATTGAATAGCTAGAGAGTGCTGAAGTGTTAGAGAATCTCGAGAGCGTATAGTGAGGTGCTTCTGCTTGGAGCAGTTTTACAGCTCCATCCCGGAGCAGACGCGACTCTGGATCCTCGATCAGAGGGAAGTAAAAACAACCGAGAGGGCAGCAGAGCTGGCAGAGGAGTACGTGGTACGCTGAAGCCTTCGCGAGGAGGACCGCTATGGTTCGGGTCGCCGGGACACAGAGCCAAAAGGCTATCCGCGAAAAGGGAAATTCGGAGGAGAAAATCTCACAAAACATGCTGCGCCCGAAATCCAGGGGGGTCGTCCTAATGAAGACCATCAGGCAACCAGGGAGAGTTTGGGCAGAAAGCCTGAACAAAAGAGGACGTTCGAAGCCAAGAAGCCAATGGTGAGCTTCAAGTGTCAAAAACCGGGACATATCGCAGCCGGCATGTAGGGCTCCCAACATCGTGTTTTCCTACACGAGGAAAACACGAGGCTGCTGGAGCCGTACTTGAGCGACCTGACGGTGAACGGGAGGGCGTGCAGGGTGCTCCGAGACTCGGCTGCCGCAATGGACGTGATCCACCCAACCTACGTGGACCCTAACGGGTATATTGGGGACTGTGCGTGGATCAGGCAGGTGATCGAGGAGCACAGTGTGTGCCTCCCGGTCGCCCGAGTTTGCATAAAGGGTCCGTTCGGTACGCCCCACACCGAGGCCGCGGTGTACGGCAGCCTGCCGCTTCAGTACCCCTACCTCTTCTCAAACAAATCTGATCAGATGCTCCGAGAGAAGGGTCTTAGCCTTTCGGTGGGTTCTGTTCAGGCTCTAACTCGCTCTGAGGCACGAGAGCTCGCTACAAAATTGCAGTACGAGTCGGAGTGTTCGGACTCGGCCAAAACGGTGTGTAAAGAAGTTGCCGACAAAAAAACTACGGATCAGGCGGGCAGTACTCAGGCACCTGTAAGGGAGACTGATCACGAGATCGCGGAGGCTGAGCCAAGCGCGTCGGAAGATGCTCAGCTTCCCGCACGGGAGCTGGAGCCTGAGGGAATCGCCCTTACACCTGCGTTAGCTAGTTTTTAGAAACTTTCGAGCGTCCCGCGACCAACTTTGATCTCAGAGCAGGAGGGGGATCCTTCGCTCCAAACCTTGAAAGAGTGTTGCCAAGAAGGCTTAGCTCGGAAGAACGTTACGTTCCACAAGCGGTTGGGTGTCCCCTTCCGAAAGTATCGAGACCGAAAAGGGGTGGAATTTGATCAACTTGTCGTGCCAAGCAGGTACCGACGAGACCTTCTCCACCTGTCCCACGGCAGCTCGTGGTCTGGCCATTTTGGGATCAAAAAGACGATGGCACCCTTGCTGCAGGACTATTACTGGCCTGGTTGTTTTAAAGAGGTGGAGGAGCTCATCAAAACCTGTGACGCATGCCAACGTGTGGGGAAGCCCCACGATAAGTGGAAAGCACCCATGAAGCTGGTTCGAATCATCACAGAGCCCTTTAGGCGGCTTGTGATTGACATCGTGGGGCCACTTCCGGTGACTGAGTCGGGATACCGATATATCCTCACAATGCTGTGTCCAGCAACCACGTTCCCGGAGGCAGTCCCGCTTCGGGATCTCAGCTCTGTGTGAATCGTTGACGCGTTGTTGTCGGTATTCGCTCGCGTGGGTTTTCCTTCTGAGATCCATAGCGACCTGGGAAATTCGTTCACAAGCGCGCTAACCACCACCTTCTTCGATACGTCTGGGATTCGCATCATCCACAGCTCGGTATGCCATCCTCAAAGCAATAGTGTGGAAAAACTGCACTCGGTGCTCACGCGTGTCTTGAGAGCCCTGGGCTTCGAGCAAAAACGGGACTGGGATTCGTGCTTGCCTGCAACAATGTTCGCGCTCCGGACAACACCTCACGAGGCAACCGGATTTAGCCCGGCAGAACTAGTGTATGGCCGCACGTTGAGATCGCCGCCACAGATGATTCGGCAAACTTGGAAGGACCGGTGGGAGGACCGAACGGTTGTAGAGTATGATTTGCAGCTACTCGAACGCCTGCACGGCGCAAGGCGGTTAGTAGGCGACAACATGAGGGCAGCTCAGACGAAATCAAAACCCTAGTATGACAAAACCGCTAAAGTTCGTGGTTACGAGCCAAAGGATCAGGTCAGGCTCTTGAAACCGTCGAAAAAGAATCATTTAGAGGCTCAATGGAAGGGACCCGCTGAGGTCACGGAAAAGCTCTCCGAGACTAACTATGTGGTGAAACTGTCTAGAAGGCGTAAATAATTAAGAATTTACCACACCAACCTAATGAAATCTTACCGGCAAAGCGAAGTAGTGGTAAGCATGACTCTAAACGCACGTGAGGAAATGGACCCAGAGATGCCTATACCGGGTTAGGGAGGCGGGAAAATCGCAGTCGAGGGTATGTTGCGCGAGGCAGTGACAAAGGGGGACCTGCAACCCGATCAGGTTAGTGAGCTGGCCTGCCACGTTGCCGGGACAAGATTTACCATTGAGACAGGCCACTGTCCTCTCACCTTGGTAAGGAACACATCGCCCAAAAATGGTCGTCTCCTCCGCTGGAGCCTCGCGCTGCAACAACATTCGTTTGAAATTGAGGGCAAGCAGGGTAAACTGCAGAAGAACGCCGACAGCTTAAGCCGCTGCTGCTAGGCTGATGAAATCGATGTAATAGATTTCCCCCTTAGGCGGAAAGTCTATTTGTGCGTCGACTAAATTGTTAGTGAAGCAGTGATACTAGGTTTTAATGAGTATTCCTAGTTTCTTTGAGTGTTGGCTGTGTATTTACAGTTATTTTTTGGTTTCTTTTCACGGGAGTCCGAGTTTATTGTTTTTGTTAAAAACGTTTTGGTGTTATACCTGGTGTGTCTCGGGGGATGGGCTGGGCACTTGCATACTGAATAGCTTGAGGTGGTTGTCAACGGGAGTCTTGGCCATTATTGCTGTTGAACCGACCAAAGGCAAGGCAGATGCAGGACCTAAAGCGGCTGGGATTACAGCGTCACCCTCCCAGCGTCATCGACTGAACGACCTTCGGCCAAGCGGTTGCTGACAGACTCCACCTCAGGATCGACTTCGGGCGGCGGAGGTGCTGTTATGACCCGTCCGCATCTCCCTGTGTTTGTGAGTGCGTGTGAAGCTCGTCGAACCATTTTTCCAGCCGTTAGGACCACTTTGGGTGAAGGATTAGCCCAGGCTTAGCCGAAACCTCGGGGGCATGCCACTCTGGCTGGCGTCAGTCGCTTCCAAGAAAGCGCGGCTCAAGGACTCCTCTCCCTCACGTGTCAACCCTCCTGACCTCTACCTGCGGCTGGCGCCGAGGCGACGCAACGCGACAATGTGTGTTCCAAGGCTTCCGGATGCTTATCCGTCACGGTGGCGGGAGGGAGGATTAAACGGCGCCGGCTGTTTGCTAAAAAAAACAATCCAGGGATCGTCCAGCAGCCAATTTGAAAACCTTGGAACTGTTCCCAACCCCTTTGTAGGATTTGAGAGGGGGGGGGGGATAATCGACGGCTTGCCTTTCGCAAACGTTAAGCTCCCCTTGGGGGAGAGCTCCGCTGGCCCGATCGCCGTCGGTCGCTTCAAGAGAGGCACCACCCACGGAATCCTCCTTTCCCTCGGGTGTCCATAAAAACCCCGACCGTTCGAGCGACGGTCGTCTTCGATCAGATATTTTGCTATGAAATAAACCTGTTAAGTTTTCCCGATCTATTTCCCCGACTGACTGGTTCGGACGTTTTTTGTGAGAAAGGTTGGACGCCAGCGAGATGGCCGTGCTACCCGAGAGACAAGGCTGGGCGTCGACACCTAACAGCGCCCTCAATCATTTTAACTAAGGATGAAATATAATTCCTTACTCCGGAATCGGCATAAATGTATTTCAACTTCCATCCTACAATGCAATGTTTCTTTCACTTTTTCTGTCCCCGTTTATCATGTATTTACTATTTACTATACCACTTTATTTTATTTTTCGCGTCTGTGCACGTGTTACGTATTTCGTTCTTTTTGCAAATAAATTGCCAATTCATCATCACTATTTTAGTGTAGAATGTGATATGCATTTTGTTCAAAATTTAACGTACAGTAAAAAAACAAAACGTGCAAGTTTTGATATTTTTAAAGACATACCTCTATATGCCTTCCAAGTTTCTAGACTTATAATGCATCCAAGACGCGTTCTTTTTTTTTTTTATTGAATAGAGAAAGGCCTCGTCTTGTTCCGTGAATACGTGTTTGTTTCTAATTAGCACACTCACATTTTTTTAATATTTATTGAAAAAGAGCCCTTTTTATGCTATTTTGAAGTGTCGTAACTCAGTTTCATGTCATAATTCAGCCACGACATTCAAGGGAATGCTCTTGGTAAACATAGGAACTCAGCATAAAAAAATTAGAAGTGCAACGTCAGCAGTTTTCTTGTAAACACCACTTGATTGTGATAAAATTTCAAAGAATTTCATTCACGCGTTCTTGGTTTTCTCAGATAGGTTTTATCTCAGAAAACCAAGAACGCGCATTCTGATCGCATTCTTTAAAAATTGTTTGCTAGGAGAACTCGGCTGGTTCTCTGTAAGGCTGGTTTTGTTGTAGTTATATTCATATTTGTTTTAAAAATGTTTGTATCGTGGGACTATTTTCAAGCTCGACTCTGTACGCGAGAAACCGGTTTCATAGAAGAGGACAGCTATTTAAGCAACGATTCTTTAATTGGAGCTTTTCTCTTTCTAATGAAAAAACTTTCTATGATTGTAAGCTTTTTAAAGCCTACTAATTGTCTTAAATATTAAAAAAAGGACTTATGTTGTAGCAGACCGCGTGCACTTGCGCCACTTTCTGAAAGGTGGCTGAAATTCGAGGTTGAGAGGTTCAGGAAAAGTGGCGCTGGGGGGATTCTGTACCTGACGCTGAGGATTCTCGTCTCAATTATTTCCTCGCGCTTCTTCCTCGTTCTTGCGTGGAAAAAAAACAAACAAACGAAAGCGTGTCATAAGGGTCACGAGCAAGTTCTCGCAAACATCTAGTGCCTATGAATAAGAAATTCAATAAGGGCGGCGATGTGGGTTAGTTTGTTCACACTGACGAAAAGGCAAACAGCGCACAGTAAACGGGGACTAAAGGAAGTGCAAACAGGACAAGCGCTTCAGGGCAGCGCTTGTCCTGGTTGCACTTCCTTTAGTACCCGTTTACTGTGCGCTCTTTGCCTTTTCGTAAGAAATTCGATGCTGCCCGCCAAGTTCCGACACCACAAAAGGTGCAAATATTGAACTACATGGGATAACTAGGACATAGTTGAATTTCTTTTCCTTCACTTAAGATAAAGGAACCGACATTTTTTAAAGGTTCCAGCTTTCCAACCGCGACGGTTCTGTTTTGTTCGCCATCGTTCAGGGATTTGAGATTTTCAGTTTTAACGTTACTCTACTCGTAGACAACTTATTTGTTATGTCCAAACCGAAGTGGCTTGGCCTCACCGTAAGGCTACAAACAGTCAGTCATCGTGACTCAAATCTGAGGCTCAGGAAAAGGGTCAAATAAACCCTTTCCCATGAAGTGCGCTATCAAAAGCGTTGCATATGGGCGAAAATCTCCCTAGGTCGTCTTTCTTTTGGATTAATTTTATTTCATTTATTGAAATAAGAATAATAATGTCAGACGATCAAATTTCATGGTGTTGGTGTAATAATGCAACGATTCCAAGCTTCCACTTTGCGCTTTACACCAACCATGACTTTCGCCCTTTGCAACTATTAGCCCCGTGCGCGACCGAAAGCGTCGCTGTGGTCGGCCTTCCACGATTGGCCGAACGCTGACTATGATGTCGGAAAGGGGATTTATCATCGACGGAAATAAGAGGAATGAAAGAACTTTAATTTTGACGGTGTTGGCAGTGTTCCTTTGAGAGCGCAATGATTTCAAGCTTCCACCATGCTAATAACAAACACCATCGAACTTGTTGTTTGCAAGGTAGTGACGTCACAAGGGGGAACCACAGGAGGGCGCCACCAAAACATCTCGCCGCTAATACTTCGTCTCACCTTATACTTCGTCTCACCTTAGTATGGACTATTGTTAGGCGCGCGTGCTAAAAGCGCGAGCTAGTCGCTTTGAATGAAGCCGCGGCGGCTGCATCGAGCGCTCGTGCAGCAAGTGCTCTAGTCAACGCAGTCAAGGCTGGACCGCTCGCGCTAGCACAGCCTTCGCGGTTAGTCCATGCTAGGGTGAGACGAAGTATAGTATGGACTATTGTTAGCCGCGCGTGCTAAAACCGCGAGCTAGTCGCTTTGAATGAAGCCGCGGCGGCTGCACGAGCGCTCGTGCAGCAAGTGCTCTAGTCAAGGCAGTCAAGGCAGGCCGCTCGCGCTAGCACAGCCTTCGCGGTTAGTCCATGCATGGGTGAGACGAAGTATAATGATAAGCAGCCAGAGTCGACTTGCTAGAAAGAGCGTCTCACCTGAGACTGGGGGAAAGAAAGCATTTCAAAAGCCAGCGCACAAGCTGAGAGGGACTCAAGCCGCGTCTCAAGACACTCGCGCGCTTTACCCTTCGCAGTGCTTTCTTTCACTCAGTGTCATCTGAGACGCTGTTCTAGCAAGCCGGTCCAGGATCACAACCCGTGAAGTTTTCTTCGCGCTTCCCTTTCGCTTTTGGGAGTCCCCCGCAATCAGTGTGGCGAAATAAAATCAAGCGAAATGCTCAGTGCTTCCCTGCCATGTTCTTCTAGGGCCAGAGAGCGGATATCTTTGAGGCCTTCACTCTCGCTTCGGAGCAATGGGGCTTTTTTAGCCGTGTGGGGGTGCGACCGTATACCATTCCCAACACCGCCTGAGCCATCCTGAACAACTGTTCCCCATCACTGCGATTGACAATGTGTGCAGTTATACTTCCTTAAAATAACTGTAGTAAGCCGATTGAAACAAGCTTCACTTTACGATAATTAAGTGCTTGTCAATACAAACTTGTTTCTTGAGGAGACGAAGAGAAAGAGGTGTTCCGCATAAGTCCCAGCAGGCAAACAGCCAACCTCTCGGTCTAATTACTCTAGAAACGACTCCAAGTCAACCCCGGAGCAAAGAGAACAACACGGTGAGGAGGAGGTGCCTCTCAGAAGGAATTAAAGCGCTGTAGGTGTGGTAGGGTTACAGCGACCCCTTCGAGCTGCCGCCGCAGGGAGCAACTGCAAAAAGGCTGTAAGAGATCGCGCCTATTCGCTCTAGCCCGGCCATTGTTCTTCCAACTGCTGAACGAGGCAAGTGCATGTTCATTAGCACATTTGGCTTCAAACCTTAACACGCCAGGAAAATAACGCGGAGGAAACACTTGCGCTGCAGAACCCAGGAATCATCGACTCAAACCATGCCGCCGCCCATTTCGATCTGGATGAGCATCGTACCGGCATGCTAAATTTCTCAGAAACATCGGAGAAACTAGGTGCCTCTTAGTATAGTTTAACTTTCCATTGCCTAAACATCTAACAACAATTACTTACGGTGTATTTGCACAGACGTTTTCTGCACAGAAATAACCAGACGTTATCGCGTTTCGAAGTCACGTGCGCCAGATCATGAAAGCTTGCTAATCCCCGTACTACGCCACTTCGCCGAGAGCTGGGGATTGACCAACCGTTCCGGCGAGAAACTTATATGGCGTCGAACGAAAATTGGATGTTGTGTATAAAACTAATGGTGGAGGTGTGAAGTCGTTGCCTTTTTGCACCAACAGCGACAAGGTTGACAGTCTGTTGATGTTGGGATTAATTTTTCCTTCAGTGACGTATATAGGAGCACCGTCGGACTGTTAACTTTGACTTTGGTTGCTCAGAATTCAGTGACTTCAAGCCTCCACCATGCTTTTCACGAACATCAACAAACTAATCGAACGCATCGTTCAACGCCATCTTCCTTTACATTGCGCCGCCATGTTTCGGAACATGCTGCCGCCATGTTGCGAAACCGCGAATGGTGCAAACCTTGAACTACATATGATAGCAGCGACGAAGTGGAATTTATTTCCCTTCACTCCAAAATAAAGAATCAGGAATCTTTTTTTTAAGGTTTAATTTTCTTAACTACACCGGTTCTGTTCTGTCTGCCATCGTGCAGGAATTCTTCAGCTTTAGACCTTACTCTACTCGTAGACAACTCGTGGAGAGTGTTGTGTCTAAAACGCAGTGACTGGGCGTCACGGTGAGGCAAAAAAAGCCAGTCATCGTGGCTCATATTAGGCACTTAGAAAAAGGGTAGAATAAGCCGCTTTTCCGCGACGTGCGCGGAAAAGCGGCTTATTAAAATAATTTTTGTTTCTCTGATTTAAATAACAGTAGTATCGTTTTTATAACAGCAACTGCTTCGCGACCACTTGACGCTCTAGGTCTGTAAGCACTGTTTGGTGCCCTCGAAAAGTCAATAAAAAAGAAATCTCTCGCTGTATACCTGGGTGACTAATTCACTAAACGTTTTCTGAAACTGAGCCTCACAGGAATGCCGGTTCGATGGCTCTAGGAGAACACTGTTTCTTTGAGTTTAGAAACCTCAGCTAAATTGAAAAGTAAATAATTACTAGTTACTCATTACTCAAAAAAGAGTTTGAATTACAGAATCGTTACAGCTCAATAAATGTAATGGAGGCGTTACAAAATTGACTACAAGTAACTTGATTAACTACAAGTAACTTGTAACGTGTTGTGAACAAGTCTGCCCGCAATCCGCACTGCGCGATCTACGAAAAGGCCCTAATAGGACCTTCTCGTAGATCTTAAACTGCGGACTAAGGGCTTAGGGAACGTGTGCTCAATCTGCACTGAATGTTATGGCACGAGGTCCAACTGGTTCCCGCTAGCATCGCATAGCTTTTGTCAAGGGCATAAAGACTCCTAATGGAGGTTCTGCTCGCTATTTTCAGTTGCGAGGTTTCTCGTGCTGCAAAATAATTGTAGACGAAAACTGCGGTGCTTGACGTCGAAACTGATCGTTTCACGCAGAATCGGATTATGTAAATCAGACATAACAAGTCGACGTTTTCTACAGGTTACAATGTTCAACATCACCTTGTATCTCTTGTTTACACTGAGTCAATTGAGCCTGAACACCCATTAAGTTTATAAGTCTTTACGAGGCTTATTATAATTTTTTATCGCAATTATTGTGAAGACAGCGTGCAAATACCTTCATGTGGTCTACGGTTCGTTGTCTTTTGAAAAGAGAAAAGGGTCTACGTTGTTTTGCTATTTGAACGTGAACGTGCAGACGGCCATAGGAACGTGAAGACACACTGAACTTTGGATGATTCAGACCGCTTGGCGGTTGTCCCATGTACATGTTGTAAAAATACAAATAAATATTAAGACAACAAATGTGCGTGAGTTAATAATAATAATAATTATTATTATTTTCAAACATGCATGTGTCTGAGAGGATGCGGCAAAAGAACACCAAAAAATTCGGCCTAGGCAGATTAGATTGCTTACGTGTAGGAATGCGAAAGCATTGGAGTCCCTTTGGTGAAATGTTTTCAATTTATGTTTTAGACACGCGTTAAAGTTATTTCTGCTGATTCGGTGTGTGACGCGCGGGAGGCAGCGCACTCATTTTATAAACTTATGGTGTGGCGCCACTTGCTCCCCATTGGCTGCACCGTCACGTGCCCAATGGCTCACGCACAGGGCAACACCTTTAGTCAGCCAAATGGCTGCGATGTGACGTGTGCAATGACGCACGCACTAGGCACACCTTTAGTCATCCAGAACCGTGGAACCGCCGTGGCTTCGGGGAAGCGTGCCCGTCTCGCACCCCGGAGGCCCGGGTGCGATTGCCACTCTGACCGAAATGTACCAAAGTTTCTTTCCAAAGCCATTAATTTATTTTGTTTACAAGAACCTCCCTGACTTGGCTACAATCCGAACACTTTTCACGTATTCTGCTCTGCGCCGTCAGCCATTTTTGGTATCATCGCTCGGTCACGCCGCCGACGACGCCGGACTTTGGCGTAATGGGGAAAATAATCTTTTCGCTTTAAAGTCTTCTGACGAGGCCATCAGCCTCTTTTACAGCAGTCAACGGTGTGCAGGACCAGTGTAATCATGAAAAGCAATTATACAGAAAATATTCAAATTACATTCGAGCATCGTAATCACAATAATTAATATCAACGTCATCAAAAGTTTCAAATAAAAATCATTCAGATCGACATTATTGAGGTCACATTCATTACAATACGATGTCCTCGTTAATGTAAAATTCTCCATTTCTGTTGCACTCAAACAGAAAATATATATAAAGATACACGAAAGAAATTGGCATATTTTTTTCAACATCAAATTATCAATAGAATTAATTATTAATAAAACAAATATCGAAAGCACTATGAAAAGAAAACCTTTGAAACTGGCTACTCACTCGCGGAACAATTTTCAAGTTTATTTCACTGCGGCTAAAATCTACGCTTTTATTCGTTTCTTGAACATGCTGATTCTTCGAATCTGGCGTAGTATTTCAACAATATTGTGGTGGTTATTTATAAGGTCAGATAATTGATAATCAAGTTTATTCAAACTATCATCAAAATGGTGAGTTATAGAGAGCGCCCCTCTGAACACCCGTCTTGAAAAAAAAAAAAAGTATGCTATTTGTTTCATCATAAATCAAAATGCAGTCAAAGACCACAAGGTAAACAAGCACAAACACATATACTAAAAGCGCATGGCCATGGTGCATGGTTGGCGCTCGATTGATTTAACCAGTGACAACAAACGCACTAAAGGACGTCGAGCTCTGTGACGTAGTGTTTTTTGGCTCTGCGTGATTGGCCTCATTGACCTATTATGTCGGCTGCGCTCTGACTTACAGCGAAACTGAATTTAAACGTCTTTGTTGTGCAAAAGCTCTTTCGCTTACGAAATGCTGAGAAGGCATGTCTTATTAATGTTCTTTATCGTTTGATAACATTCTTCATTGATCGATTGAAGGTGTTTTTAATTCTTGAATAGTTACAAGGATAGCTATACTGACTCGTGAGCCTCTAACGAAATCGCTTTGCCAACCCTGCACCGCGCAACAAAGCTAGTATCAAAGAACAAAATTTGCCCAACTTGGCACTCTCGCTCGGGTAGATGAGCTAGCTGGGCTCCACTTCTGTGCGAACTGGGCACTGCTAGCATCACTGGCATGTTTGCTGGCAGATGTGTCAGCGAGAGCACGCGCTGAGCGCTGAACGTGCACGGGGGAGCAGCAGAAAGGAGAAATTAAGAGCAGAGGAGGAACATCAGTTCCACTAGCCAGTTTTCCGGCCACACGGATGAATGCTGCCATCTAGTGGTCGAACTAATGGCTTGTTCAAGATGGCCGCCGTGGGATCGCCGCCTTAACGCTATTGCGTTAGAAGTACGCAGAATTAGAAAAGAAATCTCAATAGGCCAATTGCTTTACATAAGAAACGACGCGAAGGACGTGATTAGGTGCGTGTTGTTCTTGCATTCTTGGTGTAGAATTGTTGGCATTTGGCGTGGTAGTTGTGAGTCACATTTTAAGCAATCAGTGTGTGTTCTTTCTTGTATTCGGCTCTTTGGGTTGCGTGACCGCCGATGGCAAGGATCCTCCGGCGAATTTTAAATAGACGTTATTCTAAATGTTAGCCGCATTTCGTTTGGTGAGAGCCGCCGTGACTTCACTGGGTTGCCTATTAACGCAAGTCCCTTATTTCGGATGACCGTTCATTCCAAACGTCAAAATGTATCTTCATATATACGTTGACCGGAAGGAAATGCGTCAGTGTGACGGTTTTCAGTTTCCGGTGTCCCTAGCCGCATTACGTTTGGTTTGTACCGGCATTTAGTCTCTTTTATCCATCCTATCTTAAAAAAAAATATGTTAAAGGGACCATGAAACGATTTTGAAGCCGTCTTTCAACTACCGCACGTCGTAAAATGTCTGAAAAGAAAGGCAAAACACAAAAATAGAGAGCCAAAAATATTTTTGGCTATAGAACTTTAAAAAAAACGGGTTCTTTTATACCTTCTTTCCTTCAAAAGCTCTCTGCCTTTTCACTGCGATGCATCCGCGATGCCAATCCACGTCACCCATGTTCACATCGCCTATTAGATAAGAGCCTACTTCACAAGCACAGCTATCATAAACAATAAATTGCCGGCGAATGTTTCTTCAAAGTTTTGTTGAATGATATTCTGATCCACATTTTTCTGAATAATTAGCAATGTGACGGAAATTACCGAATTTTATAATCCTCCAAGTTATGCGCCATCTATGGTGTTGTAAAAGAATCAAGAGAAAGATAAGACTCCGCCTGCGCTGTTTCGCGATTCCTGCTCTCTGCTGAACATCATGGCGTCGGTGGTGATCGTTGACCTGATCGGATTGATGGAAGCTCATCGTTCCGCGTGGAGCGCTATCCTTGAGTGAATTTTCGTCATGTGTCGCGATTATAACCCAGCACGTCTTTGAAGGGAAGATCCACCTACTCGTGCGGTGATGTGTTGGCGGCACCCTCAAAACAGCAGAGACGCTCCTGCCGTCGTCTTTGATTACCTCAACTACAGTGATGGTTTCTTAGCACTTGCGTCGTTGAACATCTCCCGGAATTTTTAAGAAACAAATTTGTGTGTAAATGTTCATCCAGCCTAGAAATTAGTCTGCCTCAACGGGAGACTTGTCTCCCAGCTGTAGATGAGAAATTTAGCCAGTGCAGTATAACCGCTAGCCTGGGGTCTTTAACTTGCACCACGCAGTGGTGGTACACAACCGCACCCCGGTACGATGCTCTTCCAGATCGAAGCGGGCAAAGTGGGGTTGAACCCAGGATCCCTGAGTTTTGCAGCGCGAGATTTCGCTCCACGTCCTCCGAGCTGGTGTTCATCCGGGGTTAGGGGGATCGGTGGCCCACTCGGCCACCGATCCCCCTAACCCCGGATTTCTTAGTTTGCGCGTTCCATGGGTATGCTCAAGTTCAAGGTACTACTGGTGCATACTGTATTTAAAGGCGTGTACGAAAGATGCGAATTTTGACGCGTTTTCATCACCCGAGAAAAGTGATTAGTGTTAACATTTCTGAACGATCGCAACGTCTATGCAGACTTGTGCTCGTTACTTGAGAAATGTAATGGATTACAATTACAAATTACAGAGCCTCAAATGTAATGGATTACCGTTCAAAATTACTTTCGCAGAAAGTAACGAATAACTTGTTACGTTACAAATTACTTTCACGATACTTTTTCCGTAGACATCTAGACAACAAGAGAAACAATTTTGATATCTTTTAAAAACATTCTGCAACACTACTTTTCACTTCTCATGGGACCATATTGCCGCGCGCACAGCTGGCCAAGTGGGCTGCGCGGCCGTGGCCGAACGATTATCGCGCTCTCCTTCCACGCAGAAAGCCAGGGTTCGATTCCTGGCCGTGGGTACGCATTTTTGTTGACTCTAATTTGATGTTCTGGTAAATTCGAGAACCGTGTTGCTAATTCGAGGTTAGAATGTTCTACACGCCGAAACTTTTACGCTCATTGTTCCAGAAGCCCACGCGTGTACACAAGGGGCTCCGAGTGGCAAGCGGGAGTCAGTCTCGCCCCAGCGTTCGACTCTGCTGTTGCGCCGACTTCGACGCCCGCGACGCTCTGCTGTTATCTTCTGTTTCCTTTTTTTTATTTTTGGGCACAAGTTCGCCCCATTAAACATTTCAGTTTCCCCCAGTTATTTTTTTGTTTCCTCACCTGTTCCTTCGTGACATTTTGGTGGAGGTGCTGGGTACCGCATGTCCGTGCACCACTCCCCTCCAAGGTCCCGCAGTGAAAGTTCGAACCCAAGCTCCCGAGGACCGAACGAAGACCAGACCGAGATTCGATCAAGTCGTCGCAACCTTGGCCTACCCCCAAAATTAGGACCCTTTCCACCCAAGGCCCAGCCGAAGAAGACGACGATTGCCAACCAGTCGCAAACCCCGCCGCTTCTGCCGTCGTATACCTGTCCGTCGCACCCCGGACTCCGGCGCCTTTCCACGGGAACACCCACGAGGACATCGAGGACTGGCTGCAGCACTATGAACGTGTGGCCCGCCATAACGGGTGGACAGCTGAGCAGTGCTTGCAGAACATTTATTTCTCCCTGGAAGGGACTGCGAGGTACTGGCTGGAGAACCATGGGGCCTCTTCACCTTCATGGGATGTGTGCAAGCAAGAACTAAAAAAGACGTTCACCAGCCAACACCGACGCGAGAGAGCCGAAGACATTCTTTGAACAATGACCCAAGGCCTAAATGAAAGCACCACCAGCTTCGTCGAAGATTTTCTTCGCCTGAGCGCCCGCGCCGATTTTTAGGCTAGAGGAGGAGAAGAAGCTGCGACAGCTGATGAGGGGCGTGAAGAGCGAAATATTCGGCGGCCTTATCCGCAATCCACCGAGAACAGTCGACGATTTCGTCATGGAGGCTACAAATATGGAACGGGCCCTACTAGCACGCGCCAGACACTACCAGCGATACCCTGGCGTAACTACCTGGCGATATCCGGATCCGACCTTGGTACCACCGTCCCCGGCATCCGTGACATCATCCGTGAAATCGTCCAGGAGGAGCTAAAGAAGCTGCTGCCCGTTGCCTCACGCCCGGCCTCACTCTCCATCGCCGAGGTCGTGCGGGAAGAAGTCCAGAAAGCCATCCAACCACAGGCTCCAATCAGCGCGGCAACCCACGAGGAACCGACGCTAACCTACGCCGCAATGGTCCGACGAGCGCCACCAGCCCCGCGTCCATACATGGCGCCTCCCCGACGTGAACCTGCATCGCAGCAGTATTCCCGACGCCAGGAAGGTCGGGCGCACGTCCACCCAGAACAAGCTGCGCCAAGGAAAACCGACGTGTGGAGGACGGCCGATCAACGCCCGTTGTGCTGGCACTGCGGGGAAGCCGACCATATCGACCGCCGCTGCCCCTACCGGCAAATAGGGCTGCGCGGCGTCCACCCGAGCGACCCACGCCCACGCTACGGTGAGCGACCACAGGAGATTGAAGAGTTTCTTCGACGACCTCAGTCTCCTCCGCCTGCACCTCGGCGCGGGTCGCGGTCGCCGTCGCCAGGACATCCAGCCTCGCCGATGCACCGACCTCGTCGTGGGAGCCTGTCGCCCATTTCTCGTCGGGCAAACTAAGTGCGGCAACGCCAGGAGGTGGCGTTGCCGAAGACGACCGAAGCAAAGAGCCTCCAAGAACGGCGGAGCGCTCCCACTCTTCCGACACTACGCATCACAACGACGCCCCTGTATCGGTGTCCAGCAATCTAAACGGTATTATCGACGGCCTACGGCGCATCGGCACTCATGGACACCGGAGCAGACTACTCAGTCTTGAGTGGGAGGCTCTCTCGCCGCCTTCAAAAAGTAACGATGCCGTGGGAGGGGCCGCAAATACGATCTCCTGGAGGAACACCTCATTACGCCTGTCGAAAGGTGCACTGCTTGAGGTGAAATCCACGGTGAAACGTGCCCTGTCAAGTTCGTCGTTCTGCAAGACTGTGCGAGGGATGTTATACTCGAAATGAACTTCTTCTACAAGTATGGCGCCGTCATCAACCTGGGAACAAACCGGCTGACGCTACGAAAACCTGCTCTACCACCGGAGGAACACAAAGCGACGTCATCCGCTGTCCGAGTCCTTGCAAACCACGTTAACTCACCACCGCGGTCGAGTGTTTTCGTACTCGTCGGAATCGATGAAGCTTCCTGCTCTTCTCGAGGGAAGCCTCCAATTGCTCCTGGGAAGAGGAATAGGCGTCGCAAGAGGAGTAGCTGAACTTCAGGATGGGCGGACTGAGGTCCTCGTGACGAACTTCCGAAATAAAACGCAACACCTCACGAAAGATGCAGCCGTGGGCCACATCGAGGAACTCCAGAACTCCGCCGAAATTGCCGCGATTAGCGAAGAGTCCCCTCCACCCGAGCAAGACAGTACGTCGCCAGCGCAGGTCGACATCGACCCTAAGCTTCCGGGCCCGAAACGATGGCAGCTGAATAAACTCCTCGCCCAATACCGCGACTGCTTTGCGACGTCTTCGAAGGTGCGCCAAACCGCCGTTGCGAAGCACCGCATCGTTACCGAGGACGACGCGCGCCCTGTGCATCGATCGTCGTACGGAGTCTCCGCTAAAGAAAGGGAGGTGATCCCGGAGCAAGTTCAAGAGATGCTGAACGACGACATAATCCAACCTTCAAGCAGTCCGTGGGCCTCTCGAGTCGTGCTGGTTAAGAAGAAGGACGGAACGCTTAGGTTCTGCGTGGACTACCGGCAGCTGAACGCGATGACGAAGAAAGACGTCTACCCACTCCCCTGCATCAACGACACTCTAGACCGGCTGCGCCACTCTCGATATTTCTCATCGATGGACCTGAAGAACGGCTACTGGCAGATCGAAGTCGACGAACGGGACCGAGAGAAGACAGCCTTCGTCACGCCGGATGAACTGCACGAGTTTAAGGTGATGCCCTTCGGACCATGTACAGCGTCAGCAACTTTCCAGCGTGTCATAGACACCCTACTGGCAGGGCTGAAGTGGCAAAGCTGTCTCGTCTACCTTGACGATGTCGTAGTATTTTCAACCGACTTCGACGAGCACTTCCGACGACTCCGCGCTGTTCTCCAAGCCATACAGACCGCCAGGCTCGCCCTCAAGCCGTCAAAGTGCCGGCTCGCCTATGACTAACTAAAGTTCCCAGGCCACGTGGTTAGTAACGAAGGCGTTCGCCCAGACCCCGAGAAGACTCGCGCCATCGCGGCATTTCCAGCTCCGACAGACAAGAAGGCCGTGCGAAGATTCCTTGGACTTTGTGCCCACTTTCGTCGCTTCGTTCGAGATTTCACAAGGATTTCCGCACAGCTCACAAACCTCACGAAGGACGCCGAGAAGTTCGAATGGGCCAAGGAGCAGCAGCAACCATTCGTCGAGCTGAAGCGAAGACTCCAAACTCCTCCTGTCCTTGGGCACTTTGATCAGGATGCGAAAACCGAGATTCACACGGACGCTAGTAATGCAGTACTTCGAGCGGTACCAGTTTAAGTGCAAGAAGGCACCGAGCGAGTCATCGACTACGCAAGTCGGACGCTGTCCAAATCGGCAAAAATTACTCCACGCCTGAAAACGAATGCCTTGCGGTCTTCTGGGCAATCACGAAGTTCCGCCCGTACCTATATGGGAGCCCGTTCCGCGTAGTCCCAGACCATCACTCGCTCTACTGGCTTGCGAACCTCAAGGACCCTTCAGGACGCCTCGCTCGATGGAGTCTCCGACTACAAGAGTCCAACATGACTTCTGTGTACAAGTCAGGCCGCAAGCACAGCGACACCGACTGCCTGTCCAGGGCCCCTGTCGAGACACCTTCCGACAGCAGCGCCGACAATGACGACGAGTGCTTCCTAGGAGGATGGACCACCGACGACCTGGCACGACGTCAACGAGACGATCCTGAGCTGAGCGCATTAATTGAGCACCTGGAAGGGCGCGGGAGTACCGTGCCCCATGTTTTTTTATGAGTCCAGCAGACCTTCGCCATTCGACAAGGTGTACTCTACAAAGAGAACTTCGCCGACAACAGCTCGCCGTGGCTGCTGGTAATCCCGACCAACCTTCGAGAGGAGATCTTTCAAGCCTGTAGCGAAGACCCGTCGTCCGAACACCTTGGTTACAGTTGGACGCTCGCCCGTATTCGCGAAAAGTATTACTAGCCCAAGCTCCCCAAAACCGTCCACCTCTACACTTGATCCTGTCGAGAGTGCCAGCGACGCAAGAAACCGCGGACGAAGCCGGCAGTTCTTCTGCATCCAATTCCTCCACCAAATGCACCGTTCCTGCAGATCGGAGTGGATCTACTTGCTCCTTTGCCGCCGTTGACCATGGGAAACTGTTGAATAATCGTCGCCACAGATTATCTCACGCGGTACGCAGAAACAAAAGCCCTACCTTCAGGGACTGCTCTTGAAGTCGCCAAGTTTTTCATCGAGTTCATCGTCCTCCGGCACTGCGCTCCCGAAGTTCTGATTACAGATCGCCGATCATCGTTCATGGCACAGCTGACCCAAGAAATCCTCCGGCTCAGTCACACCAGCCATCGTCGTACCACTCCGTGCCACCCGCACACCAACGGGCTGACGGAGCGACTCAACAAGATAATCGCCGATATGATCTCTATGTACGTCGACGTAGAGGACAAGACGTAAGACAAGGTGTTGCCCTACGTAACGTTCGCCTACAATACGGTGGTTCAAGAGACCACTGGATTCACACCTTTCCAGCTGGTACATGGTCGGAAGGTAACGACCATGCTGGACGCCTTGCTGTCCCATGAACCATCTGACAATGAGAGCGACGACACTCAAGTGCTTGCTCAACTGGCCGAAGAAGTCCGCCAGCTCGCCCGACTCCTGATTCAGGAACAGCATCGCGTCGACGCGGGCCGCTACAACCTTCGTCGCAGGAACGTCCATTTCCAGTCTGGAAACAGGGTGTGTGTGTGGACGCCCATCCGTCGCCGCGGCCTCAGTGGGAAACTGCTTAAACGGTACTTTGGACTATAAAAGGTACTTCGTCGCCTCGGAGAGCTGAACTACAAGTGATGCCCGACGGAACAAGAACATCATCACGCCAACAACCACGACCTGAAGTCGTCCACGTCGTGCGCCTGAAGCCGTACTACGTTCGATAGGACTATGGACCTTATGTGTGCTAAATGACTCTTTAGTTTGCCGTTCTTTTTATTTGCTCTGTTTTGATTTGTGGTCCATCGGGGCGATGCACTTCTTAAGGCGGGGGGGAGTGATGAAGCGCGCGCAGCTGGCCAAGTAGGCAGCGCGGCCGAGGCCCAACGGATATCGCGCTCTCCTTCCATGCAGAAAGCCAGGGTTCGATTCCTGGCCGCAGATACGCCTTTTTGTTGACTCTAATCTGATCTTCTGGTAAATTCGAGAACCGTGTTGCTAATTCGAGGTTAGAATGTTCTACACGCCTACGCTCATTGTTCCAGAAGCCCACGCGTGTACAAAAGGGGCTCTGCGTGGCAAGCCGGAGTCAGTGTCGCCCCAGCGTTCGACTCTGCTGTTACGCCGACTTCGACGCCCGCGACGCTCTGCTGTTATCTTCTATTTCCTTTTTTTTATTTTTGGGCACAAGTTCGCCCCATCAAACGCTTCAGTTTCCCCCAGTTATTTTTTTTTTGTTTCCTCGCCTGTTCCTTTGTGACAGTATAATGGTAGTCCTTGTAAAAATAAAATATTGTATTTGACAGAGAGTGCAGGTGCACTCCGTTCACCTATAAGATGACAAGGCACCGAAAGCTACCCGCCGTCCCGCTAGCTTACGGCCCCTGGAAATTATCTCTAGAATTGGGCAGACAATGCTAGTGATGCGCATGCTCAGTAGCAGCGTCTACCTCCTCTACGAGATTTGGAGCTAAAGAAGCGATCTACGAGAGCTCTTATTTGACTCAAGTGTTTCGCCTGTTATTCACAAGAAAAGAAAAACCTTGCCCTAACGTATTAATGTATGGCCAATGCAGAATGCAGGTATCCCAGCTTACCTTGCCGTGTTTCCGTAGATTATAGTTTGTTGTTCTTGCTGATGACGTGCGTGTTTTTTGGCAAGCAAAGTATGCACTAAAACTCTAGGCTTCCGTTCTCCTTAATGCCCTGAATTTTGAATATCTCATTAAGAGATGGCCACGGAGGCGACGGACACTCTATAACCGAAAACTCGACCAGTCAGAAAAAGGTGGCGGTTACGGGTTATCGATCGTTCATCGGTTCTCACTTTTATATCAATTTTCGTGGAGGCCATGGGAGGGGAGGGCAATAGAGAGCGAAAGAAGCGGTGACCATGGGTCTGACAAAACAATAGAGGATCACACCACTTTTAAGCGTTCTCTCTCTCTCTCTTAGCACTCCTTATATGGCTTAACCACCCCCCCCCCCCCCTGTAAAGTGAGGAGTGGACTCGACCACCATGAGTATCGTCCGTACGCTCGAAGACGATGCTCTTAGCCTCGCGCCGGGCGCTTTTCAGCCGTGCCTCAAGAGCGTGCTAAAATACAGTAGCGCACATCAAAGACTAAGAGAATTCGACCCCCTCGCGCGAGGCTACATCTTCCGTTACGCGAGTTGTGAACCCGCGAATCAGTGGGGTACGGACCCGCGTTTGATGTCAGTGCAGGTGGCGGGAGACGTCGAAGAAGTTGAGAAGGGTGAAACAATGTGAAAGATAAGACAAATAAACACGAACAGCTTTTTCCTGCCCGGGAAAAAGAAGAAAGATACGATGGAAGGCGGACGGAGAACCTACTCGGCGTTGTTTTACTTGATCTTTATCTTTCGTACATTTAGACATTCCTTGCCCGTTTTTTCCAATTTTCTAGTGACCGGTGATACAGAAAATCGTGTTTTCTTTTCGGCTATTCTCCCCTTCCTGGTGTTTTCTATTTTGTTGAACTTGCACTCGTCATTTATGCTGCTGAATGTTCTGCTCGGATTGCTCAAGATACTGTTTTATGCTCATATTTCTAAAAAGTAACCAGCAATTAAAGTAATCCGTTACCAATATTATGTAACGAAATTACATTACAAATTACTTCCGAAAAAAGTAACGTGGCAATTACAAAATTACTTGAAAAACTAATGGATTACAAGTAATCTGTTACTTGTAACGAATTACTTCCCAAGTCTGCGTCTATGAGATCACAAAATTATATTTATACGTTGCTATATCTCTGCTAAGATTACATTGTCTTTTGAAATCGTAGAAAATGCGTGTGGCGAGATTTGTACTAGTGTCAGTAAAGTCGTGTTTTAAAGTCGTGATCGCCCAGGACGGCGCACTGCATCTTTTTTATTTTCTTATCCACTCTGCCTTGCGAGCCTATCCTGACGAAATAAAAGTGAATAAAGCTTGAGCCGATAGAAGACTTTGTATATTTTCTGCTACGCCAGTGATTGACAGCTCGTTCCCTTCTTTTTAGCGATACCGCGGAAACGGCTGACGGCGGCGGAGAAGCGGCTGTCGTGCTGACGACCGGCTGCGCTTCTCGCAGTGGTTGCAGGAGTGTTTACGCGCGGCGCAGAGCGGTTATTCTGGTCGCTCTGGTCACAACGGACGAAGTCGTAGCTAACACGCTCGTTGCAAGTGCCCGAATTACAATTTGTGCAGTCCGGAGCTTAAAAAAGAAATGGCTGCAGTTTCACCGCTTGCCACTCCAGGAAACACGTCGAAGCACTTGGTGCAGAGGCTCATCGGCTTGAGGGACCCCATGTCTATGGTCATCCGTGTATGCTCGAAACATTCCGTACATTGGAGTCGCCGATCTTTGTCGCCCGATTCCGACGAGGAACTGGAGTCTTTGTCGGAAGACTCGCTGCACTTCCCATCAGGCGTACCGGCGTATGCGACCAGTCCCATGCTGTTGATGTAGCGCAACATATCTAATTGATTTCGCTCAGCTGCGATGTGTCCATGACTATCGCGGTGATGACAGGCGCCGATTCAGAAAATATGCCGGTGGCATCCGCGCCATCAGCGCTGTAAAACCCTGTGGTAAAACCTACCGGCACACCGACAGCCCGCTGCTAACGCTCCCATTCACCTGCTGGCGAGAGAACTTCCAGTTCTGGTGGCAGAGCACGTCACGACCGTCAAAATTACGTCACGGCTTGTTTTGCGGTGAGCTGGAGAGAAAGAAAAACGCGATATTTCAATAATGTTTCGTGTAGAAGTTAATAAGCCGAAACAAAAACGGATGCCTGTTCGGCGTTCAGTGAATATTGAATGTTTGATGTAAAATTCATTTGGTGAAAATAGAAAGATCATTTCCTTCACCCTTTAAAAAAACTATCTTCCCTAGAAAACAAAACTACCTCTTTGCGATAACAGACTAGAGGTATTCCGTAGTAAAATAATTCTTTTATATGGAGTTGTGCATACCGCGTTATTGAACGCCGTGTGTTGCAAAAGAACCGCTCTCTCCCTAACTCCGCCGCAGTGTTCTACGGAACGGTGCTCCAAGGAACGATGTTCCTGAAACGCGTTCCTTTTAGAAGGAATGGAGGAACGCCACCGTTTCATCTCTCATTGGTGGAGCTGGAACGGGAACTCGTTACGTTTTTACAAAAAAAAAATAAAGAACGCCGTTCTTTTTTGTTTTTTTTGGTCCAGTGAGCTAAGTTTTATTTAATTTCCATAAGGAAACTCTAAAATGTATAAAAATGATAACATTACAAAGAGCAGCATTTCGTGAAATTTTGTGTTACTTAGTATAGGTTTAATTTTGCGCGGTCCTCGCCTGGTAACAGTCGGGTGCAGGCGAGCTGGTGGACATTTATTCTTTTTTCAGTGCATGAGACTGCGGCAGAAAAAACAAAATTTTAGTCGGAGCAACAGACCCAAAAGGAGAGACCTCTATAACTCAGCTACTTTTAATGCTTCCACGAATCCTCATACAACCAGAAGTATAAGGCCGACTACAGTCATCACTGAACTTCCACAAAGAGACCTAGAGTTATAACAAAAACAGGCTACCAGACATCCAACGCATCCTTGTAGCTAGAACATTGATCACTTAAAAGATACACAGAAATTAACCTTTCTTTCCTCTCCCCTTATTAATGGGAATGAGTTTCTTTCTCACAGATGGAACTTTTAATAAGAACGCGTTCCAAAAATCAAAGGGAACGAGGAACCGGCTTTCGTTCCTTTTTTTGTTTTGAGGAACGGGAACAACGCTGCCATGCCGTCTTTTCTTTTTTTCTTTTCAAAGAGAGGCAGTGGGGTTTTTATTACACCTAAGGTTTAAAAATACTTTACTAGGCGAATACATTCAACTCCGTTCATTTGCATTAAACACCACGCCTACAGCGCCAAACCCTCCCCTAGAGGAGTGGAAACCACGCCTCCGAGAGGAAGCAAGAGCATCGCGATGTTGCGATCTCGCGCAGCTTGGAGGGAGAAGGATGCAGGCGATGCACCGAGATACCGGATTCCTCAATAGACCAGAGACGGGTGGCTCGGCGGGTTTCCAAGACAATAGATGGTGGCATCCCCCCCCCCCCCCCCCCCCCCCCAATTCAAAGAGGAAAACCTCGGGGCTGCGCGCGTCCAGCCATTTCAATTACGCAACAGCTGTCGGCGCTAATTGGCGCCGACAGCTGTTGCGTAGTTGGAATTCCAATGGCCTTAAGGCCATTGGAATTTCTCGGAGTAAGATACATTCCCTAGTAAAGCATTTGGTATAATCTTTTTTTTTTTTTTTTCTGATTACAGGAGCTGTGGGGAAGGAACATTTCTCTGATGACACAGCTTATGGACAAGGGAATTGTAAGCGCAAATATCCTTAAATATACGTTCTCACATTATCTTTAATAGTAGAGTACTATTCTCCATCTCACAAACATCTGCAGTACAGACAGAAGCATAGGCACGAGAGCGTGGCTTTGGAGACTGCCTCCTATGCACGAGTTCTCGTACAAACAAAAGCATTCCCCTGAGCTACAGGGCTCACGCGCCGGTGCCTTTGTCTTTACTGCAGAAATTTGTGAGATGTAGAATAGTAGGGGTTTCGTTTTAGAAAATGCGAGAATGTCGACGAATAATCATGGGCTGAGTCGATACTTCGGGAGAAGTGGGAAAAATTAGGGAGAGCAAAACTAGATTAATACCCCATTCCCACGACCGTAAAGGTACCTTTATCTAAGGCAACTTTATTCTCTGCTGCCAATCAATTCACGATCTTCCGCGCATGGCGTGTGCTCGCGACCCAAGAGCACAGGCTGATTCGCCGATTGCACAGGAACCTATGTTAAAGGTACTTACCTTTATGCTGGGCGTGTGAATAGGGTATAAGTGTTCTAACGGTTCCTGGTTCTTTCTTTATCGAAAGTTTTTGTACAAAGCGAAAAACTGCTCTGGTGTCTTGTGATCTCCTTTTTTTATTATAAACTTTTAGAATAGGGTACCCGAACGCTTTGTATCCCCCAAGCAGCTTGCAGAGCCACACTTCGCAAGCACAGATATTATCCGCATGCCTAGCTAGGTAGTTGGGGCCCCCTATTCTAAAACGACCTATACTTTTTTTTTGCGACGAAAGGTTGATCCTTTCCGTAGGGGAACTGGCCCAGTTGTCACAATCCCACGCGCTACCTCAGAACCGGTCACAGCGGTCTTCTGGATCTAGGTCATTTTGTTATAGGAAGACTCGGCACAGGTGACCGTTGGTCACTGGAACACTGGTCGCGAAGTCGTCTGTGTCCTGGAAAAAACAAGATCAACTTTGCCTTACAAAAAAAAAATGTAGAGCCCATCCAATTTACGTGAAGATGGAGGACCAGCGAAGCTGTTATCTTTACGACAACTTGACGACTATACGACAAGTATACGATTTACATATGATTGCAATGAAGACAGGTAGACGACTATGTTGTTTGTCTTTATTTCATTCTTCGTGACTAAAGCGATCATTGCCTTATGGTCACTTATGGGCGAGTTCTGAACCCAATACCGTATATACGCGTGTAATGGCCGCACTCGTGTAATAGCCGTACCCCTAACTTTAAACAAAGAAGCCGAAAAAAATATATTTAAAATTACCCGCGTATAGGCCGCACCTACGATTTTAGAATCGTAGGTGCGGCAATTGTTTTTTTTGTTTTTTTTTCAAGTACTGCCGGCAGATGGCGCCCACCCGGCTGCGGCAGCCAACAACATTGAGGCACTCTATCCTGTCTGTTTGCGCCTCTCACTTTATCTGGAACAATCTCGAACCAGACGCAGTGTATCTCTTTGTGTTTGCGAGTACCCCCGGTTTCCCGCTGTCACCCATTTCAGGCTTCTGGATGGGGAAGTACGCGAGTTACACGGCCGGCTTTAAACTCAAAGTTATTGCCTTTGCTCAAGACAACAGGAAACGTGCAGCCGGGCGAAAGTTCGGTGTCGACGACGCCGAGACGCCGGACGCCGAGAGAAGTTCCGAAGATGAGTGATCTAATACGGACGAGTGAAAAGGATTTGCACGCCTGTCTATGCAATGCCCATAAATGTTTTCTTGTTCTATCAAGGCGTGTGAGTACTTCCATTTAATGAAGGCAAGTATTGAAACTTTTGGCGAAAAAACAACGATTTCCAAAAAACGTTTTCATTTTTCCTCGTGTAATATGACCGCACCTCTAGTTCTCGCCCCAAATCATAAAAAAATACCTGCGGCCATTACACGGGTATATACGGTATTTCGAGGCACACCTCGAGGACAGTTCATTTCGATTGAGCCCAAGTCTCTTTATCAGCATCGCGGAAGCGAAAAAAATAAAAAAGTTAGATCGGCGCGTTCTGTCCTCAGCCTCGTCACAGCGCACTCTTAGCTGAGATAAGTTGGTGAGCGTAGATAATAGCAAGGGATCAGGACCTCACTGTCTAATAATGCCAAGAAAGGCTGACCCACGCGGGTTGCCCCCTCTTTTTATTCTCACTTGCCACGCCCGATCGGACCGAAGGAGCGCCGTTTAAACGAGAGATTTTTTGTAAAGATTTATAGGCGCATTTTGTTTTTTCAGATCCTAGCATAAAACAACTTCGAAAAAAAAAACAAAAAAACTGGAACGCTTAGAATTACTTTGATTATTATTTTTACTGACAAAATGACTTTTGACCCGACTTAGGACCACACTTAGAACGCTCGTATTTGATAAGAGACGACCGGGCTAAAATGAAAGGGCTTCAGTATTGCTCGCGTAATGTTGACGTGTTTCCTTACGTATTGGCACGTAAATTAGTAACTGGCAGACGTGAGAATAAAGTCTCCGCGTCTATCAGCACGCCATTGTACTCAAATTTACTAGCGTCTTTTATGAGATTCAAATAGGCTGAGGCCTCGAATACAAAGTGTTCGGACATTACTTTTGATTAACAAATAAAAAAGTCGTATGTTTCGACCACAATGTGCGAAGAAACGAAAGCGATGGCTGTAGCACGGTCGCGAAATGCGGGTAGAATGTCGCCGCTACGTACCAGAGGACGGAGGTGCGACGTGGCTAATTTTCATAGCCGTCGTGGGTGGCGTCATGGATACCACTGACGGCTGCCACCAGTGCTCGGTGATTCGTGAAGTGGGGAAGCGCGGTGGAATTTTCTAAAATCACCCAACATTACACAACGCAACTGGATACGTACTGTCAAAGTGGGTATTCGCAAAATGCGATTAATGTTTGGAAACAAGTGTTTCGAGCAGACAACAGGAAGGTTCTCGCAATTACCATATACCTTGCAAATACCCTTCAGAGTAATACCGGAAAGGGAACCAAAAACACAGGGGTTCGGAGGAAGACACAAAAGTGGTGCCATCTCTTGGCGAGGAGTGGTCAACTCGGTGCCGAAAATTAAATTGATATTGGCATGTGCTCCACTGTTTTCCCCCTGACAATATATTTAAAAGATACATAGTTATCGATTAAAATTGAGAAAACTTGGTTATGGCACTTTTGAATTAATTGATGTGTTTCCGAAAGTTCACATGTAGTTAAATGCTTATTGTAGGCTATTAATCATTATTTCTACTTATTAGACTATTTACCTGTTAGGTCACCTTCAAGTTAATATTATTAGCTAAAATTTAACTATATTGCGTTATCCGTGTCCTTATCGTTGAGATTGGCTTCAAGTGGCTCATGCTGGCTTTTAGTGCCTATTCTTGACCAGATCAGCTTCAATTGGCTATTAGTAACTGTTCGCAAATATTATCCCCACTTCTGAGGCATTGGTGTTTCAGTGGTGGGACAAACTTCAAGTGGATATTATTGGCTATTGGAATATGTTCTTGGTCAGAATGACTTGAAATGGCCATACATGACTCGCCGTCGCTATTATGGGCATTTTATGCAGTTCAACTGGCTATTATTGGCTATAGGCATCTATTCTTGACTTGGTTGGCTTGAATTGGCTATTATTGACTATAAGCATCTATTACTGATCTGGTCGGCTCGAACTGGCTACAAATGGCTATAAGTGACTAGTACTGATAATTATTAGCTACTTTTGTGTCTACAAAAATGAACGACTTCATCTGGTTATTTTTGGCCATTGGCATCTAGTTTTTACCGAATTGGCTGCAAATGGCTAAGAATCACCATTCGTTGCGATCAGGACTATTAATGACAATTTATGCAATCGGAGCGTGTATAGATTTTACTGACTTCAGCTTGGTATTTGGCTATAGCTATCTATTCTTGGCCTAGTTGACTTGGATTGGCTATTTTTGGTTGTAAGCATCTCTTTCTGACCCGGTTGACTTGAATTGGCTACAAATGGCTATAAGCTATTTTTGTGTCTACAAACTGGAATGGCTTCATGTGGCTAATTTGGCTATTAGCATCTACACATTCGTCAAATGGATCAATGGCGGTTTGAAGGGACCGCGTAAATCCGTTTATTAACTTATTGCGCTGGGATTTACTCCGGAGGTGTTCGAAGCTGGTGCATTCATTAATTGAGAGTATGAATGAATACATGAAACCTCCAGAGTCAAAATAAGAAAAGTAAAAACTGGTTTTGTCAATAGAAAATTATTGCTGTCTTTTATTTCTAAATCATCCGAAAATTGTTGTAGGCTATTCTGGCGTTTACTGCGATTGAAAAAATAATTGTGAAATGGAAATAATAGAACTGGTTTGCCTATTCTTCACTTCGTTTGGCCCAAATAGGCGCAGCAGTAACATATTATATTTTTGGTGTATATGCAAAGTAAAGCAAAAAAAATTGTTTTTGATCTTTATTTATTTATGAGAGCCAATCTTTCCACAATTTTAGCGATAGCTTCTACCAACTTCAGGCACCTCTGTAGTAAATCCAAGCGCGATAGGATATGAACCCGAGTTATGCCGTCCTTTCAAACGGCCGTCGATCCCTCGGACCCACGCGGTTTTTCTGTCAACACACTTTAATATTTTGCTTCATGTAGCTATTTTTGGGTACTATCATCTATTTTTATCAGACTGTCTTCCAATGGCTAAGAATGGCCATTCGTGAATATATTTGACAATTCTGTGCTATTTCGGTGTTTATGGATGAAAATGACTTCAGGTGGCTTTTACTGGTTATATATAAGCATGTGTTTTAATTAGATTGGCTTGAAATGGCTACAAATGTCTATCTGGAACTAGTCATCATAATTATTAGCTTTTTCTGTGTTTACGAACTGGAATGGCTTCCAGTGGTTATTGTTGGCTAGTAGGATATATTTAATACCAGATTTGGTTTAAGTGGCTACCAAAGGCTATTTGTGAGTATAATTGACGATTCTGCACTATTTCAGCGTTTTCGAATGAGTATAACTTCAAGTGGCTATTTTGATTTCAACAATCTTCCGTATTTGTAAATATTCTTACCAAATTCCGCTGAAATTGTTTCAAACTGGCTATTAGTGACTAATACTGACAATGATGTGCTATTTGAGTGTTTTGAAATAAAATTGAAGTGGCTATTATTGTCCTTTGACCACTGTTGTTTGCCAGATCGGCTTAAAATGGCAATATTGCCTGATTGTGATTATTATTAACACGGTTTGTTGTTGGTTTGTTTACAGATTTGATTGACTTCGACTTGCTATTACTGGCCACAAGCATCTATTCTTGACCTTGATATCTTGTATTACCTAGAGAAGGCCCTTTGCTCTCATTAGTCGCAATGTTATGCTATTTCCTACTTATGCAGAGAATGGCTTCAAGTGGCAATTGGTGGCTTTAGCATCTATTATGAACAAAATCGGCTTAAAATGTTCCATTATGACTATTAGTGGCAATGACTGAGAACACTGCCTACCAATAGCCCATGCTAGCCATTTGAAACCAATATGGTAAAAATTAGGGGTTAATAGCCAACAATAGCCACTTCAGGTTCTTTCATTTTCTAAACAGAGAAATATAACATATTGAAGGTAGCGTAATAAGGCAGGTGAGCTGATTAAAGTTAAACATTTCTAAAACCCAAGATGAAGGCTACAAAGAGGGGACGACAAAAGACGTCTCAAGAAGTCTTGCGTTGCCCCCTTTTCTAGCCACCCTCTTGGGCTTTAGAAATGTTTAGCATATATTTATCAATAAAAATCACTAATATATATATGCAGTCATTTCAAACCGATCTAATAACAAAATAGATGTTCATAGTCAATAATAGTCCCTTGGGGCCATTGTCCTTCAAAAACAGTGAAATTTCACATATTTAATTATTTCTACCAGTAGCCATTCATGGTCAATTGAAGCCATTTTCAGTCAAAAAGAGATGCTGATAGCCAATAATGGCCAATCCAAGCCATTACATTTTCTAAACAGAGCAATAGCATATGATTACCAAACTTCAGTTGCCAATCTAATAAACGCACATGCTTATAACCAATAATATTGTCACGAATGACGAATGATGAGGCTTCGAATAACTGCAGAAACTAAACGTTTAATGGGACCAACTTGTTCCCCAAACAAAATAGAGAAAGAATAGCGTCGCAGGCGTCGATGTCGGCGGAACAGCAGGATAGAGCGCTGGGGCGAGACTGACTCCGGCTCGCCACGCGGAGCCCTTTCTGTACACGCGGGGGCTTCTAGAAAAATTGGCCTAGAAGATTCGGCGCGTAGAACATTATGATCTAGAAAAAGCAACACCGGTTCTCGAATTTGCCAGAACATCACATTACAGAGTCAACAAAAATGCGTTACCCGCGGCCAGGCATCGAACCCTGGTTTTTTTGCGTGGAAGGCAAGCGCATAACCGTTAGGCTTCGAGCACGCTACCTGCTTGGTCAGCTGCGCTTGCGGCAATATACACGTAGCCATTTTCATTCATAAACACTGAAATAGCACAGGACTGTCAATTATACTCAGTAATATCCATTGCTACCCATTTGAAGTCAATCTGGTCAGAAATAGATGCTTATAGCCAATACTAGCCAATCCAAGCCAACGAGGTCAAGAATATGTGCCAATAGGCAAAATTATCCAGTTGAAGTCATTAAAATCTATGCGCGCTCCAATTGCAGAAATTGTCAATGAGAGTTGCTGATAGCCATGTATAACCATTTCAAGTCATTCTAACAAAAATAGATGCTTATAGCCAATAATATTCATTTCAAGTCATTTGCATCCATGAACCCCGAAATAGCACAGAATTGTCAATTATATTCACGAATAGTCATTCATCGCCATTTAAAGCCAATGTGGTAGAAAACAAAATGCCTAAAGCCAAAAAATAGCTGCATGAAGCCATTCATGTTTGTAGACCCGGTAAATAGCTAATAATTATCAATACTAGTCACTTATAGCCATTTGTAGCCAATTCAATCCAACCACGTCAAGAATAGATGCCTATAGCCAATAATATTCAGTATACGTAATTGAAATCTATATATGCTACAATTGGATAAATTGTCATTAATAGTGTCTGATTGCAATGTATAGCAATTTCAAGCCAATTTAATAGAAATAGAGACTTATAGCCAATAATAGCCATTTAAAGTCATTTTCATCCATAAGCACTGAAATACCGCATAATTGTCAGTCATGCTTACGTGTACAATTGCAAGCCACTTGAAGCTGATTTTGTTCGAAATAGTTGTCAACAGCCAAAGGTAGCCACTTAAAGTCATTCTAGATTGTAAACACAAAAATAGCCCCTATCAACACAGTTCCTAATCCCATTTGCAGCCATTTCAAGCCGATCTAATAAAAATAAATTTTATACTGACTAATAGATACTGCTAGCCATTTGAAGTCAATCTGGTCAGAAACAAATGCTATTAGCCCACAATAGCCGCTTCTAGCCATACTGATTTTTAAGCACCGAAATAGAAAAGAATTATCAATTATCTCATCAGTAAGCTTCAGTAGCCATTTAAAGTCAGTCTTGTCTGAAATAAATTTCAATAGCCAACAATAGCCACTTGAAGTCATTCCATTTCGTAAATATAAAAATAGCTCGATCATAATTAGCAATAGTTAGCCGCTACAGCCATTTGAAGCCAATCTAATAAAAAAAGTGCTTATAGCCAATAATAGCCACTTGAAGCCTTTCTCATTCATAAACACTAAAATAGCAGATAATTGCTATTATACTGACTAGTGGCCATCAGTAGCAATCTGAAGCCAATCTGGTCAGAAATACATTCTAACAGCCGACTTTAGCCATCTGAAGTTCATAAAGAGGAATAGCTCAAGGTTTTCAATACTAGTTATTAATAGCCATTTGTAGCCATATATCAAGCATATAAACATATATATAACTTGAGGTTTATAGTCAATATTAGCCAGTTTAAGGCATACTTATTCACCAACACCGAAATAGCTAATTGTCGATTATCTCATCAGTCGGCGGCCTGTCATCTTCACGCAACTAACTTTCGCCACTTTCGGCAGGACACGCAGCTCAGTCGCTCCGGCAGTCCTGGTGCCGGGCACGTCATCATCGCTGCCGGCCGCCGACAGATGAATGGGAACTGGCGCAGCTACCGTCGACAAACGCCAAGCCAGGTGTTCATCCCCGGCCGTCATCCGGGCAACCGGAGTCGACGCCCATAAGATCGGATACCACGGCTCACCTCGGCGCAGTCGGCGGCCTGTCATCTTCACTCCACTAACTTTCGCCACTTTCGGCAGGACACGCAGCTCAGTCGCTCCGGCAGTCCTTGTGCCGGGCACGTCATCATCGCTGCCAGCCGCCGACAGATGAATGGAAACTGACGCAGCTACCGTCGACAAACGCCAAGCCACGTGTTCATCCCCGGCCGTCATCCGGGCAACCGGAGTCGACGCCCATAAGATCGGATACCACGGCCTCGGCGCAGTCGGCGGCCTGTCATCTTCACGCAACTAACTTTCGCCACTTTCGGCAGGACACGCAGCTCAGTCGCTCCGGCAGTCCTGGTGCCGGGCACGCCATCATCGCTGCCGGCCGCCGACAGATGAATGGGAACTGACGCAGCTACCGTCGACAAACGCCAAGCCACGTGTTCATCCCCGGCCGTCATCCGGGCAACCGGAGTCGACGCCCATAAGATCGGATATCACGGCTCACCTCGGCGCAGTCGGCGGCCTGTCATCTTCACGCAACTAACTTTCGCCACTTTCGGCAGGTGAGCGTCCATTTTTGTAATAATGTTTGAATAGCTTCTGTTTCTATTCTGCCGCCGACTGCGACAAGTGCATTTGTGAAAATTTGATTGTTTTGTTCCTCTGAGTGTTTTTTCCATGTGCTTTTGAAAAAAAAAATAATAATTTTTTAGTTAGTTATGGCTAATTTAAACGAAACGGATTGCATTGCATGCTTCACGCCTGTGCCAACGGACGGAACTTTTATCAAATGTTCCTCCTGTAGACATGTATATCATCTGGATGCGTGCTCCGGCATAGCTGACAGAATCTTCAGGTCTATGGGAGGTGCCAAGCTCGAGAAATGGATCTGCCGTATATGCAGAAATTGCGAAAGCAGATCAACCATAGGTACAACAGAGGAGGCTTTGTTAGCAGCCGAAGAAGATGCCGTTTCCGCACAACTGGCACAAATGAACGCAAAACTTGAGTTGCTCTACTCCCTGAAGGCTAACGTTGACCGGCTGTGCGATCTTCCAGCCTAAGTAGATGACCTACTTTCTTTGAGACCTTCAGTTGATGCAATGACGGAAACAATTAAGGGACTACAAGAATCCGTCGGAGAATGTGAATCAATGATGCAGCTGGTTACTGCAAACGATAAAGAGGTGAAGTTGCTCCGTTCCGAGGTTGAAGTACTCCAAGCAACGGTCACAGATCAAACGGCAATGATAGAGCAGTTACAAGCGAACGTAAACTCAACTGAGCAATATAGCAGGAGATGTAACATGGAAATACGCGGTATTCCTTGCGGGAATGGCGAAGACCTGAGTGTGACTTTGGCCGACCTTGCGGTGAAACTGGGGCTCGCGACCCATACCTCCGATAGAGTAGTAGCTTGCCACCGCCTACGCTCTAGGCGTGAGGGGGCTGCCCCCATTTTTGTGCAGTTCACCTTGGTGTCGGTAAAAGAACACTGGATGAATGCTCGCAAAACGTTGGCCACCCTTTCTCGGTCTCAAAACCAGCAAAGGATATACTTCAATGAAAATTTGACTCGGACAAACAAGGATCTCTTCTGGCAAGCGCGAAACAAGAGAAGGGAAAAATCGTATAAGTTTGTGTGGGTTAAGAACTCCGCCATTTTCGCGAAAAAGGACGAGAACTCATCGCCAGTGCGTATCTCTAGCACTAGGGACTTAGAAAAAAATAGTATAGAAATTGATAACAGCACACTACACTCTGATTTCTCGACGTTTATTGACTCCTTTCCGCCTAGTGCTAGTTCGCTCACGGTTTTACATGTAAATATCAGAAGTAGTAGGAAAACTGGGACGAATTTCAACTCATTGTTGGGGCAACTGACACCGTTGTCGACGTTTTTGTCCTAACCGAAGTAAATGCTCGGGATGTGGGCGTTTCTCAAGGTCGGTTTTCTCTGCCTGGTTTTGAGGCTTTTTCCCTGACTCGTAACTCATCTAGAGGAGGAGGAATAGCAGTTTATGTTAAAAAAAACCTGGTCAGCAGTTACCTTAGACATTTCACTCAAACATGCAGAATGTCTGACTTTAAAGTTATGTAAAAACAATTTCGTAGTATCTCTTCTGGCAGTTTATAAACCATTGTAGGAAATTGTGCGTAACATTTTAGATGAGCTAGGCGCGAGTTTAGAAACTATGGTGCCTTCCGATAAGCTTTGTATTGTGGGTGACATAAACATTGATTTACTAAAGCCTTTCAAAAGTGCCGTCTGTGATCATTTAAATATTCTTGCAAACTATGGTATTGACAGCGTAATTCAGACGCCTACTAGAGAAGAGTACTTGTCCGATCAAATGGTTAGTTCTTGTATCGATCACATAAATATCAGGAACTCGGGGGTTCTTATATTATCAGCCGTTATCAAACATAAATTGGCAGACCACTACTTTGTGGCATGTCGAATATACGCCGAGTTCATTTCTGAACAATTAGAATGACAAAACCAAATATCCCTAATGAATACAAGTAATTTTGATAGATAAATTTCTGGATATGACTGGAATCGGGTCTTTGAAAATTATAACTATCACGATGCCTACTTAAAGCTGGTTGAAATATTTTCAAGCTTCAGAACCATGAGCATGAAAACTGTTACAGTTAAAAAACGCAGGCCAAATCGACCGTGGTTAACTTCAGACGTTCTTTCTGCTATAAAAGAAAAATATATTTTATGGGCACGATCTCGTCGCTCTCCACAGAACAAGTAATTAAAACTGCAATTTCAGGCGCAGAGGAACCGTGTAAATGCCCTCATTCGCTCGAAAAAGCGTCAGCATTTTTATGATAAGTTTTTTCAATCACGATTTGATGTTTTGAAGACATGGGCTCTTGTAAATTAAGTCAGGGAATGCTCTACTAGATCGACTATTGGCGATACAATTAAGAAACATTTTGGAAATGACATGTCACATGTTGCGGAAAGATTTAATTGCTTTTTCGCGTCGGTTTCGGGTGTGCTACATGATGATGTCGTGCCCTCTAATCTTCAACGCTCCTGCTCAGCATCCGCCTTTCTACCAAACATTACTGCAGAAGATTTACATACGCTTTTATTTAGTTTTAAGCCCGGTAAGGCACCCGGGGCAGATAACATTCGCCTTGTCGACTTACGGCGCAATTTCGACGCACTAAGTAACATCCTGCTTTACGTATTGAACGGAATTATAAACAGTCGGAATTATAAACAGTGGAGTTATCCCTATTGGTTTGAAAAGTGCAATTGTTAGACCCATTTACAAAGGGGGTAAGTGTGACAGTGTTGAAAGCTACAGACCGATATCTATTTTGCCGTGTTTAGCCTATAGTATTCGAAAAACATATACTGAAAACAATGGCCATGTTTCTTGAGAAGTTTGATATGTTATCACCGTCCCAGCACGGCTTTATCTCTGGGCGTAGTACCGACTCGCTTCTTGAGGAATTCGTTGACATATTAAACGAAACTTTAGACAACAACAAACATGCCTGGGCACTCTTTCTAGACGTTTCAAAGGCATTTGATTATATTAGTCATAAAGTACTTAAGAAAAAAAATTTCCGACTACGGTTTCCGGGGGCCCTTTTTGTATTCTTGAAGATAAGATTTCTTAGCGAATCGGACGCAGCACGTTTCAGTAGGCAAAACCAGCAGTGTAATCATAAATTTGAAAGCTGGAGGGCCTCAGGGGTCTGTTTTATCGCCACTATTGTTTAATCTTTACGTCAACGATTTAGCCAAGACTGTTTCCGGCTGCGATATTTATCAATACGCCGATGATACTTCGTTAGTTTCTCGGCATATTAATTTGTGCAGTGCGATTTCTTTACTGCAAATCAATGCTGCCCGGGTAATAGACTGGTTTGAGGCAAATTGTATTAAATTTAAGACTGATAAAACAATGTGTTTCAGGAGTCCCCTGAAACGCAAATGTCCAGACATTCCCATTGTGCTGCACTCATCGAAATGTACGCACTGCATATGTGCACCTATTCAATTTGTTCCTTCCAACAAGTATTTAGGAATCTTCTTCGGCAGTGATCTGTCGTGGAATTCTCATCTAAGTTATGTTGCCAAGCGACTGCGAAGTGTATCATGTATGTTGTATTCTACAAAGACTTTTTTTCCCATTTTCTGTTCGAAAGATGATAGTCAATGCTGTGGCAAAATAAAATCGACACGATCCTAAAGAGTATTTTGAGGGGTGTAGCGTACACGTCTATTTCTATGCCGAGTGATGAATTATTTGCATCCCTGTGCCTGCCGCGTTTTCTAGCTGTATTTAAAAGATGTGTAATTAGTAAGCATATCTGGCAAAGTTCTTTTAAAACGCCTCGTGTTGTGGAACGTGTTTTGAGAGACGGTGAACGTTTCATAATCCCACGTGTTTATACAAAATATGGAAAACGACTGAGCTAATTTTATGTACCCGAACCCTTTAAAACGGCTTACCGAACACGTTCTTTGGGATAACCACAAAGCGTCAATTAAAAAAGCTATAAGAGGAATATGCTAAAGTTATACTTACGTTTTCTAGTTTATATGCAACGTTAGTCGCCTTCTGCGTTATATCATTAATTTGACCCTAATCTTGAAAAATCTGCAGATAGTCCCCCCCTGCTGACTTTAATCTTGGTCTCCCTTTTGGCCTTTGTCTCCAATATGAAAGAGCAATATTCGTAACACGTGCTTATCTCTAGTTATTGACAGGGCTTTTGTCTGCGGCCTGATGGTATTTGGTTCAGTTGTGTATGTGCTTTATGTTTAAATGAGTATTACGCGCTTGTTTGTATCTACATCCTGACTGCTGTGTGTGTGTTTTTTTTTCTTTATTTTACATTGTTATTTTGCGTGATATTTTTCAATGACTAGTTTGATGTTTCATTACACCGCTGCCGGGTCCAGTCCCACAAGCCGCTATTGGCTGTTGACGGACCCGCATTTGTATGTATTGTATTTATATTTGTGCAATAGAATTATTATTATTAAAAAAATACCCATGACAGCCACTGAAGGTCAATCTGGTCAAAGATGCTAATAGCCAACACAAGCTACTTGAAGCCGTTCATATATGTAGACAAACAAAAAGATCACATGATTATCATAACTTTCACGTTTAGTTGTTTAGAGGCATTTCAAGTAGATATTATCAAATATTGATACTTATTGCCAATTATGACCACTTGAAGCCAATGGCATAATAAGACATGTCTCGGTAGAAATAAAACAAGTAAGTCAACCAGCTCAGAAATCTCATTAATTATTTAGATTGTACAAAATAGCTATACAAATCCTGACATGTCTGTACTGCACACTGCACTTTGCCATCAAAAGACCAAGACGTCCAATATCAGGACCCTCGACTACCTATGCTGAAACTCCAGAACAATAGATATATATATATTGTGAGGGTGTTTAATGAGGTTTATTACAATGGTAACGAATGGCCAAAAGGGAACTGTTCCGCCGGTTGAGTTTAGTCCAAATCTCCCCATCGGTCACCGTGCCCTCGGTCGACCAGGCGCGAGCCTTGCTCCCGTGCCGACAGTTCTCCTTTATCTTCCTCAGAATACCCCCAGGGGGCTGGAGTGCCGGTCATCCGGCACGTTGGGGTTGGTTTTTGGTTTTAGGTTTGGCGATGGTAGTGCTTCATACTGGCCACATGGACAATGTCCATGGACCTGGAGCGACGGTCATGGGGAGGCTGGACTGGGACGACCTCGTAGTTGGTTGCAGAAAGGCGGCGGACTATCCGATATTTTCCGGCAAACTTGCGCATCAGTTTCGCCGATCGGCCCAGCTGGCGGAGAGGGGTTGCCAGTAAAATCTCGTCATCGATGTTGTACGAAACGTTAGGATGGCTCTCTGCATGACGGAGTTGGTGGTGCTGTGATCTTAGAGTCTGAAAGTGGGCGATTCGACGGGCATCTTGAGCTCGACCACTGACATCTGAAGTATAGGCATCCTGGGAGCGGTCGGGTGCACACGGCAAAATTGTGTCCAAAGTTGTCAGGGGATCACGGGCGTACAAAAGGTAATATGGTGAGAATCCTGTGGTAGCCTGGCGTGTGGTATTTTATGCGTTAGTGACGAATGGTAAGACCGTGTCCCAGTTGGTGTGGCTCTCGGTAACGTACATTGAAAGCCTGGTAGCTAATGTGTGGTTTAGACGCTCCGCGAGTCCGTTAGATTAAGGATGGTAGGCACTCGTTATATTGTGAATATTGGTAGCCAGGTGAAGAACCTCCGCAAGAACCTTGGAAAGGAACGGGGTGCCCCGGTCACTGACGATAGTCTGTGGAGCGCCATGGCGTAGAACAATAAAGTGGAGAAAGAAGTCGGCCACTTATTGTGCACTGCAACAAGTCAGATGATCGATGGCCACAACTATACAGCAGTTTTTCGTGGTGGAGGCAAGGAAAGATCCCAAAAAGTTAATACCGATGCGTTGAAAAGGGGTTTTGGGTGGCGGTAAGGGTCGTAAACGGCCGGGTGGTGGGGTGGTGGGGCTTTTGCTCATCTGGCAGAGGTAGCATGCGCGCACGTATTTGCTAATGGATCGATGCATCCCATTCCAGAAAAAGCGGTCGCGAACTCTAAAGTATGTTTTCGAAAAGCCAAGTTGGCCAGCAGTAGGATCATCATGGTTGGCCCTCAGCACGTCTTGTTGTAGATTGCGAGGAACAACGAGAAGCCATGGGCGTCCATGAGGTTCGTAATTACGTCGATATAGTATTCCGTTAAGAAGAGTGAAAAGGCGTGCGCGCTGTTCCACCCGTCCAGCGGGGTGGGGGAGCGTACCTTTTAGGTAGCGGATAATGGGCTCTAATGTCCGATCGGACTGTTGAGCCTCGACGATGTCCACCTGGTAGAGGATGACTGTGGTGTTTAGGTGGTGTATGGGATGCTGAAGGGCAGACACAGCGGAGAGGGGACATCGTGAGAGCCCATCTGCGTCTAGGTGTCACTTGCCCGATTTATAGATGTCAGTGAAGTCGTATTCCTGTAGCTTTAACGACCAACGTCCGAGACGACCTGATGGATCTTTAAGCGTTGCAAGCCAACAGAGGGCATGATGGTCAGTGAGAATGCGGAAATGGATGCCATATAGGTATGGGCGAAATTTGGAGATCGCCCACACGACCGCAAGGCATTCACGTTTTGTGATAGTATAGTTGCGTTTCGCATTTGTAAGGGTACGGCTTGCGTAAGCGACGACGTATTCTTTGCCGTGGATGTTTAGTGCAAGAACTGCGCCAAGGCCGTGCCCACTTGCATCTGTACGTAACTCGGTGCTGGCACACTGGACGAAGTGGCCAAGGACAGGAACAGATGTTAGCGCAGGCTTAAGAGACTGGAAGGCTGTGGCTTTGGAAGAGCTGCATTCAAACTTAGCGTTGCTGCGAAGCAGCATGTTGAGAGGCTCGGCAATATGTGAAAATTCAGGGATGAATCGTCGAAAATAGGTACAAAGTCTGAGAAAAGCACGGACCTCTTTAAGTCCCTTTGGTTCGGGAAAGTCAGAAACAGCCTGGATCTAGCTAGTGTCTGGACGTTTTCCATCGGGACTAATGAGGTGGCCAAGAATTTTGATTTGCTTCGCTCCAAATACGCACTTGCTTGAATTTAGTTGCAATGTAACTCTGGTGAAGCGGTCCAACATCTGTCGTAGCCGATGCAAGTGTTCGTAGAATGTCGTCGAAAATACAACAACGTCGTCAAGATAGCATAAGCACACATTCCAAGTGAGACCACGAAGGAGGGTGTCCATCATTCTTTCGAATGTTGCTGGGGCATTGCAAAGTCCGAAAGGCATAACATTGAAGAGATAGAGCCACTAAGGTTAATGAATACGGTTTTAGGTTTGTCGGCGTTGGCTACAGGTATTTGCCAGTAGCCACTTTTGAGGTCCATGGAAGAAAAGAAGCAGGATCTTGAAGAGCATCAAGCGTGTCATCGATTCGGGGCAGGGGATGAGTGTCATTTCGTGTTACACTGTTGAGGCGTCGATAATCCACACAGAATCGCATGATCCGTCTTGTTTCTTCACCCGTTCCACAGGGGAGGACCATGGGTTAGACGGATGTTCGATGACTTTCTTTTGGAGCATATCTGAGACGTGTTGTTGTATGACGGCACGCTCTGCAGGCGAAACCCTGTAGGGTCTACTTTTTACTGGAGGGGCGTCAGCTGTGTCAATAGTGTGACGTTCGAAGGAGGTTGTCGGAAGGTTATTGTTCTGGAAGTCAAACAAAATTTCGTATGTTCCTATGAGGTGGGTCAGGGCTTTCTGTTGTTCAACCGGGAGGTCCGGGTCGATCATGTTTCTAATGCGGTGAGAAGGATCTTGAGTGGAAGGAAGGCTGGATGGGCTATGGGAAACGCCGTTAGACAATGAAGCGATGTTGTCTTCCTGACACATCCTTAACGTAGCAACATGGCTTCCTAGTGGAATAATTTGTTGTTGGCGAGAAGCATTTGTAATGTAGAGATGAACTTTGTCTTGCCTTATGGTGACAATAAAGACGGGCACATCAATCCCCTTTTTGGTGAAGTGGGATAACGATGGTTCGAGAGGGCCGGAGGTTCCTGGAAATTGTTGATCAGTCGTAAGTGCTTGCTACAAAAAGGACAGATAACGGAGGCAGGAAC
Source organism: Ixodes persulcatus (assembly GCA_013358835.2). Classification (NCBI taxonomy): domain Eukaryota; kingdom Metazoa; phylum Arthropoda; class Arachnida; order Ixodida; family Ixodidae; genus Ixodes; species Ixodes persulcatus. The sequence continues at coordinate 299,340 of JABSTQ010009275.1, read as the reverse complement.
ACGTCCTGGACCGCGCGCAAGTTAACGGCGGGATGCTCTGCTAACTCGACAGAAGGGTCAAAAGAATTGAAGTGTAACTTACTGCTGGCGCAATCAATTAGGGCGTCCGTTGACGCCAGAAAGTCCCATATGTAAATGACATCGGCTGCGCAGTCCGGAAGTACGGTAAATAAAATAACATGGCGAGTTCCAGCGATGAGGACTGACAGGGTTGCACATCCCAGTGACTGGAAAATGTCTCTATTTCCTAGACGCAAGAAATGCGCACGTGCCGGAGTTAGAACGGCATGTAAGCGTCGGCGGATGCCTTCAGAAATACAGGATGTAGCGGCCCCAGTGTCCACCAAAGCAGAAAATGTCTTGCCGGCAGTTTCAACATTAACAGTCGTAGGTCAAAAGCTGGAGGATTTCCCGCAAAATGCGATTGTGTAGCCTGACCTCCGGTTTGGCCGCAGGCTGCCTCGCTTATTTTGACGTCAGGGTGGGAGCGGCAGCCTTGTTGAACGGCGAAACTGAACCGCGACGGGTGGGATAGGGGGAAGGCGGTCTGCTGCGGCGGTTCCCAGCTGTTGGAAGCGGACTTCCATCGCGGCGTTTGTTGGAAGTGTGGGTGTCGCTGGAGTAGTAAGATGGCGTCCCACGCTGAAGAGTTTCTTGGCTAGTCTGGCGGCGACAATAGCGAGTGACGGGTCTAGGAGCACGGAAGTAGAAACATATTGGCCGGTTGTCATCTGTTCGCCAGAGATCAGCTCGGCGCTGCGGTCCGTAGGAGCGTGAAGGGGGTGGCTCCTGCATGTGGAAAGGGGCAGTGTAGCGCTGCTGCATCGGCTGGATAGAGCAGAGAGGGGAGAACGCTGGAGTGGCAGGTGAAGCAGGTGCGTAGGCGCACGGAACCGAGGTTGGCGGCTGCAAAGCTGCACGGAGTTCTTTTTGCACCACTTTTTGAATGGTTTCTGGCTCGATGGGACATCCAGAGGCGTCGTCAGTCAAGCTTGATGTGTTAAAATATCTCCTCAGTTCGTCACGGATGATGGTGCGGATGAGTTGCGGGAGGTTCATGTTGGAAACCGGGCTAAGGGAAACTTCAGGAAGGCGTCCTAAAGGCGCCTTGTTGATCCGGGAGCTCTGCATCTCTTCAAACGTTTTACATTCTAATATGAGTCGCTGTACGGTCGCGGGTGTTTTCGGGGCTACAACAGAGAAACGTTCCTGGGACATACCTTTAAATAGGTGTCGGACCTTATCCTCCTCGGATATTTTCTCATTCACTCGTCGGCAGAGACGAAGGACGTCTTCGATGTAACTTGTGGAAGTCTCGGTTGCAGCTTGAACGCGGTGTGATAGCTTTTCTTTTGACTGTTGTTTGCGGCTTTCGGCTTGCGGGACGCTTATGAAAATGATGTTTTGAAGCCATCCCACGAGTTCATGTCTTCTTCGTGGTTGTGAAACCACTGAAAGGCTGTGCATTTTAGAAAGAACACTACGTTCGCCAACTTATGGGACTCATCCCAACGGTTATGGGCGCTTACGCGGTCGTAGTGTTTCAGCCAGTCATCGACGTCGCCTGGGGGGGGGGGGGGGGGGGGGGGCAGCCGCTGAAGGTTGGAGCGTCCCGCTGGCGGTTTTTCAAGTAGTTGGGAGGCGGCCGTGAGGGTTCACCTGATGTAGTTTGTTGTTCGTCTGGCATGGCGACGGTAGTGGTGCGCCCGCTTCGAAGCTCCAGAGCACTCCTTGGGGTCGCCGACCACGAAATTGTAGGGGAACTTAAGCACCTCCACCACTTGTGAGGGTGTTTAATGGGGTTATTACAATGGTAATCAATGGCCAAAAGGGAACTGTTCTGTCGGTTGATTGTAGTCCAAATCTCCCCCTCGGTCGACCAGGCGCGTGCCTTGCTCCCGTGCCGACACTTCTCCTTTATCTTCCTCACAATATATATTCAATAGATTATCCATTTTCTTTCTGAATTAGACCCACTTGCTGCATTCCCGGTGAAAATTGTTGGTTGTCCACTCACTGACGCCAGGATCGCTTTCTGCTTCCGTCTCCTATTTCAATCCGGAGTTTCCTCTATTAGTCTCCAAGGTAATTGGTTCTCCCTTCGTAGCGCCATTCTTCGCGGGATGCCAGGGCTACCCTCTTCGCTCTCTTCACGCGGCGCGGCCGACGGGAAGTCCCGACTTCTCTCTCCTCGCGGAAAGATGGGAGAGGAAAAGGGGGTTTTCCATTCTTCGCGCGCGCTGCAATGACAACCTACGAGAACAAAATATCTGCAAGCTGTCGCCCATAAAGCTATCACTTTAAAACAAAAACAGACGGTTTATATAGGCATTCAATTATGCTTTCGTTTTTGTTAAGACGCCTTTTGCGGCGATTTTTATTTTATAAATCTATGCCAGTTCGTTTGTATCAATACAAGTTTTGCACGGGAACATGTTTTTTTTTTTTTTTAATGGAGTTGTTTTTCATATCGCGAACGAGGAAAACTGCACAGCAATGAGACGTACTTGTTCATCCCTTATTGTGCTGCGACACCGATGAATGGCGACTATATAGTAGACCTTAATAAACAATTGCGTAAAGCTATGCTTCCCACGAAAACCAAGCAGCGACAATGGACGACAGTGGCCAAACGACCTGTCACCTCAAATGAAATCAAGTTTGGGCTTAGTTATCATGCACCGCACATTCTTCAAAGATTTGGTTTTTCAATAAAAAACGAATGTTCTTCGTGTAGGCAAAATACAATGAGAATAAATGGCAGTTAAATACACACAAAAGTAGATACATTCAGAACGTAACCTTGAAAGTTAGTTAAACTCCGCGAGATGCCGAACATTTTTACTTCCGATCTTGAATAGAAAAATAGTTTAGTAGAACAAAAAAACTTTATTATCTGCAGCCTGATTTTTTGTTTTTTAAGGATCCTTCTTGGAATTTTAGGGAAGATTAGCTTTGTCATTCAGTTTGATGACCAGAGTCCCCATCAGCGTTGATTTTAACAATATGCATCTTGCCGAAGTTCCCAAGCGTCGAAGAGAATGCCGGGAACGTTACCTAAGTTCCCAGCAACCTCTTTGGGCAATTAACGAAATGTGTATTGTTCTCCGTCACGATTTTGGCACGTAAAATAAAGTTAATATTACATTGTTGGGAAACTGACGTATTTGTGTGGGCGTTTTTGCGTGCGCTCGTGTGTGTGCGTGCGCGTGCGCGTGTGTGTGTGGCAGGGGGGGGGGGGGTTGATGGAGGAGGAGGGGGGGGGGGGAGGCTACAAAACAAGATCCCCAACCGGTCGTCTTTCCCTTCGCAGGGCTGCGTCAGGAGAGACATTCCTCTGGACAAGAAGGTCGCCCTTGGAACAATTCGTTACACGAGGAGTCTCTTCTTCTTCTCCTAGCACTTTTTTTGATGCACATCTGCAATATTGCCAGATATATATTCAAAAAAGACTCCTTAGCAAGCTTGTATTCAAAAGGCTCTCAATATAGTTGGCTGAGAATACATTGCAACGTAATCACCATTACATCAAAAGGCCGGTAAGACTTTTGACCCAACAAACTTTTCAGCCGCGAAAGGTCTCTTATAAAACGGAGGCTTAAAAAGCAGCAATTTTTGTGTATACGGAAATAAAATGCGGGAGAAGAGCATGACCAAAGAATTTTACCATCGTATGCTTGCGACGTCTCTCAGCGGGTTACGGCCCTGTATTTAAGAAGCCCATGTATTTAATATACAAATATGGCTAAAACACCAGAACATTACGGTTTGAACAATTTCCCATGCTACTACTCCTTTCTATTATATATCGCTATCCTTGTACCAAAAGTTCAAGATCTTGACGTGTAAACGGCAGGTTCCTCAGTGGAATATATACTTTGATGTATTGCCACTAGAGATCACATATCAAAGTTAATCCAAGTGTGCAGTTTATTCTTGGTTATAAAAAAGGCACGTTATGGTTGTATCGATTAAATAGAATCATTTACAATATTATGGCAATTTTGTAGTGTCTACGATGTGTATTACATACGTAGAAAAACCTCTTCCGGAGGCACCTCAAGCTTTTTGTTTTTTTTTAGAAATAAAGGAGTTCCAGCAAGCTCCATTTAAAAAAAAAAGCCACAAAATACAAGGTTTGTCATTTGACCGCAGTAAACCAGAAGAATCGATAATGTGCTGGGTACATTTTGTTTTCTCAAAACTATTTTTCATCGGTTCTTCAGCCAAACTTGCCAAGTAAGGTGGATTCGTTCTCGTTTAGACGTTTCCGATAATTTCCGGTATTCTGCTCTGACATCAATAAACTTGAAAGAGAATCAGCATTACTATAATCTCTATTACCAAAAAAACGTTTTCCAAACATTCACGCCAACTAATAATGTTACGTCATTTTAACAAAGTGATTTTTTAATGTGACGAATGATAGCACTGCGGTCAATAAACGATTTATGAGAGGATGATTCTTCTTGTGATCTTAACGTTCACATGTCCATAGTAATATCTAGGCGCCTACTAAATGTTTACATTATATTAACTTTCCCGATCGCCCTGCGCACAAACAAAAAAAAATCGGGTAAAAAAAAGGTGGGGGGGGGGGGGGGAAGGAAGAGCTTATTGAGATATACGACTTTGTATCACATTCCTCGAAGAGGGCTGATGTTCGAGATTTCGCAATAGCACAATCTTGTAGTCGGCGGCCTTAAATTTTGTATTGTCTTGCCAGTTTAGAACTCCTCTGAACAACCCCGTGCAATGCACTGCGCCCAATTTGAAAAAAGAAAACACAGAAAAAAACCACATACCTCATAGCACTCGAACCAAGCCCACTTCAAGACACGTTTTCTAAACCAATGGCTTATCTTACAGGATTTGCTATAGCAGTAGCGTATAGTTGAGGGCCCTAAAGTTTGTATTTCGTGAACAGTTAACTTCTCGGCCAACCTCAAAAGGTTCCTTGATGAAGCGCGTGTGCCCAAAGTTTTATAAAACTTCGAATTCGTCAAAACTACGGAACCATTGAGACCGGTTTTCTCAAAAATGAATAATTTTGAAGTGCTTGCCATAGTACCAGGACGTTCTCGATGGCTTAACATTTTATATTCTCGTTTAGTTGGACACTGCGTTGTCGCCAAAACGTTCCCTGTTGTGGAGCGGGTGCCCAAATTTCAAACGATGAACGAATGCGCAAAAACGGCCGAAACAACCCCACTTTGAAACGGTACAGTGTTAGCAAAAAGGGTATAATCAACTAATATTTGCGGTGAAATAAACCCGATTTAGAATAATTCTCAAACAATTTACATGCTCCACAAGTAATAAACCGCCACCAAACTCAGCCGAGGTTGTAAGATTGTGGTATTTCGACACGAATAAACGCCTCATGGCGTAAATCGAGCCTCGAACACCCCGTAGCAGCCCCGTCATCATCGGCACGAACGCCATGTTGGAAATCGTGTTTTCAGTTCCTTAATCAATTTCTCAATAACGTATGCACGAACTCATCTCTGTGACGTCACGGCGCGGTGGTGGCGCGTCGGTCGCACTTCCGGTCTGGGGCTGTGGGCAGAAGTCCCCATGCCAGACGTGTATTCCTCCATTGTTTTGAAAGGAACCAGACAAAAACCTGCCTTCTCGTCAAAATGCCGCGACTGGGGCCGTACCAAAAGTGTCGAGAAAGGTTTGAAGCTCAGTTTTCACGTGCTCGGTTCGTCCGAGAATCTGGATATGTGCCGTGAAAGGGGAAAAGCAGACGCCGTCGGACAACGATTGCTTGGGCGGGAAGCACTTTGGGTTGAATTCACGGATACTTGTGGTCATCAGATTTATTTGTTTTGTTCCAACATGAACGCCAGTAAACCGTCAAGTTGTGCGGACCATCTGCGGACTACGTTCAGTGCGTCTTCAAGTTCAAACGGCCGCCTGATTGTTCGAACTGTCGTCTGCTCTTTCAAACGTTTCTGCTTGTCGTCTGCTCTCTTAGACGACGCCGGTCCGTAGACCAAATGTTGGCCCGGTACTTGCGATAAGAAGTGCAGGCCTCAAAAGACTTAAATTTGAAGGTTGGTAAGCAGGCTCGATGAAAACAGTAGAAACAAGGAGATCTTGATCATTGTTACCAGTGACCCTCACCGCGACTTGTTATGCCTAATTCAGTTGGTCCGATTCTGTTTGCAATTTTCAGTATCGACGTCGACCATCTCAGCTACGGTTCACGCTTTTGCAGCCCGAGCGGCGTCGCGACTGAAAACTCCAAGAAATCTCATCATGCGAATCAGGCTTTAGCGTACATTCTGCGGCGTCCACGCGGAATGAATCGCCACATGTCACATTATTCACGCGAAGTTTTGCGGTGTAACGAGCCTCGGTAATTTCGCTGACGCCGCTCAAGATAGTCAGACATCGCATGGAAGACGTAGAACCAACAATTCGAACGCGAAAAAGGGCAGGGGGACTCACACTGACGCCGACAACATCGCATTTCAATGGTGTGTTTATCGGCGACGGCGAGTTTCTTGCCCACACCCCCATCGCGCATGCGCGGCGCCGGTGGCGTCCGCTAGGGCCGCTCCGGGCGCTCCGGTTTGTTTGTAAACATGAGTTGGTGTATACGTCAGCCCTTTTAAAATATCTTTTATAAGGACGTCCGCGCAATGAGCGTCAATTGGTGTGTGCAGGGCCGATCTATAAAACACCTGAAACGAAAACGGCAAACATCTGGAAAGACATACAGACATGAAGTGTTTATTGAAGCTTGTACGGAACACCGCTCTCTACTGAGATCCTCTAGCGAAAAAAATTTGGTGAAGGTGTCATGGCTTGTAGAGCGGGGAGATGTTTAGAGCTTGCCACTTTGGTTTTGTAATTGGTGTTTCGCCACTCACCTTATTTCGCTCAGGAAGGTCCACTAGGTTTTATGTTTCAGACAGCCGAAAATTCGAAGCGGCCGGCAAAACAACGGCAGCCAAAATGCGCACATTTCTTGGGTATCAATGACTTACAAAGTTTTGGAAGTGGTAGCAATGCACTGAACCGGTTTTAATATTCAAATTCTGTCATCTGAAGTAAAGTAGATCGATTTATTTCCAAACTTTAACCGTTCGCTATAAAAATGGATGCCATTCCAAATATTTTGACGCAAAATCTTCAGAGCTACTAATAGAAATAATATTTATTTGCCGTTCAAGAAGGGGTGACTATTATGCGGAGACCAAACATAATACCTTGACCCTTTTTTTTTTTTTTTTTTTTTTTTTTGGGGGGGGGGGGTTGGTACTTTGGAAGGGGAAGATGACGACCGATTGACGACACGGGCTTGTGAGTCACCGCCATTCCGTAGCGGCCGTTGATGTAGGCCACGCAGAAGCAATCGTAGGAATGCGTGCTATGGCTAGCTGCAGCGCCGAGGCTTAGTCATCCCCAGAGGTGAGGCATGGAGCAGTGAGCGACTATGACATGTTCAACCACAGCCTCCTTTATTATAGAAAACCTGTCAATTCCACGACGGAGCCATTGAGCACGCGGCCGCAGGAATGAGGCGAGGAGCAGTGTCGAACGTTTACCGATATGGTAGCGCAGAGCCACATGTGGGGTAACCCTTCACCCAGTGCCAACAATACGCGCGGTGGCGTCTTCGCGAAACAACAACAAACCGCAACGAAGAAGAGAAAAAAGAGAACCCTGTTGGGAAAATCGGGATAACGTATTTATGATGGCGAAAGGGGCATACAGGCATATCGTAACATAGCGTATTTTCAAACAAGTCACATTGGGTGGGGTGACGTAAGCATAGTGGATCCACCATGCTTACGTCATCCCATCCATCATGATCGATTATGAATCAACAATGCTTACGTCACCCCAACCGTTGTGACGTATTCCATAATATTATATGCTTATAATACAATAAGCTTGTATTCTGCTTTTGCCATCAGAATTACGTTATCCAGATTTTTTAATATCATAATTATGATGGCCAAAGCCATCGTAATTATGTCACTGAAGCATATTCTAACACATTGTAAAATACATCTGGATTATTCCTCTTGCCAGTGATTGATACACGCTTCATAGTGCAGTTTTTACTTGAAAATAAACTCAAGGATCTAGAATTAGAAACATCTAATAACACTGTTGGTCGCCAGGGCTGGGCAGTATCGCGATACAAATGCATCGCGATAGTATCTTAGAGATACTTTCGAGTATCTGTATCTCTGTATCGAGATACATTCAAAAAAATGTATTTGTATCTCAGTAGTGAAATACATTTAAGATGTATCGCTTGTATCGCGATACTTGGCCATACTTAGGTATCTCGTTACATTCGATGTCATTTTTAAGAATAATTTAAAATATAAAAACATCAGTTTGGTGCAAGTTGCTTCGTAATTTATAATATGAACCCGCTTTATAACATAATTCATCTCAATCACCAACATAAAAAACTGTGGTTTAAAAAAGATTACGGGCAAGAATAACAAGATCAGCTCCACTCACAAGGCCCGTCCACTCTTTCCAATTTTGCAGAGAACACCCTTAAGGAGTTGATTGAAGAAAACGCATGGTTTTGTTGTACAATCTCCCTACAAAATGGGTGACTCAGAAGCTTATAATACGACAGTTTGAGATGCACCCTCACGGCAAAACCGGGTTCATTTCGGACAGACGTTTTTTTCAAGCGTGGTACGCAGTCTTTACCTTTCTGCAACTACTATAAAGACTCATTTTTCGCGGGCTCAATATTTCGCGATTTAGGTCAAGCCTCAAGTTCTGGAATTATTTGCGGGTTCTAATCTTCGCGACGCTGTGGGATCTCAATGTAGATTCCAATGTGTTTAGATTTTATCGGAATTGTTAGCGGGACCTATTTTTCGCGAATTGTAGGCAATTCGCGTCGGAAAAATTAGGTCCTCGCGAAAATTAAGTCGCTTACAGTATGTGGTTCAACGGGGATGACGTGTTTCCTTTAGCGGCATTAATGATAAATAAAGAGTTCGAGGTAAGGGGAACAGCATAAAATTACACAAAAAAGGAGCACAAGCATAAATTACCATTCATATTCGCCACGAACTACACCCTCCCCACGTAGCACTGTTCGGGAACAAATCTATTTCTAAAGGTATCTGTATCTGTATTACGGAATACTCTTTCCCCTGTTTGCAGAAGTATCTCAGGGATATCCCGTCACATAAAAGACAAATGTATCTCAGTATCTGTATTTTGGGCCTTAAAATACATGCATCTCAGTATTTTATTCCCGCATACTTTTTGGAGTTCTCTGCCCAGCCCTGTTGGTCACTTTCCACAGACAATAATTAAATTAAGAACAATGTTGCAAGCCAAAACACAAAAATTACAGATATATACAAAAATACTGCTTTTGCCATGAAAACAGGTTATGAATAATGAAATAATTTTTTTAAATATATTACAAAGTTTCTTTCGGCAAACTAAAAGAGTAATTACGAAAGTGATATTGCAAAAAATATAACAATTAAAAATAACTTAGTACATTCCTCATGTCGTGGCATATAAATTACTATCTTAAAAGATAATAAAAAAAACACTGATTACCTTCTGCAAGAAAAAATACTAGAATTATACATATCAAAAGGACAGTTTGATTTCTGCAAATGACTAGAATTAGAAATATGCTTTGGCATTTCTTGATTCTGGCGATAAAGTATAAAAACCAGGTAGTATGAACTGCCGCTCAACGGGAACGCTGGATGTCCGCGAGTCTTTACAACAGTGTAATGGTTTCGAACAAGCAAGATGTTTGCACACCGATACACTCTTGTCTGAGGTTCTCATGGAGCACAAATAGAAATGACAAAATGTAGTTATTTGGTAAACCTGGTAGGAGGTATTTATTTTTTTGAAATATTACACGCATCAAGCTCAACTTCACTCGAAACATTATAATGATAAATTCATAACTCAACAAAGGTGCCCCTGGAGCTGTAAGATCATACTCCTACTTTCGCCACTCAAGAGCTCCTGGCTTATGGGTGGAGGGCCAGCACAACCCCATGTGTGCTGAAAGGGCACACGCAATATAAAATTTTGTTAAACATGAGATACGAAACTGGACCACTGGAGACCACTGCAACTGCTACTACTGGAGACACCGACACAACCACGGAATCACTGACGTCACTTCGTGAAGATTCGAGAGGCGGCATCGACTGTGGTGTCTTGGGGCGTGATGCCGCTGGGGTGCTTGCGTCGACGGGGTCAATACACTCCACTAGTACGTTGGCTGGTAGTACCTCTACGGGCTTCGGCTAGACAACGAGAGCGACCGCTGTTCTTACAGCAGCCGTCGTAGACTCGGGAATTCTTGTTACCGGGTCACCTGATGTGGTCGGTCTCCTTGGAGCTGTGGGCGATTTATAGTCGCTGCGTAGATTTTTGGAAACTTGAGCGTATAGGAAACTGAGTTGTCGTCATCATCATCGTCAAAGTAGTTTACTTGTTGCAGTTGTTGCGTTTCTGAAGTTTATCTGCTTGCGTATGGCGCACTCTCGTGATCCTGGAGAGGTGCAGGAGTAAGTTTCTTAGCGTTCCACTTCCGTCCGTCGCCAAACTGGCACGTGGCAGGGCCAACTTGCTTTTCAATCCCTTGCGGACCTGCGTATTTGCTGAGCAACTTGTCGCTGTGTTGTGGACAAAACTTTGGGACGGCTTGGCCGGCCATGAACTTTGGCCGTCTCACAGCTCGTCAATATTGCGTCCGAATAAATCTTCATTTTTGTGGTACTTCTTGACTTCCTTGTGGAAATTTGTCTGAAACGTGCTTCTGTCTGGCACCTTGGGTGTCGGAAAACCCTGTAGATTTAGTCTTGATCTATGTACTCGTCCAGGAAGAAGAACTGCAGGAGACTGACCCGTTGTTGGGTGAGTAGTACGCATGTACGCTTCTAAGCAGTCGCGAACCGCTTCTGGAAGTGGTCGTCCTTGAACTGTTGCCAGTTGTAAACATGACTTTAGTCGATTAAAACGTTATACTTGTCTATTGGCTTGCGGATGATACAGGAAGACTTGAGGTGTCTGATACCTTTCTGGATAAAAATAGGTTGGAGAGCTTCACTACGAACCCATATCCTTGCAGTTTTGATTATATAAATAAACCACGCATTGCTTGTTGCTATCTACCGAAAAACCCAGTATAACTTTTTGCTATTTGGATTATGAAACTGGAAATCTATCTAGGTTCTATCTGGATTTTAGGTTTTCAAAAACATATTTCGTCTGCTATCTGGATTTCAGGTTTCCAGAAACAATTCCTGTTAGATTTGCAGTCCCATAGTACAGACAGTGAAAATGTATTGTTTTTTTTTTTTTCTTTTTGTAGGCTACAATTGTTCACATGTGTGTTTCGATTATGGTTTGTTACTATAGATGACTCACACTATAGACTTTTCCGGGGAGCGGAGGCGTCCATATTAAAGAGACATGACTATCTGACGTACATAGTTCTGTGCAAGTTGGAGTGTTTCTTTATTTTTCCTATTCGATAGCGAACTCCTGCACCGAAACTCACCTGCGCTACGCCTCCGCAAACGTGACTACGAGTATAAGAGAAAAAATAAAACAAATATTTAATATTTATTAACTTTGCCTAAATCTAGGATTTTCTTGTCTGTATCTTATCTGATATTGGATAAATATTACTTCAATAGTTAGTGGCTGCACTTCGAATGCTTTTGAACACGAATTGTATTGTGGCATGCCCGATCCAAAGAGTCATATTTGTACGAAATGTGAAAGAACAGGTGAATCTAAAAAATACAGTACCCAGAGTTTAATTGCTAGAATAAACTTCGTATTGTCCAACATTATATCCGAGTAATATAACTCAGATATATTAACACTTATATTTATCCAATACCTAAAAGACAAGATATTGCGTTGGGTCATAGAGTAGCGATAATATTGATGGGTAACCCCGGTCAAAAGTCGAACCAGAATAAATAACTGATATGGATTCATACAGAACAAATACGAGCACTATCAAAATATTACGCTAATGGGAAAGTGCACTTCAAGCCGACACGTATTCCGGATTCGTGTACAGGAACATGTAAAAAAAGTACGCGTTCTGGCGCACTTATACGGATCGAAATTTTACGTCCTGGTTAGGACGGCTATATAGGAAACACGGGCAAATTCAAAATACGGACGAAGGAGGGAGAGTATACGTAGCACGGCGGAAGCTGGTGAAAATACTTCGCGGCCTCGTGTATAATGGCGCTGCTACAAGTGCCTCCGCTGTCGAGGAAATAGCGCGTCGTCTACTCAGCGACGTGGTGGTATCGTCAATGTCGATCGGTTTTGGAGAGGTTCTGCGAACAGCCGAAGCGATCGGTCGCTCCTCACATATGCTCCGCACCTTTCAAGCCTTTGTGCAAAAACATTGCAGGCCTAGCGCGAGTACGGCCACACCGGCCGGCAGCCACGGCCATTCGGCTGGGCCTCGCGTCAGGCACAGCCCAGCCACAGACGTTCGGATCGAGAGGGAAGGACATGGAGTCTTCTTGAACGGCTCTACCAAGGGTATACGACCCGGCGGCAATGGAATATAACTCCGTGGATCTCACGCAGCAGCGCCCATTGACAGAAAGCCCTGGCACCTCTGATGAACACCCGGGAAGGAGCATGCAGCTCCGTTAAAGACAAGCAGCACTGAGGAGTCATCAGGCGGAGAGACAATTGGAACCCGTGAAGCCGTAGGTAGGAGAACGGCCCAAGTCTCCAAAACTGCCAAGCCTACGCCACTTTCCGTACAAAATCGTCATCAGGACCAAGACCACGCTCAGCCTGAAAATACGTAGAAAGGGAAATCACGAGAAGCATTAGGGAAGCCCTAACCGTACCGCTGCGTGAGGACAACTTATAAAAGTACATAAACAACAGAATATTATCATCGCATGCACATGCAATGAAGAGGAAGCGGCCGAAATCGCGAAGATACGTCTCATCCGCCTAACTGCAGAGGAGATTGAAGTCGACGCAAACCCCACACTCCCGCCTGACATATGCAGGGGAATCATCCAAGGGATCAGATCTCCGGCCAACAATGACAAGATCGAGAAGGAAATCTAAGCCCCAGGAATCAACATCCCAAGAGCCACTAGACTCGAATCAACGAATTGTGCCATGATCGTCTTTGCCGGGAACAGAGTACCCTATACAGTGACGTACGAATGGCTAGAAAAGAGATATTTTAACGACAGGAAAACTAGGGCGCATGTCTCAATTGCAGTGCTTCAGGGCAACAAGCGGATATGTGCCCAAAACCGAGAGGTTATGCCTGCGCAATCAGTGGGCTTGCCAATCCCGCGGATGAACACCTATATATTCATGTATGCGCGCCGTGAAGGGAACCTCACAAGACCCATGCGAAGGATGGCAAGTTTAAACTCTTTCGCCCAGATAAGTCATTCAAGATGGCGGAGGGCGAACACAAGAACGAGCAAAATAGCGAGGGACAAAGCAGACTGAGGTGGAGGCCTCAGGAGCGGTGGAAGAGGTCAACACCAACGTTAGTGACACGTGAACGCTCGTCATCATGCAGCCGCTCCTAGTCACGTGGCCGGTCCACATCACGCGGCCGTCCACCCTCCCGGCTTGCTAGGAATGCGAGCGCCGGCCGGGAGAATGGAGCCCGAAGTGATCAGCCAGTGAGGCAAACCTCAAGCCAGCCAACCAGCGCGGTGAAGCAGACGTGCTCGGGCCGCCTGTTGCCGGAGATGGACGAGACGTCAAGTAAAGTGAGCTGCGGAGAACGGCTTCCCCCCCCCCCCCCCCACACACACACACACACAACAAACTCAGCAAAGCAACGACGACAAGTTACTGGCACTCAAAAAAAAGTGATAGACTTAAAACGCGCGTAGCAGCTCTGGAAGCAGGCTTGGAGGAACTCTCAAAGAAGAACGCCTCAACACAACGCGAGTTAGCCCAACACGAAATCAGCCCCTCCACAAATAGAGACACAAGCACAGCAACACAGCCAAGGGCAACCACAGTCGAAACCCGCTCTGGGGGACACATACCAGCAAATCACCCAAAAGTTTAGAGCCCTTCGAGACGGAACACAAGGACAGTTTCAGCAATTACAAGCCCCGTTCCAGCAGATCCAGCAAACACAAGCCCAGTCCCAACAAACCCTTACACGAATGGGAGAAAATATTGTAGAAAACCGGATGGCATTCGCCGCTATGCGCGGGGAAACGCAGAAAAGGAGGAAAAGACGCAAGGACTCTAGAGCCACCACAGACGACCTGCCCTCTGACACAGTATGCCACACGCCCCTTGACTAAGCGTATGGCAATGAAACTGCCGGGGTTACGGGCGCAAACAATCCAATTTGAGTATTTATATCTCCTAGCAAAACAACCATCCGAACGCCGTTCTGCTCTAAGAACTGAATAGGACGCCCATCAAGTGAGAGGACTACATCACATACAACAAGGTCATTACACGGCCATACTAGTGCACAAACAATGCACCGTCAACCTCCAATCATCACTGGACGCGGACACCTCACACTGTCATGTTACCATCCTTCTCATCACGAGAGGGACGGCAGGAATACATATCCCTACCGTGTACATCGCCCCTTCCCCTAAAAACCATTAGTCGAACCTTGCCTAGCTCACCAGGATTTTCCTGCGACGACCGAAAAGGGAACCCGCCATTACTGGAGGCGACTTCAACGCCCCCACCCCTCGTGGGGATATCCGAGTGCTACCCCTAAGGGCAGGATATTGAAAGAGGCAATCAACCAAGAGGGCCGCACTCTTCTCACGGACAATAAATTCCCCACCAGGCTGGGCAACAGTGTGTACAGAGGTACATGCCTTGACCTTACGATGGTCAGAAACGTATGAAATACACATTGGAGAAACCTCGACCAACATCTAGGAAGAAATAGCTACATTTTGACGGGCGATTTTGACGTTGTCAGGTGCAGCAGAATTGGACAAGGCTTAATAACCGAATAGGACAACTGGAAAGCAAGCACAACCGATAAGGCGATCTCCATCGAAAACATCAAAGAATGAACGAGACACCTAGTTGAGGATGTCAAGCCCTACGCTAAAGTCATTAATACTACAGAGCAGTGGTTCTCAACCATCGATGTTTCGCGGACCCCTTGTGGATCGGCGGAGATGATGGAGGACCCCGTTCGGGGTGGGAAGAGAGGAAACGTATAGGTTAAATATAATAATGATTTATTAAATTAATATAACTAAGGGCTAGAGTAAAGTAGACCTCTTTTATAGAAATACGCTGAAGGAAACTCCCCCGAAAACTGAATAATTTCTTCTCGACCTGAAAAAAAACACATTTTTATTGCCGGGCTTGACTGATGAGGCAGGGCCTCGCGGACCCCAAAGGGCCCGCGGACCCCCATTTGAGAAACACTGCTACAGAGGAAACTCCGGCGGTAGACGCTCATCTCCTTCACCTCTGGGAAGCCAGAAGGGCCCTCACGATGCGCTGGAAGAAACAAAAGCTTAAGAGGAAGTTAAGCAATAAAATAGAAGAGCTCAACAGAGAACCGGAGAGCTACGCCATCAGTCTGACCGGACAAAAGACTGGAATTCGCTATGCGACTAATTTCACAAAAATTAATCGTGTCGAAAACCTGGAAACTACTCTAGGGCCTAATTGATCCGAACGGGACAAGGACGGCCGCAGAAGACCTCATCCACAAGCTCATACATCTAGCAGAAGGATCAGACGAAGAGGTAATACAGCGGTTAGCTGACAAATACCACTGTGCCCATCGCCCAGAAGACCTACCTGAATATGAAGGTGAGCCGAATGCAGAACTAGATAGACCAACAACCACGGATGAACTCAAAGCCGAGTTAACACTTATGAACAAGACGGCAGCTCCCGGCCCAGACTTCATTACAGCCCGGCACTTGTTCAACCTGGAAGAGGATGCGATCGCCCAACTCGTGGACCACTTTTACCGGGACTACAAGGACCTGGGAGGCAGAGCACACAGCTGAAAGAAAGGCAAAGTCAGATTTATTCCCAAGCCTAACAAGGGCCTCGAGCTAAAGAATCTCCGGTTAATCACGCTTACCTAGTGTACATGTAAACTCTTTGAAAGGATAATAAAGAAGAGACTGACCAAAGGTATCGAAAAGAACCCAAGACACACCGCTGCGACGCCAACCAGGGCCCAGACTAAGTGCATTCTAGGTCTCGACCTAAAGCGAGACTTGGATAATGTGCTCTATTGCAGTATACTCAAAGGGTTAAAAGATATTGGATGCAGACCCAAGAACTGCCGATAACCAAGAAGCTGGCTTACGGCCAGGCAAGCCATTAAATCCCTTAGGAACATTAAATCGGAACCAAAAAATTTAGGTGAACGACATACCCCTCAGGAAGCTTTTCACTAGTCCCAACTTTTCAACCTCGGATTCAGAGACCTCTCTGCCGCACTGGACAGCATTCCCGGAAACAGTCACGCCATATATGTGGATGATATCATGGTATGGTGCAGGACACGGAACGACGTAGAGGTGGGATAGAAGTTGCAGAGGGCCGCAGACATAGATAGTTGACGCATATGCCAGAGGCATGGGTCTGCAATGCACCCCGGAAAAGTGCGAGCTACTAATTTTCAAGAACACCAGAGAAAGAGAGCAAGAACACACATTGAAATTCACATCAATTGCGAGCCGGTCCCACGACCCGACTGTATCGAGATTCTGGGACAGCTCATTCCACAGGGCAGGGGAAATGGGGAAGCTCGGAGGAGCAACTTAACAAGTGCTCAGGATAATCAGAAGCATCAGGAAGAGACGACACGGGCTTGGTGAGAAGGAAGCTTCTCGGCTAGAGCAAGCCTTCGTTGTCTCGCTACAAGATGGCGTACCTCAGGCTCATCATGGGTGAGGTGGAGAGGCTGGACGTTAGAAATTGAAAGGCCTTCAAGACGCCCTGGGGATCCCAAGCTCTACGTGTTCCTGCAGACGTTTGGAGCTCGGTCTCCACAACATGGTAGAAGAGCCCTGAGAAGCCCAGAAGATCACCCAAATAAAACGCTTAAACATAGCAGGAAATGGCAAATGGCTCTTGGAGCAGCTAGGCCTTACCATCCTCGGCGAGCACGCAGAGCCACTAGAAGATCTCAACCCGGAGATGAGGGAGACAATTAGCGTCAGTCGGCTACCTAGAAACATGTACCCCCTGCATAATGACTAGAGGATGAGGGCTAGGGCCGAATCCCTCGGTAGACTGTGAAACAACGACCAGGGACGCTGCTGGACTCCAAGAAGGACAGATTGTAGCTGTCATCACGACACCGGACGGAAGTGTGGTAAACTCTGCCACACTGAAGACAAAAAATCGCCACACACTGGGAGAGGCAGCCATCGCCCTAGCCATCGTATTCAACCCCTGGGCAATAATTCTTAGATTATCGAGAGGCCTGTAGACACTTTATTCAAGGCTCAGTCTGCACACTCACACATCAAATATCAAATACCCATCAGAGAAGGTACTTGTCATCTGGACGCGAGGTCATACGGGGCAAAAGGAGGACGAGGCCGCCAAAGCCACAGCCAGATGACTTCTTATCCGGGCCCCCTCACGCCAACCCCCCCCCCCCCCCCCCAACCTTCGACATAGGGACCACACCCTTCGCCTAATATTTAAGTGTGTAGCAACTCAACAGAAGAACATACCTCCTCCGAAGAAAAGCTTAACTAAAAAAGAGGAATATATTCTTAGGAGACTACAAACAAGCACACTGCCCACTTCGGCTAAACTACAGTCCTGGTATTTCCCACTATATTCTTCTTGTGGCCCGTATTGCCGGGAAAGGGCGGACGCATAACACACAGTACGGGCCTGCCAATACAAACGAACTATAGACTCAATCACACACAAATGTTAAAGGGACAGTGGGAGGCCATCCTGCGCGGCGATGACCCAGCCTGCCAGCACTGGCTGGTAGAGAGGGTCACAGCAGCGTTGGAAGCCAGTGGAATTTTAGAATTTGAATAAACACCCTCTTTCCTCCTTGAATCTCTTTCTAAAATAAGGATATTTCAATTAATCAATCACTCGATCGGTTTTACGCGCAAAGTTTGGCGCCGATCGAGCAGAACAGCATCGTCGCGAGGCTGAAATGCACCCTCAATACTTGGCACCAAACGGAGTAGGGGGACGAAAAAGTTTCACCTTCCTGTCGTCGAACCTAAATTGTGACTGCGGGGCACGATTGTAACTCTTTCCCACGAAGCCTCAATGTGCGACAATGGCAGGACGAGAGAGTCATATTGCTTACCTGATTTACCACGCGACCGATCGCGAGCTACGATATTTGGCATGAACAGCACATTTTACAGACGAATAAATACTTATTTGAAGGTGACGTTTCACTAGGCATCCTTCGTTTAATAACGCCAGCAGAGAAGTAGACGGAGTCCGGTGATGGCACCACGGTGGTGGCGTCACTCGAGCATGTGGCGAGCTACAGCATGTTAACGGCTCCCCACTAACACCATTGCGAGGGAAGCTCACACCACCACGAGTTTGCGACGCAACTTGACGAACGAAGAGGCGGTGCCGACAAACCTTTCTCCGGTCTCGGCGGACACTTTGTCTACACGCTCGGCTAGACCAAGCGCAGAAACATTGAACAGTCGTTGGCGGACCAGGCGAATTATTACGTTACCACACATTAACTACCGCGCGCAAAAACGGATACCGACATAAATGCACAGAAAAACCACAGCCAGAGAGACTCACGCCACCACGAGTTTGCGACGCAACTTGACGAGCAATGAAGTGGCACCTAGAAACCTTCGTCAGCTATCGACGGGCACCTCGTCTACAATCTCGGCTTGACCAAGCGCGGGGACGTTGAACACTCGTCGGTGGAACAGGCGAATTCTCACGTCATCGCACCGAAACTACCGAGCACAAAAACGAATACCGACACAAATTTGTGACGGGAGAGACGTGACATGGCGCTGAAAAATCACCACGGCGAGAAGCGGACAGTAACGGACATGGCCGACACCGCGCTGGACTGGTTCGGCCAGCTCGGCGACACCGGCGTTGCCGGCGTCGGAGACAACGGTCGTTCGACAAGCACACAAAAAGCAAATTATCAGCGGCGAGAAGGAAGCGCGCTCCCGGATTGGCCAGTGCCTGAAGACGGACGGTTACGTCACAACACGGGAACACGTAAACGCTGAGATATTTGAACTGGAAATTCTGGTGCCGGAACAGGCGGAAACGGAGGGGTGACGTGAGAACCGGAAGCGGGCATATCTTCGTGTTCCGGCATACGAATCCGGAATATCTGCCTGTTTGGACCACGCTAAACCGCGATCCACTCTAAAACCGATATTAAAAATGCTACCCCCAGCTTCTCAGCGGACATTTAGCGGGCTGGCTGTTTGTCAAGCAACCTTGTGCTTTGACGTCATATTCATACTCAAGGAGGTTACTTTTGCTTAGTGCAACATCTTTCGCCGTGCTTTTTGGTTTTTTTGCTTTTAGCCGTTTCAGCGGACGATTGCTGCTTGATATGTTGTGCTTCAGCGGCCGTTGTTTGTAAGTGCTCGTGGGTGATCACGCACGAAGATTATTGACTCCCTGCTCGCTGAAAAGTGTCGTGGCGCCAAAGTGCGAGAAGCCCAGGGTGATGGCATCGGTGTGCACTGCCTTGCGTTTTTAGCAGTTCCCCTTAAACGCGAAGCTCAGGAAGGTTTGAGTCGACGCCGTAAGAAGAAAAGATTACGGAAGGCCGTGAACTCTGGAACCTTCACTAGTTGCGTTCATTCCTGCAAAGCGCGAGCTTACGACAAACGTTTGCAACGCTTCTAGGAAGTACGTTGAACACCACCCAGATTGGTCTTCTCGGTAGATAAGTGGGGGCTCAGTGAATACCACCTATTTATCGTGCCAAACTCACTTTTCAGCCGCCAGTGTTTAATTATGTTTTTAACAGATGTTTGATATCTGCGAAGCAAAGCAGTAAAACAGCCATAGCATGTTACTTGACTCATCAAAAGTGCTCTTGCGACTCGCATCTAGTCCAGTCGTACGTTTTTCGGAAACGCAATACAGACTTTGCGTTACACGATGGCCATGCAAATGATCACCAGGATTGCCATATTCTCAAAGCGGTAGTTTCGTTTTCGCCATAGACCCTTGAAGCAAACTTTGATATATCTAAACAACTACTGAAGGTGTCGAAAACTTAACTATACCTCGTAATTCAGGGACACTACCTGCATTGAAAACAGTCGTAACACTAAAATCGACAAGAAAGTACCCAGACTTACCCTTTAAAGGCACGCTTGTTTTTTACAGTCCTTGTGAATGTGTTGACTACTACGAGTTAAATGTTTCAAAATGAACTGCTTTTAATTCCATGTAATTCAATTAAAGAGGGGTATATTTTCTTCATTCCAGAGGAGCCGTTGCGGAATATAACGATTCGCTCTAAAGTGAAGAAGTCAGCTGTGTTTGAAGCGCTATGTTTTGTGTTTTCCCTCGCCACGTCACACCCTGTCTGAATGTTTTAGACTTGCGTCATCTCGTCAGCCCTCAAATAATTTGCTCAGAAGGGCTTGATATGTCGAAGCCATAGCGAAACGTTGTTTCCGTAAAACCATTATTGTTAAAGTTTTATTGAATATCGTGATGGAACAATAATTTTAATTTGTAATCAGCAATGATTTATCTTCGAAGGTAAGTTTTGTCGACTTCACGTCATTGTGGTATATTTTAGAACCCATCCATGATCCAAGACAACATTGCGAAATGCTACTGGACGTACGGCCTCTGGTTGGCTACTTCGAATCCTCTAAGTACAGCTGACTCTGAGGATTCGATGAAGAAAAAAACAAAAAAAAAACCCCGGTATCTTGTGTTTTGGCTGGAATAAATAATGTAGGCATTGTAGATTGCTGAAACACCACATGAATGTGAGGCTAGCAGTAGCGATAGAACGCCTTAGTTGTAAACGTGACGTAGCCTGAACCCAAAATAAAACAGAAGTAGGACATTTTTTGTGAGCCGAAACTTACCTAGGCCGATTGGCTACGAGATGTTTCGGTGGCTCCTCTTGTGGATCGGGAGTATGGAGTGCCATCGAAAATTTCGATAGCGTGTGCAAAAAGCACGGGGGAAGATTATAGTCCTCGCGTCCCCAAAGAAACACTGACGCCGCCAAACATTTTTGTTTTTATCTTTTGCAGGGTGATTTGCAATATTTTGCTTCTTAGGCACGTATATTTTTAATAAAGCCAAAAACTTAAACTGCTCAATAACAAAAAACGAGCACGGAACCTCAAGTTTGAAATAACGTGACTTCACCTAATCGCGTGTTTTTCTTTTCTCCGCTTCTACGGCGTGCGAAGCAGACGACGAAGTTGAGTGAGCCGTTCGTCGTGCGATAGTTCCACACTTATATCCCTTCCGCTCGGTGTTCTTCGCTTGAAGATCGATTGGCCGGTACCAGGAACCACAGTTCTGAAGTATCGGTCCCACGTCCGTCGCAACGTCGGTCCGTCGTGTGCCGCTATCGCGTCGTCGAGCCCGAGGGTACGTCGTTGTATTGCCGCGAGCTTACGGAGCAGAGTCGGGAGCCCGTTTGGCTCACACGCCGTAAAGTCAGTCATCCGCCTGAGCTCTGTCCTGCGGTTACGCCGCCGTCGACGCCTGCTATCGTCCGCTCAATCTTATTTTGTTGCCCCACAGGTTCGCTCTATTAAATGTTTAGTTTGCTCCAGTGTTTCGTCGCCTCATCAATTGTCACTCGTATTTTGGTGAAAATGCGGGGTA